>JAWZSL010000002.1:8949458-9549458 GCA_034769285.1 Lutjanus argentimaculatus
ACTACAGAAAACCATATATACAGTATGTTTATCTTTTGAAATGACAATATTCAATATATTTTTCATACTTGAACCACAACAGATTAATCCACAAGCAGTTGAACAGAAACTCTAATTTTTGTCAGATATTAGGTAAGTTAAGGTAAAATGACACTGTGTTTCACTCTTGTCAGCAGCCCCCTCAGCAGCCCCTTTCATATTGCCTCTTGCAGTACTAGTTGTTCAGTGTGTCTCCATTTTATTTGTGTCATGCATATGCACAAGGACAAATGTGCACATACTGGTCACGTAATACACAGTCTCACAAATGGTTTCACACTATTTTAATGACATGGCAGGGACAGACACTGGTAATAAACATGGATGTAAACAATGCAGGATTCCAACTTTGATGGAAAATCTGCTTTACAAATGTTTTACAGGGCTCAAGGCTCAAAATAACTTCTTGTTGTTGTTTACAAGAGAATCCACAGGGCACCTTTAAGCTTTTTTTTCCCCTGTGAATTTCTTTGTGAATTAAGTAATCATTTTCACTTTACCATGACTTTCAGCATTTTATGTATAATGTTGAAGATTCAGAACAGTTTTGCCTGGCGGGGCCGATACTGTAGTAATATTATTGACAAGAGAGGTGCATTGAGAGTTGTCAAACAAATGTCTTTTTGAATGTGTACATGATTCGTAACTGTACTTAGAAGGGAATATGTGCACAAATATGTAAATGCGCATATGATCCATACACATATAGAAATACAACCATTTGAGAGGTGGATCTAATTTTTTTTTACAAATGCCCACATCTTATGCACATTTAGAGATTTATGTACCCGAGTACACACACACAGAGATTGAGCAAGCACACATAGTTTTACAGCTAACCAACTAATTTCACAACAAATAATATTGCTCACATATTTCTATAATGATCAATTTTCTGGTTTTCTTAATGGGCCATATTGGTAATAAAAAAAAGTCAGACATGGTGACAAGAATTCAACTAAACTCACAGTTATGATCATGAACTGAAAGCTGCGTACTAAATTGCACTAAATGGAATATGATATTGTTACTAATAATGTTGCCACTCTGTCTGTTCTGAATGGTCCTTGCAGTCAGCTTATGTCAGGTTATGGCTCGACCTGTAGCAGGCAGTACCGTATGTAAAATGTATGGGTTGGTCTGCAGCATTGACTCTGCTGGCTTTGTAATCTGAATATTAAAATTAATATCCTGTACGTTGTAATTTGTAGCAATCTGCATGTTTAACAGCTGCACAGCAGCTCTGCATTAAGGACTTAAGTGAATGATTGAAAAGTTTGGAGTGGATTTGGAGTCTCTCTTGGCTTTCACTGACACGCTGTCAGTGTGGATGTCATTATCTGTGACTGCTGGCTGCTGATTTTGACAGCTTGTGTACCAAGAGCGCGATAAATTACAATAAACAAAAAACTGGAAATGGACTGAACATTACTCATACAAATCCATTAAAAAAAACTTGATTGGCTCTGATACAGATCCTGCAGACGGACAAGATCTGCTGCAAGCAGCAAAAAGATTCTTGCTGATTTTTGGAGGGAAAAATTGAGCAAGGTACAACATATTTTTTATCATCCTTGACAGGTCTCTAACCTAGCCAAGTGGTCTGTCTTCAGCATGGCTGATGGTGTCTACAGGCACCTCCAGCATGCCATAACTATTCCATATTAAGTCTCACACTAACCTGATCCCATTCAAAGCATCCTTAAAGGGATAGTTCGGATTATTATTATTATTATTATTTATTAGGGGCCAGGCAGCCTAAGCTGCCAGGACCCTATTGTAATCCTGCATGTTCTTCTTCTTTCTTTCTGTCTTTCTTCTTCTTCCAAGGAAATCCTACTTCCCATGCGCGAAAAATGACCAAACTTTGCACAAAGGTCCAGCCCCATGTCAGATTGCCTCAGCTGCAAAAACAGGCCAATAGTCCTGATGGTGGCGCTACAGCAAGCCTCTAAAGTTCAAAATTTTGAAAATTCATAATAAATCAACCATATGTGCTACAGATTTACAACTTTCACCAAAATGTAGCCCCAATACTGAAGAAACTTTTGTACATTTAAACCTGTTGCAAATTATGAAGTCCATCACTCTGTTTTTTTTCAAAAACTGTAAAACTTATTAAACCTATCTCCTCCCACAATTTTTGTTCAATTGACACCAAACTTGCTACAGAGCATCTTCAGACTGTCCTACACAAACAATCCACACAAATTTTTGATTTATCAAAAATTGAGCCTACAGTGCATCAAAATGTTTGACTGTAAACGGTATTATAAACATATACTTGCAAATTCTTGCTAAATACATTTTCAATGTTCATGAAAAAAATTTTGGAGTCATGGTAGATGATGTTTGGAAAATATCAGAATTTTATCTCAAAAACTGAATTTTTTACAGCATTTTGAATTTCACTCTCATGCGAACAATTGGAGTCAATGCAAAAATGTCATTTTTAAACATCAGTTTTTCACTTTTGGAGCCAATAAATCATTGTTAAAAACTAATGACCAACATCTCCATGCTGTCTAGATGCAATTGGTGTATTTTGGGATTTTTGTCTCAATAACTGAATTTTTGACAGCCATTTGAAATCTGCCTTTACACGCGAACAGCTGCTGTCTTGCACACAGGTGACTGTCTTAGTCAATTTGTGAAGCTACAAGTGGTGTTTCCATTTGCCAATTAGCTCAGTGAGATAGAGGATGGTTCTTGGTGTTGAAGGTTGTGAGTTCAAGCCTCAGCTTGTACAACATTTCCATATGAGAAATCTACCCAAACTTTTCACAAAGGTCCAGTCCCATGCCAGATGTCCTCAACTGGAAACACAAGACAATAGTCCTGATGGTGGCGCTACAGCAAGCCTCTAAATTTCAAAACTTTGAAAATTCACAACAAATCAACCATATGTGCTACAGCTTTGGAACTTTCACTTTGAAATTTGCTTTTCCATGGCATGGATGGCTGCTGCCTGGCACCCTGATCCTTGGCTTAGTCAATTTGTGAAGCCACACATGAACTGTCATTTGCCAATTAGCTCAGTGAGATAAAAGATGGACTTCAGTGTCAGAAGTCGTGAGTTCGAGCCTCAGCTAAGGCAGGATGGACTTTCAAATGTGAAAGCCTTATGTTCAGGTATCATGCTATGTGGATTAGAGACTGCTAAGATTTAAATAATTATAATTCAGGGAGTTTTGGGAAGAGACAAATACTCTTTATCAACACGTTTCCCTGTTATCCCTTTTCTCTTTTCCCTGTTTATTTGGCTTAGCTATCAGTCAATATGCAGAGTCTCTTGTGCCAGAAATTGTGAGTTCAAGCCTCAACTGATGTAAAATGCACATTAGAATGCCACCTTTTTTTCATCTTCCTACACTCTGCTTGTTGCTCAGAATTGCCTAATTTTGCCTAAAATTGCCCGGCCCTGACCATTGCTGCGCAGCAGCTATAATTTTATTTTATTTGTGGGGTTGTATTGTCGATAGTCAGTGTATTAGCTACAGTAAATACTGGTTGACACACAGCCAGTTTGGAGAAGCAGACAGGGGTAACAGCACTGAAGCAAAGCAATGACGTGCTGTGGACAGGGTCAGCAACAAAAGGGAATTTAGCTCCTAAATAATCAATATCATTTTAAGTGTACACTATTTTTAGAATATTTTCACTGCTTTATTTTAATGTTAGACTGTTTTCTCACAGGACACTGCCGATCCAAAAGTCAAAAGTCACTCTTTCCAAACCAACCAGCATCCACAGGCAAAATCAATAATTTTAGCTTGCAGAAAATGGAGATGCTGGTCTATCACTGTCTCGATCTTTTAGTTTGTTTGTGTTACTGTGCAACTTCGGTGCTTTAAAAGGATAGTTCACATTCACCAAAGTCACACAGTGGCAGAGCAGCACTTCCTGTGTTCTGCAAAATAAAATTAATGATTTTGTCCATCAAGTTTGGTTGGTTTGGAGGAAGCAATATTAGGCTTTTATAACAGTGGTTTCCCCTCACAAAATGCTTCTCCAAACTGGTGGCACGCCGACCACCATCTACTGTAGCTAATAAACTGACTATCGACAAGTATCTCATACAACCCAACATCAAATAATTCAAGCTATCCCTTTAACTCCATCCCTTTCAAGCCTCCTCTCTGGCCTTTGGGTACCAGTCTTCTCCCACCAGCCTCTTGTGTTGGTAGTGGCTGACCCAGCAGCTACCTGCACAGTGAGAGGTGCAGGCAGGCCCATGCACGACCCCAGTCTGCTGCAGCAGCTGCTGCCAAAATCAGCATGGCAGCACTGGAAGAAACACCGAGACAGGATCCAGAGGCAGGCCTGGGCCTGGATCACTTTACACAGAAGATAATGTACTTTTAGCAAAGGTTCTCCTTCCAGGAGGGAATGCTCACTGTTAGGGTTTCCCAACCAGCTTTGCTGTGATTTATTTGTGCATTTGCAGGCAAGAATGTGCTACAAGGTCAGGATATTCATTACAGCACCTCAAGAACACCCCACTCCTCAGCCCAGACAGTGCAGAGGTCCTGAGAGCAGGGCACAGTATAGATGATGCTCTCCATAGACGATGCTGTCACTATGCATGATGAGCCCCACTCACATTACAGGCTGTTGTTCTCTATGTTTGTAGGTAGAGTTTTCTACATATGAGGGTGATTTTAAGAGGCTGTGTCACCTCAGAGTGCAAAGATGTGGTCCGATGTGAGGCGGATGTTAAGATGATGGGGGAGGAAATGCCACGAGTCAGAAATGAGAGAGGAGGACATTGACAGGAGGAGGAGGATGGTTAAAAGACAGGGATGAAGGCTGTTGTCAGCTTAGAGTTTCCCTCTGGGGACTCTGGCAGGAGGAACACAGGAAGTGGAGCTCAGTGGAGGTCAACGGCCTCTTGACACGCCAGGACAGGAGACCGGCCATGTGTGTGTACATGTGTGTATGCGCGTCTTGTCAATTTGATGGATGAATCCCACTGATGTGGCTTATACGTGTTACAATTACAGCATGTTGCATTCATCAACCACGCTGTAATTGATTTATTTGCTCTGCAAGCCTAACAATCGCGAGCAGTTCAAAAACTTGGCTGCTCATGTTGTGTGTGATGGTGTGATGATGGATTAGGCTGAAACACATTAGCATGATGAGATCAACAATAAAACATGGTTTTGGACAGCTGCCATTTTTTATACAGCCTATATTCTTTTGGGAGTCAGTATCGTTCATTTCTGATGTTGAGCTTTTTTTTTTTTTTTGTCTTTTCAATGTGTTGCTAATTTTCTGCTATTGCTCAAACTTGTGGGATTTTAAGAGATTTTTTTATAAGGTGTTCTGTCCATAAGCTCTTTGTCTGTTTTTTTAAATCCCCAGTGAAAGCACATTTATACCACTTTATAAGAAGGATAAACTAATTTTCCACCCATTTGTCTCACAGTAAAGCCAAGAAATGATCACATTTACAACTTGCAACTACTTGTTTGAAGATTAAAAATCTTTATATTCAAAGGCTAGGTTACACCAAGAGGGATTCATTTTCAAACCCGATTAAATCATGACTCACCAAACTTTTAAGCTAAAATTAGGTTTAAACATCTGTTTAGACCTCAGTTCAGTTTTTACTCTGAACCCAGATTAAATTTAATTCTACTACATCAACAGTTTTAACTAAAATGTAAACTGTAATCCAGTACTAACTTTAAACTTACATTTGAGGAGGATTAACTTTTAAAAGGGCTGCCTTTTTGAAATGGGTCGAGAAAAATAATCAAGTTCTTCAAAGAAAGTTAAGGAAACCCAATTGACCCTTTCTAAGTCCCGCCCCTTTTCATTCTGTGCACCAATGACAGCTGAGCAAGCTTAGTGCCTTGGTCATCTCTCTCTGTTACTGTACATAGATATGCTATGTGCTAGGCTTGTCTATGCTGAAAAAAAAAAACAAATTCTGACAATGGTTGAAAGATGTTGCTGTCAGACCTGTAAAAAGCAACATGTACTCACATCGTAAGTTAGCTAATGTTAGCAAAACACTGGCTAACTAGGTGGCTAATCTACATCAATCATTAGCTTGCTAGTTAGCTAGTGTTTTGCTAACATTAGCTAGCTCATGATGGAACCCTATATGTTGCTTTTACAGGAAAAGGAAAAAATTGAGAGGTACCAAGTTTGCGCAACTGTTTATTGGAGCACAGAGCAAACAGGGGCGGGATGAAGGAAAGGTCAATTGAGTTTTTATGATGTATCTTTTCTGTCTTTTATGTCAGACAATTTAGCCAACAAGTTTTTCTAAAACGTGGTGAAATTAGGATAAGTTGGATAACTAACTTTTTAGCTAGCTAGAAAACAGAGTAACATTTTATCAACTTTCTAGCTAGTTAGCAAACAACATAACATTTTTTAGTTTATGTTAGCTATTCAACAGAATAACACTTGATTAACTTTTCAGCTAGCTAGCCAACAATGTAATGTTGTCTTAAGGATTACAGAGCAGCTGAAAGAAAACGGTCTTCCTCCCTCTTTTATACTTACTAGTCCAGACAGCACTCAGATTTTATTTATTAATTTTAATTTGTTGAGCAAGAACTGAGATTAAGGTTTTTAATTGTGCAACAGAGATTCTTAATTTTAAACCCAGTTTAGCTAAACTCAGATTAGAACTATTTTTTAGATTAAACTGAGCTCAGTTTAAATGTAACTAACTCCAAAATTTCTCTCCTAATTTTGGTGGTTTTGTCTCCTCAATTTAAACAAAACCAGCCTCTTTGCCAGCTTCCTCCTGAAGGTGTGAAGGTGCTGCATGTACAGCTCTTTTAGTTTTAGTGTGTAATTGCGTGTGTGTGTGTACTTTTGAAACTCATGTGAGTATACATATGTGAAGGTGTTAGTGTGGCGAGCGTGAGCACCTCCTCTCTGTTTATTTGCTCTGCCAGCCCACTTCCAGGACCCAGGCCTCAGGGGAAACATCAGAGCTCTGCCCTAACAGAGGAAGCTTTGACTGGGAGCACAGGAGGTCTGAACCACTTCCACCAGAATAGGCTGACCTGCACTCTCCTCCTCCTCCTCCTCCTCCTCCTCCCCTCTGTTATGCCTCACCTCTCTCTCCCCATCGCCTCATCTTTCCACCATTTCTCCTGCCACTTTCCCATCCTGACCCCCTCTTTAAAAACACCCTTTAACCTTTCGTCTTGCTCTGATTTCCACAGTGTCATCATTGCAGGGCCACATTTTGATACAACCACTGAACATCTGAATAGATACGCTTAGCTTTTATATTTCTTCCTGTGAAACAAAATAATTTTATCAAATGCAAATGTTCTGTTCTGTTAGTGTCTGTTGACTGCTATTATAAATGCCAGCCCCATTCTCTGGCCCCCTGCTGCCTTTGTTCTCACAGCTAATGAGTGCTGAGGTTTTAGTGTGCGTAATAACTTTTAGACTTTTAAAACAAGTTGCAGGAGCTGACTGAATGACACTTAATGTTGCGACAGAAACAACATTTCCTTCATCATCTCTTTCACTTTTATTACATCTTAAATTGTCGTAGCTCAGTATTTTCATACCATGCTCATGTCTGTACGTTAAGTATGTATCTGGAGTCAGGAGGTGATTAGCTTAGGTTAGCATAAAGACAGGTAGCAGTGGGTACTAGCTAGCCTGGTTCTGTCCAAAGATAAAAATCTGCCCGCCAGCACTTCTAAAGCTCACTAATTAACACACCTCTTCTTCATTTAATCTGTACACAGACATGTAAAGACAGCAATTCAAATCAAATCAAATCAAATCAAATCAAACTTTATTTATATAGCACTTTTCATACATAGGAAAATGCAACCCAAAGTGCTTCACAAGATAAAACAGAATAAAATGACAAAACATACAACAATAAAAAGTGAAAGCCTGTCCCTCCCATCCCCACATATAGACCCAACCCCCCCACCCCAGCAGACTCCACACCCACTGCAGAGCCCCCCCAGTCCCCCGGGTCTGAGGGATCTCCAGGACAACGTCCCCGTGGGCAGACCAGACACAACTCCCAGTGTGGAGGGCCCCCATGAGGAAACACTGGAGCTAAAAACTAAAAGATCAAGACAGGGAATAAAAAACAGGCAATAATGGTATAATGTCAAAAAAAAAAAAAAAAAAAAAATGTGAGGGTTTAGAAAATTTAAAAGTAATAAAATGGTTTTAATGGTTTAATGGTTTGTTATTGGTTTTACAGCAAGATATGTGCCATGAATGTGTTTTGGCCACATGCAGCCATAACCATGAGGTTATCAAGCAACCGCAGGCTCTAACTCTTGGCAAGAAAGTGAATAAGTGTATCTCCCAAAAGGTCAAACTATTCCTTCAAGATGTGAGACGCTTAAGAAGTTTCATCTTATCGAATATTTGCAATTAGATAGAAACCAGACTTCAGTTCAGGTCTGGCTGAGAACCTGTGTCTCTATGGGTGAAACTTGATAAAGGTGTAAAATGGCCATAGAATAATCTTGAGAAAGTAGTTGGTTTGTGTCACAACTTGGTTCAGGGCTGGGCAAAGCAGGGGAGACCATACATATGTTGTAACTAAAATTATGTGTATTTTACCGTTATCCTATCTAACTAAAAGGGAAATCAATGCAAAGACAAACTACAATGCAAGAAAAAAACAAACAGTAGAAACCAGGAGAGAGGGGAAGACTGGCTGACTGCTTCCGGCTTGTACAGTCTTGCAGCCAGACCAGGTGAGCTGAATCTCCCTGATGCCGCAACTCTGCCCACCAGACTGCTCAAAGGAAAGGCCTACTCAAAAACACCTTGAGCCTCATGATCCAGTGTTCTCAAAATTTTGTATAAAACATTTAAAATGTCTCTATTTGATAAGACAAATTATTTTTCTCCTCATCTTGTATATTGTATCTTGTTTTAGAGAATATCACCAAAAATAATAGCTCAACATTTTGGGCAAAATGCTCATCTTAGAGTTTCATCCCATACAGTACGTAACAACAGTTTATCCTTCATGGCTATTGTTGCAAAGCAATTTTGTTTTAGGTTTCTGTACAGGCATAATGGCACCAAACCTGTTTACCTCATTTGATGAAAAAACTTCAGGATGCTGCTTTGCCCAACTGTTGTTCGCCAAGAACAGTTAGTTACAGCACATTCTGTAATTCTTCCTACAAGCACAATTTGTTGTACTTTTGTACAGATTAAACAAACAGGATGCAAGTGTCGTAAGACTTGTTCAGACTGCCAGCCCAAATCTGTGTTTTGGCATATCCAGATTGTATCCAGGTTGATTTTAGGAAGTCTGTAGAACAAATAACCACATGAAACATGACGTTTGCTAACCGAATGTTGAATGTACCACAAAGTGCCCAAAGTGTCACTCGCAATGACAACATCAAATCCAGAGTGACCAAAGTGCATCAGAGCAGCTGAGCAGAATCAGTGCTGCAGAGAGGTATGGAGGACAACAAAGAGAGCCACAGTTCATGGAGAGGCGCAGACATAAATCGTCTGCTGGCACCTTGGTGAGAGGCTTCTGTATGAGCAAAGCTGGAAGGAACCAACTGGAACATGCTACCACACTGGAAAACCACGTCACCAGCGTGCAGGGTTACTGACAACTACGACTATGTTACCACAGCAACCCACGCAGAAAGGTTAGTGGTGTCTCAACAAATTTGACCTGCTCAATAGCCAATACCAAAGAGCCAGGCTATTTGTCACCCTATCTGTCTCCCTTGATGTGCTAAGCTAAGTTACCTTGTTGTTACCTTGTGAGGCGGGTGCATTTGCAAGATTGCATGATCACATGACCACGCAAGGATCCATCTTTCCAGGCTTTAAGTTATACATTTGTGTTCACACCAAAAGTGCTGCAACCAATCAGGGTCCTTGGAGGGACAACTGGCAGCTGTGGGCGTGATTTTAGGTGTGACGACAGCGAGAAGCGCCCATGGAATCAACTCTTCGAACAAACAGTGGTGGCTCCTGAAGAGGGTAGCGCACATACTGTGATAGCATCAGTTATATCAGAACTGGAGAGCATTTCTTCATTAAAAGAAGAGCAAAGAACGGCACTGAAGGCTTTTCTCCATGGAAAAGATGTTTTCACAAGAGTTTGATCTGATTGGCTGAAGTAAGTTTTAGATGTGATACATCCAATCATCTGCCTGGTGTGTTTTTTTAATTGCCTGTCCTTTCCCAAACAGTTTCTAAGGGCAACCTCACAGATGATTCTGTGTAACAAACAATCTGGCATACCAGGTTACTATCCTTGGCCCGATTACCCCAAAATAATGATTATTTCATTAAAAACCGGCCAAATCCTTAAAATATGATGAATAGCAAAGAAAATAAGTGGAATACCTAATTTGCAGGGCTATTAAGAATGTTTGCGACCAGAGCCCTTCCTGCCTTTATGTTCGCTCTTCCATTATACACAAAACCTCAGACACCACCAAAGACACAGACCAGATTTTCCAACTAAACCTGATGATTGAGAATGATGCAGCATCTTGCCACCTCATTGTGACATTTTGTAAATTACCCCACATTGTTGCTTCATGCACGATTTCCCCTTGAACCACTGACCAGATTTAATGACACATAGGCGAATGATCCGTTTTCACACTTCATGCCAGATTTTCAAATTGGCTCATAAGTGCTGTGGTTTTATGTCAGGACAAGATGGGTTTGTGCTCTGCCATGAAGAGACTGGAACATTTATGGGGCAACATGTTTATAGTGGCCCGACTTTCATTTGTTTCAAGAAGATTACAGGAAGGATTTCATGATTGTGGTGAACACGTCTTTATGGGCGTCTCTGGGCTGACACACGCACATGTGTACGCAGATACAGAGGTCTGATATCCTACTGTACCTGACAGCTAAAGCGGATGGAGAGCATGTGTGGAAGGGATTTTCAGACAAGCTGCTTTTTCAAAGAAGACAAATGAGAATAAATATTTTAAATACTGCCAATAATAAAATGTAAATTAGGCCAGTTTCCATCAGCATGACTGAAGTGAATCAAGGCCTTTCTGATTCATCAGAAAACACATCGACATACCTGTCAGCTGAACGCTTTTCTTTCTGTCAAACATTTCAAAGATCTGTAACGGCCATAGTGTTTTAAGCCAAAAAGACTCTGATTTACTCGCTGGTCCACTGATACCAGATGTTACTGCCTGCTGCCCACATCATGAAACTATCTGGGAAGCCGCAGAACATATCGCAATATCACTATTTACCAGACCAGTGTGTTTCCATCATTATTCATTGTTTAATTTTTTGGCATAAAAGACTGGCATAAAATAAGTGGATGAAAACCAAGTGTATCAGTATGTGTGAGTGACAGAGAGAAGCTGTCAAAAGTAACACTTATTTATGGCTTGGATGCTTGAATAATGTTTTTTATGTATATAAATGCTAATAAAAACAGTTCATTTGAATAAATTCTGCAGCAGATAATGATGGATGGTCCAATACAGAGATAAGGGAGCAGGGAAGAGGGGAAACAGTGACCAAAGTGGGATGGGTAAACGCAAGATAAGGGTGAGTGAGAGCAGCTCAACAGTGAGGTCAAGCTAACGACAGATCCCTCATAATGATGTGTCTGGTTGTGTTTTCATGCCAGACAGGAAAGCTGTTTTAAAGAGGACCTTTTACTAAAAATCCCACTAGAGACCGTAACTGAGACTTAATGTAATGGGCTGATAAGACCAAGAAGGTCATCCAAGTCTTCTAAATGGCCTTTAAACTGCCTTGATGCTGAAAAATCATGGAGGTATTGAGAGATTTATAACTGTTTTCTGTTGTAACTCCCCAGCTGTTACACCCCACACCTCTATTCTAAACTACTCTCCATTTTCATTTGTCACATGAATCAAAACTTAGATACAAGAACATGCACCCCGTTGGTCTTAGCAACTTCAAACAATACTGCAACAACAATGTCATTTCAATCTGTTATCAATTGGCTGATTTGTTTTGCTGAGGTATTGAAAGTGACAGCGTGGCCATAAAAGGCCTGAAAGGAGCTAATCTAGAGCAGATTGTACACAAAACAGATGAAAAAAACAGCCATCGTGCTTGTCCAGAGGGCCGTTCAGGTGCACACTAATCAGAAAAAGATGGAAGATGATGACTGGAGTTTTTTGGGGGGTCCGACTCTGGTCTGCAGCTCTACGAAGACAATTATACCTCCATTAAACACAGGAAGCGTAACTCAAAGGGCTCGTAAAAAGTTTTCTCTGAGAAAATGAAGATGGAGGACGGCGTTAAGTGCCCTTCTCTGTGTAATGAAACGGCGAAACGGAGAGGGTATAGCCTTCACTGAAAGAATCTTGTGTCAACTCCAAGTGTGAGAAAAATGAACAGGTTACTGTTCCCACAGCTTGGGGTTTGTTGATCGCCGTCCAAAGTATACAGAGAGGAAACGCCAAAGGGAAAAAAGAGAGTGATAGTTTGAATAGGATGCCCCCGTGGACTTCTGGATGCAGTGCAAACAATCCGTAAGCGGATCGTGTTCGTCCGAATGTGTTGCCCCACGTGAGAGTGGAACGTTTTCAGCTCACGAGCTTAAGGCAAAAAAAAAAACAAAGGACTTGATCCACAGTGTTAATGATGAGGACTGAGCTGGAGACAGAGCTGTCAGTAACTCACTAAAATCCTCTGGATGATAAACAGTAGACTGCTGGTGGAGGGACACACCCACACACATGCAGCACATACATACCGTATATATGCACACACATATGTTTACAGTTTATCAAATGTTGTCCCACTTAGTCCCACCAGACGTCTACAAAGGATGATCTCATTTGTGTGCACCTGTGAACACACACACACACACACACTCAGACAGACACACACATAAAAAGTATCAAATGCAGTGATATTCAATACAGACATCTACAAAGTATAACAGCATTTTCACATGCTGCTCATAAACATATGTCTGGACACACATACTGACGCAGGCATCTGGTCCTTGTTACCTGTTTCAGACACAAATCAAATCACCTCCTTCCATTCTTCAGTCAGGTTTCCTGCTGTTTGACACAACTGGCTTCGGCACCTGATTCCACTGTTTATTGTTTGTCCGTTTTTTGTATTGATCCAATCACTGGAGAACGAGCCACTGGGCTGCTGGTGAAATGTATAGTGCAAGTTAGGGTTGAACATTTGGACAGATATATTGGCTATCAGTGATTGGCTAAAACCATCACCCGTAGGGTTGGGTATCGTTTGGGTTTTCTCCATCACCGGTGCTCAAACAATATTTTCAAAACAGTACCAATGCTTAAATAGGGCCTGAACTGATACTTTTAAAAAACAAAGCACAAAATGATGACATTTTTCATTGCTAAGGCAAATTTGACTTTGAAATTTAACAATATATTAAGGGAGAAACTTGGATTCAGAAGATGTGTGGTTGTATTTTTGTGTATAATAAGAAAAATAAGTGTAAGAATATTTCTTTTCTCAACACTAAATTAGTTTATTTTGTTTGTTGGATGCAGTGAATGTACATAGCCTACATGCTAGTTGATAGGCTGACGGTGGCCAGTTGGAAAATTTTAACATATCGCCCAACCCTAGTGCGAATCATATTGTTACTGAGCAATGATAACGTGTAAGAGAAAAACGATGCACTTTTGAATCTTCAGTTCAAGTGAGAAAAACTATAACATCATCATTGCAGTAGGATGTTTTTTCAGCTACAGCAGTGACATAATATGGCTTGCTTTATGCTTGTAAGAGAGGGACCTCTGACTGCAGATCCCAGCAGGCCCTGAACATTCAGCCCTGCAGTGTATCGCAAGAGCCACACACCAACATACACACAGAAGAGAGAACATGTGAACACACACACAGACACACACACACACACACACACACACACACACACACACTGCTTCTCATCACCTGCTAGAGAAAGCAGCCCTCTGTCTTTACACCAGATACAGATGAATAGCACTTCAATGATGTGATACATTCTGCATGTTTCTCTGTGTGCATCTGTCTCTCAGACACAGTGAGAGACACACAGTTTGCAGTCCATTTCATTGACATAAATACTGAACAACAGCAAAGTTTGTTCCTCGGCTTTTTTGGCTTTTTGTCTTTGACAGCATGCCAGTTGTTCCTCGAGCAAAATTAACGTTAGCTTGAATAGATTGAGCTCAGTCTGGTAGGATTTGACTTTTAAAGCTCTGTTTTGTCAGCATCTGGCTGTATTTTTTTGTTCTCTTTGTGTTGCCCAGTTGGAGTCAGTGAAAACAGATAGGCCTTACTCACAAAGATGTTTTGACATGTCATGGTGGAAAACACCCACATGTAAATAATAAAATCAATGATGGGTGAATTTCATTTATCTGCTTCAGTTTCAGGTTCCTGTTACAACAATGGAGCGAAAAAGCGGTGTCCATTGCTTGTTCACGACTTTCCACGAACAATCCCACAATGTGATGTGCCACATTTTCTAGATTTGAAAATTGAAGCTGTTGAATAATACATGTGTCAACAGGCTTGAGGAGTAACAGATTGCATGTACTGGACTTACATAATAAGGATACAAGAGAAGTCAACTGTATTCCATTAAAGTTAGAGGAAAAAAAGACATAATCAGAGTAAAAACTGGGATTTTAGCAGGATTACAATTTTAGAATGCATTGCAAAATGCAAATTTTAAAAGAATGATAATGCAAATTTCACACACATTGCAACACTTCACAAGTCTCACAACACCACTCTGGTCTTGTATAGTCATGTCCTTTAGTGAAAAAACGGGTGGAAATTTCACAATTATTTTGTGTTTAAATTAGAAAAGAGGAACATCACAGTACAGAGACAGTTCTGACTTAGTTCTTAGAGAGACATTTAGAGGGCAGATCAATCACTAACATTAGCTACACAGAAATACAGTTGGCTTGGGAACTAACCTGTTCATACTACTTCTGCTACTGAAATTGGGTACTGTAAGTGGTGATGCTGCTGACCAGTGTAGGTAAAAACACAAGCCCCCAACTAGAATAAGTTTGAGTGTTTAGTGTGAACAGCATATTTAAGTACTTAAGTCAATTTAAATGCCTCATTATTACTGCTATTAAGTAAGTGTGCATTCATGCATAACAAAGGAAGGAAAAGCTGACAATGGATATAAAACATTAAATTTGGCTAAATAATATCACCATATTTGGTACTGAGGTAAAGTAATCAGGTTACATTACTTTATTATTGTGATATTTAGGTTAGTGATTACATTTTGCAACCAAAACCAAAATTAGTAATTGTATTGGAATCCATTTTTTATAGTAACCCTTCCAACCCCACTGTGCATGTCAATGATGATGCAGAATAAAGCTGATTTGTAAGTGTCCAAAATATCAATTTACTGCTCAAAATTGAGTGTCTGTCATATACAGAGTGACTGAGTGAAAAGGGGGTAATTTTGCAAATAGACCTTAATAGAACAAAGCCATTAATGTTTGTAACACCTGTTGGTTTCCAACTATGGCAAGTCAAAATGTCTGCTGTGAAAAAGGCCCATGAGCAGTGCCTTCTGGGTAATAGCGTATTATCGGCAGCTTGTGAGGAGTGTTGATGAACAAGAAATGTCCCAGAACAAAGGCAAAATGAAGAAGTCTGTATACTGGTGAGTACTGACCCAGTTTGATCTCTAGTAACAAATAAACATATGTCAGTCCTCACTAGTAATGTCAACCTTAAGTGACAAACATCAATCAGTCTCTGTCATTTTGAACTGCCGGCATTTTAATGCATCATAGCAGGAAAATAACAGGTGTGAAAAATAATGTCATTAATGAAAAGCTCCATTCATGCACAGTGTCAGGGAACTGAGGTGAACATTACATTGAATGCAGCCATTTTTAATGTTACTAGACACAACTGTGCTTCTCCTGGTAACCAGGTAACCAGTCTGTTGTGAAAAAAAGTCAACTGTTGACAAGTAGATATATTCAAAATAGATTCAATACAACACAGTTAGTCCTGTCCTTATCTCTTTGTTGTTTTTAGCCTGTGTGAATGTTGCTCTATGATCTCCCATGGTGAGTTCAGGCGCAGTGGGAGAGGAGAAATCCCTGTTCCTGTTATATCAGACTATACACAAGGCAGCTAGTTAGACTAAACAGCATTGTTGCACATGAGGAAAGCAGGTGCTCTGGATTTCATGCTTTCTGGGACTAATTCACTGGGAAACATTTCTGGTACCTGCAAATCTACTTCTGTATTTACAGTATTACCAACGTTGCTGATCCAAAGAGGAAAACAAATAGGAGGGGGGAGGACATGAGAGGAATAGAACACAGAGAAACACACAAGGAGCAGTGCAGATGAGTCACAGGCAGGGACAAGAAGTACAAACTAGAAAAAGATTAATACTGTACAGATCAAACTGATCACTATAAATGTTTTTCTTTCTCTTTATTTCTCATGCAGATTACCATCTAAGTATCACTGCTGCATCTTGTTGGCTCCTTTTTGGCAGTTTGTTGGAAACTTCAAATACGGTTTTCATTGGAAGACAATGACTTACTTTTTCCAGTCATGGTTTCAGTGTGCATACGGCACCAGCCTCAAATAGCCAGCACATGGGTTACCACAGGGCAAGGTATCATGAAGTTTAAAGTAATAGTAAAAAAAAAAAAAAAAAGAATTAGCCTATCATAGTTTTAAAATCATGTTCCATATGTTGTCATGTATGAAAAGACCCAAAATGAACACTGTGACAAAAAACCCAGAAGAGAAGAAGGGCAAAAGAGAAAGAGGCCCTGTTTACACCTGGCATTTGAATGCCTCTTTAGTGATCAAAAGGGGACAGCTCTAAGTTCATGTGTGAATGCAACCAAGATGCATTAAAAGCCAATCGCTCAGACCACATTCGTATTGGTGTAGGTCGCATATGGCCACATGCTTTTAGCAATGTGTAACCAATGTGTCCTGGGCCATATTAAAGGACCACCCAGTCAACGGATGTCCTGTAAGTGCACACAGAAAATGCTCTCTGATGTCCATTTGGGCTGTTTCCATTTAAAAACAACTAAATTGGTCTTTGCAAGCAAAAATGTTTCACATCTTTATATGCATATGGAGCGTGGAAGTGAGATCTGATCGCGAGTGGTCACTTGAGGCACATGTAGAGACACATTTTAATACTAAGTGTGAACTGATGTACTTGGAGCTATCTACTTGTGATTGGATTACCCAAGACACGTGTTAATGCCAGGTGTGAACAAGGCCTGAGATATGACCAAAAAAAAAATGGATGATGGGCCAGATGGATGGAGGAAGGAGACAGGATGAAAGGAAGCAGAGATAAAAAACAGAAAAACAATGAAAGTGACAGTAATGGATGTAATAAAGACACGAGTGGGAGAAGAATAAGGTGAATGTGATGTTGATATACAAAGCGGAGCTGCTGCTCTCCTGCTGAATGTCTGATTCACTGACATCGAGCCACAGCCAGCATCCCACCACATGTCCTCCTCTAGGTGGGACGCCACTTATAGCAGAGAGAGAGAAAACACTCAGCAGCTTCCCTCACTGCTCTGATTTCCCCTTCTTGCTTTTTTTAAAGATCTTTACGCGGTTTTCCAGGCAAATCCCCTACTGAGGAGAGTGCTTGGCCTGCCAGGGTGCAGCTTTATTTCGTTTGGATCAAAAAATACCCTTGCTTCCAAAGACCCCCTCTCTTTTACTATACTTTCTTTCCTTTTGCCACCTTCCTGTGGTTTTCCCTGCTGTGCAAGTTTTTGCGGATTTTTTTATGATCCTTTTTGTATTATTATCCCCACTATGCTGTTTGTTCATAGCCCAGGAGTTTTTTTTTTAATGGAAACAAACTTAATATCATTATTAAATCAATGATTTAATAGAGGCTCAATGATCCTTGTCCTCATTGGTCTGTTGACATTGATCAGTACAAATGAAAAAGATGGATCATTGAGCACAAAAGTGCATCAGATGGAGTGATATTAAATTCTACACTTCAAACAAACTAGTGTTCCAAACTCTGCTTTGTCCTTATTGTGCTTTGAGCAGATAAAATCTCACAGAAGAGAGGGAAAAGCAGGACCTACTGGGGGGGGGGGGTGAGTGGTGATGATACAGGACTGCTCAAATGTTTCTGGCGAAAGATCCCATTCTTAAGTCCCAAAAGTCTTGTGACAATTAAAGAGATTTCAAGCTGTGTGCAGTCCGTGATGTGACTTTAGATATGTTTTGTACAAAAAATAATATATTTATTCATGCAGTATTTCTCTAAATGGAATTACAAATTAAACAGTAATTTCATTACGAGAAGAATTTAAAAGTCTAACACAGATTAAAACAGTAAAACAGAGAAGCCTAAAAAAATAAAACCAAAACAGGATAAAAACAGTTTTTCCGATGCAAGTGAGTTTAAAGAGATGATTAAAAAGAAAGAGTAGGCTAGCCTGAGATGATCAGACAGGCAGTTCAAAGGCTGAAGGTCATGGACCTAAAGGGACAGTTCACCCCCAAATATGGGGGCCTGTAGTGTTATTTATCCATCCGAGTGTTTTGGAGTGAGTTGCAGAGTTTTGGAGATATTGGCCCCTGAGATGTCTGCTGTCTCTCAAATATAATTAAACTAGATGGCACTCGGCTTGGGGTGCTGAAATTGTCAAAAAAAAAAAAAAAACATTTGAAAAATTCAACAGCAGTGACTCTTTCCAGAAATCGTGACCCCGGTTAATCCACGGACCTTGTTGTGATCCGTTTCACGAAGTACTTTCTGTCTACCAAACCAACCATATCACTGTGCAGAGGGAAGCATGCATCTACTCATGGACAAGAGGCTCATGATCATGACAGCACAGAATGCAAACATTAATTGTGTCCCCCTCAGCTGAATTGTAACCTCTCATTCACGTTCAGGGTGACCAAAGCAAAAAGAATCTCTCATACCTCTGTCTGCATATCAAACAACCCTGCTTGAACACCCAACACCAGGGAAGTAGATGTATTTGGTGTTTTGACAAATTTGCAGAGACCAGAACTAAGCAGCTTTCTGGATTTCAAGTGTCAAATTATTATCAAAGAAACATGCCTCAGCATTTACATTTATGAGTGACAGGAATTATATCATTTTTGAGTAGACTGCATGCTTCATGATGTTTTTCCTCATGTACTGGGATGTTGTGTCTCTCATAGCGTCCATATCTTTATCTGCCTTGTTTACTCTGTATGTGTCTTGCTAGTCTCAGTGACTGTCATGTTGATGCCTGGTCAGCTGGAAAACTCATTACCACAGTTTATTTTATATCTAATCAGCTGTGCTGTTGTTCTTCTGAACTGCTGATGGCTTTTCTGTTCATGCATTTTGTTCTGACTGAAAGTCCTGCTTTCAGAATGGCCTGTTTTGGAAAGTTTCTTTTTCCTCATACTCTGACATTTGCTACTTCGTGACACATTATTACTAACACTGGGGTTTCCAACAACTTGTATGCGAGTGGGTATGTGTGTACAAGGGGGAGGTTAGTAGCTTTGAAAGTATGTGCAAAGACCGTGTTGGATCAGAGTTGAGGTGAGAGCCAAGACTAAATCCAGAAGGAAACAAAGGAGATGAGAGGGAGCTTAAGACTTTTAGATAACACTACTTTATCTTAAGTCCTGCATTGACGGTGTCAAGGAACAAAGTTCAGATGCACTATCACACATGCATCACATACAAAACACACCGCACAAGCTGTCAGTATGTTGATCAATCATCTCAGCAAGTCAATTAGTCTGTCAATCATCAGGACATCATTCACCATGTAAGCAGACACTGTGTCTCCCATCCCACTGTTATTTCAGACGTTTAACGGCTGAAACTTTACACATCCTCAGGTCTCAGAGGGACCATGACTCCAGAGATGCTTCCCCGTGGCCTCATCCTCCCCCCGTCCAAGGACACCATAGCCACCAGACACAAGACACCACCAGAGTAAAATGTTTCCTGTTATACTCATTTCTTTTGCCCTAAAATGATCAGACATGATCCTTTTTGACAAGGATAAGGACAGGGTCAATTTCTCAACACTAAACTCGCTGACCTTTTCTGGTTAGCACAAAATGTTCCACTGTCGTCACAGTTGTGTCATTACGGCCACTTTAAAACGACACTTAGCATTTGCGAAACTTGTTGTTTATTTCATTTGACCTGACCTCAACCCCAGCTTTAACACTCAGGCTACTACATGGTGGCCTGGCTTCTGTCTCTCCAGGGCAAAACAGAGAATCAGAGTCCAACAAGAGCAAGAGAGAAGCTGTAGAGCTGAGATGGAGTCCAGGCCACGAGTCGGGTCTCATTAATGACCACTTTAAATGTTTCTGGGTGACACACAGGGCAACTGTGGGGATCTGTGCTAGGACTTTGTGCTTGGGAAGAAATCTGCGACTCTTACAGACCACTTTCAAAGTTCCCATACACGTTAACAAGGTCTTTAACATTTTCCACATCATCCCTTTTCTGACCAAAAAAACAAAGAAAACAAAAGAAACATGCTGAACTTTTGTTTGGCAGAATGTTCAAATTATCCTATAAACATACATTGTAGCATGACCTTCAAAACCACTGGTATTCACTATCACAGCATTTTGTGACAGGCCTTCATGTCCGAAACTAAACATGATTACACGAGCTGGCATGGTCTGTTTAAGGAGCCAAGACTTTAACTCTTTAGTGAAATGCGGGACCAGTGGTGTGTATAGATCAGCAAACAAAACGCTAACTTTCAATAGCCCCTTGTAGGAAATCATCAAGATTGCATAAAACACAAAGCAAAGTCTACAGCTGTGGACCACCAACTCATCCTAACAAAGATACACACTGTGGTTCATTTAGTGAAACAAGCAAATCCCAACAACGTAAACCAGCAACAATGGTCACAGACCAAAAGCAATCAAGTGCAAATTTGAAGCTCATGTCATCTTTAAAAGTCACAGCCTGGGTCTGAAAACAAACTGTTAATGTACAGTGTCAGACTGTCTTTGTTTTTAGAACTATAAATGACTGAACAAGCCTAAAAATCTACAGCAATGCTAGCAGCTGTGTGATGCTGTACGAAATGCTAGTACAACCATACTAATACTGACTGCCGCAATATACAGATTTTTAGCTGTTTAACATCTTAATTTAGCATGTTATCATGCTAAAATGTGCTTACTAAATACAGTAAGTACAAGACACTGATAAGATTGCCGTTAGTTGTGTAGATATTTCACTCAAAACCTCAAATTTCTACCTCATGGTGGAATCACCAAATCCAGCAGGCCCAGTTTTACGAGAATGCTAAAGCATGCATTCTACCCTAAGTTTAATATTTTCCACCCTCAGCTAAAAAATTGATAATAACAACTTAAATAATAAAGGATGCTAGGTCTCAATGTGCACCTTCTGTTTTGGTTCATGTATGTGCAGCAGCCAACATGCAAACAGTCTGGGTGAGAGTGAGTATGGATCAGCAGGTGTGGTGATTATAAACTAATCTTTCATCCAGTCACATTACTGGTCTCATTGCTCTGAAACAGCTCTACCAGTCACATGATAACGACAGCTCATCAAACAAAAACCATCCAGGAAATATCTGGATGGTTTAGTGCGTCAACATGAACACACGTCACCACAAACCTGCACCCAAAGAGGGAGTACAATTTTCCATCAGGTAGTTCTAATAATGAAAATGACTCACACTATTTTAGCAATAATTACAATGTATCTCACCTCCTATATGGTCACATAGTTTAGTAATGAATGAAACAAAACAGTATTTGTCCTGCAGTATGTTTAAAGGATGAAACATGAGCTACTTTTGCTATAAGCCATGGAAACCAGATGTCTCCTTTATTTAAAAAAAAATAGAATATCGAGATATAACCAACCATTTGTGTACAGGACAGTATGGTTATAACGTAGCAGCCTGGTGTTGTTTTCAGGCATACATGAAATGCATTAATGAAGGTAAATGCAGTAACCAGCCATGAGTAACAGCGCTGTGCTTTGGTACAGGACTTATCACAGGTGGCGGATTTATCAGCATATCGTTGGTACTGTTCTGATTCATGAAGGAAATTGCTGCTGAAAAGGAACCACACACTGTATTCACTTAAGACTGTTTACAACTTTTTTCCCGCTGTGTTTCCAGAATAATTTGTTCATCAGGGACCACACTTGGACCGGTAATTTTTCATTGCTGTTGCCAGCCCACACTGTAGATACTAGTGCAGACATCTTATTCTGGAACTGTGCCTGCACCAGTCAGTAGGTTTCATTTCTGGGGTCATTAAATGTCTGTACAAAATGTCATAGCAATCCAGCCAATAGTTTTTGGACTGACTGAGATCATCCTAATATCAAGGTGTGGCTAAATTAGGGTGCAAATTTCAGCTTTTTTTTTTTTTCCACTATTTTTTACAATAAAATTTAGTATATTTAAAATTTACACAGATGACACCTACAACTGTGGGAACTTTTGGTTTGGTAAAGCTCATTAAGGGTTACACACAGTCTGGGAATGAAGGTTTGCCTGAGAAGACCACTTTAGTTGCAGAGAAAGTTGGATTGTCCTGTTTGAATTGTGGTTCACTCTCCCTTGGCTTGTAACAATGGTCCTTAACTTGATTGTTTTATGTGGAAAAAATTACAAACATTCCTCCAATTTGACAGTTTATTGCATAAGTATTAAAGGGGTTGGATAAAAATAAAAAAAACTTGAAAATAAAGCAGCAATTACTTAATTTTGTGTTAATTTCTGTAGGGATTTAAAGAGTTTTCAAACCACACAGCCACATATATTGGAAACAAACTTTCATCTACATTCAAAAACAGAGAAAAAAACCCAACTTGGATAGAACAATACTTCTATATAATGGATTTACAGCATACATGTGTATCGTTTTAAAGGGTGGAAACCCAAGAATACGCTTGTCCAAACTGTATTTGGCAACAGAAAGAGGAAATGGAATGCAGCTATAATATATCTGATGTGGACATAATCCATATATGAGACGGATGCCAGTTGCAAAGAGGCCTTCTGAACAACAGTCAGCACGCAATCACTTGTTCACAGAGGCAAACCCTGCATGAGTAGAATAATGAGTCAAGACAGGAAGTGGCTGTGGTTGAAATCTAAGGTTGACTTAAACTAAACCTCACATTATTAAAGCTTGCATTATGTCTTTGACCAGTGGAGTTCCTGTGTCCAGTAGGCATACATACAGGAGGCTCAAAAGATCAGATTGGCAACAATGAGGAGCCATAATGTCTGGTGATGCTGATAAAGATGTAGTCAGTTCAAGCACAGCTGCATTTGTATACTTATATGTGTGAAAACTTAGTGAGAGAGTAACTTATCTGAAACAGATGAATAGTGAATTTAAAAGCAAAAATGTGTGGAAGGGGCCAACAGTGTAATGATATCAGAGACCCCCGCAAAGAAGCTTCAGAGGAGAAAATTCAGCCAAAATGACCAAATCATGTGTGACTCAGCGTTGAGATATTCCTGGAGGTAAAGTCAAGAAAAGTCTGATCGTAAGCAGTTCTTTTTTTCTGGACCTGTTTTTTTTTTTTTTTTTAATTTCTCAGATAGCCTGAGCTTGACTGTTTTCATCTGACCACATGTTCTGCACTTTGTTGCACTATGCTATATGTTTGTGGAAAAAAAGCAAGACAGATAAGGTTTAAATGGGAGAGGTGGGAGTAATATGGCAACATGATGTGCTTTAAAAACACGAGGAATCGAGGAAACAGATGCTTCATTACTATATATCATGAAACATCCTTTTCTCTCCAGCATCATCTGAAGTGATGTCAGTTTCTGATGATCGCTGCACACCTGGATTAGCATAGTTTCTGTTTTGTATTTGCACACATACCGTACTGCAGTACCCAAACAGTTGGGACACATAGTCATCACATCTGTGAGTCTTTTTAGGGCTGCAGCTAATGATTATTTTCATCATTGCTAAATCTGCTGATTATTATCTTACTCAATTGATCTTTGGCCTCGAAAATGTCAGAAAATTATTTTAAAAATGCCCTTCAAAATTTCCTAAAAACCTTGGTGTCATTTTCAAATTATTTGTTCTGGCTGATCATCAGTCGAAAAACTCAAACTACTTTCATACAAGACAAAGAAAAGCAGCGATCCACACAACTGAGAGGCTGGAACCAGATAAATGTTCTTGCTTCAAGCTAGCGTGGTAACTGCTGCTGAACTTCAGCCACTTTGGGTTTAATGTAAGCAATTATAGAAGAATGGAAAATGCTAAAATGAAGTGAAACAGTAGCACAAACATACAAAGTCTGAACTCAGTATTGTCCCATATATAGCAATTTATATATCTTAAAGTCACAGGAAACGCAAAATCTTGAATTTGTAACTTAATAGGGGCTTCTATGTTTTTTCTTTTCTTTTTCTTTCTAAATTTTATTATCTTTATTTTAGATGTATGGCTTTAAGCCCACTTTTTGTCACACAGAAAAACCAAATATAGGGAATTTGTATCAAGGTTTGTCGTAGGCAACTGGACTTGATAGAGTTCTAAAAGACGTTTCACTCTCATCCAAGAAGCTTCTTATGGATATGAGGAAACATAATTGTAAAACAGGTTTCCTGTATTAGACACCACAAGCAACTGGTCATACCAGACCAAGTAAGGCTGTAGCGGCAAAACTTCTGAGTGTTTTGAACAGAGTAAGCGTGTGTTTTAAAGCTTAAGAGGCCAACTTTTTAGACGAGGAACATGCTATTTTTTTCTTTCAAAAGTCCCTTTCTTTCACTTTAAAAGGCGAACCAATAATCAAAATTCTGAACAATCTGAAATGCAAGAACATGTACTCTTGCTTTCCAATTAAGGTTCATTGTTTGGGCCTTATTATCTTCCCGTTTCAGTTAGGATGGATTCCAGTGACAACATGTGATTGACAACACTGGCTGTCACTCATCAGCTTATACAAGTTGAACTCAAACCAACATTTTGCTCGGATGTGTGACTTGTACACTGACAACTTAAATTTGATGGCTATACTGCTCTCTGTGATACTAGAACAAGATAATCAGTGCTTATGAACTTATAGGATGGTATATGGAATGCAAAACTATAATGGTCCCATAGGGAGAGGTGGCTCATCATTGCAACAAAAGTAGCAAAAAGTATGGAAACAATAAAAACCAATCAGGTCTCCATGACATCTATCATCCTCCCTTCCTTACCTAATCTGTGTAACAGCCTGAGCTCACATACTGTAGCATGATATTATGGGTGTTATCTACTGCAGTAATGAGCCCTGCAGGGTATTTAAACCAGAACAACATGCCAATCAAGCAAAAGGATGGTTTATAGCTCAGTGGAGCCATCAGTCCTGTCAGAGATTGACTCCACAGCTGAGAGTGTTTAAGAGCGAGCGGCTTCAGAAAGCAGCAGAAAATTAACTCTCATCATCATAAACCTGCTGCAACAGCCAGCGCAGACAACACAGAGACAATTCATACACAGACTTATACATAAACAAGCTAGCTCACACACACACACACACACACACACACACACACACACACACACTCACATCACTCAGTATCTGGGTACGAACAATGTATATTTGGCTTGGCATGCTGGAAATCTGACCTCCAGCGAAGACAAGAATAAGAACACGACATGGCCAGAACAATAGAAATGTAGAAATTGATCTGATTCACCCTCATCGCTGTGAAAACCACAGTGGAGTAGGAGGAGACCTGCGGCAGGCAAGATCTTTGTTTAGCTGTTGAGAGCAGCGCGGGTTTACGTCTGTGCAACACCACAAAACCCTCTGAGAGAAAGACATTGCACTTACATTTTAGGCATTTAGCAAACTGTCAGAAGAAGACGACAGAGAGGACAAGACGATCAGGAACATTAAAAGCAACAAAGTACAAGAAATGGAAAGTCAGTGTGCGCTGACAACAGGTTGGACAAATTCAATTAAGGCTACTTCTATTTGGACAATAAATCATCATAAGAAATAGTTCAATATCTCTGTAATATCACTGCACTTTTCTTATAAATATCAAAGGATCCTTTTCATAAAATCTCATGCCTTCTCTTGAGTGCTACCATAATTTAAGTACCCTAAGTACCATAATTTGCTTCACTGTTTTGATAGAAACTAAGCCCACTTTCTTTGGGAAGGTGTGAAATTTTCCAAATGGTTAACATGTCATCTTCAATCAAACCTCTCAAAATATTACTTTTTCCCAGATTATTTGAATATGAGCAGTGCCAGATGAAGAAATAAGAGAAGAAAACCAGAAATTATTGGACAATGTCCAGCCTGTCTGTACACAAAGAGCTGCGGGTACAGATTAGACTGTTAGACAGACCAGGTCTGGGTCAAATACAGTTTAAAAACCTCAATTGTTCAGTCATAGCTTGGCAACTGTAACTAGGCACGGCAGACCTGTCAAGCTTGGGGATTTCTCCACATGTAGTAAAAACAATACTTAGGAGAGTAGTGCCTTTTGTAAATCGCCTTTCCAAAACCAAAAACATGAGAGCAAAAGTGTAAGAAATTGATTCAGTGTGTTCATCTCATCTAAAGATGGAATTGTTGGCATACATACCTCGCTAATACCTTACTACCTACAACCAAGCAGTGCTTCCAAGGCCAAAGAGAACATTATTAACCAACTACAGTAGTTTGCATAGTTATAGGTTACATTGAAAAAGCCCTATTTACAATTAGAACATACATTGTTTAATATTTCCCCACTGTGCAGACGCAGACCATGGATGAGTTCAGAGTTTATCCTAATTTTAGGACTGTTCTGCTAATTGTGCACTCCACACACACAATCATACCTGCAGAACTTCGACATTTTTACTTTTTCAAGCATTTTCAAGCCTTATCTACTTATTCATACTTGCTTTTTTTAAGATTATTTTTGGGGCTTTTTGCCTTTATTTGATGGGTGACAGCTGAAGATATGACAGGAAGGGGGGAGTCAAACCAGCGGTCGTACAGACAACACAGAGACAATTCATACACAGACTTATAGATAAGTCATTCACACAACCCCACTTTAAAAAAAAAAAAAATCCAGGGCTGATAGTCTCAAAACATGAGACACATGTTCTACCAGCTGAGCTACAGGGGCACCCCCTTATTCTTACTTTTAGCCAGAAACTCAATTCAAATGTTCCATACATTATTGGCCTTACTCAACTTTTAAATCCCATTCAGAATGATCAAACATTTCCCACTTTTCCACATTATTATACTCCTTCAGTTGCTTCTTTAAACAAAGTTAAGCCTGCTATGCTATTCAGCACCCATCCATCAGTGAATCACTGGAGTTTAGTTCCCAGTTTACATATTTTGCATCCTTCATCCCATTTCCACTTTTTCTACTCCTTTCTACATTTTTTCATGAAATTTTCAACTCTTATCTACTCATTCACACTTTGTGACTGGGGAAAAACTTCCTTAGAATACGACAGTGGCTACCAAACTTTTTCTGACAGGCCCTGCTTCAGAAGCTGGAAAAAGTTTAGGCCTCCCTCACTCCACAGATATTATCAATCATTAACAATAACTGGGGAAGCAACTAATGAAAAATGATTCAGGCTTAATTTTAGTCAAATAAAGGTCAGCATGATAGCATCAGCAAACTATTGTTTATTTCCCCTACATAAATCATATTCATTCAACTTTGTTTCACTCTATATTTATCCTTTGGTCATCCATGCTCCCCCCTGCAGGGGCTCTACGCCCCAACCACTGCATTATGAGATTTATTCAATATTCAGTCCTATTCATACTAATTAGACTCTTTCCCATTTTTCCATCTCCCTATACTCCTTCAGAAATTTCTTCATACAAAGTTAGGCCAACTATTCAGTTTAGCTTATAGTCATTAACTAAGCTACACACTTCAGTTCATAGCTTACACTTATTCATGCTCCTTTTTACACTTTTTCAACTAATATTTACTCTTTTGTTACATTCGTTGCCCATTCAAACCTAAAAATGTTTCACATCTTTCACAAATTTTGACTTTTAGTCTTTTAAATCCTATTCATCACCCAAATTACAGCCAGCCATTCAGTTTAGCATCAGCTTTTCGACAAACCTTAAAATATTCCACATCTTCCATATGTTACTGGTATTATTCAGCTTTTAAAGCCAGCAATGCAATTAAGCATCAGCTTTTCAGCATCCAGCATTCACAGTTATCATTGTAAACTGCTTACATGCTATGAAATGGAAAGCTTGACAAGCATAGCAACAGTAACTAGAGTGGGGCTTACAGACGGCCTCAGTAAGACCTCCTTTGTGAAACTGGCATCAGACCTACAGCAAGAAGTAAACATCCAATGAGACAAAGTTAAACTTAAACTTTCAGTCTGTCCAAGAAAGATGGAAATATGTGGTGGCTGCTTCATCAGGCCTGTCTGGACAACACACTGCTCTCACTGAAACTGGATTGGAAGTAATATTTATGCAAAGACACAATGGATCAATCTGTTCCCCCTGAAGCTATTTGCAAAATCAATTTGATCCAGGTCTGCGCTGAACTGCCTTGAGAAACATGGCAAGGAAAATACAACCTCATCTAATCCGCCTCCTCCAGCACCACACATCTCTTGCAGAGCCAGAAATTAAACACGACGCAGAGCCTGTTACAGTCTAACCTTGACAGTAAACAGATCAGATGTTCTGGCCTCACACCAGACCTGGTGCCTCATTTATTAAAGGATCTTCTTACGCCAACAACCAAATCCAAGCCAAAGTTTGGCTGCAGAAGAAAGTTATCTAAACGTCAAAATGAGTGATTTTCATTGATTTTCTCCTGTTGTGTATGATGTATCATGAGCTAAAAGTCTTACTACCTGCCACAATGTCTGCACTGAATTCATTTATTTCCTTCAACATATGTTTCAAGATGCTCATACGATATGATATCAAAGGGTGGTTTCAGAAATTGCACCCCTGGAGACTGCATGTATAGAAGAGCAAGAAAAGAAATATTTCATACCTTTCAAAAACTGCCCCATATTCCCCTGAGATCATCTTTGTTGTATTTGTCTTTTGTAAATGACAAAAAAAACACTTCTCTTTTCACCGATGATTCAATAGCTCAACCAAATTTGGTGCTGGTAAACAGTATACAGAGACTGTAGTCCCTGGCTTCATCAGAGCAATAAAAATAACTAATCCCATCCTCTCCTGACAGACTGCTTCTACATTTTAGGTTATGATGCAGGCCCAGCTCCCTGAGGGGGGATGCCTGCCTTCCTTGCATGTTTTAGCTCTGGACTCAAGCTGCTGAGTTAAAGTTCAAGTTCAAGTTCTGTTTTACTGTCACAGAGCCAGGGTGGGTTAGTTCAGTGCAGCACAAGTTAACTAAAAATGTCTTGTCTTCATTTCTTAAAGGGTAGCTGCTGTTGGTTGACAAATTACGACACTTTTGCAAACGGCATCGTCGGTGAAGATCATCATTCAGTCTCTGAGTGATGATGTTCAGGAAATTATTCTTTTTCTCTCCCAAGTGGATATATAGTTTCCAAAATGGGGGGGGATATACTGTGTGGAGTAATGGAAATGACACGGCGGGGTGGTTTAGTGGTTACAGAAACCGTTCCACAACCCCAGAAAGGTTCAGTCTCCTGTAGGCACCAGCGGCCGCTTGTCCTCTCAAACTGTCCTTGAGCAAAACACTGCCCTGGGAAAGAGTCAGCTGAATACCAAAATATAAAAAATTATAATCTACAGTATCTCCCTGTTGTTTCACTTAGTGGCTCAGGCTCGTTAGACCCAAGGAGACCCAGTGGAAGCAGCTGTGAGTTAAGAGACTTACCTGAAACAAGTGCTGTTCTTCCCCCAGCTCTGACACAGGGATACTCCACAGTCAAGATCTTATTATCTGGACACTCCGTTCTGAGAAAACAAAGACACAGAGAAACGCATAGAGCACATTTACTCTGTTTTCCAGCAGTTCTGTGCATATTCATGAAACGAGTAGAAAGAGACGGGATATGACAATGGCAACAAAGGTCCAAGCGTGGACGTAAACAGGGGATGCTGAAGCTCATTGTCAGCGCCTTCACTCCTCGGCCACCGCAGTGGTCATGGTTTGAAACAGGTACATCTGGTTGCTGCCCAGTGCATTAAGGGATAAAACCAATTAAAGCGAACTCAAACACTGTCACCATCTGGGCAGTACCTTACTCAGAAGAAGTGGCTATCTATAGCAACTAGCTAGCTTTGGAAGATCAGTTAATCAATGAAAAACAAATTGGCAACTATTTTGATAACCGATTAAGTGTTTGGTTTCTAAGCTTTTTTAAATAAAAGATATTAAAGATTGTATTGTCTCACCAATGAAATAATGCTGCTTTTCACTGTTTTAAATTTTTGCTAATTGAATATCATTAATGATGTAGGTTTGAACTGTTTGTTCTGATTACTTTACACTGGCACCGCAAAAGTGTGACGTGCATTTTTCACTATTTTTTTCTTTTATGGGAGAAATAATGAATGATTATTAATTGAGAAAATAACTGACAGATTAAAAAATAACTGTGACCACAATATACTGACATTTTATAGTTCAACATTTTCTCAAAACATGTCAGCGCTATCTGCTGAGACACTGTTGCTAAATGACCCCAAACATGTTTGGCATTTCTGTGATGAGCTAAAATAGACATTTATATTGGTCTGACTGATTTATTGGTCTAGCTCTTAGCTCTCCTGTAATTATGTAGCAAAAATAAAATGCCATTAAATAACATTAAATGTACATTGTGAAATAACAAATTATAGACAAGATATCTACTTTTATCAATTTAATTTTACAACCTGTCTGTAAGGCAAACCAGTCTATATTTGATTACAGTTAAATCATGTAAAGACTCCTGAAGGCATTAATGTGTGTGTTTCAGGTGGTTAATCACAGTGGTAGAACAGAGCAGAATCTGGTTTGTTTAACCTTTAAAGTACAAAGAGAATGTTCTTCAAAATGACACCGTGGTTTATAATCAGGGGTTTAACCTGCTGCTCAGTGGTTTCCTCCACTTCTCCACAGAATATTGGGTACATGTGCTCCGCTCACATCCTCTCTTCACCTCCTGACCTACTGTCTCCGGGTACCTTAATAGCATCTGTCATGTTATGTCTGAGCACAAGTAACATTTGGCTCTTTGCACCGCGACCGATTCCAACCATTTGGAGTTTCCCTCTGCCTTTTGCATTTCCTTGAAAATCACGTTGGATTAGACGCGCTACAGCGGTTCATCCAGGGGTCTCCTCTGTGACAGCCTGTTCACACACGCTGTCGTAAAGAACAGTAAGCAGTGGAACATAAACTAAACTCTATTATGGCTTTGTGCCACTGTGCGCAAATCTGAAAGTTAAGAACTCGTGTTTAGTTTTAATTAAATGCCGAAACTGGAGTGAATTGGATGGTTACAGAGCTTTTAGTCTCGCATCAATCTTTAAAACCACTTCAGACGTTGTGCTTCAGCTTGAAAAACTTGGAAATAAATGTTTTGTTTAGGCTTTTTGGTGAGTTTTGAGTCGTGATGAAAGTCCGACAGTTGTAAACCATTTAATCCCTGATTAAATTTATGATGGATGAGGTTGACATGGCGCCATGAGCACACCACCGTTCATTCACAAAACAAGATTAGGGTGCTCTAATGAAATCAATGAAACTCACCTCGAGGTGTCCACTGCAAGCGTCGTCCTGATTGAGCTGCTGGCACCAGATTCCCACAGGAAAACAACACAGATAGCGCCAAATGGTAAAAGAGTCGCACCATAAAGTTGACCCATGTCCCCTGTGCGCTCCGGGACAGATGATCCGTTCAAGTGAAAACGCCTTCACATCAGCAAAACGCCAAAGTTTTCATCTGTCAGTCAGCCGTGCGGGTAGCAGTATCTGAATATCAGAAATCCCTGTCAAGTATCCCGCAGAGGTGACGCACATGGAGCCTGTGGGATGAGAAGTGCTGCGCTTTGCGTCCGGAGCCCCGTCCCAAACTTTACGCACTGAGCCAGAGACCCCTTGGAGAGCTACTGAAGGCTTTACAGCCCAGTGTGTTCTCACTAATCCCTCTGGATTTACATTCCTGCCTTTAAAGAGAAGACTCAGTGGGTATACAACCGCACAACCAATTGGTGCTGATGATATTATGAAAGTGAACACATTTCATAATTGAGTTTCACAACTTCACAGAATGGAGCAACTGTAATGTAACCCAGTTTCCCTCCTGGAATTAATAAAAGGTACTTCTGATTCTGATTCTGATTCTGATCACAGTGAGCTAGGAGACAGTTCAAACATCGGGGGGCGCTGTGGACGTGTTGACGTGTGAAAAATGAGATTAATGAGATAATGCAATTAAAATGTGTCTGTACAATAAAAATCAATTATCATCTTAAAAAATAGGTTGGGCTGACTAATGAAATGCACATAATTCCAATATGACGATGCAATTTTACCTATAAATTAGGGCATATTAAATGAAGCACATTAAGCACTTTACTCAGTACAGTGACACTAAAACAACAGACTAAATGACAATGGTCAATCAAATTGCAAAGAGAATAATGCAAAGAAAATAGAATAAGAATTAAATAAAATGTGTAAAATTGGCCCAGAATTTAATTTTAAAAAAATGCAAACACATGTATTTCTTGTTTTTATGAAATAAATAAATAAATAAATAAATAAATAAAAATGATACAAATCTAAGACCCTGTATCTGAGTCCAAGATAAGTTCCAAATATGTGCAGTGGAGCAGCTAAAAGAGGTTTCACCATGTTTGGATTTCATTTTGGGAATAACCAGACCAGTGCCAACTGCCAAAGTTGAGTGTGTCTCTGCTGTAGCTGACGATCCAAGATGTATTTGGGTCACAAGCCACTTACCGATTTATAAAGGAACAATAATTTGACATCACTTCTTCCACACAATGGAATTAAGGGCAAATTTGTCAGTTGGTGTGACGTTTTTTATTGGATTTGAGCTGAATGAACTGCAGCTGTTTGAGAAATAACAGCTCATTACAAGAAATAAAGCCATGGATTAACTCTTCTAAATCATATTTGAGCATGAATTTGACAGCTGTTTAAATTAATGGCACTGAATCCATTATTTTTGAATGATAAAAAGTTCAGGTGAGAACCAACTTTAAGTCTTTCGTCTAAGGCATCTGACTTCTTCCCTCTTTTATTGTTGGAAATTTTGCCACATCCCGTTATGGATTTTGCTCAGAACATTTAAGCAGGTAAACTCTGAGACAGACTCATTACATGATGCAAATATGTAAATGTGAGTGTCATCTACATAATTATCATACGAACTTCAATGTTTTTGTTCACTAACAGATGCCAAGCAGTCTATTTCTGAAGCCCCAACCACACCCAAGATTTTTTCTTGGATCTTTGCAAAAAAAGAATCAAAAGAGAGAGCTGTGGTCACAGCAGTGGCAAATTTGTTGCGTCTGATGAGACAAACTTGATGTAAGATCCCCTTGTTGGCAAAACACTAATGAAACCGCCAGATCCAAGATAACGTCACGACTAGGATGAGCTGAAAGATGTACTTATCCCAGGCTCATCCTCAGTGCATGTGTTTTTAATCTTACAGACAATCAAATGGCAGAGGATTTACTGGGTGTTACTGTCTCATGATCTCTTATTTTTCATGCAGATTTGATTAAAAAAAAAACATGACAATTGTGTACAAAGTACTTACACAAGTATACACTTTCATTTTTTATTAGACTGAATTTCTCATTGAAGTTACTGTTGATAAGTGTAGTAAGTAAGTGTGATGTTTCCATGATTGTATTTTCCTGTGAGCCATTCTTGGTTGTTTCATAACGCAAATACTTGCAAAAAAAAAAAAATCAAGTTTGGAAATAAGCAAGATAAACCTTATCACAACACATTGTCAACTGTCTGTCAACTTTGATTTGGAAAATATGCTAAAGAGGGAGGGAGCTGGACTTAAAAACAGAAGAAAGACCAAAGGGATTTTTTTTTCTTTTTTTAAAAGCCTCCATATAGACCCCAGTGTTCTATGCATAATCATTTTCCACTCATTATTTGTGTTTTTTTTAATCAAACCTGCAATCACAGCTTGATTACTTCAGCTGCAAGTTGGTTGTAGGCTTTTAAAGTCTGACTGCACATACTGCTATCAGATTAACCCAGCACACCACGTCCACTGTGTGTTTTTTAGATTATTATGACGAATTGCAATTATGCACATAAACATCTAGGATCGAGGACATTAATGAACTCATGGGAGCCCCGTTTTTAGTTCCTTTTCATTAGTCCTGAAAGAATATCCTTCATTTCTTTCACAGGTCTTTCATATTACTGCAAAATACAAATGTCTGTAATGGCCAGCTAAGAAGATGCTGTACCTTTATTCCTCTACTTGACATAAAGTAATATAAAATAACATTAATACAAATGAGAGCCTACCCTAAATGACTAATTGAGTGAAATCAGAGCCAAACTGTACAGTATTGCTCAACATTTTCTGCTTATAGAACTGGATAAGAAAAACACTGCAGTAATCCTGTAATAAATTAGTGCATACTACACATACATCCCTAAAGTATAGTATCCTATGGAGCCCCAGAGGGGACATAGGGGAGGGAAAAAATAGATGGTGGGAAAAAAAAAAATCCCACCTTGAGCAGGTTGTATAAAAGAGAATTAAATAACATTAAAGCCAAGACAGACAAATTAAAAAAAAAAAAAAGTAAAGTAAAATAAACACAGACTTTGAAAAGGGGAACATTAGTGGTAAAAGTTTTGCACTTTCTTCTCCCTCGGGTTTTGATGCAGAAGTTGAAGTGCTTTTTCCATCTCGGGTGAGAACAAAAAACTTGTTGTGTTCTCATGCAAGATTTTTGTGTTCCCTCATTAAACTTTTGCATTCTCTTGCCAAACTTTTGCCATCCCTCACAAAACTTTTCCATTAACTCACACAATTGTCCCGAGACATATTTTGAGTGGAAAAAAGCATTTTCACGTCCGGGTCAAAGTTCAAGGCAGAAGAAAGACTGAACCGTGTCATTCACAACATTGTAACGTTACAGAAGTAATGTTTATTTATTTATTTACTTGCAAAACAAATGAATAAATTGTGAGCTTAACATTACTGGGGATGCTAACTAGCTTATATTAGCAAACTAACATTTGCTAGTTTTAATGAAACTAAATTCTCTTTCTCTCTCTGCCTGTTCAAGGCAGGAATCTTTTTTTTTTCCCATGCATAATATTATTTCACCCATTTATTTATTTTTTTCCTCACTCATCTACTTTTTTCTCCCATGTCCCCTTAGGGGCTCGGTAGTATTCTAGTAATGTCAGAAGAGATTTTCAAAAATGGCATAAAGTAGGATATGTTAACCATAATTTCACACTGACTATCACACACACAACATAAACTGCTGAATAAAGACACTTCAGGTGATTTTGTTGGTCCTGGTTGTCATATAAATGTTATGGTGAGTTTTTGTTCTGAGTGATTCTGTTGCCAGTTGCATTACTTGAGTTTCTGTGGACAGTTTCTGATGATTGAAGGAGAACTAAAGGGTTATTCCATTGTTGTGAGAGCAGATCTGACCAATAGTCACCTCGGCGGAAAGCACGGTGCAGTGGTCAGTGAACGGTCAGGCGATGTTAGGTAACTCTGTACTCCGTGGTCTCTTACACCGTCTTATTCCCCCTGGTGCATGGGGTTCTTGGCCACTGTTCAATAGAAACAGCTGGTTTTATTCACCACAAATGAATCATGTTAGAAATACACATGCACTCACTTACACACATACAGTATACATGCATGCACACAGTTAACTTAGTCTAGCACATCAAATTAAACTGCTCAGTCTCCTTTGGCTCCATTCCCTCTAGAATCAAATAAATTCATAAAATATATAAAGCAACATTATTAAAGAACCGCAGCAAAAGGCAGCTGTTGAAATGGCCTTCTCTGCTTCATTATTACGACCACACAGGCCTCGGTTTCTCTTGTTCCCACGAAGGAGAGTCTCCTTTCTCGGTTTACTTTGGTTGTGGTTTTTATTTGGTGTTTGTCTATCTGCATATAAGCAGGCTGGGAGAAATGTGTTTTTCATTGAGGGCTGAGGCCACATTCTGCGTTGTTACCAACTTCTTGTCATTCATGGATAAAACTGCCCAATTGTGAAACACGTAAAAGCAAAGACATTTATCCTTAACTTCCCAAAGGAATTACAGGGGAGTTTCGGTTTGTGACAGAAAATGGGCACAACTTTGCTGCTCTGTTGCTCATCACCACTTTGAATGTAAAGTGTTCACCATTGAGTCCTTAGCATTGAACGATTATGTTTACATGCACATCAATCAACTAATTTCTAATCAGCTAACGTGACAACTTCATTTTCCTGTACTTTCAGACATGCAGTGTTTATACTGATCTGATGAGGGAATTTACATTCATGTGTGCCAGTTACTGAAACACTGAGCAGAAATGCAGTTGTCTAAAAGCACTTACTCTGACTGGGACTTTAATTAGGATGTGACTGTTGAAAAAAGACATTTTCCTCCAAACATGTATTTAATTTGTAAAATCTTACTGTGAAGACTCACTGACTGTGGTACAAACTTCTTCCCTATTTATTACCGCTGCCAAGCAGGAGTTTTCAGTTTGTTTTGTTTGTTTGTCTGGCAGCAGGATTATGGAAAAACTAAAGAGCAATTGTCATGAAACTTGGTGGTAGGGTGAGCATGGGCCAAGGGCAGTTACACACACACACACCACATTTACACCTGGCATTAAAATGTGACCTGTATCCGGGTGAGTTATCCAGATAAGGAAAAACGCACTCTAGTGCAAGGTATAAACGCTTCGTCACCAGAATGTGATCATATCTGACTGACCACATCAAGAGGTAGTCTGGCTCGCATTGTGTTTGGATCTTAGGTAGGCGTAAAGGCAAACTATACAACAATTGGGATAACTTATACAGATTGCATTTTGAATTGAGTTTGTTGTGCATGTGCAAACTGGTGGTAATTAAAGGGAATGGTGTTAAAAATGCACTGTAGAAACACATAATACAGGTATGTAAGTAATATCTAAATTATTCTTACTGTTTTTTCCAAGTCAATAATAAGCTTACTTAAAGGTCCAGTGTATAGGGTTGAAGATCTCTCATTTCAATCTCCCCTTCCAAGCATGTCAGAGAATCTAAAGTGGCTGCAAAACTTGCAAAAAAAATGCAAAAAACACAGCAACGCAAAAGGATGGAAATAGAGCCAGTGTTTGGCTTGTGTGTTCTGGGCTACTAAAACATGGGTCAACATGACTAAATTTTAGTAGATAGGACAAAGACCGAACTAAAACATCAACTGCACATTAAATACATTTGTTCCATAGATGGTCTCTGTCATTTTAGGTAGTTCTCATCACAGTGATCTATGTCCAAGTATTCATTTTTTTGGAACACTTGGAGTTTGGTTGTAATTAGTTATTTGATGCTATAAAAAACAAGTTTCACATAATGATTGTATGGGCAGGAACTCAAACAACCATGATCACTACTGCACAGACTCTATATTATGTCACCAGTGCAAGATGGCAGCACTCGTTTCCTGGATAGTTTGGCTTCATTTATGTACAGTGGGATGAAGTGGAGACGTGGCGTACATCTCTATTCATGTCAATGCTTGGCCTCCATGGAAGAGGACTCATGCCCTCTGTGCTGAAGATATACTTATGAATATTATATTTAGTTTCTGCCATATTCTGCCAATAGATCCCCCTAAATCTTATACACCAGACCTTCAAAGGTTATTGTGGGCCAGGATAACAGGCACATAAATGCTAATTATTTCTTACAATCATTGATCAGCCTAAACATCAATACATATTGTTTTGTCTTCAAATATGTTGCAGGATCCTTAATAGTTTTCTAGAAATATATTCAATCCAAAAAAAAAATTTTTAAAAATCCAGACATATACAGTGGTTGTGCTTGCAGATTTGTATATCATGTAAGACTGGACTGTTGGCCTTGGCAGAGCTGTGTGTAGTTTTCAATGGGGCAAGAGTAAATTGCTTTGGAATTGATGGTAGGATTCCAGGCAACATGGGACTGATCAGTGGCACGAAAAAAGGAAGGGGGGTCAAAAGTTTAAAAACTGACAAAGTGATGCAGCAGTGGCTACTGAAATTTAGTCTTAACCTCCTGTGGAGGGATCTTTGCAGAGGATCATTACTTTAGATTCTAGGAGTCCTCTTTTATGTCTCTTGCCTCCAATTACAGATACAAAAAAACCAAAGTGCTGGTTGGCACGAAGTCACATAAATTGTTAGTGAAAGTCTTGGTTGCTCATTTATAAAATGCCTCCTAACAAGCAAGCTACTCACTCGCTTGCGAGCTTTGACACGCCCAAGGCAAAGAGCAACAATGGTGGCAGTGTTGTGCAATTTGTTCACTTCAAATGGATCTTCACTGTTAGAAGACAAACTTTTAATTAATAAATGTGCTGATGTGGTTTCTATACCTAAAGGCAAACTCAGTTTAGCCCAGTTTGTTCAAATCGTATCACAGGAAAGCACCCAGGACAGTGTGGCTTTAGAAGAGCAGGCCACACAACTTTGTTGATGCATTTTTGAGATCTAATCTCTGACTTTCAAGGACCTTCATTGGAGGACCCATTAGCAGCAACATGCCATCACTGAACTGAAAGTTCTTCAAGGATGTGTGTTCTCTCCATTCTCCATTCTTCTGTGCTACATTAGCTCAAAGAGCACAGTCCTTTATGATACAATCCATCCATCTATAGGAATGTGGACGACATTAGCCTCTCTAGAAGCCTTGTCTCTTAAGTGTCTTCTTTCAGACAAGTCTATGCAAGTGGGGGCTCAGCATCAGGACATGTGTAATAGAATGACCTTGAATGGCGGGAGGAGGTAGGAGTTACAGATTGCTCACATGAGAAACATGTTGTTGTTGCTGTATCTGGGCAGAGAGGCCGAGTTTATGGATCCAATTGCTTGTTATCCACGCTGGCACTGACTCCACTCTGTCTTATTAGAAACAAGTCACATGTTGAAGAGGCATCAAAGCTCCTTTATCAGACCCACGCAAGCATGTCAGTGGATGACCTACTGATGGTTTTGCAGCAAGTTTTGATTATCAACCAGGGTACTGCCCCAAAGGAACAAAGCTGAAATGTCTCAGCTAAACCCACTGCATTACCCTGTATGAACTGAGAAAGTGTTTGCTCCACCAGCACAAAGTACGTCCAGCAGTCCTTTTTACACACTGCAGTCTTTAAAGAGATAGTTCAGATTATTTGATGTGGGGTTGTATGAGGTATTTAACAATAGTTAGTGTATCAGCTACAGTAGAGGCTAGTTGGAGAAGCAGAGAAGAGCACCAGCACAGAAGCTAAGCAGTTAACTGCTGTGGACAGAGTATTTTATCCACTTAAAAAAAGGTCCACCTAAAAAAATCAATATCAGTTTAAGTTTTACGCTATATTTAAGGCATTCTCACTGCTTTACTTTGCCATCAGACAGCCTGTTCTGATGGGAAACTGCTGTTATGTGAGCCAAATATCACTCTCTCCAAACCAACCAAACTCCATAGGCAAAATATGTAATTTTGCCTCCCAGAATACAGGGATTGCTGGGCTACTGCTTCTTCAATCTGTTGGTGAGTTTGTGTTATTATATGACTTTTGTGAAACTGAACTATCTTTTTAAAACACTGAGGTCACACAATACCCCAAACAACCTAACCGAGTGAGGCAACAGTAGACCATTAACTCACATGTTCTGAAAAGTAAAATTGATGATTTCGCCTATGAAGTTTGGTAGATTTGAAGAGAGCAATATATAGTTTATATAACAGTAGTTTCCCGTCAAAAAAGGCTGCCTGATGGCATGGTGAAGTGGTGAAAATATTGCAATTATTACACATTTAAACTGATATTAATTGTTTTAGGGGGACTGTTTTTGAGTGTCTGAAATAGCTTTCGTTTCCAACCCTGACCCGTGCATAAACTCTCTCAGCACCCTCTCTGACAGCCATCACTTCTTTCAATTATGTAGTGTCAGTCATTTTAAGAGTCAGTTTACCATTTCATAAAGTAGGTTAAAAAAAAGTTTTATACACAGCAGACATTACACAATATTGAGGTACATGCTTTTTGGCAATTTATTGATATTTAATCCAGTGAAATACCTGCGTAATAGATCTGAAATAAGGTTAACATCAGAGGCATTTTTGGAATCTTACACACCAAGTAAAAAACTGTGACTAATTCCATTTCCTCATAATGCTTTTTGTCCTTACAGTCCATCATGATATGCACACTGGACAAGTAACATTTTCCAGTCTCTCTCTATGCTGGCTAAATGTTAAAATCTCCCCTGCCTGATAAACGTAACACAAGTATCATGACCTCATGTCACAGAGCTGCACAGAGATAACTTATTTTTACAAGTGTACTCAGAAGACAAATGGATGTGTAACCTCGCTTCATCTGTGTGATTTATTCGTAATTGTAGTCAGTTTGCCATTAGCAACACTCCCATGCAACGCTGCTTGTCAATAAAATACTGACAACAAGATGTATGACGCAAACCTGGCCAAAGTTTTCATGTCTTCCAGTTGAATATGTTGCTGTAATTCTGTTTTTTATTGCAGTTGTGTTGCTTGGAAACTGAGCTAGTTTCAGAAATAATGGATGTTGCGTGCCTTTCTTATCATAGTAAACACCTGAGTGCTCAAGTCAAAAAAACACAGATGCAATCCATCAGTGTCAGAGCTCATCATGTGGAAGGAAAACTACTTTTCTAATACAACTTACGTTGCACAACTCAAACGTTTTGGTGTTGGTTTATGTTTAGCAGAGACAAAAGTTAATAAATTGACATTTGGCTGACCTTTGGACAAATGCTTTGGCTTGCTCTTTGGTTTCTTTCCTTCATCATTTCTGACGATTTGTTGGTTTTATTACAACAGACACCAATGGGTTTAGCAGAACCTGTTCTTTAGCAACCACAGACCCTTTAAAATGTGTTTATCAGGTCTCATTGTTACATGTCCACAGGAGTTGAGGTGAAGGTGCCGTGTATTACATGCTACGTTCTCACACTGACTGGGGCCTTTGCCCCACTGGACATGGTATGAACTTATAAAAACACAGCAGCATCACCTCTTATTGTTTCATGAAATTCAAACTGGAAAAAGTAGATTTCGCTCCTGCTTTTAAAAAGCTCAAGAGATGTAGTGCAGCCAATGGAAATTTATTTTTTGGTTTACTTTGCAAGGTTTTATCCCCCCGCATTCCAACTACATCTCACTTTAAGCTTGAGAACCAGGCCTCTTTTTGGAAAATGTTATTTTTAATACTTCCACTGCAGGTTAGCTGTGTTGAATAAAGGTGAAATATACAGTATGAATCATTTACACAATTTTCCTAGAACTGTCAAAGTTCTCCAGTTTCTCAGTTTCCCATTTGTCTGCAGTAGGCCCTACATCAAGTACTGTGAATCATAAAATCCCTCCTGTCTTTCGTCCACATCACCCTGGTGGATTAAAGGTGGGGTTATCAAAATAATCAAAAGACAGGTTTCCAAGCAACATTATTTTGAAATGCTCATGCACACCCAAACCAGAATGTTTGAGAGCTCATGAGGAGATCAACATGAAAAGTTGTCTTTATGCCTTAAAAGTGTCCTTTGAACATATTTTCGATCCACAATAAAGTGTAAATATTGAAGATAACAGTGGGTGTGTGTGTCTCGTGCTTGGCTCAGACACACACACATCTCCACAATCAAAAAACACCTTTCAGTTATGTTAAACAGCATGCGTGCATGTGTCTAAAATTATTCTCATTAATGAAGAGTTAGGAATTATTCTTATAATAATGAAGCTTAATAAATCTCAATAGACCTGCAAAGGGACATGGGACTTAAACAGATCAGTCACGTAACATCTGGAGCAGCTGTAGTGTTTGAGTCTGTGTGTTTATTGGGATCCAGAAAAACAAGGATTAAACAATTATGATCTATAACACACAAAATGACGTTATGTCTGACCACGAGACCGGCCCGACCTGGGCAGAAAAAGGTATGTGTGCTTCTGTCAGAGCCTGTTGCTGGCTGTATCTCCCACGCATAATTTTATGCATGGATCATCAAACTTCAGAAACACCTTCATTCACCTCTGTACCGCACCAGCCCCCTCCCCGACTCCTCAACCAGTGGAGCTACATAATAATGATGATGATAATAATGAATTCTAAAATACGACATAATTTCAAGGTGCTTCAGTGTAAAATATAAACAGTTACAAATCTGCATGACGTTTGCAGGTCGTGTATTGCTTTTTGCAGGTCATAATGTAAAATAATGTATTTACACATGAAACTGCTTTGGAGATGTCCTGTCTCCATATATTGCACACTCTTGCAGTTTAACTTCTCAAACCAGGAGATCTGTCTGCTCACTTTAAAAATCTTTTCTCTTCGTTTCATCCAGGTAACTATACCGTCATGATGCCCCTGCTTGCACTCCTGGTGTACCTGCTTCTTAAAGGTGATGAGCTGACCTTCTGATTGGTTTATTGCATGTTTGGCCTAAACTCACTAGTGAATTAATCATGGCACTTGGGCACAGCTGATAGGTGTATCCTGCTTTGCGCTGGTGGTGCAAGGGGTGCCACAGGGCAGGATACCCCTGGCACAAGATGGCAAAAGTGTCCTTAAACCCAGAAATGAGTTAGGTCAAATGTGCAAGCAGGTTATTTTGACTCACATTTCAATTTATTGTTAGGTGGTGGCCTTGGTGGATGTAGTGAGTTTGACAGTTTAAGTATAAATAGTGAGAAAGTCTGCAAGTGGAGGAGGTGGCATGGATGGATGGCTCATATAAAACACGGGACTTTCACCCAAGAGATCAGGGTTCAAGAAAAGTAAGCATGGAGTTAAAGTTTTAAGTTACTTAAGTTTCGTCATGTATGTGACGCATCACTTCCCGTCTGGTCTGACTCACTGGATTGACACTGTGGCTATAAGTCCTGCCATTGGTCGCTTGCTTCGAGTGGCATCGTGACATCTACTATCTACACTTTCAAAGTCCACAGGAAACAAGAACAACCTCCTAGTTGCACCCTACATGCTGACAACAGCAAATCAGTGCTTGGGACGCTGATGATATGAACGTAAACAAGCTAACAGTTGTTACTATTTCTTTTGCAGTGATGTAGTCATTTTAAAACCAGAGCTCGCCTGCCAACCTGCAAATGTTCCACCAAAACAAGCTCTCCCTCAATAGTATTTTGCAGCAGCACCATTGCTGCATCCTAGGCTTAGCGCCCCCCAATATGTTTGTGATCAGTTTAAAGAAATGCAAAGAAGGCAAGGTGTTTTTTCCTCTATAGGAGAATGTGTACTGTATGTGTGGAGCCAAAATTTTCTGCTGTGGACAGAGGTCTGGCTATCTGGCTATGCAAGACTATTTCCAGTCAACTGAGTAATGTCACTGTTATTTCAACCTAAACCATAATCTTTTTCTAAACCTACCAAAGTAGTTTTTATAGCTAAACCTGACCAAACTGCTACTGTTTTACGCTGTAAAGCACATGTGTAATGTCACATGACTTACATAAAGCAGTTAAGTTCTGGTAAGCTTATTGCTGCTGGTACTCTCCACCACATGTCATTTTGGGAGTACCTGACAATTGACCTATTCTGTTGCGTATGAGGGTGTGTTGCACTGACATTTGTCTTGAGGTCAATAGGTTTTTTGAGTGGGTTTTTGGTTAGATGCATGAAATAAGGTTAATACAAGCTTAGGAGATTTTCATGTTTTATTCTAGAACATAAAATACACCATAAATATGCTAATACTACTATCCAACAAGGGAGCTTCTGTGCTCACTTGCAGCAGGCCAGCAGCAGAAATTTCATGCTAATGTTTTTTTTTTTACACTAACATTACTTGTGCTAGGGGGGCTTCAGTGATTTTACGTGTTGTTGATTTGGAATTTTTATTTTGTCACTCCCTGCGTTGTTATTACCTGCTGTCTCCCACTGGAATTGCATGTGTCGAAAGATATCAGTGTATGTGTGTAGTAAAAAAGTTTTGGAAATGTGACAATGACTACTGCGTACAGATGTCTAAAAAGTAAATTTGCTGGTTTTCTGCAAGTTGTTTTATTCCTTTATTTCTAATCAAAATTAAATAAAGTGTAGAAGCTATCATGACATAGTGGCAATGTGTTTTCTACCTCCCTGCTTAGCATGCTTTCTCATGCCATTTGTATATTCAATGTGAAATTCAATCCTTGCCAAAACAATTTATGAATTGCTCACATAATGATGCAGAGTGAAATTATACAAATTCACTCTGCTGGTTTGAACCTCTACACAGTCATCTCATCTTTCAGAATAAATAGCCATAATCAAAAGCTGGTTTCTGGCTAAAAGTTTTGCTCCCAGCGCACCATTTCTCCCATGTGAATTCATGCTGCCATTTTACCCCCTTTGAATTCTGTCAGCCTTACTGTACCTACACAAGCTCCTATGATTTATAGTTTGTACTGAGGCTTTGAAAGGGTTTCCTTTGCTCTCACAGGTGCAACCAGCAGTTAGCAGCTGAAAACACAGACTCTCACAAGCAAGTCCGACTTTGACATGACTCAGACCTCAGCACATGTTGCCCTGCGCAGCACTGCAGTCCTGTGCTGAAACTGCGTCAACAGTGATGGATTTGGCTCAGCTCGTCGGATGATGACGTGTCCTACATAAGGAGAAAGAACAGCGATAGAGAAGATGATTCTGATCTGTTTCAAAGCCTGAGCATTGTGTTATCACAGGTGAGATGCTACATTGTGCTGTGATGTAATGGTGAACAAAAATGTTGCAATATTAGACTATACTGAAGCAGTTCATTCAAATATTTACTATTTTATTTGTTGTTTACAGTGTTTGTTATTGTTTTCATTTTCATTCCATTTTCATTACAAAGGAAACTGTTACATTTTAAATAGCAGCAGCAATTTGTTTGGCATAGTAGATATGCTAAGCTAAGCTAACCGGCCCTGGCAATAGCTTCATATTTAGCCAACATGTTCTCATCCCAACTTGTCACATAACAACAAAATGTAAGTGTCACTCCATGCTTGCAATTCGAAAGGCACATGACGCACATAACATTATGTACCTTACAACTTCTAAAATTTTTGGTTTCACGAGGGGCACGAACCCTGGCCGCCTGGGTGAAAGTCCTGTGCTTGAGCTCTCCATCCACCCCACATCCTTAATGTGTCGATTTTCTCCTTTTTACACTATTTCATACGGCTGTAGATGCATTTACATTGAAGAAGTTGGTCTTTGGTCTGGTGGTATGACAGCAGATACTCTTGTATCCCTTGCCAGATGGCAGCAGGGTGATTGGGCTGTGGCTGGGGTGGGGTTGTTTTTTAGTATCCTTTGGGTTGGGTGTCCTGGGCCAGGCGCATCCCATGTCTGTTCGTTGTGTTTCCTGTTTTGAAGAACAGGAATTTTGCCTTCTTAAGTTTCCTGTTTCCACTGTTGTAGACACGGGTGTGTGTCTTTGCCTCCTTGGTTTTGCTGACATTGAGCAGTAGGTTCTTTTTGTTTTGTTTTGTTTTTTTGTGCACCACACTGCAAGATTGTTGTTTTCCACCCTATATGAAATCTCATAATGGCTTGAAATCTGGCCAAGGATGGTGGTCTCATCCGTAAACTTCACAATACTGACCACTACCTGCAGAAACTCTATATTTATCAAGATTCTTGGTAAAATACATACTTTATGTGGTTCAGTGCAGATTAGGAACACCACAGCAGAGATATCAGAGTCAGAAGTCAGGAGACATGGAACTAAAAGATTACAACTTTAATTCACATGGGAAACAGAACAGAAGGTTTCCAAAGAGCTTCAAGTTGTAGATAAAGCTTTGAGTTATTGAGGTGAACCACCTGTAGCATATGTTGCAATACCACAAATACTCCCTAATGAAATGCAGTATTAGGGCTTCTTTTGAAATTTGGAGGGTATTTATCTTTTACTTTGTACACAAATTCCTGTCCCATGCGTGATGTTCATCAGTCATGCCAGTGGTACTTACTTACTGTAAGTCCAAGCATTTATACTGACTATGTGGGAAGGTGTATTTTGATAAATGAGAGGTTGTATAAACTGATTCAGGTGGGGTAAACCCTCAACTGCCTCTTAATCAGTCAGGCTGGAGGGGAATCCCGCTGCAGGAGCACCGTGGCTCAGCCAAGCAGAGAGAACTCACACTTTGTGTGTGTTCAGTGATCGGTTTAATGGGGTAGAAATGGTGGCTATGTCTGGAATGCCTGCCAACACGGCCGTGACCTCCTCGGACGGGAAGGATTACAAGCTGTGGGAGAGGACGGGCCATCTTTTTTCACACACTGGGCAGATCCTGCGGTCAGACCTGCAGATCAGCAACATTGCAAGGCAAATGTTGGCGACTTATAGATGCTGCCCTTGACAATTTTTCTGCACATGTACAGGCTTACAAGGTTTACAAGGTTTACGAAGACCTCCTGACTGACCCACAAAACAAATATTGACTGTGGGGGCAGGGAAAACAATACTGTTTAATTCTTTAGTTTTATTCCATGTAAGAAATTTGGATTGCCAAACTCAGAACTGTTGTATCATAACCTTGAGATTATCATTCATACTTTTTTATCATTCACGCCTTTTCAGCCCGTTCTCTTTCCTAACTCGTTAATGATCAACGTTTTGTCACTGCCATTCTGCAACTCATAGAGATGCCCACAATACTACCCATTAGAACCTGATAGAGACACACCAGGCTTTCAGGTGATCTGAATGTAAACCCCTCCACAGCTGTGTGAGACACTCAAGGATTTTGACATAGTATAAAGAGGGACAAGTCAAAGTCTGGAGGAAGTAGGGTGGATGGATGGCTCAACCAGGAGACTGGGGTTTGTGTCCCATGTGAAAACCAAAATGTTATTAAATTGATGTCATGTAACATACATAACATAATGTACTTATTGTAACTCTAAAAACTGTCTTGTCTTGCTAACACAACCCACAGTACCCAAGTAGTTTTTGTCCCCAAACCTTAACCACATGTTAAAAGGCTTTCTGGCACTTCCCCCTACCCTGTACACCTGTATGAAACGCTGAGGGGGTGGTGACAAAACTTCTGTATTTAACAAGTTGGGAAAACAACGGGTTGCTTTTTCTTTCTTTTCACCTGAGGCAGTGAGTCGTCCCTCAACCGTCTACAAAGGGTCCCGAACGCTGCTGTGAGGCTGTTAACCAGGTCTAGCAGGATGACTCACATCACACCCATCTGACATTACTTACACTGGCTTTCATTAAGTTCAGGATTCATTTTAAGGTTCACGTATAAAGCCCTATGTGGTAAGGCACCAACAGTGGGTCACTTTGGTTAACTGAACAGGGCTTACTGGTTTTTCTTGTACCCAGCTGGAACAAAGGTGATTGTGCCGCTCTTCCTGTAGATTTGCATTCTGCTGTCTCTGTTGACACGTTTATAAAGCAGTCGAAGATTCATCAAACTATTTTTTGTCTCACCTTGTGTTGTCTAGTGTTTGGAATTTTGTTGTGGATTTTATGTCTGTCGTGTCTGTTTTTTGTTTGAGTGGTTTTATTTTTCACTGTTGTAAAAGACTTTGTGACCTTACTTTACCTTACCTTACCTTACCTTGCTTTACCTCACCTTACCTTACCTTACCTTACCTTACCTTACCTTACCTTACCTTACCTACCTTTGTATTAGAATCTCTATAATGTACTCCTCCTTCACACGAACGGTTAAAGACTTGATCTAAAGCATGACAGGACTTTCTAAAGTCCATGACCGAATGTAACAAACTCTATGACGGCAGTGAACTTCCAGCATGCATTGTCACAGTGGGAATCAGAGTCTGATGCCTGGCAGTGATCTACCGCTTCAGCTAAATGGGACCACATGCAGACAAAAGTCAGATATATCACAGTGAAATAGTGTGTGTAGTTGGAACTCTATTCCCCCAGCTGACTTTTAATTTACACCCTGCCAGCATGAAGCGGGGAACTGAATGGGGAAAATGTGTAAATCTCCTCAGTGAAACTGCGAATTAAACTGCTCGGAAAAGATAATGTGAAAACCTCGCCATGAATCAGGCTGCGCTGTACCTAGAGCAGCTGTGTGGCCCGGGACAAACATTCCTCCATGTAGTAAGTCACACACAGATGATGGTGGTGGTAGAACACACACAATGGGAAAGACAGGATTATTCATCATTACATTCACGCTTGAAGGAAATATTTTATGTCTTAACTGACTTTGGAGGTGACATTGCCCCAAAAGGAAAAGAGACAGTGTGGATAACAGGGCCATTTTCTCTCAAGAATGGCACGCTAAGCTAAATTGAGGGTCTGCTCCACTTCAGCGGCAAGCTTTCTAACTTAATGGCTGTGCTTTAATTAAATGGACAGTGTGCTTCCTAAGTACCCGGAGCCAATCAGATTGACTGGGTGAATAACGATGACAGGCGATTCTAATTAGAGCTGCACATTAATTTCTTATTCCCTGTGTGTGAGGTCTTGCTACTATGTTAGCATGTGTTCTGTATGTGTGTGAGGGTGTGTTAGACAAACATGGTGAAATATTGCAAGGGCTCTAAAACTGCATAAAGAAAAATAACTGGCACTCACAATATCAATTATAGACAGCTGCACAATGTATGTCTTACATTACTGGTGTACCCACAGTCACAGAAAAGAATGCCTTCTGAGGAATTAGGTCAAGTTAAAGGTATTTGTATTACTCATAATCACTGGCAGCATCTCAAAGGCTTCACACAATCAAAGAGAGAAAAAAAAGGAAAATGAGAAACAGAAAACACACTATTAGGCACACGGCAGGATCATAAAATGTTAGAGAAGATGAAAAATAAAAGAGCAGGAATAGAGAAGAAACCCAAAAACAATACTGGTGGATAATAAATAACTGCAATGGGTGATGATGCAGCTCAAGAGTGGTGGAAAGTAACATACATTTATGTAGGTTGTAGGAGACTCAAATTGGTTATGCTTTCATTAGTGTAGAATCACCTGAAAATAAGAATGATCCTTTTCAGGAAGTGCAGGTCCTCTTGCATGAAGGTCGCCATGTTGCACTGTGATGTTTCTACAGTATCTCACGATGGGCAAACCAAACACTGGCCCTAAATACGGCCTTTTGTGTTTTTCATGAGTTTTGCGACCTCATACCTGCCAGAAAAAGGGGAGTGAGGCGACATGTTTGCAGTCTCACCACTAGATATCACTAAATCCTAATAACTGGTTCTTTAAGTACAATTTTGTGGGACTTGAACTTTATCTATTATAAAACATAGTTATAAAGAGTGTATAAAAAGGAGTTTTACATCTACATTTTCAATTCATCTGACAGCTCTATGTCCACTGTATTTGTTTCAACCTAAAAAAGTGAACTGAGTGAACAACTCTTCAGTCACACTGACAAACATTTATTACTTTTAACATTTTAATTAACTAATTCAATACAAACCTTCATCTTTGGCTCACGGTGTTTTAATTAGTGTGAAAACAAGCAACCACCACTTAAAGTGTATTACAGACTCACAGAAAGTTTTGATCATATATGGTTTCTTCAAACTGTAAAAGATAAGAATCTCAGGAGAGTCTCCTAATAGCTTATCATGTTTCTTGAGAGTTGAGTTGTTTGAACTCTGAACATTATGTTCATTAAACTTATCATTTGAAATCGAAAGACTTATGCGTCAGTACGTTAAGTAAATGAGTTGATTCAACCAAATTTCTGTCAGATTTTTTTGTAGTGTACTATATCGTTTTCTTTATTATTACTATCATACATTACGTTATTTTACATAAAAATACATAATTATCTTATAAATTCAGTTTATTGTTATATATTAAATCAGTGGTTCCTGACCTTTTTTCCTTTGACATCTTATCAAAAAGCAGTGTCTCTTGGGGCGCCTTGTCACATTTGCCTACGATTATATGAGTTGTTAGCAGCTCTACAAAAGAGACATTTCCCCTCTAAACTTCTCACATGGTTTCATTTAAATATCTGAGGCCTAAGAAGTCAGCTTGTGCAACATTCCTGCTGAGCCAGTACTTTTGCTTTTAATTATACATATTGTTGATAATATTTCTGCACTCAGTCAGAAGTGGCTCCTGCCATGCCACAGTCCACCTCCCAGCACTTCTGCCTCTAGTTTATCATTCCTGCTGTTTTTACTTTTTGCCTTCCCGTGTGCCACTGTTTTGGATTTGTCTGTTGCTGATAAGTGTTTTGATTTTGGATATCATTTTAATCCTACCTGCTCTGCTCTGCAAACAAACATAAATTACCAGCAACACAAACATCTCAAAAACTATTATTACTGCCATATCAGCGGTTAAGAATTGTTTAGGCGACTAAAACTGCTCAGTTAATGGGAAAGATTGCAGGCATGTTTAAAAGAAAGTGCTATTAGTGCTATTACAGTACAGTGTTATAACAGCATCGAGTAACTCAAGCGTTCACTTGTCTGGAAAATGGCTAAAAATGTCAATTGAACAAACTGGTTCTGTCTTTTTGCATTGAATGTCCATCAGCAGATACCTGAAGTTCTAACCATCTACTGTACTTTAACCTTAAATTGTGAAGAATCTAATGAATATTGCAAAAGTACAGTTGGTAAATGGCAGTTTGAGTTAACATTTTCTATCCTTTAACATGAAGACATGAGTTGAAACTGCCTCTCTAATCACTACAGGGTGGCTGTTCTAAATAGGGCTTTACAACCCACATTAAAATCAACACAGGTTTCCTGGTTACTATAAGACTTAGCCTGACAACCACTTTCTTGTTTTTAAAAGCAACGCTAGCTCTGTTTATGAGGAACTATAAGTATGACTGGGACACGTCTTTGACCAATCAAACTGTTCGGTTGAAACTACCTGTTGTTTTACAGTTTCCTTTTACTCGCTTTGCTAAAAGAATATACATGCTCAAAGTTTAAGACAGACCTGCAGTGTTCTCATGGTCACTGACCTAAAAAAAAAAAAAAAAGACGTTCTCCATCATTTCCTTTATGAGGACGACCAGGCACTTGTCCCTTCAGACTTACAGGTCAAAGCTCGGAGACCTGACAGAGGCAATAATGGCCCAGTTAAGATATGTGAGATGCAATATAAACAAATACCGAACAAATTGGACTTCAGGCAACAAATAAATTCTACAGCTGTTAACAAGGTGGGCTTTATTCTACAGAACAGGCAGTTTGAAAATTGGTGGGAAGTGGTGGATTTTAAAACTGTAAAGGTACCAGTAAGCAGGAGCAGATGGGGACAGCAAGCAAACCTCTTGTGGTAAAGCCCTCAAATTGCTCTGGGTAAATGTTTGGTTTCATTATTCAGCTGTCTTTACTGTTCCCTGTAAAAGCAGGGTTGTGAAGGTCGTCATCGTGGTAAAATGCAAATTGCAAGTACCAAGGAAGTTGTGTCATTAACAAACAATGATTTTGAGCAGGCGGGGATGAAGTAAAAGCATTCGATCCGTTAATTAAAACCATCTGATGATGAGCGACAAACAGTCTACTGCAGACAGCGCTGAAGAGGTAACCGTCAGTTGTTTAAAGCCATCAGTGTGTAACACGAGATAATTGTCTTTCTAACTCTCTACCTTTGAAGTGAGAAGGCCGAGGCAAACATGGATACTCCCTTCACACTGTCAGCCATCATCAAGTCATCATCTGCAGTTTACGTTTTTTACATTTCAACTGTCAACAGCTCGGAGAACAGTCATATGTTTGTCAGTGGGTGTTTCCATTCGAGACAACTCCCAGATGGAATTCATTCTGTTCCAGTCAGGCTATGGTCAATGCCAAAGTATATCTAAGTAATATAATATAATGTCTTAATTGATTCCCATCAGTTTTGTTTAGTTCAGTTTATTAGGATCCCCATTAGTTGCAGCAAATGCTGCTGCTGTTCTTACTGGGGTCTGATACATCTGCGTAAAATTATACAATACATAACACATAACAACACATACATTACAACATAAAAAGACAGTAAAAAAAACCACACCACACAGACAGTATAGTTATTCAAATAATATAAATGATATAAATGTATTTTCAGTTGCTATTTTCGCTTAATTTTCCAAACCACATTTCAAAATCACAAATTTCTCATTCTCGCATCCATATTTAAATTGTTTGTAAATTATTATTATATATTGTACTTTAAATAATATTATGAATTATATTGCATAGTATAATATAATCATATTAAATACAATAAGAAGAAGAAGTAAGAAGAAAGAAGAAGAATACTGATAATCATCATCATCATCATTATCATCAGTTTAAGGGAAAATCTGGCACTTTTCTTGTGGAAGTCCATGTGGTAGTCAGCTGAAGCAACGATTTCCTCAGTTTGACTGAGATTTCTCCCGCTAGCAGAGCCATGCCAACAGTGCCTTCATATACCAGGACGCATTGTGCGTGAGCCACTGATGTCCATGCCCATGTTGTCGTGTATCACCACCTTAGCCTATAGGTGTTACTTTGTTAGCCAAAATATAACATATACAAATATACATTCACAAAATATAACATTAGGTGACAAATTCTCAAACTCATTCCTTGGCTTGCCCACTGACAGCCCAGAGATGGATACTAGAAATCCAAGCTGAAATACTGTAGCCTGTAGTTCATCAATCAAGACCAGCAACATAACTGTGACATCAGGGTGCAGAAAGAAAAACAGATTTTTCCCAGCATTATGTTTTTTTCTCCAAGACTGTCCCGCCTAATCTCCCCATATTGTGCTGTGATTGGCTTCTTCTATTATTGACATTTGGCCTCTCATACAGGCACACAAGGTACCCTTTTGGATCTGTATTAGGCGCTGCCAGAAAGACTTTTATCACGTGGTTAACTTTCTGAAACTGTTGCATTTTGGGTAGGTTTTGGCACAAAAACTTCCTGGGTAGGTTTAGGAGAAATCATGTTTGGGGTTGGAGTAAGTACATTACGTTACATACAAAAACTTTTTGGTTTTCACATAGTACACCAACCCGACAAATCGGTGGTATGTGTACCATCATAACAAGGTATAGCCAATCATAACAAGGTAGTAGAAGCCAATCACAATACAGAAGGGTGGAACTCGAAAGAACATTCCTGTGGAAAAAAAAAGATGCGATTTTGCAGCAGGAGAACTCAGCTTTCTTTGTTAATATAGCTCACACTGGAATTTATTGCTTCAACTACATTTACCATCAAAACTAATTGGACATCCACATGAAAAGTGCAAAATGTTCCCTTCAATTTGCATAAAACACACCATTTAGAGGATATACAGTTTTCATGACCAGTGTGCTGTAGTAACTATCATAACGTTAAAAAAGATGTGCATATACGCAGGTACTACACACGCGTTCCACTGTAATCATTAGGCTGCTGCTGGTTTCTTATCTTATTAGCAAATCTTTGTCATACAAGAAGGTTCTTTGTGTCAGACAGCAGAGAAAGGGAGAAAAAAGGGGATTTTCCAGTTCTGTCAAAGTGAGATCTGAGATAGTTTTCTCACATGAGGACTGACGTGTGAAGGTAATTATATAAACATCACAGAAAGGGCTGTTTTTTAGAGTTTAGCACCTATTATGAGAAACAGGCGTCTGTGTGCGTGTGTGAAACTTTGTGACTGTACCTGCATTTGTTGAATGTCTTAGTCTGTGTATACGTATATGCATGCGTGTGTCTGTGACTGAATAGGCACATCTGTGTGGTCTGCGTCCCTGTGCAGCCTGACATTCACCTCCCACCGTGATATAGAGCAAAGGCAGAAAAGGAACAAAGGGGTTAATAGGATCTGGGTCAGGCTCTTTCAGGTCTATAGGAACAGAATCATGACAATAGAGATAAAGTCTGTCACACTAAATGCCTGATTTAGCCAAAACAGTTTGAATACAGCTTTTTATCTTTAGCCGCTCTGTGTCACACATTATTGTGTGACACAGAAACATCATCCCTGGATCTGAGGCTCCTAATTAAGAACTTATTGTGGTCACAGAATGAGCTGTGATCTTCTTTTCATTCAAAACATCCAAGCAGGATAGTAGGCAGTAAATAATAAAGCCATTACAGACTGTTTGAAGATATCAAATAATACGTAATGCTTTGTTTTCTCTTTCTCCGTATCAATATGTAACACTTTGGAAACTCTTCGAGCTGACCTCCTGTGCATCACATGTCGAGCCTCAAACGTTTCCCGTAACATCATTGTCACATCATCATCTGACTTCCATTATTGATTTACTCCTATTTATTTATTTCCCCTGGCAGGCGAACAGAGACGAGGTGACGCAGAGTCGCCAGAGTCTGCCGGCTGGGAGTGGTGTGTCGTACATGGAGCAGACTGTCAGGGCTGAGGACAACAGCTTGGCTGAATAAAGAGCATGGCTCATACTGCACTGATTAAAAAACGTAGAGATACAGTACATGTGTGTCAATATTGATCGATCCTTTGTTCCAAGTTGTCATTCTCTGGTGCCTTTTCTTCTCTTTTCTCTCACAGTTAACTGTCAAACAGAGCAGAGATTTATGTTAAGAATGATTAAGGATACTGTACTCCATCAGAAATACTGTGATCTGATGCTCTCTAGAGATTTTATATTTTATATTTCCTGGAAAACGGAATTTCTGATCCTTATGTTGCTTGTAGAGTAGCATGTAGATCATATAGTAAGGAACAGCATTACATTTAGTGTCAAGTATGGTATTTAGTAGGGGTGGAAGTAACGAATTACAAATACTCAAATTACTGTAATTAAGTAGTTTTTTTGGGGGGTACTTGTACTTTTATGAGTAGATTATAAAGGTATCTACTTTTACTTGTACTTAAGTATATATTACACCATGTAATCTACTTAGTTACTTTCAAAATCATGATTGATTACTGAGTACAAAACGAATTATAAACCTTTCATCTGTATTTTTGTAGCCAAGAAGGTGATCTGATTGCAAACAGGCCAATAAAAATCAGGATGTATGGACAAAAAACTAATGAATATTTAATCTGTAGTTTAGAAATGGCAGTAACTACACCTCATTCAACATTGTTTTGTCTTGTAGAACCATTTGATGAATAGGGACACTAAAACTTGAAATGAGATAAAACTGACAAAAGAATGTCTTCTATTGATAGTGTCTTAAACATCAATGCTTAAAAAGCAAGGTAATGCTTCAGTTTCCAGTTCCATAGTTTCATGGTAAAAAGGTGGTAATTACCAAGTAATATATTTGAAATTTCTTAGAAATTAACCACAAATTACCCCCAAATTGCATGGTCAATTATGTGATAATTAGCAAGTTCCATTTTCATGTAGTGTGTGGTAATTAGCAATAATAAGAGAGGGCTTGTAACCTGGAGGCCACCAGTTAAAGTCATTCACTTAGTGACTTTATCCATTTAGATTATTGCAGCTGTCAGGAATGTTAAAGGGAGAGTTCGGATTATTTAAAAGGGGGTTGTATGAGGTACTTATCCATAGTCAGTGTATTACCAACAGTAGATGGCAGTCAGCACACTGCCAGTTTGGAGAAGCAGCAGGAGTACCAGTGTAGGATGCTAAGTGATGTACAGTTGTGGATAAGGTCAGCAGCAAAACATATTTCAGCCACTTAAAAGAAGCCCACCTAATATATATAAATATATATATATATTATATATAATATATATAATTTCAAATAGTTCTCCTGCTTTACTTTTCTGTTAGACAGCATTCTCTGATACATATGTATTATATTCATACATATTTTCTGATACACAAGCTGACACAACCAAACTAACCTAACTCCATAGGCAAAATCAGGCATTTTGTCTTGCAGAACACAGGAGTTGCTGGTCTACCCCTGTCTTGATCTGTCAGCTTGTTTGCGTGATTGTGTGACTTTGGTTTTTTTTTTTCAAAAGGTTAGTTCTAATTCACCAAAGTCACATAATAATACAAACAAACCAACAGATTGAGGCAGTGGTAGATGAGCAGTGTCCTGTGATGTAAAATTACTGATTTTGCCTATAGAGTTTGGTTGTTTCGTTTACCTGTCAGAAAATCCTGTCTAACAGCAAGATAAAGCTGTGAAAATAGTCTAAAGATAGGGTACACTTAAAATGATACTGATTTTTTTAGGTAGCTAAAATGCATTTTACTGCTAACCCTTTGCACAGCGGTACATTGCTCAGCTTCTGTGCTGGTGCTCCTCACTGCTTCTCTGAACTGCTGCATGCTGATCAGCAGCTACTGTAGGTAAGACACTGACTATACTTAAGTGCCACATATAACCGCACTTCAAATAGTCCAAACTATCCCTTTAACATTCCGGACAGCTGTAATCATCTAAATGGATAAAATGACTAAGTGAATGCGTTCATCTTCGCAAACAAATATTGCTATGGTTTGTTGAAAAGGGCATCTAACCCCAAGTTGCTGCTTTGGGACTGCTTTTGGAGTGTTTTAAAATTGTGTTTGGTTAGTGCGGCGTCCTTATGTAAATAAAAGTTATACCGCAATGTCATAACACTCCATTAAAAGCTCAGCATTCACACTTTTGAAAATGATGCAAAACCACAAACAGCTTTTTTCCCCCTCAGCATATATCGAATGAGTAAACAGAGGGTATGTTCCTTTTATTTATTTATTTCCATATGACTGCTTTTTAAAATTGCTTTTGCATCGTTGTGAATTTCCCAAAAGAGCATCGATGGATTTCTCTGCAGATGTTACCAACATCTCTAAATCATCTGTCCTCAAGTGAGGTGCCCATGGTTGTATTTGCTACTTTTTTGTATACTTCAATGTGTGTTTCCGATGTTCCTTTTTTCTGACATCCAAGGTTGATCGTGACGTCAAACCGACTCCATAATGTTCAAATAATAATACTAATCTGGTTTGAATATGATCCCAGTCCCATTTTTTCTTCTCCTCTTTTTTATTTCTTGTATGAGAGAGTATCTAGAAAATAAGGCTCCAGCCAATGAAATGCGGTTCTTGAATGGTCTCAAACACCACTAATAGCACTCCTTCACAGCGTCCTTCAAACTGTCAGAAGTTCAAAAATGCCTTTCGTGCAGAAAGGCCTGTCAGCAAACGCAACAATGGAGGATGGTTTGAACAGCAACGAGTCTCATATGTTTTTGCTTAATGTTGCTTGGCCCATTGTTTACACAGAGCAGAGAGAGACACACTGAGTCCAGCTGCTCTGGAATATTTGGGCCTCGCAGTCTTTAACACATCTTCATTGTTGCTTTTCGCCAGCCGTCCCCTGCAGCTGCAGCCATGCACCACGCTGTCCCACTGAACGCACAGCAGGCACTTTGCTGTGATGGAGATATCTGTATGGATGTGCATCGTGTAGTGTAACACCTGTTGCATTTCCAGCACATTCTGGCTATTATATCATCAGCTTCGGTGGCATGTCATCGCAGGTCAATCTTTCTCTTTGTTATCTTTTTATTTAAAAATGGATGCAGCTTTTTAAGGACAAAAAAAAATCATCATCAGGACTTCACTGCCTGAAAATGGGGAGGGGAGGCAGGGTGAGAAAGGGGAAGGGTTACAGGTTACATCATAATCTGATCCATATTTATTTTCAGTATTTGTAAAATTTGGTGGCTCTTTATCACTTTTACTTATTAATGGTTCATCAAATATTACCAGTTGAATACTGTCATAATGTTGGGGAGGGTGTTGTAGTATTATTTTACGTCAGGGAGACAATTCAGGAACATATAAAAACAATTCTGGGAGGGTTCTGCTTTTGTAAAATAAATTTCAACCTCCTCACCACACCAATACTTTGTGGGTAACACTTTATAGTAAGAATACATGAATGATCATGAATTCATACATGATTTCATGAATGACAAAGTGTGAATTAATTCATGTAGTAATTCATGAATTATCAGAGATCTACAAGAATTATCACATGAATGACTTAATGCAAGAACAACACAGAGACAAAAAAACTGAGCAGTCACAGATGTGCTCTCGTTTTCTGTTGAATTCCAAGTGTTGAAATCACAGTTAACCAAACATTACTTCTTCATTACTTCATCATGTTTGTGACCCTCCAAATAAAGTGGTGACCTGACTGTCTTAAACACTGATGAACAGTGTTCACCAATTACGGTCTAACACCTGTTAAACTAGGTCAGAAAAATGAAGAATAACACATGATTTAAATCCCATGACTTAGTTTTAGTAGTACTTTTTGAAAACTTTTTGCAGACTTTTTGGCCTTTATTGGATAGGAACAGCTGAAGAGCAGACAAGACAGAGTGTAGAGAGAGGGGATGACACGCAGGCTGGAGTCAAACCAGCAGCTGCTGCTGGAGACTGATAACCTTAATACATGGGGGACATGCTCCACTGACTGAACTACAGGAGCGTCCCTGTTTTACTAGTTCTGATTACTTTATTTTTTACTTATCATAAGACTTAAAAAACTGTGACCCTTCAAATAAAGTCAATCCTTGTATATATTTAGGCATCATGTATCTGGAAAATACAGATTAAAGAATTAGTTCATATTTTTGGACTAGTTTTTGATCTTAGTTATAAAAAGAACATTTTTTCAAAATCTCAACACACCAATTTTATCATACATTATTCATCAGTGTTAAAGGGATAGTTCACCCAAAAATGAAAAATCGAATCGTTTTCGCCTCACCCTCACGCTGATTAAAGGTCAGGTTTAGTTTTTTGGTCCACAAAAGCACTGCTGGAGTTTCACTGAAAATCAGTATTGCAGAATCTCAGTAACAATGTGATGAATGGTGACCAGTTTTCAAACGGGAAAAAACAGCTTTAAAAAACATAAAATGTCTCCATGCTGCTTTCTCTGGTGTAGTCCAAGTCTCCTAAAGTCCCAAAATGCTGTTCACTTGCGTGCACACACCTGTCACACCACACACACCCAGTTCAGACGGTGGGCGCTCACACGAGAACGTAGCTCGAAGCAAAAGATGTGCAGTGAAGATTCAGGCTAAAAACTTGGATGACACCAGACGAGCAGGATAGAGGCACATTTTTTTCATGTTGGTTTTTTTCCATTTAAAAACTGGTCACCGTTCACTTACATTGTTTTGGGAGATTCTGCAACTCTGTTTTCTTGTGAAACACTGTGTAGTGGACTAAAAAACTAAACCCGACCTTCAATCAGCATGAGGGTGAGTAGATAATGACATCATTTTTGGGTGAACTATCCCTTTAAAGATGGACAGGTCACCACTTCATTTGAAGGGCCACAAACATGATGAAGTTGTGAAAAAGCTATGATTAGATAATTATGATTACACCACTTGGAATTCAACAGAACACATGCACTGCTGTGACTGGACAGTTTTTTGGCATGTCCCTTTATCTGTAGACTTACCTATGAAGACAACATGAACATCCTTAATAACTCACAAATCATAATGATTAAAACACCCTGAATGAATGAATGAATGTATACTTGCATTAAGTCATGCATGAGAAACTGTTAATTCTTGTACTGTACATTCCTGATAGTTCATGAAGTACTACATGAACGAATTCATGTTTTTCCATACACGGAGGTGTTACTCATTTGTGTTCAGTCCTTTATGCCTTTCTGAAATGTTTTGTCCACATGGTTTGGTTGAGTGGGCCTAAAAAACACATCTGTAAATTAATGTGTTAATGTGTTTACATGTTTTCTCTGCCTGTCTCTCATTTAAACACTCCCAGCAACCTGAACGGCGTCCCTGTCTTCTTCGATCCAGCAGCCATTTGATCCGGTGCCGACAGACTGGAGACCTCTGACCGTGCTGTGACTTCAGGGCCCAGAGCAACCTGAGCCCGTAGGGGTTAAAGTTCTGTGCTGGCACAAGGGAGGGGCATGAAAACAAAAGTCTAATCGTGACGGAGCGTTCATTAATCATGGTCACAGAAAGCTCTAATAAAGGCAGAGACGCAGATCTGATCTCAGCTATGGTTCTCTGATCCTCCACCAGGTCTGTAGTGGGCTCCAGATGTGAGGGCTGACAAATCACACACACATACAGGTCCATGCACACACATTATCTCGCACGTAACATCAACACGCATTCACGCACACGAGGGATTTTGTTAAATCATGTGCAGGATTTTGCTTTCAAAGAGCAGAGAGGGAGGGTGTGTTTGTTTTGACATATTGTAGCACAAATGTAGTGTTATTGTGTTACTGATGTGGAGACAGCAGCTTTCACCTGGAGATGCAGAGCGACAGTCAGACCTTTGATGCTATTTGCTCCTCAGCCATCTTGTCATTCTGTGTGTGTCTGTGTGTGTCAACAGCAAAGTCATGTTTTCCAGGTTTAGTGTAGTTTCAGCCAGTAGATGCTTTACCTCAGAGATCCACAGGAGGGCAACGTTCAAGCAGTTTTAGCAGGGATCATGGTCAAAATGTGATAGTTCTCACAGTCTGGACAGGAAATCATATGTCAAATCCAAAAATTAAATGACACATGAAAAATGCAAGTTTTATTTATTGTTAGACACTTAAAAAAGTGCTCCAAAATCTAATATCCCTCGCTCATAAACTTTAAATATTTGACAGTAAAATATGTTTTTATGCCGTTTTTTTTATTCAGCATTCCTCAGTTGGCTTACATCCTTTTCATTAATCTGCATCAGAAGTTTTCAGAGTAGAACGCAGGCCTCCCCATAAGGCTCCAAGTAGTCTCAGGCTCAGTGAATGGAAGAGAAAAAATGTTTCATAAATTATCAAAACGAGATCACATTAAATAACCTAAATGTGTGTGATTTGGCTGAAGAGATATTTCAGACATGGAGTAGTTTCAGGGAATGTTACCGTTTTTCCCAGAGTCAGAAACTAATAAATGTCTTTGGACAGAACTTTTTCATGTATTTGGTGTAGTCTGAAGTGTCAAGCAGCAATATTAGGCTATCTTGGCTCAACTGTTGTGTTTCTATGGGATCAAATAACAGAATCACAATCCCATAGACATCCAGGAATTGAACACATTTTTCCAAGCTTTGTGGGACAAGAGGCCCACAGTCTCAGACTTTGAAAACCACTGATCTAAATTCATACAGCAATTTAAAAATTTGGTCTTTTATGTGGACTGTATATCAGTGACTAAATGTTGCAGTATTGTAGTATTTTCATGTCTATTTTAAGATTTATATCCTAAAATACAGTAAAACTGTGAACTGAAACTGAAACTGAAGCAGTGAAATGGAATTCAGCCATTATTAAATATGTGACATGTCAAAATCTGCACTGTGACAAAACTTTGTAAGTATTTCAAAACATGTTGGTGGTCATAATTGCCAGAACAAACAACAGTGAGTATATTGAAGGAGGCAGACAATTAAAGGTCCAGTGCATAAGATTTATGAGGCTTTATTGGCAGAATATGGCAAATATTGTAATATAGTATTCAAAAGTATGTTTTCATTAGTGTGTAATCACCTGAAAAGAAGAACTGTGTTTTCATTAGGTCAACCGATGGCCTTTTGCATTTTTCACTAATTTTGCTGCTACTGGAGGTTCTCCTGCACATTTAGAAGGGGAGGGTGATGCGAAATGCTTGTAATCTGCAAGCTCAGATGCTACGAAATCCTACAAACTGGTCCTTTAAAGGTAGAATATGTAAGATTTGTAAGTTGCTGTTTGTAAACGCACCAGGAAGTTAGTTTTTGATTTGCTGAGTCTCATTCCCATGACATCAAATACTAACCTTCTGGGTTAGCGTCACGAGCGAAGCGAAAAAATGAGAAAATAAGGCTGCACAGATGGAGGGTGAGGTCTTTGCAGATGCAGACACCGCCACGCACTTGTGGGTGATGATTGACAGAGATAAGTTTTGTAAATCTTTTTGGGAATATCCTGCATAGTTTCCCTTTACATGACACTAGGCTAGTAATGCTTCCACACCCATATGAATGGCCTCTGCTGCTCTTTTGGTATCAAATTAATTACTAACCTATTATTACCTATTATCTTTACAAGCCCATCAAATATAAAATAACATTTAAATTCTGATAATTTTGAGAAATGTGTCTAATGCATAAAGATGACTGCTCTCTTCTATGTTCTTAAGCTTGCACTGGTGGCGGCACTTGAGCAGAACAAACAAATCCCACATGAGGTGAATGCAATGCAAGAATACCTTGTAAGAACAGTGAGCTCCTGAGACACACTGACTGTCCCTACTCCACCTACTCTGCTCACTCCAATCTGTCTCTACGAACGAAGAGTACCAGCAAAGATGAAAATTTTATTTCTGCTTGAAGGCTTTGTGAGCTTGAACAGGAGAAGTCTGGAGACGCTGATGCCAGGCTTCCTCTCATACTGACCACAGTATTTACAAGACTTTACAGCATCTCCCTGAGAAAGGTGTGAGATGGTTTGAAAAGTACTTGACAAAGATACGTCAAATCTCTAGCCAGAGAAAGCCAGGGGAAGGTTTGAGAAGGTTTGACTGTACAGTGCAGTGTTTTGCTACATCTAACTTGGGTCACAGTGCATCAACCATTTACATAAAGTACACCAGGATGACAGGAGAGGTCACTGACAGCCCGGCTCTCCTAAGGCACGCCACTCCTATTGATCTGACTGCTGAGTAGAAACAGAACACAGTCAATACATGTGACCAAGGCACAGAGAGGTGGACCATCCTGTAGGGTACTCTGAGGTAATAATCACAACTCTGCATTTTATTTATTTTTTTTATTTATGTATTTGTCCATACTTTATTCCACTTATCTTGGCCTCTTTGATCATGACACTATATGTACCCCTGAGTTCTAAAAATGCCAAGTTGGCTTTGTCATGTTGCTTTCATAATGGTATCTTCTTGTCTTCTCTGTCAATGCGTCCAAGGCAGACAAATTATAACAGCACCTATCAATCAATGCATCAGTCATTCGATTAATCCATTTCACACTTTTCAAGTATTTATGCATTCAGGTCAAGATATCATGTACTTAATCATTAATGTTACTCCCATTTAAAACACTGTCTGCTAATAATGCTCACAATGACCATGCTAACCTGTGGATGTTATGTGTGCTATGTTAAGTATGGTCACCATCTTAGTTTAGTATCTAAGTACATTTTGATTAGCATTATGAGAACTCTTGGCAACTTGAAAAAATAAAATGGCTATCCACTATGACTGCTGACAAATGAAAAAAATGTAACATTTTGTCAACTCTGTAAGATGTCAACTCTGTGACATCTATATTTAAGAAAAAAATTAATCACTAGGAGGTTGAGCCATTAAAAGGTTTAATAGCCAAGAGATTGATCTTTTAAAATTTATTTCCCCAGCGTACTTGAAGAGTAAAAATCAAAACCCCCTCAAAACATAGTTTTGTCCAAATTCTCAGGAGCTAAAAGGAATGTCAGGGGATCACCAAAGTCATTAGGAATCATTCTTGATGATAACGCATGCAATAATTGTTGAAATATTTCACTTACAATCAAAAATGTCAACTTAAGTGATAATGGAGTACCATGAACGTCTGTGCAAACCTTTATGGGAATCTATCCGGAGGTTGTTGAGATATTTCAGCCTGGAGCAACATTACAGCCACGCTGTTTGATTTCATAATGAAGCAATGTGAGTTAGATTTACTCATTTTCCAAAAAACCTCCCCCCTTTATCTTGCTTCATGCGACAGCCCCACTGCTTGGTTCAATTTGCTGCTGCTGGGCTGGGCTGCAGACCAATTAGGAGCTTAATTAGCAGCATTGGACACACCTGTGCTCGGTGTGCCCAACGCACACGAGCCAGAGCCGCAGCCAGGTCTCCTTATCCCACACATCTCTGTGTTGTGGCTTTTGTTTCATCTTTCTTTGTTTTTACAGCAAAACATCCATGCAGCACATTTTCATTCATCCACACTCCACAATACTGACTTTACAGATTCTCTCGCATTGTCTTGTTTGTGTTTTGGTTATTTTTGTCCTAAATAAATCACTTTGTTCTTTAGTTTACCCATGTATCTCTCAATTTTGTGCAGTAAGACCTGGACTGTAACATTCATCAAACAGTTTTGTCATCATTTTAACACCGGACCTCTGTGTCAGTCTGAAGAAACTCAGCAGCGAATACAAGTGATGATGAGGCAGTGTGTGGGAAGTTGTTTTCCAGTCTTTTTCTTGTGTTTTTAAAGTAGACCGAAACTTTTTAATCTGTTTGTCATTGCAGCACTGAAAAGCAGTTTGTTCGAGCATGTGGGCGGCACGCCTCAACATCCAATTTAGAGGAGGACACGTCCCCTCTACCCTCGGACAGAAAGGGCCCGCTGTCTCCTCAGATGAAAGCAGGTGCACAGTGACAGGCAGTAAATGTCAGACCGTGGGTCTAGTGAAGGCAACCGAGGGAGCTGGAGACTAAAGGAGTGAGTCATGGATGCATCCCGCAGTGCAGCGCGGAAGATGTTACAACTCCGTGACGCTGGAGATCATTAGTTCCTAAGTCATTAGCCAGATGTAGTGCTTAACAATGATAGTTTCTATGCTAATGTGCCACAGTTTATAAAGATATTTCACACACAAGCCATCATGCCTGTAACCCCCACACAAATAGACAAAACTTTGTCATTATGATCTGCACGCTGTTTCAGAGGGGAATTATTACTGACTCATACCCAGAGGCCAGTCAGAGAGGTGAACACAGGTGGGCAAGCTGGCACGTGTGGATCGATAGTGCCAAATCACAGTGGACAGTCAGACCAGTGGAGGGGTTGTTCAGGGACTGTGAGTCAGAGACTGCTGCTTACTGGAGTGGACAGAGTTAGTTCCTGTTTTATTTTTCTGTCCTTGTATTAGAGAGAACATAGTGTCCACTCTGCTCACAGTCCAGGTAGTTTAATTTTACATAATGATTTCTCACATGAGAAACCACATTACTGTGGTTCACTGTACACCACAATGCAGCACAACAAAATGACTGCTTTTGCATTTGTGTCCACTGTAACTTATTCAGGGTTGTTAAAGAAACTATAATATGTGAAGATGGGCGGCGCGATGGCGCAGTGGTTAGCGCTGCCGCCGCACAGCAAGAAGGTCCTGGGTTCGAATCCCCGAGCCGGCAGGGCCTTTCTGTGTGGAGTTTGCATGTTCTCCTCGTGTCCGCGTGGGTTCTCTCCGGGTACTCCGGCTTCCTCCCACAGTCCAAAGACATGCAGCAGGTTAATTGGTGACTCTAAATTGCCCGTAGGTGTGAATGTGAGTGTGAGTGGTTGTTTGTCTCTATGTGTCAGCCCTGCGATGAACTGGCGACTTGTCCAGGGTGTACCCCGCCTCTCGCCCAAAGTCAGCTGGGATAGGCTCCAGCTCCCCGCGACCCTCACGGATAAGCGGTTACAGAAAATGGATGGATGGAATATGTGAAGATGTAATAAGCAGCTCGATGAAATAATGAAAATTGGTCCCACTCTGCCATAGGGCACCCTTTGTTATTTTAGGAGTTGTAACTAATAGCTTTATTAATCGTTTACTTATGCTTTATCATTAGATCAGTTATTAAGAGCAAAACTGGGTTGCCAGGTTTAATCATTAATAGTAAGGTCATTTAAAATGCCAATAATTTGGCGCCACAGTAGCTCAGTTGGTAGAGCAGACAGGCCATATACAGAGGCTATCAGTCCTCAGCAGCGGCCATGGGTTTGACTCCTGCCTGTGGCCCTTTGTTGTGTGTCCTGTCTATCTAAAGCTGTCTTACCAATAAAGGCTAAAAAGCCAAAAAATAGTCGGAAAATTTACAAAGGCTAACTAGAGGAGTGAATGAAGGTCACCACCAGACAACCCAAGACGAATATTGTAATCCCCAACATTTTGACCAGTAACTGTGATTTCATATCATGTTTTTTCTCAGTAACTGTAATGGACCACAATAACATTTATTTTTAAACTTGATTACATGTAACTACCCCCAGCACATGCCATTTTTTTAGCCGAGCAGTTTTTCAAGACTTGCGGTCCCTACAGGCTGGTTAAGAGGAGCGAGGAGTCAGCAGTCAGTATAGGTTATATATGTCCAGATAATAATAAAGCTGGTTTGAAGTGAAAAATAGCAGAAGTACTGACAAAAATCTTCCAGCGTTGTTCATACACTTCTTATCAGTCCTTAACATCAGCCCCTCTACCGTCAATCTGTGCAGGGTGCCAGGCTTCAATACTGGAACATGTGTTCAGACCACATTATCTGTTCATATATATGGATCGTGTATTTCAGTTTGTTAATACCTATACAACAAAGTCTGTGGTTATAAATGGTAATGTTAATAAATGGATTGTCGTGTAGACACTCTGCAGCACTTGGTAGAAGGTCGGGTCCCTTTGGAGTGACCTACTTGATGAATTTAGAGCTAAAAATACTCAGGAACCTGCTGAGGGACGATGAACACCAGCCAGAGACATTTTTTCATAACCTGGTTACTCAAAAGTTCTCAATAATTACTTAGAGCTGTTAATAGATTTATTAACTCTTGATAAATACATTATTTAACTTAAAAACGCATATAAAGGGTTATTTATTTGACAATAGCACCAGAAAATCCCCCTGTGTCCTACGCGTTTAGTGTGCCAAAATGCAAATTCATATTTAATTACACATGCAGTGTGATCATCTGTGGGTTGTTTTGATGTGTCTTCGTAACAGTGGCAGAGTCACTGCAGGCCCACACAGGCAGAAGCTTACACTACGGATAGATCAACAAAATCTCATTTACTTATCCTCCCCCAGGAGAGGAGGCCAGATCAGAGGAATGAAGAAAGGGAGGCATGTCTGTATCAAATGCTTTACAGCCTCACGCCAGAAATTTTATATTTTCATATCCTTTACACTTAACAGGATGTGTGGTATTTTGCGCTTTCATGTTTAGAGGATTTACTCCCAAGCAGCACAGAATCTTGGGAAAATATCTGCTGAAATTCACTTCAATTCAGTCAGTACTGGGAAGTTAAAGATAATCCCTTATCAGTATGGAGAAATAATAGATCAACTCTGACTTTTCTCTTTTATTAAACTTACACTTTGGGTGGAGTTGGTCAAAGGAATAAAAACACTCCTGACACATTATAAATAAACCTTTTTTAACTTCACTGTAGACTAACCTCAAACACATCTGGAGCTTTTCTGGCCCTCAATTCATGGACAGAAGTGATGGTTTAAGCCAGTAGAAGGTGCAAATTACAGAGTTAGGAAAGCAGCCATGAATAAAAGGGAAGAAAAACAGATGAATAGGAAGCATGACTTGATATGATGAGTGTAATTAAGTGTGAGAATGTGTTTTCCATCCAACTGGGCCCATGAGATACAAATTTCCACATTTTACACATTGTAATGGTTTTCCGATTCACAAGGACCCGAGATGTGACTTTTAATGTGGGTGTGTGCATCAGTGTGTGTACTGTTTATGTATGTTTAGGCTACATAATGTGTATGTGACAGTAGCCACATTTGTTTGGCGATCTGATATGACATAAGATCACCCTGGGGTGTTGGATTACATCACCTTTGGATTGCACATGCTATAGATATTTATAACTATCGGGAGGGATGTCACCCCCTGTGAACAGGAAACAATGACTAAGAGATTTAGTCATAACACATGAAGCATACATTTGCCACAACATCTTTGTGAGGACGAGATGATGTGACAGGCAGGGTGAAAAATCCACCAGGAGAGGCCAGGGGACAGCACTGCATATGTCTCAGGAATATAAACAGGAATTAAGGAAAAAAATCTGCATTAAAACAGAATTTTATTGAGCTTTTCCACTAATCAGAGCAGCAAGACTACAGTGTTTTACTTTTAAAAACTGCATACAAATGAGTTTTATTGACTTTTATTTTATTGAGTGCTTGTCTTCCAGCTGTGAAGCAAAAAAATGTCCCCATATTCCCATAAAATCCAGCGTTTCAGCGGAGTCCAGCATTTGTCTCTCAGTGGCATCATTATTAAAACTGGCCTCAGGAGAAAGGTATTAATAGGATAATAGTAGTGGTGATCAATATTTTAGCCAATTACATACACATTGCGTATGTAATTGTTATTTTTTTCTTGTGTTTACCCATGCTAGCTGCATTCACCTATGGATGGTGATGTCAGTTTGTGGGCTTGTCTGACGGTCTCCCACTTTGGTCCAGGTGAAAATTCTTGATAACTATTGGATGGATTGTGATTAAAGTTTGTACAGACATTCAGGTTCCCCAAAGCAGTTATACCTAATGACTGTCAGGATCCTCTGTCTTTCCCTCTAGTGCTGCCACGAGATTGGCATTTGTGATATTGAGTGAAATGTCTGATACCACAGTGTATTTAATGACCAAATACCTGCTAAACTAATTCCCATCTACTTTGTTTAGTGTTGCTTATCAGATTTTACATATTATTAGCATGTTTTTAGATGATGACATCAAACATTAAACCTGCTAATCATCACCATGTTACCATTTATCACTGTGAACAATTTAGTGTGTTGATGTTAGCATTTAGCTTAAAGCACTGCTGTCAGTACAGAGTTGTCATGACTGCAGACTGTGAAGCTCTTTTCAGACAGTGCCATGCCATTGCTATGACAGGCCATTATTACAAAACCTCAGTAGTCCGAAAAAATTGGACATGAAGCCCCTTTGTCTGACAGCCTGTTATTCCGAAAACAAAAACAAACAAACAAACAAACAAAAAAGGCCATTGCTCTGAAGGCCCATTGCTCCGAAAAGATACATTCTCCCTGTAGTTGTTAGTTCAGTGACTGCTGGCCCTGTCCATGGTTCTGAATCGGTGGGGTTTTTGCCCTGAACAGGTTTTCTTTCTGACATTACAGTACCAAAAAACTACATTCCATTTTCACAGTCACAAACAAAGAATAAAATCATGAGTTTTACCTCAGTTGGTGCGCTCCAACATCACATAAGTCATTCAATGTAAGGCTGATCAAACCCTACCTCTAAACCTATCTAAGAGCTGCACTCAGACTGTGCATTTTCGGAGCAAGGAGGCTTCAGAGGAATGGGCATTTGTTCTCTGGATAACAGGCAGTCAGACAAAGGGGCATTTGGTCCAATGCGACATTTTTCGGACTATTGGGGTTTCGAAATGATGGGCTGTTGGAACAATGGGCAGTCTTTTAGTGTCACCTGTTTGCATCACTGTTCTGAATTCTGAATTTGAGACGACAACAAGTTGTAACACCACCACTGCATCTCCTGTACCTAATAACTTGCACGGTACACTACAGGCTGCTGACATCCACCAAGAGTCGTTTAATCTCATTACAAAGCTAAAAGGAAATGGAAATGGAAGGAAATGATTAGCAATATGACTCAACTGTTACAGCATGTTTTAACTAAGTTCATACTGTTCCAAGACTCTTTCACTAAGCTGTTGCTCTTCAACCATTATGAACACCAAATGTAGTGGCAAACAACCAAGTGTGCTCTCAAGAGCCATCATTAATTTCATTATTTACACCTGTGCTTTTTCCTACTGTGACATGTCAAAAGTCCTCTGTGAAAAAAAGGTCATAAATGCAATATATTGGGTTGCCTGTCCTTCCTTCAGGTTTCACTGTTTCTAAGTTTGCTGACTTGATCACAGCCTCAGTTTCGGGAGAATTAATTCAATAAAATCCACATCTGTTTGGCAAAATTTCCTCATATATCAATTTATTCTAAACTCTTTGAATTTGTTCCCTTTTAAAAGCAAAAACATTCATATACAGTTGAGACAATACAGTACATGCCAGCAGGCATCAACATGGTCAATATACAATAAATACAAACACAACACAACAACTGATTTCTAGAAACTAAAAACATCTTAGGTTAGTATTAAGAAACCATTAAATTTTCATCATCATGTCATTATTATATAGGCCTATGTGAAGGCTCCCAAATAAAATGTTAAGGATTGTTATGTTCAAATCATGTTTTTCAAATATTGAAATGAAAGAGTTATAAAGCAATATTGATAGGATATCTCTCACATCCTTAGTCTGGACAGTGTGGTTTTGACCTTTAAACTCTCGTTTTGAATGCTGACAATAACAGACAAAAGTAAAATTCCTTGTTCACACCAATGTGTTTTTTCATTAATTGAATGATGGATGGTTTAATTCATTTATTGGTTTTTGACTGCCTTATGTTTACTCTGTGCAAGCCAATAGCAAGGGGAGCACAGTGTATAGTGTAGTAATTCAGTGTATATTAGAGTAGTGCATGATAGACAGTCAATAATGTTATTTGGTAATACTGCTGCTTTGTCACAATCACTTGGCCAGTAAAGCCCACATGATGCACAGCAGCCAAAATGTAATGTAGCTCTTCATTCTTTATGACTCATCTGCTTTGCATTATTATTGATTCAAATTATATTTTGTTATGCATTTACTGTAAATTCGAAAGCCAAATGCAAATATATTCCAAACTAAGCTGTATCTGTGAACTATGGAGCATCAACATGTTTACTGTAGCTTCAAGTAGTTGATAAAAATAAAAAACAAGCACATCCTCTTGGGAACGGAACAAAATAAAACAATAATTGAGCAGGCATACCACACAAAGTGAGGCCACTGTACTGGCTTCATACATACAGTATTAGTAAGGAGAGGTGTTTACAGTATCTGGACAAATACTGGCACAGTATAATACACCACACCAAATCACGAGCAGAGTGGCAACATATATGCTCAGTAACTTTGCACGTTTTAGGACATCCATCAAGTTCTAGTCAACATGAACATTTGTAGCCTCTGGGCACAATACAGACAGTACCACTACGTCAGCACAACCAGAATGATACAGTTATACAGACAACAGTTTTAAGAAGTCACAGTGGAAATCATCACAAAGGCAATGTTGGGATGCAGGATACTGTTGATATGGAGAAAGCTGCGGTTTGTCCCTCCTCCATCCAGTGAGCAGTACATCTCCTCATCTAAAGCTCTATAGACCATCTTTATATTACCACTTATTTAATTCATGACCATTATCTGTTGATAAATGACATGGGAAACTATCAGTGTTGCCATAGCTACCAAAAATCCACTAAAGACCTAAAAATTGAAAGTGGGGGAACTGGCACCTGGAGGAGGGACAGCAACACAGTCAGTCAGTCCTACAGCACATCTGATTGGATGGTGTGCCAGTGAGATGTCTCTGTTTGTCCCCGACTGCACATTTCCTTCCAGTGTCCCTGGCCTGCCTCTGAAGTATCGCTGCCAATCAACACGCGACCCAAAATACTGCTCTTAGTGTAGAGACGGCCCTGTAGAAACATAGATATAACTGATTTTTAAAAGTATGAACATATTCGCTTACCAATATCTCAGCATATTAACAAAATTGCACACCCGTGTTTAATATGTAGAATTTCCTACCTGCATAACGATAAACTCAAGGACCAGTGGTAGCTGAGTGATGTCACCAGAGGGCAGGTCAAACAGGAATGGAGCGTTCCAGACGGGATTTGGACCGCTGGCACCTTTGGTCTCCTTGGTACCAATGACTTTCCCATCTTGACGCAGGTTGATGACAACATAGTGATCTGTGGAGAAAATAAAAAGCATCCACAGTCATGATTTTGTTCATTTATGTCAGATCTTATTTCAGTGTTTTTTTTCTGCAAGGGTAAACATAAAAAGAGCAGCAAAATCACTGTCATTAATGGTTTTGGTCAGTGTTAATAAATGACACTCACTGCGGTCTTGTGTGTTGTGTTGTTTTATCTTCAATTAGACCAAACATTTTGATCTACGTCCTCATAACCCTCTCTGGTCCAAATCTGCATCATCACTTGCAAAATATAATTGCCCTTGTAAATCCATTCTAGCATGCTAATTGGATTTACTAAAATTAAAAGCCAATGTGTCACTGTCAGACAAGAATTGTGCATCTGCAAAGAGCACATTTTCTGGAACTATTTGATATAGAAACTCACAAAGATCTCCAAACTGAACACATAACTGACAGCGTTGTTTAGATTTGGATAACCAGAACACAGAAGTTGTTTTCTGCTTACAGAATCCGCCGTTTCTTCCTTTCCTCAGCAGAGTCACCAAAGCAGAGCTTTAAATCAAATGCAGTGAGATATGATACAGACAGGAGGGGAAATGACACTGGGCTGATCGGTTCCTAATCTGATTATACTACAAGCCAATCAGGGATCCAGTCCTTCTGACTGTGGCTGAGGCAACAGAGGAGAATCCAGACAGAGGCTGTAAACCTCAGGAGCAGCTTACATGTCAGCCTGTGTGTTCATGTGTGTTGCAGCTTACAGTGTGAGCAGAGTAACTAACAGAGTAAAGGCTAATATCCATCCACTTGTGGAGGTTTGTGGATGTCATTACATTTTCTACTGGTTGCCAAAGAGTCCATATTCTTTTAACATCTTAACCAAGTTTAGAGATTTTTGGTGTGGTACTTTTTTTTTTTTTTTTTTTTTTTTTTTTTTGTCATGGTCTGGGGCAGGGGGTGGCATGGTGATTATCACTGTTGCCTCACAGCAAGAAGGTTGAAGGTTCTGAGTTCAAAAACCAAGCCGGGGAGCTTGGCAGGGGCCGGACCTTTCTGTTGCAGCGCTTGCTTGTTCTCCTTGTGTCCGTGTGGCTTCTCTCCGGGTACTCCGGTTTCCTCCCACAGTCCAAAGACATGCAGCATAATAGGTTAATTGATAACTCTAAATTGCCCGTAGGTGTGAATGTGAGCGTGACTGGTTGTTTTTCTCTGTACCCCGCCTCTTGTGCAATGTCTGCTGGGATAGGCTCCAGCCCCCTGCGACCCATCAGGATATATGGTTATGGACAATGGTTGAATGGGGTGGGAGTTGGGAAGGCACAAACTTGGAAGTTTAAAGCTGTAGGCAAATTTTGAAAAGCCAAAAGTGGGAAAGGGTTCAAATAATTATATTTAAAATGTTTTATCAGAAAATACCAATTCCTAATGTGGCTAAAACAGTATTTCTATATTGATAATGAATCACATGACTAATTGCTGTAGGTGATTTGAAGGGGGGGTGAGGGGGTATGCCAGCCCCTTGTTTGCAAAATGACCAAAGTGCACCCCCCTTGTTAACCTCCATCCCCTAGTACAGTGGTCCCCAAATTGAGGGGTGGGCTTCCCTGGGGGGGCACAGAGTCACTGCAGGGGGGATGACCAGGGCAGAAACAGAACAGAATAAATATGATCTTGCAAGAGTTTGCTGATGCTATTATGCTGACCTTTATTTCACTAAAATTCAACTTTTGAATAATTTTCTCTCAGTTGCTTCCCCAGTTATTGCTAATGACTGATAATAATTGTGGGGTGGGGGGTGCCAACTTTTTTTCGGCCTCTGAAGGGGAGCATGCCAGAAAAAGTTTGGGAACCACTGCCGTAACAGCAGAGAGAGTGCAGGGGCATCTATCCCGACCATGGCTCTGAAATATCAGCAGTATAACTGTGCTTTGTATTGATGAATCTGTGGTGCTGTCCATGGTGCTGAAACAGCAGACAGATTTGCAATACTGCCTGTTTCTCTTAGTCCTTAACTATAAGTCTAAGTCTAAACCATGGTTCACTGGTGGCGGGTCGAATTTATATTGTGTTTTAGCTTATTTCTGCTGCCTCCAGGTGTCCTGTAAGATCAGTTATAGTAGGTTTTGTTAAAGAAAAATGTTTTTTTCCTTTACTACATGCATTACAGTTTTACTTTACCAAACCAAACCAGATGCTATTGGGTCTTCAAGAGAGTGTCCAAAATTATTTTTTTTCCAAATATTTAAACAAACTACTTTCATGTTTTCGAGATAAGCTACCTCTTGTGAAACAAATACAGAAGTACAGATGAAACCGTATGAAAATTTCATATCACAATTATAGTGACCAAGATGATCACAGTTAGCATTATTGCTGGAGTACTGTTAATATGATGAATGATGAAGATGTTCAAAAAGTACTAATGCACACACTGGAAAAATTTCCCCAAGTTTTATTTTGTAACCTCTCAACAATTTAAAATGTTGATTTCAAAGTTTCAATTGCCACAAAACACAAAACCCATCTTATTGCAGTTTCAGTTTCTAACTTGAGTTGATTCTGGACAGTATTCAACCTGCGTTTTTCAAACATGTTTATCATGATAATTAAAAATTTAAACCATAAGACTTATCGTCTGGAATTTTATTTCTGTTTATTGTGAAACTTTTATTCCTATACAGAAACAGTGTGATATTGTTCTCTTCCCCTAATCCAGTAATTGTAGTTCCCAAACCTTAACCTGTCCTTAAATACAGATGTTTCAGATGGGTTACTTTGTCTTGTTTTTAAAGGCACAATCAAACACCTGTTTTGTATTTTGAATATGAGGGGCATGTAATTCTGCTGTTATGTTCACTAGATCAGAAAACAATCATGCGTGCATTATGTAAGGCAGAATTTTTTGGCCTTTACCTGGAGTCCCTGGGATCCTCGTGAGCTTGGCCAGACTCTCAGCCTTTCGGACCATCACCTTGATGCGCTGGGCCAGCGTTTGGTACTGCAGCAGGATAAACAGCTGGCCCAAAGCCCGCGGCACGCACACCGAGCTCTTCCTGTGACCCAACGCTTCCTGAGAACTCACACTCTGAGGGTGGGAAAACCACAGATAAAGAAAAATGTGAGAAATTTAGCAAGAGGGAGGGGAAAAAAAGTCTTCTTTCACTCTGCAGATGTTCGCTGTCGTTCCTTTGGGAGGCTGGCAACAAAATGAAACCAAGGGAGAGAAACCAAGAGAGTAGAGCAGATTCAAGAAAAACCCATGACTTTGTTTCTGTAGTTGTGTCGGTGAATGAGTCAACCAAGGCATTAATACTGTCAGAATCAATGTTTCGCTTCCCCTTCAAAGGATTCACTGCAAAAGAATGGTAAATAGTTTCAATCTGACTCAGTTTTTCTTCTTCCAAAGCATTTCTCAAAAAACATCATCTGTTTTTAGTCATGAGGCATCTTGGATCGACCTGCCTGAGGAGCTCAGCTGGGATAAATATGAATTGCATTTTCAATCACTTAAAACTAATTGGTTATATTGGTTATAGTCATATGTAGCTGTCAGGGTTAAGCCAATTTGACCATTCATCCTAAAATAATACAGGCGGTCATGCACTGAGGCACTTTGGATAAAAGTAATATCTAATGTGTAAATATGGTGGTAATTTCCATCCGATTTCACGTCAGATCTCATTAGCTTGCATTGTTTGGGGTCCGGTGAGTCACAGTCTGCTGTCAAATGGCTGAGTTTAAGCCCGCCAGTGGCTTTTTAAGGCCGGGCAGCAGAGTGTGAAGGAGATTTCATCCAACAAGTGAGTTTCGGTTCACTGCCTCTGTCTGTCACTTGCACCCTCATCACTCACACTTACACTGCCTTTTAAAAGGAGAGATGTTATTCTGCAAACACAAACCTTAAAGCCATGGCAAGAGATCTGGGACTTTTTTCAACCTTTCATCAGTTTCCAGCTGATACTGGTCACTTCACAGGCTGCTTAAAGTCACTGTGAAGTTAACTTGACAATTTTCCCTAAAAGATCAAAATTAATGTTCAGCTTGGTCTCACAAACTGAATATATTTGATTCCAAGTATTTTATTGTTAATGCATCGATTTCAGCATCATTAAGTGAAAAACTGGGCAATGAGAAATGGTGATCTGATGTCATATCTGTGTAAGAAGTGCATTTTTTCTCATAAATCACTGACATTCAACCCTTCATCGAGCAGTAAAATCTGTGCTGTGCTCCTCTTCTGCTGTGTCTCTATCCTATTTTCTCCAAAACTGTGACTGAAGAGATCAGGTAATTCAATTTAAGGTTGTTCTGAAAAGCTGGTGGTATAACTGTATCCTCTGCATTCTCAAAATATATCTTTATTTTTTTTTTTAAAACCTACAGTAACTTCTTTTATGTTAATCAAATCATGATGAACATTGTTTTTAAAAAAAAATATTTTTTTGCATTGAGACTGCAGAAGTCGGTTATTATTTGGTAACTCTGTTCACTCTACTGTAGATTTCTTTGGTTGCATAAGAGACCCGAACAAACAGATTATATGAGTCATTCAGTGATCTCCAAAGCATGGAAACCTCGGAAGAGAGGGGGAAAGGTGATGCAAGACACACTCCAAGCATTATTTATGCAGGAATGATTGACTGAACATTCACACAAGCTGCTCAGTACACCAGCGCAGTATTTCGTTCACGTTAGTAGCTTAGAAGAGTAAAATATCTCTAATTCTGCCAGTACAGTGAAACAAAGCGTAATGTGTGTACTGGTTGCTAAAAGCTATAATAGTTTATGGGCCTAACAATTTAATCAGTATTCAGTAATCAATATAACTTCTGCCCACTAGTGGCAGCATTGAGAAAGTTGAAAGTACCTGTTGTTGTCTGTGTTTTCACTATGGTCGTACAACATGTGAGGTATGAAAATACAGCTGTTTTTACACAGAAACGTCAACAATGGCGCCATATAAAGCATCAGACAGATGCCTGCTGGCAAATTCCTGCTGGATTCCATCCTCGGCATAAATTTTCAATAGAGCCTGGACGTGTGGTTTCTTTTGTGATTCCATGTTGATGTGTCAAAGCACAATGAACAAAAAACATCTGCAGATTTTGAAAAATGGTGGCTTGAATAAAAGGCTGCGAGTACCCGGTCAGAAATATTCAGCGCTGCAAGCTCAGTGCTACAAGTTCCTGTACTTTTGGAAAGTACTATCCCCAGAGTAGGGACCTTTTAGCTGCAGTCAGCAGCCCTATAGATCGGTTAGTTGGTCCGCTAATCATTCCCCACCTTTTGAGAGTCTCAGTTTTCACCCTAGGAGGCTGAAATTTGGCTAAGAGGTCAAGTGTGTATGTGTGTGACGGTATGTGTTTGTGTCCATGCCAGTTAAACAACTGGCATGGACAGTCAGAGACAGTCAGAGACTTAGATAAGATTTAGTGGAAAAGTTGGTCATGAGCCAAAGGATGGCTGATTAACTGTTTGTGCCAACTGGCAAAAAAGGGGTGTGGGAGTGGCCTATAACAAAGGGAGGAATCGTTGTACTCAGCAGAGTTTCTTTATTATTAGTGACTTATGTCCGCCCCCTACACTTTAGCCGCACCTCTTTCATAACTCATGAACCATTTCTCATACACTCTTGTGAGAGGCATCATCGGTCTCAGCAGAGGTGCATGCAGTCGCACACGCACGTCGCCCTCTACCTTGGATACCTTAGTAGGTAACTCTTTGCTAACAGGCTAGCCATGAGAGATAGATAATTCAATTGTATATCAGGGCTGGGCTTTGCAGACTTTCTGCACCCTGGTGATGGATTCCCTGTAATGTGGAATGATTGCTAGTAATGTTGAGTCACTCTAAACTCAAACTCAGCAGCCGTGACCTTTGACACTGACTTTAGCGCTTACCTTGCCGGACGAAACTCACCAGAACAGAACTGAGGGTTTTTTTTGTTTTTTTTTTGGCCATCTGCTTTCGGCACACAAGCTAAAATAGCAATTTGATACTGAAGCCCAGCAGAAATTGTGTTGAGCAACCCAGGAGGTGAACATGTAGCAGGCCAAAGAGACCCAGAAAATTATCTCAATTATAGCTCAGGGACTAAAGAAATAACACTAGTGATACTCTGTTTTTGAAGCCCAAGCAACAGATCATAAAATATCTGTTGTGGACAAAATATCACATAGTCCCAGTTCTGTCACCAGGTGATATGGTTTGAAGATTAAACATTCCTAATGTTAGTCAGACTATTATGTATGTTGCTCATATGCTCATTGGTTGACAATACAAAGCAGATGTTAATGGCCATTTTCCAGAAATGAGTGATGATGACTGTGATAAAAAAAAAAAAAAAAAAAGACTGCATGCTCAGAAAATGAATTACTTAAGACTGATCATGCAATAGCGGCACTGTCGTGATCAGCCTCCTCCAGTGCTAAATTGCACCATCCTCAAACAACTGCCACGTCATGCCCCCTATTCCCATGACATGTCAAAACGAGTAATGTACTGCAGATGAGTAATCATCAATACACCAGCTGGTCCCATTACACTGATTACAAAACCTGGTGTTTTACTATAAATCCAGGCAGTGCCTACATGACAAGATGGAGTCACCGCCGCACAGCCTCCGTATGTACACCCACTCTTTAAAGAATTATCCGGATTGCTGAGCAGCCCCGTTTTTTCAGCCTCCTGCTCCACAACCACACAGTTCACACACATTCACACCCTCAGTTGATGTCAGTGAGGAAGAGGACGATGATGGGGGTGTGTGCGTAGGGCAGGATGAGCCATACGTGGACATGAGAGGAGGGGCTGAGGTGAGTACACCTGGCTCTGATTTTCACATCACTGTAAAATACGAGAAATAATACAAGCCTCTCCATGGAGCACACTGCACGTCACAGTGACTGACTGACTAATGTCCAGCGAGACATCAGGACCCCCTCCCTTCAAAAGTGTGTTATTAATGCCCTCTGGCAGTGTTTCAACTGAACCACAGAGGGCACGGCGTGGGCGCACTGCCAATTTGCTGCACTCTGCTTGTTTGCTCTGCAGTCGCTAACAACAATGTCACCATGACTAACAACAGTGGAAAACGGGCTAATGGGAGAACTGATTAGACGCTACATTCCTTCATGGATAAAACATGATATGCGCTATTTATACTGTAGGTCTGCGTGCCTAGTTTCCCTATCCATTAAATCAACTGAACATGCAGATTTGGTAAAAAAGGTTTTTTGAAAGAAATATCGTTGTACATTCACTACGATCAGGGAGAGCAGTTCAAAAGGGCATACAGTCAGTGGCAAAAAAATGAGTTACAATCCCCACTACTCAAACACAACAACACAAACACACACACAAAGCCCACAAAGCTGGAAACAAGGGGAAACAGCTAGGGTATGTCTGTTTCAGGAAGTCACCAGCCTGACTCACAGGATGTAGACTGTGGATATAAGCCTGCCATTGGTCACCTGTTTCAGATGGCATCTGCTAACTGTGTTTTCATCTTCTGCTGCTACAGCAAACAACAACGACCTCTGAGTCAGCATCCTACACACTGAACACAGCCAATTAGCAACTGAGTTGTTAACAGTACGAACATAAACAACTGGCAGCTATTACCTTTTCTTTTGCAGTAATTTAGATATTTTAGTGCCAGGGGCTCGCCTCCTGACATGCAAATGTTGCACGAAAAAGAGTCCCCCCTGTAGTAGCACCGTTGCTGCATCCTGGCCATAGTGCTGCCTAAGACAATTATGATTGATTTAGAGAAATACAAACAAGCCAGAGCCATTTTTTTTCCCCTGTAGCAGAATGATAATGTGTGCAGTCAACCTCTCTCCACCATTAGGGCTGGGTGTCGTTTGAAAAATGAAGATGCAAGTATGAATACGAGTACCCTTAAAGAGATACAGATACCGATGGAGTACTTCATTTGATACCTCTCTTCAAAGGTTCCTTTTTATGAAGAATGCTTGCAGTGATTGGCTGTGAGCAAAACCATATCTTTTTTTTTTTTACATATCGTTTGACTGGAGAAGTTTTGAAACTGCTTGGTACTGGGTTATTTCAATCAATACCTTCAAACAGCGATTCCTTTAAATTAAAAGTTTCAACTTTTAATTTTAAAAATATTTATGATTAATATTAAATTATTAAAAAAATATTAAATTATTAAAATAAAGTAATCAGACACAAAAAAAAAGTCATTCGATTTAGTTGATGTGTTATACTTACTGACACGTATCTTATATCTTGTCATTGATACTTGTGTGTAGTTGTGTAGTCTTGTTTGTTGATCAGACTTGTGATTAAAGGTTTGGGTGGGCTGCAGAAAATTTTCAGATTTCAAATTGGGCCATGGCATTTTTAAGTTTGGGAATGGCTGCCTTAAAAATATTGAGTACCAATACCTAGCCCTATCCAGCACTGAGCGCTGTGGAGAGAAGTTTGGCTATGCGAGACTAGGAAGTCACTGTGCACAGTCAAGAAATAGTTCCAGCATGTAACTCCTCATACACCCATTGTTTTTTTGTAAAGATTAAACAAGCAACCTATGACATGTTAAACTAGGATAGCAGTTTCCTCCTGTTTCCAGTCTTTGAGCTAAGCTGAGCAAACCAGCTGCTGGCAGTAGCTTCATATTCACCAGCATGAGAGTGGTGTTCATCTTCTCATCTAAGTTAGAGTAAAAAGGCAAATAAGTAATGTTGAATTATGCTTTTTATTTCTGCATGACGCTCATCGTGCTCCTTATCACTTTTATGAGACTTTGCAGATACTTTTACTTGGTTCTCAGGGCCTGTTTGGGCTCAGGTCCAGTTGCTGACAGCCTCCTCCTACTTGAGTTTGGGTCAGAAGAAATTTAATCTGCAATCTACAGTGTTCTGATTTTTTCCCAATGCACTTGTGTGTTTTCTTACTTTATACAGTAGGCTCTTTCCTTGAAACCTTAATTGTAATGCATATAATCAAATGAGTGAAATCATCCATTCACCATATACCTTTTTCAGCTTGCTTTTAGTCGGAGTAAGCTGCCTGGTGTAAGTGGTGGTGGTGTCAGGCTCCCAATCTATCTGCTGACAGGGCACCTCCACCACGCCCATTGCTGCCTCTCTCAGGCCTGAGAAGTCCCTGCTGTAGACTGCCAGTCTCAAGGTGCAGGTGCGCAGCTCCTCCACAGAGCCCACCTGCAGCACAAAGCTCTGGCTGTGGAGGTCTGGGCTGAGGCTCCGGCGCCGAGAGGCTATCTGCTGAGGGGAGGGGCAGAGGGGAGGGAGGCTGGCCCGGACAAACACCCCACTGCGCCTTCGACTGGCCCCTGAGAGCCCAGGATGTTGACCACCAGGGTGCCACCGGCAGAGGAGAACAGCAGGGAGAAGTGCAGGAGAGGAGCAGGTTTGGACGGGATGGACAGAGAGTTAGAGCCATACTGTGATATGCCTGGCTCCCCCTGCTGGGTGGGAGATCTGGCAGCACCAGCAGTCAGCTGACTGCTTTCGTTGTAAAGAAAACTTTCTCCGCTCACCGTGCTGCGCCGACCCATCGCCCTACGGGACTTGGACACCAGACTCAGCTTAGTGAGGGAGGGCAGAGAGGCTCTGCCGTGACTTGCACGTTTATTGGGTGAGATGGGAACAGCCGGGGTGCTGAGGCGCCGCATTGGAAATGAAGCTCCAGGAGACTGCACCAGCTCTGCTGATCTGGTCGGGCTGATGTCAAAGGGCAGGGCACTGAGATCATCCTCAGAGGGAGAGGAGCTGCTTTTAGAGGAAGGGAACTCCAACACGTCACCATCCAGCTCCTCATACTGCTGCTTGACAGGCTGAGTGCACGGAGACGGAGTCAGTGTCACAGTCACCCTCTCAGCACAATGAGGAGACAAGAAAACTGCCTCCTTGTCTTCAGATGACACTTTCTTCTTTCTGCGACAGCAAAAGATGCAACCGAGAACCAGACAGTAGCAGAACACAGCCAGACCCACGGCCAGCACGATCTGCAGGTGAACTAGACAGAAAACAACAAAGTTTAATATTGTGCTAGTGGGATTAATGAGGAGGATGAGACAGTGAGATGGAGTGAATCTGTGAGTTATCATGGAAAAGAAGCAAAAATATCACAAAATAACAAATCAAATCAGTTTTGTGCTGTTGCGTGACCTGTAAGTAAAGAGAAAAATGAAAGCGAGACCATCAATAAAGCCAAATTCAGTAGGAGAGATCTGAGGAAATCTGACTCTAAACATGATCTTGTTGTGTCTGCGCTCTGCATTCCTTGATGAGATTAAAGAGGAAATGTCTCAGGGTTATAATCATTACTGTATAAATGGTATTGTTACAGTTACTGCTTTGATCCAAAGCAGGAGCAGTCCACATGCAGCGCGTTAGTGTCAATTTTCCTGGCAGTCACATTGTGAGAGAGAGTGTGTTTGTATTCATCATTTGAGCATCTTGCTGATTACGCAGTCATGGTCAGCATTATGATTTTAGCCAGTTAAGCTATTATTGTTGTCAGTATTCACAAAACAAAATCCATTACAAGCTGGATCAAACATATCTCCACGCACTGACAACATTACTTTACATGAGGCGTTCATTTGAATTCTTAAAATCATTCTTAAAATGAATAAACCAACACCAGTTTGATTGACATTTTCCAACATGATTTATGAAAACTAAAAAAAGACAAACAATCCTGTTTGACTGGTATTCCTGGGAGTGCACAAAAAAAACATATCCGTTTTTGAAAATAAATCCTTCACATATTCATTCTGATGAGTGTTCCAACACAGAAACTTACTGTATATACCAGTTATATACTTAATATTCTAATCACATCATCAAGATAATGGCCGCACCATTACACCAAATGAAAAATCCTTCATGCCTTGACAGTGTTTTAATCGTTTACATTAAATAAAGATTTGCATACTGCAATTACCACCTTAGAAACATGAAATCTATGGGTTTGATCAGCCTGCTCTGCATGAAAACCATGATGGAGCTGACACGGTTCCTGAGAATGAAGCTGTTAAAGCTGAACCCTGATGTTCATTTAACATCACATAATGAGGGTGTATTGGGATGACTCACACATCAGACACGCTGCTGCATTGTGGTGAAAGCAAGGTTGGAGAAGCTGTGTGACCATTAAGGTAAACAACCAGCAATGACAATGACAATCATTTACTGAGAACAGATGGGTTTTTGTTACTATGGAAGACCATATATCTATAGAAAATCCATCACTTATTAAGAAGGAATGCAATGATTCTTTTTTTTTATCATAAATTAGACAAAAATATAGGAGGACGTATTGCATTTAGGTGCACCACATCTTTGATAGGAACGGATTTGTTAAATTAGGAGCTAAAAATCTCATCTGATTGTCTGAGGGGTGTGTCCCAATAAGTATCATACATCAATTCTCTCATCACATGAGGCTTATCAGACAGAAAAAAGCACACTGCGCAAGGTGAATACTAATAAAGATAAGATCACTATCAAAGCGAGTGAGTGTCAACTGTCAGTGCAGATCCATTTCAGCCCCGTTAAAGAGCCTGTCCAGGAGCAGGCAGCTCCTCAGACAGCCTCCATTAAAAGATGAAAGTAGATGAAAGAAGGGCAGAATGCAGCAGTGATGGTAGAAAATAAAGGCTGATGGAATGGGTCTAAAATATGACTCACACTGGCCAGCCGGTGGACATGATTACAGACCAAACGAGGTAATGGTGAAACCTGAGCTGTGCCAATTCAGCATTTAATGCAGAAATCTGGACTGCAGTGTGCAAAGTCGGGCTGCATGATATGGCAAGAAAAAAAAAACAAATATTGCAATTACACAGATATGATTCACGAGTAGTGGGGAATTATCATTTTTGCATCACAATTTTCATTTTCACTGAAAAAAACATATTAAAATCATAATGAAATCATGACTTGATGGGGTCTGTAGCAAACTAATTTGTTTTCTTACATCTAGAAAACAATATTTTTAGTCCAGGGCATCTCTGCAGCACTACAATACTTCATTATACTGTAATGCTGTTTTGTCACACATTTTTACTTTAAGAAAAAATTTGCAGCTTCGATTAGGATATTGCACTTGGCCACATTTCAATTTTGATAATATTTCAATTAATTGTGCAGCCCCGGTGCAAAGACTGTAGACTCCACTTAATCATGTATATAGACAGTAATAACAATAATGCAGTACAGTAATATCATAAGCTTATTTTAACCTCTGGGGTAGAATAATCTCGTTTATTTGTCTACAAGCTGTTGGTCCTTGTTCATACAACCTTATCTAAAGCAAACAGAATCTGGGACACCTTCTCAATGAGTAGCTGCCTCTCTCCACAGTTTATACCTCAGTTGTCTGAGTGCATAAAGATCCCTCTCCTCTCCTTCAGCTGCCCTGTCCCCTTAACTCCAGCTCTTCTTCATCATGTTTGAGATCAGTTTAACAGGCCCATAACATATTATGTTTTTATATTTCTGTTCTAAATCTGTCCTGCGCCCTGGTATTTGCATTTTTTCCCCTTCTGTCGGAAAAAAAAATAACGAAGCTTCAAATGAAAACAAAACAGCCATAAGGAGATTTCACACTAAACAGAAGCAGTTAAAGTAAGAAACACACACATGCTCAAGAACATTTAAGGCGCTTTCCTACCTCCCAGAGTGTACTGCGACATGTTCCCATACAGTTTGGTGTGTGTGTTGAGTCAGTGTGAGCGCTGTGTATGAGAGCGCTCCATCGCCAGTGCGCAGGGACCTGAAGCCTTCCAGCCAATAGACTCAAGCGGGTGACTGAGCTTTTATTTCAACCGCATTGACTGTTCGTCGGAGGCAGAGAGAGTCCACTGCCTCCTGGAATACAGTTCAGCCTACCAGCGCTGCCTTTCACTGCCTCTCTCTCTTTTTTCTCTCTTTTTCCCACAGTAATTAGGTATACTGTGCCACTGCACTGTCTTAACATAATTTACTTCCAATATCGTTCCTATAGCAAACTTCATAGAAAGATTCAGGATACGCAAAAGTAAGGGACTGTAATAAAATTAACAGGAGGGCCAGAAAATGGGGGAAGCTAATGTATGAGTATGTTGTTGTTGTTTTTTTCTTTGATTGTTTTTTGTTTGTTTGTTTGCTTGTTTGTTTTTTGGCATGTTGAGTTGATAAATTAGGACAGAGGGTGTTTTTATCCAAGACAAGGTGAGGGGGCTCAAAGAAAATATTAATATTTCTATCCTTTTAAAAGGTCAAATACAGATTTCATATCTGAGTGGATTCCACTACACTGTAAAAAGAAAAAAAAAAAAAAAAAAAAAAACATACAGAAAATTACTGGAATTAACTGATCTCTTCCCATGAACTTAATATGAATGAAGATTTGTTTAATTAAATTAATTAAATTAATTAAACTAAAAAAAATTCTAGTTATTTTAAGAACTATAAACATGATCTCTTTTATCTTGAAGTCTTTTAACTTGTAAGATGAGTTGAATGGATGCACTGTACAGAGTTCAATGAACTCATTAAGTTTTTAGAGAAACACAATCAACATCTTAGTGTAGACTTAGCATGCATTGTTTAAGAGTTAAACTTCTCCTACTTTAGAAAAGTTTAGGATATGTCATGGTTGGTTGTTTTCATGATAATGAAAATATTGCTAACCATGACGAAGGTTGCATTCAGTTGGAATGTTCATGTGACTTAAGAGTTACTGGTTCAGCTTAAGAATACATGTTAAATAAACTTAAGATATTAAGTGCAACTGAATTAATATCAAATTTATTTGACCAGAAAAGTTTGTTTTGAATCATTACAAAGTAATCTCAACTTGTCTTTTCAAATTCAGTCAACTTAATTTTTTAAGGCAGCACAGGCACTAACTTATTTAAAGATAAAACAAATGGTTAATTTTTACAGCATAAGTGTGTTAAGAGTAATAATCATTTCATATGTTTGAGAAGTTCAGAAACTGAAGCATGTGTGGTCCTGAAAGCTACCCTATGTGAAGCAATTTATATGTATTAATCGCTTTGTATTTCCTGTCCCTGTTGCCTGTTACAGCCTGTGGAACAATGTCATGTACAGTGTGTCACGTCACTGTTTTGGCCAAATGCTCACTTGCTCCTATGGAGTGTGAACACAAACATGAGCAACAGTATGCTGACTGTAGTTCAGGTGACGGCCAGTGGTGTCATTAATAACAAAGATTTTCTAAAAATTTCAAACATTACCTTTAATGTCCATTCTCCTTCACATGGAAAACTACTTTTATATATTACTAATTGCAACAGCAACATAGTGCCATATGAATTAAGATTTTATCAACATAATGAGTCGTTTAAGGAATGAATTAAGCTAGTTGTAAAATGTTATGAAATTATGAAAGTATTTGCACAGCACTCACTGACAACACATATCATTTGTTTTTCCCACAGTATCCACTCTTGTAATAAAATATCCACCAGCAACAAAGGATGATGAAACCTTGTTTACCAGTGAAAGTTGTCCAGGCAGCAATAACATTATCCAAAAATAAAAAATAAAAAAAGTATATAAACATCAATTCACATTTGTATTGTTTATTATATATTGTTTACAATACAGTTTATTTTTAAAGACAAAAACTAATCAGCATTTTGGCCTAAACTTCAATGTCTATGTGTTTTAGTAGCACTATTCTTTTTTCTTTTTCTTTTCTTTTCTTTTCTTTTCTTTTCTTGTTTTTTAAATACATATTCGATGTTGATCCTCATGTTTGTTTTACAGTCAAAAGTCAAAAATGACCATATAATTTCCACACATTAGTGTATGAATCTGTGCATGTGTTGCTATGCAGAGGAAAGACTGAATTGATGAGGTGGACAATCAGACCAACAACAAAGTTTTCACAATCCCCATCTGTAAACTGTGGTGTCACAACTTTCCCAGATTCTCCTGTGAGTGCGCTCTTATTTTGACAGGGCGTTTTAATTGAGGATAAATATGATTATGGTTCTGTGGTGTGTAATTACCAGTCCCTCTGGCAACTTATGACCACTAGAGGGCAGGAGATGAAACAAATTCAACCCTTGAAGCCTGATGTTTTTGTGACACGTTTTCTAACTGTGAAGGAGACTATCACAATTTTTTTTTTTTTTTTTTTCTTGCAAGTTTGTTTTTAGGCTCTGAAGTGTCAGACTGACACTGGCTTCATTTTTATTGTGAAAGTAAAAATGGGTCTTGAGCTTGAGGGCAATAAGTGTAAACTTGATACTTCAGCAGAGTCAAGTTTGGAGAGGAGAAAAATCATTTATTTATTTATTTATTTATTTATTTATTTATTTATTTATTTATTTATCCGTCTATCTAATTTTCATTAGTTAAGTCGAATCATTGGACAGATACCCAGATGGAGTCAAGAAGAACAGCAAGACAGATATGGTGACTGACTTCCTGTCTGTGTGTGGGTGAGACCTCACACCTCTAAATTTATACGTGCATCTATGTGTGTCTGATAAATGGCTGATAATACTTTATGTGTTTAAGGTTGTTGACAGACTCAAGAATATCAGAGGTCAGAAAACATTCTTCAGTCATCACTTTGAGGACTGTTATTAAGAGTATTACAAACTGACAACCATATTACAGCCACTCTGACTTTATAAGTATTAATATTATTTACATTTTATTTATTATTATTTACATCACTATGAAAATAACCACGCAATCCTCATTTCTGAGTCTCTCTATTAAATTACATTACAATATCTATTTCAATTTCAATTTAATTGGCTTTATTGGCTTCACTTTTTGGATCAAACATGTTACCAGATCAAAAGGTAACGTAGACCTTGGCTTTGAGGCACACATTAAAAGTGTGGTCCAGTCTTGCTTCTTTCAGCTCATTAAAAAACTAAAAAATCAGGTCCTTCTTGTCTCCTGCTGATTTGCTCAAAATTATCCACGCTTTTATTTTTTCTCGATTGGATTACTGCAATGCACTTTATGCTGGCATAAACCTGAGCTCCCTCCATCGTCTCCAACTTGTACGAAATGCTGCTCCGCGTATTTTAACAGGCACAAAAAAATATGAACATATTACTCCGGTGTTAGCCAACCTACACTGGCTCCCGGTTTTATTTCATATTGATTTTAAAATTCTTCTTTTAACTTTTAAAACATTGAATAGCCTTGTTCCAAATTGAAGGACCTTTTGATCCCCTATGTGCCTCAGCGATCACTGAGATCTTAGGATGCAGCTCTCCTGGTTGTCCCCAGATCCCGGCTTGTGTCTAAAGGTGACAGGGCCTTTGCTGTAAGAGCCCCTACGCTTTGGAACAGATTTCTGAGATTAGACAGGCAACTTCATTAAATCTTTGCTCAAACTTTTCTTTATAGGAAGGCGTTTGTGAATTGCTAATTGAAGTCGATTGGTTTTTCCTCTCTGCTCTGGCTGTTTCAACTTTTTTTAACTTTTTTTTTTCCCTCAACCAGTTTTATGTCTCTATTTGGTTCTTTCAGCATTTGCTTTTTATTTTTGCTGTTTTACTTGCTGTTTCTTTGTTTTGCCTGCTGATGCTTTTTATTTTCTGTAAAGCACTTTGTAACTATGTTAAGAAAAGTGCTATATAAATAAAGTTATTAATAGAATATGCAGTAAAATAGTAAATAGTAAAATGACATAAAAGAGATTTAAAAAGCATCTTACATTGAAATTTGTCATGTTTTGTGACATCTTCTCCTGCCAGTTCAATTTTAATTGTAATATCAATGTTCATTGTCCCCAGATGATGAACTGTAGTAACTCTGGTAACCCCCTGACTTTTCATGTCAGCATGCTAACATTTTAAAACAAGATAGTTAGCATGGTTAACATCCTGCCAAACATCTGCGGTTAACATTATCCATGTTAGCATTCATCTTGAAACACCACCCTGCCTATATAGCCTCACAGAGATGCTAGTGAGGCTGTAGAATCTTAGTCGTGTTTGTTGTTGTAAAGTTCTTTGTATTCAGTCTGCTTCAGGGTTGAGGTGAATTAACTGGTTGACCACAACTATACTATTCAGCAGAGGTGGGAATAAGTCACACGTGCAAGCAAGCAAGTCTCAAGTGTTACAGCTGGCTCAATACCAAACATAACAATGGACACAACACCAGGAGAGAAGTCTACTGCATTGAAGTTTATGGAAATAAGTGGATGAGTTGAAAAGCAAAAACAGATACCTCACACCACAAAGGTGCTGCTGCAGCTGGGTGGAGAGAGAGAGAACTGAACAAAAGGGCTGGCCTAAATAGAGTCAGCCCCCTAGTCAGCTCAGGTGTGTGTCAATCAGGTGATCAACCCAGAGGGATCAGCAACAGGATCAACAGGAAACACCAAAATACAAGAGGATGTAAACACTGAATGTTACACACTGAATGTCAACCCTCAGTCTCAAGCAAGTCCCAAGTCACTGTGGTGAGAATCAGGCAAGTCAAGTCGAGTCCCTGCGATAAGTCAAGCAAGTCATGTCATTTTCCAGGTCAAGCAAGTCGTAAGTCAAGAGTCTTATTTTCAACATTAACAAAAACTGTTGCAGCCTGAGAATGAACACCTTATAAATCTTACTGATATTTGTCATTTTGATGCAATGAAGTCTTCTAAATTAATAACAATGGAGAGCAGGACTCTGAAAATATATAATAATATAGCTCTAAAGGGCTCTAAAGTGAAAACAGGAGTATGAAACAAAAAATTACATCACAATGTTTAAGTCTCCTGTCCTGGCTCCCTTTCAGGAGAGTCACACTATTTCTCCTTGTCTATTAATACATCTTTTTAAGGTTCTTCTCATATGACACTGACTGCTTACCACTGTTCTCTTCTTACTACTAGGTCTGCCTAGAAAAGTGCAAACATTTTATTTAAAAAAATAAAAAATGAGGTAAGTCAAGTTCTTTCAAGCCATCTTTCTAAAGTTGAAGTAAAGTCTCAAGTCATGAATACCAAGTCAAAGTCAAGTCTTTTGTCAGCGTTAGTTAAGCAAGTCTCAAGTAATCAAATATGTCACTTAAGTCTGACTCAAGTCCCCAGCCTCTGCTATAAGGTGTCTCTATGATTTTAACAGACACCTGCCAGCCAATCAAAAACAAGTATTACCAATGACCATGATTATAATGTACTATATGTATTGACCTTCCAGATGTTAAAGAAAGTAAAAGAAAAGTCCCAGAAGTGCCAGGAAAACCACTGTCTCCACTATCTCCATCTCTGATTTTTAATCCCTCCTCCAGCTTTTTTCTGTGTTCATATGTGAACATTTCCTCTCTTTTGTCAGTTGAGTCTTTTCAGGTTGATGATTTACTTGAGTTAAAGTTAACCTGAATGCCCTTTCAGCTTTGGAAAAACCTGCCACATGAGGATCTGTGTCCAGAAAAGCCCTCTACATGAGGATTACCTTTTTCAGCTCAATTAGTATCACTTCTTCCAAAAGTTCTATTACTCTCTGTCAGACTGAAGGGAGTCCCAGGACTGATTCTGTTAAGGAGGTGATCAGCTTTCTCACTTTCCCTGAGTGGCTATGCACAGGTTGGGGACGTGTATTGTTTAAATGAATGTGACAAATTAAAGGTTGGTGTGCACGTGAATGGTAAGAAAATTAGCTATTTGCGTTGTTGATGTATGGGCACAAAATGGCCTTTTCTGCAAGAAAAGGAAGAAGAAACATGGTACATCCAGCTGCAGCATACCTGAACTCTATTCAAAAATGTTATTAACATAAAATATACGACTAGAGCTGTAACCCCCTCTCTCCAGGTGCTGATCACTGAAAGACTTTTGCTACTGTTTTGTCTTTTAACTCCATTATTTCCTCTTTGCAAACCTAGTTATACTTGAATGGAGACTGGTATTCATGTAAGTTATTTGAGAGCAACCATTATTATTTCAGAAAAGAATATACCTTATTTTTAACAGATTCCACAGGCTCATATACACTGTGTGAATAATTTGGTTAGAAATATAGTCATGTTTTTAAAGGAAGCAATCCAGTGCCTGATGTGTTTTCAGCTTTATCCTCCAGAATTAAGAAAACAAGCGCCATTAGCGAGAACAAAGCAGCGAATCAGAGAAATGAAACATTTTCTGATTGTTTCACAGTGGTTATTTTGTAAAGCACAAATAAACATGCCCACACCGCCACACAACCGTGGATTTTGTGTGAATATAGCCAAAGCAATCCTCAGTCTGCTCTGCCTGTGTGTGTGTGTATATATGTGTGTAAAACTCTTTCTGCAGCTCTCACACAGGAAAGAGACCAGAATGAATATGATGTAATCATTGCTTGTTACGTTTTTATATAGTTTCGACCTGTGTGCTGTATGGCTGGGGGCTACACACCACTGCTAAACATAGTGTAGATCAGAAAGGCCCAAAGACAAGCAAAACATGAGATAATAAGAAAAAATACAGCCACACTTGTAGCGTGTCATAAATCAATAAATCAAAATTTAGAAGGGTTATGTTCATCTGAGTCTATACATTGTTTTTAGGAAAGTTTAGCATATTATGCTTTTAAGAAGAAATAAAGTATATACTTTTTTTTTTTACAATAACAATTGTATTTAACCTCTACATCTTTAAGAGTCACATCATTTAGTATGTAAGAAAAAAGGACCTTTTTTTTTGTCTGTAAGACCCTTTTAGTTAAAAACGATTTGTACTTTTTTGACAACTGGGATAAAGTTATAGATTTGTCCTTTCAGAGTGTAGTTTTTGTTTTATTCAATTTTACACAACACTATATCTTTTCTGGTATTGTCACGTTGTTTCTGTTTTTTGGAGGGAGGTAACCGTACACACCATCCAGACTTATGGTGATCGTATGAACATATTTGTTTACCATAAGATGTGCAATTACACCTGAATTCTGACTTTAATTCTGACTTTGGGATTCATATGGATGAGTTAGATCTTCACTGAAAAGGAATGTCTGGGTCACCCCTCTCAGCACGCTGTCATGCTCTTTAACCTTTAACAAAGATAAATACAGTACAGTATGTCTCTGATCTTGGAGAGGAATTACATGCCTGTTAAGAACAGAGTAACTATACATGAACCATGGGCTTTGCTATGCTATAAATATGGCTGCCCTCAGGTCAAAGATGCTGTTAATGGAAGTCTTATGTCGCTGCAGATTAAAGCATTATAACACCCGGGGTCACTATTTTTTTTTGCTTTTGCATGGGTGGGTCAAATATCCTCCTCATTTGAATATAGATGAATGAGCTTGTACACAACTAAGCATTTTCCATCAATGTGTTGAGCTTCAAATAACGCAACAAATTGTTTAAGGTACATTTTATACTCAGAGACAGAGTCAGTTTTAAAGTTGTCGCATTAAAAACATTGTGTTGGAATAACTGGCATGACCATCATATATGTGGGTTGTGTGTATATGTGTATATGATAGCATCATGTTAGTTTATTTTACATAATAGTCACAATGTAAAATAGAATTCATTATATTAATATACATCACATTATGCGAAAAAAATCCCCTTGGCTGCACAAAAAATGTCACATTTAATCAGAGAGGATCTTAACCAGTTTATATCAAATTCAGTGGTGTGCAGAGCACCAAATACCGTCTTTCCTACTCAGAATTCAACAGGCTGCCACTTATGTTCTAATACTGACATCTAGTGGGCACTTTGGTAAACATACCATTAAATGAACTCAAGTATGATATAAGCCACGTTTTTGGTAACACTTTATTTGAAGGGGTGTGCATAAGAGTGACATGACACTGTAATAATCATGCAATGACACAGGTCATGAACATGAAGGAGTCTTTATATATATTTATGATTGTTCATGATTGTTTGACATTTGGTCACGTATCTCATTTTTAACTCCAAGTTGACATTGTATGAGATATCTTTGACATTATCAAACTTAAAAAAAAAAGGTTTATGTGTTAATATTTTAACACCACATTAAAATTCAAAATGTACCACTTTAGTTGTCATTAAATGGTGTGAGGCCAGTTTGCTAACAGAGCACAATACAGAGGTGATTTATTGGGTTACCTGATGGACAGATAACGTTTAGCTAGTTATGCCAAGGTGTTTCAAGAAAATTGCAAAAATGTAAACTTTATCGTTCCAGCACCACCTTGAGGTCAATGAGTGTCTTTTTTTTTTTGCCTGAGTAGTGGGTGGAATTTGCAACCCACCTGCCATTTTTGGTGGGTTTTCATCATGCTGGTTTTGCTGCACAAACACTTTTAGTGTAGAAGAAGAAGACAGAGAAGGAGAAGAAGGAAAGAGACAGAATAATCAGAACAAAAACAATAGGGGGTCTGCAGCGAGTGACACTGCTTGGCCCCTGATAATATGACAAAATAGGGGGAAAAAATGGGATGTGACAGGATTTTTGAGCATCATTGCAATTATGAATCCACATTTAATGTATGCGGGGTCATATTTCTTCACAACAGGCTTTGGAGCTTTTACTGGCCAATATCTGTGTCCAGCATCACTTTTTCATTTCAAAAAGGTGCAATTACAAACCTGTCCGCTGCTTCAGCACCACGGAGAGCGCCATGGATTTATCAATACATAGCACAGGTGGGCTGCTGATATTTCGGAACTATGGTCGTAGCCATAGATTCTAACTTACAGAAACCTCACTCAAAAAAAAAAAAAAAAAAAAGGATCAACTATTCTGGCAGACTAGACTAACATATTCAACTAAACAACCCCTCTGCTCCTGCTCTCTCTCTCTCTCTCTCTCTCTCTCTCTCTCTCTCTCTCTCTCTCTCTCTCTCTCTCTGCTTGGGGATTAACAGGGAGTGACGGGGGTTGCATTTTGGTTATTTTGCTGAAAAGGGAAATGGCATCCTCTACACCTTGAACCAGTGATCACTGCCATGAAAATCAGTTGGCCTCACTACACTACAGAAGAAGATATCAGCTGACATGATCACATATTTAAATAACACCTCAAATAATGAGTCAAATTTATATGTCCTAAGACAATAGAAAATACTTTTGACACAACCCTTTTTTGTACCAGTCTGGACTGAAACCCATAGCCACTGCACAGGACAGTACAGTACACAGGGCTCACACTACACCAACTGAGCTACTAGTATGCCCCCACTTCAGCAGTTTCTGAGAAGAGCCCCTAGAAACAATAATTGCAAGAGAGGAAAAAAAGAAATCCCCACTCAACCTATCTTGCATGACTTAAGGTTAAGAATTAATATTCTATTGATGTCTATTTAATATGGTGTGTTTGCTCACTGCCCACTAGATGGCAGTATAATACAGAGCACAAATGACAACCTGCTGAATTTTGAGTAGTTTGGGGGATAATAAACAATTTGGTGATCTGAAAGCCACTGATTTCAATGTAAACTGCCTGAGAATCTTTCTGATATATCAAATATAAAATATGAAACTTACATTAATATTTATTTAGTCATGAATGCAGAATAGTGCTGCCTGAGGGGTTATATCTGTGGTCATGTCAGCACGTCTGCCACTGTTGGTTGGTGAATAAGGCTCCCTATGATAAGAGAGTGATGAGATTGTCATTCAACTGAGGAATTTCCTTTAAAATCTTACAGCAGTCAATCAATTTATACCTTAAGAAAAAACAAACAGTATTAAAGTTTGGAATTTTATGTGGCCTGTTGTATTTAATTGTTAGTTGCCTGAAGGCACTAAAACCAGACGAATTTGGACGCGAAACCACACCCATGAGTCAGCGAATCAGACGCTGCATATTAGGAAACTCATCACTCTCTGGATTCTTTCCCAGGAGCAAAGATACCTCATTGGATGGAGGACAGAACTTTTGCCCTGTGACCTTAAGTCAGGTCGTGGGAGCCTTAGGACTTTAAAGAGATGTGACCAACACCTCCTCCAGGCCTTTTCCTCTTTACTTTCTTCCTCCACAATCCAAAACATGACTGGTCTCATTATTGCAATTTTTAGTTTGAATGTAATCTGTAAAATGCTGCCCACCGCAGGACTAGAAATTTTGAAAAAGCATGTCTCCTAGTCAAAGCAGCTGACCTGCTGGAATACAGACTGAGGAAAACTTAACATAGGCAGATAAAATGTTTGACTCACATTTGTTGAGCATCTTTACTCCTCATCCGGCTGCTGGTCTGCTGGCTGATGAAATCCCTACAGTGTGAGCACACTCGTATAATTCACTCCTTTTGCTCTTTTCATGGTATCATCCTTCATTTAAGTGTTGTGAATATGAATTACTTTTCCCAGTCACCTGCTCGGATTGTTAGCTGCAGTCTTTTCAGCATGTGGGCTGCGGCAGCAGTAACAGTACAGCTGGCCACCTTTCCAGTCAAAACTGCAGTCTGCTTCAAGCTTTTGGCCAGAGACATACACAAATGCAGACACTGCTGTTCTTCAAACAGCCTGGGAGGATGTGAAAATCTTTAGGAAAATAAAGTGACTGTTTTGTTTTACCTTTTAGGTTTAAAACAGATTAAGCCTGTAACATTTTGATTTCAGAGCAGTAATCATGACATCTTTTAGCCCACAAGGACGTCCTTATGATTTGGTGATTTTTAGATTGTGTGATTGATGGACTAAAACTGCCTTTGCTTTTTTTCATTGAGAACACAGTGTGTGACTTTATGGAACCCAGGGTCAATAGTTGTTTCTTAGGTAGCAGCTGATGAGAATGTAAATAATCAATAAGCAATCGTATAATACATCTGATTTGAATTAAATATCTAACAATCTTCTTTAAAAATTAATCTACATTTCAAGTTCTACTGAGAACAGTAGGTGGTGTGTTTAATGCAGGGGTCACAAACTAAATTGGCTTGGGCCACTGATGGCAGTGTGTATACATTTATACAATACATTTATATATAGTTAGCCACGTTAGCCTCAAACTCAGCAACTCTTCTGTCATCCTTGAATTGGTCCCTTGATGGTACTGAACATTGTCAGTTTTGTCCTTGTTTTCATCAAACACCACAGAGTATGCAGTCAAAACACTAGCTTTGATCATAAATGTCACTTGATAACTCGCTAATCCACTCTGCCACTTGTTTGCTGATAAAGAAATATTGCTGAACAAGTATTTCTTTTCTGAACATAGAATGTCAGCAAATTGCGACATGCAGAAACGGCCCCTGGACTGACAGGTCGAAGACCCCTCATTCAAAAGTAGAATCAGTAGGATTTGTCAGATGCTGTCTGTAAACGCACCAGAAAGATAGCTGATTGTTGAGTCTTATTCAGAGGACGTCAATTACTGACATCTGGGGTTGGTAAAACGGCCCCAGCTCAGCAAAATAATGAGAAAGTAAGAAGGTACAGGCAGATGGTGGGGTCTCTGATGGACACTTCTGCTGGGTTATGGGTATGATTGAGAGGGATTCTTTTTGAATAAGTCTATGTATTGTTTTTTGGGAAACATAGTTAGCCCCACATGGTTAGTTTTTAAGTGATCATCCACTTAGAAATTGATATGAATCAACTTCAGCAATTTAGTTTATCTTAAAGATATGTAGGATTCTTCATCCTGTGAATTAAAGCTATCATCCATTCAAAAGTTTGATTTGAGTCACAGTAACACAGGGTCAACTCTTTCTCGTGAGATAAAATTCTTTTTTTTTTTTTTAATCATTATCTTTGTGATTATGGTCCAGCTGTGATACATAAGCTGCCATCTGCTGGAGATTTGTGCAGGTTACATTAGACCATAAGAGATTTAAAGGGATTGTTCACCCAAAAATGAAAATTCAGTCATTATCTACTCACCCTCACACCAATGTAAGGTCAGGTTTAGGATCTACAGTTAAGAATAAAACATGGTGTAAATGTCATCTTTCAAGTCAACTTGGCTTGTCGGGCTTTAGGAGACTTGGATTACACCAGATGAGCAGTATAGAGCCATTTTATGTTTTGTTTTTTTGTTTTTTTTTTGTTTTTTTTTATGCTTGAGAGATTGTGCAAGCTGTTTTCCTGTGAAAATCCAGCAGTGTTTTGTGTTTTAAAAAAAAACTTAGAGCCACGTTCAGCTCATGTGAGCTGGGTGTGTGGTGTGATGGTGTGCAAGTAAACAGTGTGGCTTTGAATAAACAGTGTGGCTTTGAATAACTGTGGCTTTGGGAAACTTGGATTACACCAGGCGAGCAGTTGGAGGATTTTATGCTTTTAGGGGGGTTGTTTTTGAAAACCGGTCACCATTCACTTCCACTGTTTGGGAGATTCCAAAGACGCTGTTTCCCTGTGAAACTCCAGCAGTGTTTTGTGGACTGAAAAACTGAAGGTGAGTAGATAATGACTGAATTTTCATTTTTGGCTGAACTATCCCTTTAAGGACTATTTCTCTCTTCAGGAGAGACTGTAATGATTGAATTTTGGAGAAATTAAAAACTATATTTTCCTATATGATATTAATTAAAACATTAGGCAGTAGGTTAAAAGTAAACATGAATGTGAGAGTCGGCGTTTAATACTTAATTAATTTCAAGATAATTAGTCACCAAAATCCACAGAGGCGTGTCTTCTTCCACCATGTGGCTCTGTCAGTTCAGAGTAGACAAGCACTTCATTTGAACTAACTCAACAGCTAACAGCTCAGACGAGAATGGATGTATTCACTGTATATTTTGTATTTTCATGCCTCAGTATTTTGACGGCGGCGCACTCAGCGCATTCACCGAGGATGGTGTTCACAGACAAAGGTAGGCATATGACATATGTCGCTTTTTTTCTTTGACTTAGAAATACGCAGGGGTTTTGATATCCTCATGAATGTGTTGTAGCAAAGAAAATAAGACAGCAAAATGTTTCAGAATGTTTTATAAATATGAGGACCTTTTCCCGGTTGGTTTTAAACATACAACAGCAGCTTGTGGACACAGAGGAGAGCTGCTGACAGCTGCATTGCGACTTTTAGTTTTAATCACACAGAGTGTTTCTCTGGCTTTGTATCAGCGTTAGTTCAGTAACCTACCGTCAGAGTCACCATGGGGATATTATGGTAGTATCAAAACAGCCACACAGTATTTACAAATGTGTACAGAATGAGTATATGGTCTTATGTATTATACATTTTCACTTAACTTAAACGAGATGGAACTAGTTAGAGCAGTGACCACCACACACACACACACACACACACACACACACACAATTTTTAACAATCATTAGCACCAACTGGGGGTGGAACCGCTAAAAAAAAATGAATCAAAATTTGAAATTAGTGAAATAAAGTTTTGTAGAATAGAATCAGCAAACTCTTGTTTGCTCAGAAGAGTTGTGTAACAAACCCCAGTTTGGGCATCACTGAGTTAGAGGAAGTTGTAGTTTCATCTTCTCTTTTGACAGATGACATGGCACAGAAGCAAAACACAGAGCCGGCCCAAGGCAAAAGCGAACTAAGCGCCGGCTTAGGGCCCCAAGGCCACTAGGGGGCCCCCAAGAGCAATCAAAAAAAAAAAAAAAAAAAGTAATTTATTTTTTATTTTTTCCATGTATAAATGGTGATTTCTATATGATCAAAGCTATATTATTGTACAAAAACACAATTTCAACAGAGTGCTGCTGCTGATGTAGACCTAGTGATTCTTACTGCCTCTGTAGCTAAAGTTTCGCTTCACCGGTGCCTCCTGCCAAGAAAACAAAAAAAAGTGTAACGGCCGGCTCCCAACATGCAGTACACACTGCGAAAACACAGTCCAATGTGTAGTTCTTCTTTTCATGTTTAAGCTTTCAGCAACATAGAGGACAGCAGTGCATGTTAAATTGGGGGTCGCGACTCAAAAAGGTAGAGAACCACTGCATTAGGCAATAGTTTGACATATGTTTTAAAAAAACTGCTTGCTGCTGCAGAGCATGGTAATTTATGTGAATAAATGAACATATTATTTTTACATCAACTCAGATCAACAATCAATATTGGCTGAAATAGAGGGCCCCAAAATCAAATTTTGCTTAGGGCCCCATGGAGGCTTGGGCCGGCCCTGAGCAAACACATGTCTAAACATTTAAATGAATGAAAATTAATGATGGCTTACTTGGACACTTAAATAGAACGAAGACCTCATTAAACAGTCCCTTCAGGAAGTTGCATGTTGTGACTTCCACGCAAATACAACCAATCCCCCGTGAATTCTGCGGAGCCTTGCAATTTTGCCCAAACTCTGCAACTTTTCCGCAAATTTGACATAATACATACGTTTCAATGAACCCAGTCAGTGTTGCATTGCATTTGTATTTTTTTTAATTTTGTCACAGGTACTGAAAAGAACAGTACCTGTCATTGTTACTGACATTTATCAGCGCTCTGTGCACTTCTTCATCTACAAATAAAGCATATTTTGTTAAAGTTTTTGTACTTGTGAGCCTTTTTGGTGAGGTTATTTACAACACTTAGAAGAGAGTGTGGTTTAGTTCTTCCTGGAACAAGTTACCTTTGATTGTAATGAATTATATATGGAAAATCACAACTTTCTTTTGCAATTTTCACTCGCTCCCACAATTTCATTGCAAAAAATGCCTAAAAACATTGCAACATGCATTGCAATTTTTTTAGAAAAGCTGCTGTGAAATCGAGCATTTCAGAACGCAACGATCCCAAAAACAGCTCCCGAAATCCTGGAGAGACGGATTAATGTTAATGGTAACGCCTGTGTTTTTCCTGCTATGACAAGTAGTCAGAATGTCTGCCCTGAAAAAGACCTGTCCGGTAGACCTTTTTCACAGCAGCCATAGTGATATTAAAGGACAGGATTAACACAGATGTTAGCAATGTTGATATTTTAGTATTTTAGTTCCCTGTTTGACCTGAATAGTAAAGAACCTTAATTAATTGGTAACACCTGTGTTTATCCTACTATTTCTTGTCAAAATGGTTGTGCTGAAAAAGGTCTTCTGATATTTTGCTTGTAAAGCATTGTGGCTTTCGGTTACATACACCCGCGCACGTTCGCACTGACCCAGCAAAATGTTTTTTTTGTTTGTTTGTTTTTTCTGCTGATAAACCAACTCCTGAAACCCCCGACATATTTTACCACATATGGTCAGCGCCTGTGTGCTTCTGGCAATGCTTTAATTTGCCTAATCAGGCAGTGTTGTGTGTTGATTTAAGAATGAGAGCCAGTAGGGGTAGGATTTTAAAAAGCAGCTCAAGACCCATCTGACTTGCCTTTGTATATGTTTCTAATTTACTTCGTATTTTAATTTATTTCTGTTTGTGCAGGGTTTCCCCCAGTGCTTTATAGGCCTGGCGGGCCGCCCGAGCTTTTTTTTGCTTTTTCGGTATACAGAGCTTTTAACCGCATCTGGTGATACGGTTGAAAGCGCAATGGCGACAGTTTATGGTCGATACGTGAACACATAGGGGGTGAGAGGTCAGGTGTATTTTCCATCATCTGAACGCCCAAAACCTCTACCTGTCTACACGCTAACAACTTTTACGTGTCATGTCGGAGGAGCACTGGAGGAGACGATGAGCCACCGTTCACCCAGGCAAGGGGATCCCCGGTGAGCTGACCGAGCTGCGCTCGATGTGAGGCAAGCCAGTGCGAGTTAGACAGATGTTAGCACGGATGTTAGCACGATCGTCGGAGCAGCCTTCTGCGAGCCGCGATGGTTAAACATCGAACTAGCGGATTTAATCCAAAATGGTTAGCTGACCCTAAATTTAGCGGATGGCTCTACAAGACCGAGTATGGTAAGCATGAAGAGTTCTTTGAAAAGCCCAGACGGATTGCTCGCACTGATCCAACCTGCACCATGTGCATCAAAAAGTAGAAAAGGTCACACAGCACCAGTGATGAGAATAACGGCGTTACTAACGGCGTTATTTTTTCAGTAGCGGGTAATCTAACTAATTAGTATTTCCATCGTTACAACGCCCGTTACCGTTACCCGACAATTAAATGGGGCGCGTTATAAACTATAGTTACTCATTGAAGCTCTTGTCATCCGACTTGTCTCTCGGCACAGGAGCTGCACAGCTGTTTATTTTTTTTCTTTGGTGAGGGAGGAGGGAGGGACGAGACAACCGCATAAGTGATGATGATTGGCTAAGGTAGCGTAAGCTTCAGGTAAGCCAATCAGAGGCAGTGTTCAGTTTACATACAAACCACACACACACACACACACAACCCAGCCCCACACACCCAAACTAGCAGAGGTAAACTGCAGCTATGGGGAGTCTGGAGGGAAAGTTGGCGTTTTCAAAGTGGAAGTACAGACACTACTTTATTCTCCTTGAGGTAAAAGGCAAGAACGGACATGTGAAGTGTACATTATGTCCCGGAGCGAAGTGTTTGTCCACGTCCATTGTAAGCAACTCTAATCAATAAATATTAAAAGTCTGTGTAAAAGTACCTTCTATGCAATTCTACTTATGCAACTGGCTTGTGAAACCTGCTTAGAAAAAAAATCCAAATTCTTTGACATATTTAAACTAAAAAAAAAAAGAGTAACGCAGTAGTTACTTTCCCTGGTAACTAGTTACTTTTATAGTGGGTAATTCAGTTACTAACTCAGTTACTTTTTGGGAGAAGTAACTAGTAACTATAACTAATTACTTTTTTAAAGAAACGTGCCCAACACTGCACAGCACAGCATACCTCTTCAGCCTCTGAGTTCCCTGGTTTTACCCCTTGGCCATGTTTGCACTTTTTTATTTATGTTAATTTATTTTACTTTTAAATGTGTCCAGCAATGGCTTGTTTTAAGATTCACTAGGATTTAACTTAAGTGAAAACAATTGATATTATTTGTTTTAATTGTATTTTTTTGTGTTTGTTAAAACCGTATTTCAAGATTGTACCTTTTTGTAAGACTCTGCGTTTAAGTATTGTTAATAAATGGCTTATAATAACACATAATAGTTATAATTTCAAAATTCCTGTCAACTTTTAACTTTTTTTTTTTTTTTACAAAAACACGGTAGGCTGCCGGTGGACTTCTCTACCACCAGGCTTAGCAAGTTTTCTGGGGAAACCCTGGTTTGTGGTATCTTCATCTTCCTAAATCTGTATTTACATGTCTTTCTATATCAGTTGCCTTATTTTTTGTAAAGCACTTTGTGATGTTCTGCCCTTGAAAGGTGCTGTATACAGTACACTCACTGGCCACTTTATCAGGTACACGTGTTCAAGTGCTCGTTCAAGCAAATATCTAATTAGCCAATCACAACAACTCAATAGATTTAGGCTTATAGACGTGCTGATTTTCAAACCAAGCCTCAGCTAGAGAAAAAAGGTGATTTAAATGACTTTGAATGTGGCAAGGTTGTTGGTGACAGACGGACTGGTTCGAATATTCAGAAGCTGCTGATCTAGGGATTTCCTCACAACTGTCTATAGGGCTGGGAAACATATCAATTTCATGTCGTATGAGACTAGTTATCATGATAGATTTTGGATATGGTTATATCATGATATGGCATAAGGTGGCATTAGAGTTAATTTTCTGAGCTTTTCCATTATTTGCCTTTACTCTCTTAGTTATTTTATCCACATTACTGATGATTACTGATTGAAATATCTCTTCAGGTTAATATTTTGTGAAAGTACCATAAACCAACAATATTGTCACAATATCAAGGGATTTGGTCAAATATATTGTGATTGTTACTCATTTATCCCCCTAGCCACTTCCACTCTGTGGAGTACACAACATGTAGTCAGTCACAACCTACATGATCAATAATTATTATTATCGACTGATATGAGACCTCACTATCGTGATAGGTTTTTCAGCTACATTGCCCAGGCCTAGGTTTGCAGAGACTGGTCCAAAAAAGAGAAAATATTCAGTGAGTGACAGTTCTCTCGGCGAAAATGCCTTGTTGATGGCTGGTGTCAGAGGAGAATGGCCAGACTGGTTTGAGCTCAGAGAAAAGCAACAATAAAAATAACGACATGTTACAACCAACATATGCAGAGGAGCATCTCTAAGTACTCAACACATCAAATAAACTTACTTACTTACAACTTGCATATTATGTAACTGAAAGACAGATGCCAGGGGCACCCCTGTAGCTCAGTTGGTAGACTATGTGCCCCATGCACTGAGGCTATTAGTCCTCTGCAGCAGCCACTGGTATGACTCCTTCATGCGGCCCTTGGCTGCATGCCATCCCCTCTCTTTATTCCCTTTCCTGTCTGATCTTCAACTCTCCCAGCTGTTGTGGATTTTATCCCAATACCCATACATCCGAAGGAAGAAGTACTCAGGAGTCCAATATGTCTTACACTGAAACTGATTTAATAATACTTGAGCAGGGAGAATGAAGGAATAACCAGTATACAGTTGGCATTGATGTTCCCTTCAATTCTGGCGTTTCTGTCCTCCGGGATAGTCTTTAAGCATTCACAGATAAAGTCATGATGAACCTATGCCCAAATAAGGTCAGACCCAACACATTGAGTTAGCTTACTGGTCTGAATATGCAAACACAGGAATTATGAATACACAAGGTCTGAGACCACAGTTCAGCACCTCTGGCTCTACAGCTCAGGGTCAGTGTTAACCAAAACAGACTACAGTTTACGTCTTCTCCAGTCAGAGAGACAAGACAAACACCTCCTCGACCTTAGCTACCATAGCAACACTATCAGGTTGTTCACTTGTTTATCCGAAGGGAGAAGACAGCTGCATCTACTGTCCTAGAGGAGAGACAGTATGTCTGTTAAAGGTTAAAAACAGGTATCTTAATGGTATGGCTCAAAGGCCTTAGCATGACCACAGGAGAATGGAAAATTCCCTAACACCAGCCAAAATAAAGGCAAAATTGCCAAAACAAACAACCAAACAAAAAAATAAAAAATAAAAAATATATATATGTATATATATATATATATATATATATATATATATATATGTATATATCTCAAAGAAAGACAGATATTGTATTATACTAATGATTGAAAGGATTTTTCACTTGATTCATGAGGAAGTGAATGCATCCTCCTCACAGACAGGAACCTCAATTTGGCTGCATAGAGATGGGTGGGTGTTGGTTGGACTGTACCATCCACTTGAATGATGAATGGATAAACTTCATGAATTAAATAAAGTGTTCGTCTCACAGTGCTGCTGTCCTGGTTCATGGTAGCTCGCAACATTAGATCTAATCAAGTCAAACTTTTTTTTAAAAATCATTTTATCAAGAGACCCAACATGAAGAAAATGAGGATTATTTTTTCAGCCAGTCAGTATCAGAGGTTCCCCCAGTCAGTCTGCACAGCGAAAGATGCCTCTATCCAGCCCCAACCACACTGAGCTCACCTGCTACCCAGGTCCCTGATGCTGTTCTATCTGAAGTACGATTAGAGCCTGCATGATAGCCCTGGTTGCAAACACACCAAAAAGTAAGCAAAGCAGATCTGAGTGGCCAGACACAAAAGTGTCCGTGGCTATGATTAGGACAGCTAATTTTAGAGAAGGAAGATGAGCAAGGTTCAGCATGAGCCTTTTTATAAAGAGGAATGGAGACTCTATAATGGTCGCCATTGACATTATGCCTGTCTGTGCTAGACAAAAAATGCCTTGATGTAGGAAACTTTCTTGACATTTTTAATTTAATGTTTATGTATGATCCCTTACTTCTGCTGCTCTTTTCTGCTTAGTATAATTGTAAATTGAATATGCTGAGTACGTTATAAGTGTGCCTGGGAATTTAAAGACAAGACTGTGGACTCACCATTTGCTGACATTTTATTGACTAAATGATTAAAGTGATTAATCAACCAATAATTGTAACTGTTAGTTGCAGCCCTTACATTGTGTGCAGAGAACAAATTTCCAGGATGATACAAATATAGATTAAACAAGACTAAGGTATAATTGATCAGAACTAGCTCATGCAATGTATTTTCTGTCCATGTTGGAAATCAAAAGTCTTATTTTGTTAAAAACAGCCACATTGGAAGCCAGAATGAAAAAGTGGCTGTTGTGTGAGGGGAGAGAGGTAACGATATCATGTAAATACGGGGATAAAGGTTCACATTTTCAGACAGTCTTTCTCCTGAAAGGCATTCCCAGTGTTGAACTCAGAAGAGTTGTGTAACAAATGAACAAAGAGATCTGAGAGACAAATTCAAACCCCGGCTTCTTTCTCATTTCCACACAACTACCCAGTCAGTCATCAGTAGATGAGAGTACTTCGCTGTTGTGTCATGCGTCCCACTCTTTTTGGGTTAAAATAACCACTCTACACACATTAAATAAGAAAACATTTAAGCTATTGGGAGCACACAATATGGAGCTAAATTAGGGTCAAAAGTTTTGAACTTGAAAAAATAAAATTTGAAACTGAAAATTCAAGTTTTGATCTTGAATTTTGAAAAATACATCAGTATATTCAAAATAAGAATAAGTGTACAAAAAAAAATCAGTTTAAATATAATTATGATTCACTCTGGTAATTCTTTTGAATAAATTATTTATTTTCATTTTTCACTTTCATATATTTTGATATTTGAGATTGTATTTTTTTCAGTTGCACCTTTTTTTAATTTTCAGATTCAGATCTTTTTTTTTCAGGTTCAAATCTTTTTTTTTCAGGTTCAAATCTTTTTTTCAGTTTCAGATCTTTCTTTTTCAGTTTCAGACTTTTGACCCTGATTTCGCGTGGTGGGCGTGGCATCAACTATGACGGGTGGGGAATCATGACAGACAGCTTAACAAAAAAGGCTAGGGACCTTCCCCTATCACGTTGCCTTCAGAGAACGTAGGAACTAAAACAATTCAACTCAACACTTTATATAGGCTACAACATGTGATTGGCAGTGAAAAAACTGATGTCAATGACAAACTTCCATTTGCACGACATGCACGAATATCCTGCACGGCTAAATCTGTTTTAATTTCCACTGTTAGGCTAAGGCTGTTAATATGTCACTTCATTAAGTTTTAATATTATTCAATACGTGGTAAGTTTATCCAAATATCGCCTTTTTTGAAATTTATTCCAACGTTTACGGAGATATGACATGTGAAAGCTGTTTTAGACAGTACTCGGGACCAGTTGCAGAAGCGGAGCGATAAATTATGCCAGATTGTGCACTTCAACAGCCACACTTTAAGTGCTGAAATGTCCGATTTCCACGTAGCACTGTGAACGCAGCGCAGTGTCGCCTGGCGCGATATTACAAATCCTACTATGGCCACGCCAAGACCCCGCCTTACACTGCCTCTGATTGGCTTGTCATGATGCGTCCTACTCTGCGTCTGATTGGCGTCTTCACCTTTAGAAGCTTAACAGTTCTTTCTCTTGCCGCTTTGACAGTTCGCTACTGCAATTTGTGTGCAACCGACTGCAGTGTCGAGGAGAAAGGCAGCTTTGGGGGGAAGAAGAGCCCTTGGCGCCGGTAGAACCCCCCAAAAGTTCCAGAAGGGATCATCCTTACACCAGGAGGGCAAAAGCTGTACCCCACAGCCTGTCTTTTTGTGTGCAGGAAAATACCCCCCTCGCCAAAAATCACTAGTTACTGGACACTAGTTAAGTGCCACACTAAGCCTCCTCCCTTGGCTGGACACTGTCCTTGTATATATAATATTTTAACCATTATTAATAATTTTCTAAATCTACTGTTCATTTTTACAAATCTGTTCAATTCAGTCTGTTTGATTCAGGTTCTACTGTTCATTTTTTACAAATCAAATCACGTGTTCGGCTAGAGGCTTGCAGAGCTCAGCCAATCAGAGGCAGAGTAAGGCGGGTCTTGGCGTGGCCATAGTAGGATTCGTAATATCGCTCCCCTGGCAGTGATGGCGTCCAGTTCAGCAGGCTCACCTGCTGGAGCCAGTACACAGGTGAGAAATGTTCACAATGAGAGGTCGTTTTGTGACAACATACAATTTTTCTGACGTCTTTAAGTGGTGAATTTGCAAAGCTGGAAGTTAAGCATAGGGCTAACGTTTGCATCGAGTAGCTTAACGTCATTTAGCATTCAGACAGTAGTAGGTACTGCGTGAAATACACAGATAATAAATACATTGAATAAGGGTAGTGCTGTTGTGGCTGTGGGAATGCATGGGATGCTGAAATAACCTGCAGCAGCCTGCGGTGGAAAAGGTTGATGAATGTGGCCTGGTGCTGTCAGCCAGTGTCTGTGAATTCTTACAGCAGTGGTTCCCAACCTTGGGTCAGGACCTCAAATGGGGTTGTCAGATATTTAAATAATTGATCGATTAAAATTAAATTAGAATGTTAAAGCTGGTATGGCTCTGGCTAGTTGTTGACCGCTTTCCTGACTCCATCTGGTATTGTCCCTACCACTCTCAAAGCTGCCGTGATCAAACCACTACTCAAAAAACCTTCCCTCGACCCGGAAGTTTTGAACAACTTTAGACCAATCTCACACCTACCTTTCATCTCCAAAGTCCTTGAAAGGATAGTCTCAAGTCAACTTACTGATCACCTTTCACGCAACGGCCTCTGTGATCCTTTTCAATCAGGTTTTAGATCACTTCACAGTACTGAGACTGCTCTCACTAAAGTAACCAATGACCTTCTCCTTGCATTAGACTCCAATTCTTCTTCCCTCCTCATTCTCCTGGATCTGAGCGCAGCGTTCGATACTGTTGATCATAACATTTTATTAGACCGTTTGTCCAACTACGTAGGCATCCGTGGTACTGCACTCTCCTGGTTAAAATCATATCTGACTGACAGAAGGCACTGTGTCTCATATAAAAAACACTACATCTGAATCCTCGTCAGTGCAGTTTGGTGTTCCACAAGGGTCTGTCTTGGGTCCCCTGCTTTTTGGCATTTATTTACTCCCCCTTGGTGAAGTATTTCGCAGGTTTGGCATTAATTATCATTGTTACGCTGATGACACGCAGATTTACATACCAATTACACCCGACAATCACTCCCATCTTGCAAATCTTGAATCCTGCTTAGCTGCTGTCACAGACTGGATGTCACAAAACTTCTTACGACTGAATGCCAGCAAAACTGAAATACTAGTCATAGGCCCGACCAACCAACTACCACTCCCACCGATCTTAGGCTAAACATTGACGACTGTATTATCACTCCACACCATACAGTTAAAAACCTCGGTGTGACCTTTGACTCCACCTTGTCTTTTGACAGACACATCAGTGAAATCACCCAGACAGCATTTTTTCATCTCCGTAACATTTCAAAGATCCGTCCCCTTCTAAGTACCTCAGACGCAGAGATTTTGGTTCATGCTTTTGTTTCATCCAGATTAGATTACTGTAATACTCTCTTTTCCGGCCTACCACTCTATAGCACACACAAACTACAACTTGTCCAAAACACAGCAGCCAGAATACTTACCAAAACCAGGAAATTTGACCATATAACCCCAGCTTTAATCTCACTCCACTGGCTCCCAATAAAATCCAGGTCAGATTTCAAGCTGCTCCTACTGGCCTACAAATCCCTACATGGACTTGCACCTCCTTACCTGTCACATCTACTCATCCCATACACTCCCACACGTGCCCTCCGCTCGCAGAATGGTAACTACCTCATGGTCCCCAAAGTCAACAAAAAATCAGCAGGTGGTAGAGCATTTTCCCACCGTGCCCCACTCCTCTGGAACCAGCTCCCGCAATCAGTCAGAGATGCAGATTCCATTACCACTTTCAAATCCAGACTAAAGACCCATCTATTTTCACAAGTATACGGTATAGCCTGATAGCACGTTTTATTTTGTCTCTGTTTGTTTGTTTGTTTGTTTTGTTTTTGTTTCATCTTTTTCTTTGTTTTGTGTCACTATTGCTGCTGTCTCTGTTGCTGTTGTTCTGTCATGTTGGCCTTAATTGTAATCTCTAATTCTAATTGTCTGTGTGTGTTGTCTGTAAAGTGTTCTGAGACCATGTTTTGGTGATTTTACACTTTAAATAAAGGTGAATTGAATTGAATTGAATAGTGAGTGTATATGACAAATAGATGCATGGTGTGGGTGTGTTAGCCCTATGCTTAACTTCCAGCTTTGCCAGCTCACCACTTAAAGACGTCAGAAACATTGTATGTTGTCACAAAACGACCTCTCATTTTGAACATTAATCACCTGTGTGCTGGCTCCAGCAGGTGGGCCTTTATCGCCCTGCTTCTGTAATTGTTCCTCAATACTGTCTAAAACAGTTTTCACATCTCACATCTCCACACATCACATCCTCCTCACATCTCCGTAAACGTTAGAATAAATTTCAAAAAAGGCGATATTTGGATAAACTTACCACGTATTGAAGAATATTAAAACTTAATGAAGTGACATATTAACAGCCTTAGCCTAACAGTGGAAATTAAAACAGATTTAGCCGTGCAGGATATTCGTGCATGTCCTGCAAATGGAAGTTTGTCATTGGCATCAGTTTTTTCACTGCCAATCACAGCCTACATAAAATGTTGAGTTGAATTGTTTTAGTTCCTACGTTCTCTGAAGGCAACGAGATAGGGGAAGGTCCCTAGCCTTTTTTGTTAAGCTGTCTGTCATGATTCCCCACCCGTCTTAGTTGATGCCACGCCCACCACGCGAAATCAGGTCAAAAGTCTGAAACTGAAAAGAAAAGATCTGAAACTGAAAAAGAAAGATCTGAAACTGAAAAAAAGATTTGAACCTGAAAAAAAAAAGATTTGAACCTGAAAAAAAAAGATTTGAAACTAAAAAAAAAAGATCTGAATCTGAAAATAAAAAAAGGTGCAACTGAAAAAAATACAATCTCAAATATCAAAATATATGAAAGTGAAAAATGAAAATAAATAATTTATTCAAAAGAATTACCAGAGTGAATCATAATTATATTTAACCTGAAATTTTTTTTGTACACTTATTTTTTATTTTGAATACACTGATGTATTTTTCAAAATTCAAGTTCAAAACTTTTGACCCTAATTTAGCTCCATACACAACCTATGGCCAGTCAGGTTAGCAATTATGTTACCTCTTCGTCGATCAATGATCAGTGTTGTTAGAAATAAAAAGATAAAAATAGGTGTTGATGAGTGTTTACCTCCTTCAAAGTGGAAAAAACGATGCCATCAAGTGGCCAGAGGTGGCAAATCCAGACATATACAAGTACCGTATTGAATCTCCAGGTGATGTATTTCTGTAATCTGTCACTTTTTAAGACACTGTTTCGAAGTTTTAGTAGTCTGTCTGCTGTAGCGTTATGATAATCATATCACATCACAAACATAAACATCCATGCGAATGAATGAACTCATTTTGGCTCCACCCCTTTAACAGCGCTTGTTTTCACCCAAAGGGGGGTGTGGTCAAGCAAGGTCACGCATGGCTGCTCTCAACCATAACAACTTATCAACACTCAATGCGCAGCCCTTGTTTATTGTTCACTGTTTTTTTTTTATTCTAGAGACTGCAATGAAAAGACTACCTTTACCTGAGCACCATGTACCTGTACGGATTTTCCTGGAAGGACCAGACACTGTGACAGCTGTTGGACATAAACATCTGATTTCATTCAACTTTCAAAATCCTCAGCAGGTAGCAAACATTTTGGACAGTGTTTGATCCCATAACTCAGGTCTTAAGTAGATTTTTTTTTTTTTTGATGATGATGTGGAGGAAGTGATTATTTTTTTCTCTTTACAGGCTCCTGTGGTAAGAGAGGTGTTGTGGCCAGAATGCAGTGATCAAACGGTGAGCACCAAAAGAACCTGACAGTGGTGCATTTGGTTTGTTGGTCAGATCCGATCGAAACATCACAAAAATTCTCGATCTTGTCATTTAGGATTGCAACTATAACATCACTGTGGTCCACAAGAGAGAAGACGCCAACCAGGTGTTTGTGTGTGGAACCAATGGCAAGGGAACGTTTGTGCTGTGAAATGGTAGGATACTGCAGAGACGTGCTAGATATGGTACTGAGGATGGAAGGAAAACATAAAAATGTCCGTTGGTGGTCCTTTCTGTCATATCACAGTGGTTACCATTGCTCATTGTGCCTAGCCATTTCTTTTGTTTATCTGAAACAACCCACTGATGCTGTTGCAAGAAATGTAAATGTTAAAACACAAAATGCGAAAGCTTTTATGAATCGGTTCTGTTGAATCAAATCGAATTTGTGTTACTGGTGATGGAGTGATGGAACAGTGATGGGTATTTTAAGGGCTGCTGTGTTTTCTTGTAGAATTTATCAGAGCAGTCACCTACGTGCGTTCCCCCTGGAAAAATTAGGCGCATAACAGGGCGGGCCATAAAGGAAGGTGAACTGTCTGCCCTTGTAGGTGAGTTTCTGTACAGACAGGATTTCTTAAAAATCTTCTGATTGACCACCTTTCCATAATGGCTTTAGACTGTTTCCAATCCTCATGGGCTCATTTGTTTTCCATTTTCAGCCGGGGACGCTGTACATCTGTGCCCTCTTCAGCACTACTAACCTGCTTTACTCAGCTCAACACTTTTATCTCTTTCTCTTATGCACTGGCACTTCCTGCTTGCACCTACTCGTCACCCCAGACTTCAGTTTCTGCCAGTGGAGCCAGTATAGACACAATTTATCTTTCACATAGGTTTTGCATATCAGTAGCAGTTTTTTATACAGGGTACAAGGTTCATTGTTTTTTTTTTTTTTAATCATTCTACAGCACAGGTTTGTATAATTAATTGCTATTGTAGTCCCTTTATGCTACTCACAAAACAGAAATTATATAAATGAATTAATAAATAACAAATCATAAAAATAAACTGTTGTTTATGTTGAATTGCGGAGGATGAATTTAGGAGTCTCACAGCCTCAGGAAAGAAGCTGCTCTGAAATATGATGGTATGGCAGCAGATACTTCTGTATAGCTTGCCAGACGACAACAGGGTTAACAGGCTGTGACTGAGGCAGGTATTGTCTTTTAGCATCCATTGGACTCTGCGCAGGCACCTCACCTCCCCGATATCACCGATGCTCAGTAGATGGGTACCAACAGGTGGTTTTAATCACCCACAGTACAGTTTTCTTGTCCTGTCCACTGTAAAACTTGACAAAAACTTGGCATGGGCATTATGTCTTCTTAAGATTTCTTAAAAAATACAACTGTTTCTAAGCTTTCTTGACCAGGGTGGAGATGTGTGATGTCCATGACAGGTTCTCTGTGGAACTGACTCCCAAGAACCTAAAACTGTTCACCTGCCCCAGTTTAGTATCACTGACAGGAGAAACTGGTGTCTGGGTTTATGAAAGGCTAACTGATGCTTGCTGCTAACCAAAAGCATAGTGATGCTGCTATGATACCTTAAAAACTGTGATTATTTGTTCTGTCTTTGCAGAATCAAAAGAAAGAGCAGATCTCTACATTACATACTCTGGATCTGGACATTATGTTGGCATCCACAGGTTTGGGCAACACCGAGTATCACCAGCAAACCAAAATAAAGGTATTTGCATAGAGACAGATTGTTGTTTTTGTCAGGGAAGTTTACTAAACATTCCCATGTCCAAAAGCTATAGAGCCAAATTAATACTTCTTCTACTTTTTTTGTCTTTAGAGCATCACTATGTGGGTTTGGTGCTCAGCAGACAAAAAGACAATTCCACACAGGACAAGGTGTATGCCTTCTATAAGGAGAAGAACAGAGATAAAGGCTTGGACAGTGAAATGTGGCTCCCTTTTGTGACCCAAGTTTGCATGGTAAGACCTGAATAATTAATAATTAGAATATATTAGAATTCAGTATTAGAGTAATTAGCTAGATTGTATGAATAAAAACTAATTTTTAGTATCAGATATGTGCACAAAGTATCTGCCTTAAGGAAGAAGTGTAACCCACAGCTCTCATCTGTCTTCACTCTTACATCGCAGTTACAACGTTCTCTGTTACTGTTAATAATTCATCCTCTACCTCCGTGAATCACTCATGTGTCTCATGTGTCTCATGTGAGTCCCTCATGGCTCAGTCCTTGGTCCCTTCCTCTTCCCCATCTATATGGTTTAGCTGGGCAAAATTATTCAGAACTGCAATGTTTCATTTCACTGTTATGCAGATGACACACAGCTATACCTCCTAAATCCTACCCAATGACCTGATATAACCCTCTGTCCTCCTTAAAGGTCTGGATGTTATTACAGGATGGAGGGCTAATAACTTTCTACAACTAAATGAAAATAAAACAGACATCATACTGTTCAGCCCCACAAACTCCTCCAGCAACAGTTCCTCAACCAGTTATCCAATCACATCAGACCTTATGCAAAAAATAAAACAAAAAAAACAAAAAAAACTTGACAATATTATTAATAATACAATATTCTGTCATTTGATAGACAAGTTAACTAACTTTCTAAGCTTCTAAAGACTTCGGACCAGTCATCCGTGCCATAATATCCTCAAGGCTCCATTTAATTTCAACCAGGCCATTTTTCTATTTGTGATCAAAACCCTGCATGGCTACGTGCCAGGACTTCTATCTTCTTACAGTACAGCTAGGCCCCTGAGATCTACAGATCAAAGGCTGTTAACCATCCCATAATTTTGCTCAAATTTCTTTGGAGACAGGCCTTCTTGGTTGCTGCACCAACACTGTGGAATAACTTCCCTGAAAATATAAGAACAGCAGAATCTATTGATTAAGTACAAACATCTTATGATAATAATTTTGCTTAATTATGGCTTGCTTTTGCTTGGTTATGGCTTTGGTTTTTAAAATGCTCTATAAGTGAATTTGACCTTGACCTAAATCATTACATGTGCATTATGAAAGAGACGTCAGTCCTTTGGTTGTGTGTTGGTTCTAGGCAGATATTGGTGGTCCCAAGAACAGCCTGCAGTTTACCTGGACGTCCCAGATGAATGCCAAGCTCTTCTGTGGAGATCCTGACAGAAGACAGTACTTCTCTGAGCTGGTAGATGTGGCTACTGTCGATGCAGACCACTGGCAGGATACCAGGGTTTATGCCCTCTTCAGGAATGAATGGTAGGACTCCATTATCATATATGCATCCAAGCAAAGATGGGAAGGATATTGTAAATGCACTGCTTTGAATCAGGTATAAATGAAAATAAGATATCTCAAACATCAAGTACAGTATAAGTGCTCAATTACAGTCTTAATTTAACTATTTCTTTCTTATCAAATGTTGTGCTTTTTCAAAAATATAACACTTGACTGGTGACCCAATTCTAGTTCTTTGATTTGGACTTTTTTCAGCATCCTAAGATTAAAATGAGCCGACCATGTATGTTGGAAACTAGAATGACTCGCCTTTTGTTGTGTCTTTATATAAAAAGCAGAGTTACTTGATATGTCTGCCAATTTAACTAAACCAGACTACTGTACATGATGGGAATAAAGATGACAAATGGTTGTTTACACAGAAGTAACACAAAACAAAATGGGTAAAACACTATAAATGATCTGTGTGCTTTAAATCTTATCTTATGAGACAACCCCTTTGGTCCTCTCTCAATTGTTTGACCACTTTGTTTTTCACTTCCCTTTAGATTTTGGCAAAGGTTAAGTTTTGTTCCTCTTTCTATACTAAGCATGTTCTGCTCAGCTGGTTCCTATGCTGTTTTTGGCTAGCGTGGCAGAAGTCTTTGCTTACCTCACAGCAGTTTCTTTTTGCTGCAGATGTCTGTTGATCCCTGTGTTTCTCTGCAGGGGCATGTCAGCTGTTTGTGTCTACACAATAAAAGATATTGACCATGTGTTCAAAACCTCACCGTTAAAAGATGACCAAGGGGACAGACCTAGAGAGGTATGTGTCATTCAGATTGATCTAAAGTGTGACAACTTAATGTTTCCTGGTCTAGTTATAGTTGCAAAGTAGAAGACGTAATAATCATGACTCTGATGTAGTCTTTTTATTGATAAATCCACATTTCAGGATCATCTTAACCCTTTTCCAAGTTTGACTGATTTTTTTGAAATTAAGCCGTTTTTAATTAGCTTTAAAACCCAACACTGGTGTCATTAAAATGCCAAGGAACCACATTATTATTGTTCTAATTTTGGATTGTAAGACACTTTTTGTAAAAAATTCCCACTTCTTATCCCCTTTTCCTTATTCCCTTTCTCTGGGCTGGGCTCATACTACAGAAGTTTAAATATCCTAACTGATTTTAAATTTGATTGCATCACACACAAAGAGAAAATTTACAGGTTATTTTCTCTCTAATCTCAAACACACACACACACACACTTCAGGATTTTATTAAGATTAGCACGACAGAGGAGAGAGCACAGTCTCATATGTAATCTCATATGTGATCTCGTGTGGTCTCATGGGAAAACAGTTTGTTTACAGTTGCTTGGAAACACCCATCTTTTACTGAGGTAATCATCCATAAATGATGTAAATAGCAAACATTTTTGAATATTATCTGGGCAGCCCTGACAAGTCTAGGAGCAGTTTGCCGGGTAAAGATTAGATATGTAAACCCCTCACATTTCCTGATAATCTGGGCCGAACATCAGTACCGACTGAGAGATTTCTCCTCTGATTGTCAGGAATCTGAGGTAAATCAGCCCGAAATCCCCTGTATTTTTGCCTCGTGTTACTCACACAGGTTTGACCGTGCAGTCCATCGTGACTGTGGTGTTTGTTCCTCCAGAAGCTCCAGTCTGCCACTGGCGCTCAGCAGCTGTCTGTTGGCTCTGTCTTTCCGCTCCGCCTGGTACTCCACAAAACAGCAAGAGTCCTGCGATGCGCACAGAGTTTTTCACTTTCTATATGAATACACCTTAATTCAAAGCACCAGAAATGATACTCTGGCCAGCAGCATACAGCTACACCATCCCATACTTAAGACCACTTTTAGAGGGTTCTTCAGCTGGAAACATAAAAAACTAAGCCAGAAAAACTTTTATTTCCAGCAACTGATGGAGTAAACCGTAGCTTCATTAGCTAACTAGCTAGCCACAGCTGGTAAGATCTGTCCACAACACTCCATTTTGACAAAACTGATAGTCTAGAATTGAGAAGCCTGCTTTTTTCAACTTCTGTCTGATTTTTTTCCCCCCAAAATCACTAAGAATTTCAGATGATAGATCTGCCATCATTATTTTTGTACTCTGTGTATGTGCCATGCAAGAAAGCTCATGTGTTGAAGCAATAACTCAGCAGTCAGTTAGTGTGCATCTAAAACTAAAACATACACTTATCTCTTCAGTGTGTTGCAGACAGCACAAAGATTCGTTCAGAGATCTTGAGGATGATCGAGAAGAAGACTCCAGAGATGAAGCAATGGGTCAAGCCTGTGAATAACTCAGGCCCACTTCTTATCAATCACCACAACTACACCCACATCTACATTGACAGTTCCCAGCACAAGAAGAACAATGACCACCCTGTCCTATTCCTGTCTCTAAGTGAGTATTACAGTCAAATTGATCAGGAAAGTTCATACTAATAATACCGTTCTGTACTGTATATTTGTGTACATTTGAGGTTGATTACATGCACGAGTTCCGTTTTACTGTTCCTTTTTAACAGCCTGTTTTACATTTTATATAAGCAAGTTAAAGTTAACTTTAAGATAGTAGATGAGACAGATGCAGTACAGCTGCACTTAACACTAGTATCTGGTATCTCACAGCAGCACAGGACCGTGTTTTACAAAGCAGAACTGATAACCTGGTTCTCAAACTGTGGGGCAGGCCCAACTGGTGGGACGTAGAGCCACTGCTGGCGGGGTGCGGATGACCAGGGAAAAACTATGGAATGAGAGGGTCACACTCAGGAGCAATTTTAATATGCTTTTACCTGGTCATGTTGTGGTGACATTTGTTTCCCTAAAATTCAACTTGGATCCTTCAAATTGGATCAGTTGCTTCCCCAAGTATTTCTCATGATTATTAAAACAATTGTCAAGTGTGGAGCATGAACTTTTTTGTTTTTTTTTTTTTTCCTTTTTTTGGCTTCTGAAGTAGGGCCTGAAAATCACTGACTTAGGGCAAGTGTGGGTGTGTGGTATGACTCGTTGATACATGAGTGTGTGACGTAACGATTTGAACCAGTGCCTTGAAAAGTTGGACTCTTAACAGCTAAGAGCTCAGTTGAAAGGGAGGAAGCATCTTTTTGTTTTCTCATGGCTCATGACTAGACAGTCCTAGGACCTTTGGTTTTGATTTGAGACCAAAGAGGAAGTGCAACATGTGAAATATCTTGTGTGGAATGATATAATATTTTTTTTTTATTTCACCCCATGAAATATTGTATATATGTCATATCACTCTTTTTGCACTTTGGCCTTGGTGACCACTCATATTAAAACAATATGAAGAAATATAAGACTTTTCAAAGCAAGACTAAGAGACTGTTGCTCATGAGGTAAAAGCACATTTACACTTTCTGATATTAAAGTTGAACTGAAATTTGAAGTGTGAACCATAATGAAACTGCAGATATTGAACATAGCTTTCAATTCAAAAGGGAACAAAACCATTTTTTCGACATTTAGGAAACTGTAGAAACTGTTACTCATGGCGATGTTTGACTATCATGGAGACTAGTTAGCCTTGCTCGTTTACATTAGTTTTTACTAAAGTAATCTCCCAACAGAGTCTTGACTCATTTTTATCAAAACATTTTATAGGCTTTGCTGGAAGAGTTATGCGAGGTCATGAAACATGAGGTATGAGAGTGGGATGGTTCGGGGTGTGATGGTTTGTTCAGACGGGGTTGGGTATTTAGTCATCCTCCTTCCTACTTCCTTTGTCTTCATGCAGATCACGGGGGCATTCATAAGGTGATGAAGAATAACACTCACACCTTCATCATCGCTGAATACCGACCCTTTAACCACATGGCCCGCATCATCAACATTGTTCTTCACCCCTCCTCTGTGAGTAACAGCTGCACCCACACAACTATTCTCCAAGACACAAGGGTGGGTGTATGGAAGAGATTTATTCATATGGCAAGAAGGTTATGGTCAGTTAAAGGAAAACTGTAGTGCCTCTTAAAGAAGGGTGGGCGACTTAGACTTTTTTGGATAAAGTCTTTGTTTGTTTGTTTTATTGTTGATGCAAAAATGTCAAACAGAGCTGCTATTGTTCATATTAGCTCACTGGACAGGCATTGCTACACTAAGTGGAATGGGATCTTAATTAGTATCATTGGTCTACATTTACCCCACTGTCTCATCAATATGGCTGCTGTGGAAAAGGTCTAATAGAAAACATTTGCACTGTGTGTCATTGCAGAAGAAGCTCTATGTGAATTCCAGAGGTCAATTCGTCCAACTGAATGTGGCAAACTGTGCCCGGTATGGAGACAGATGTGAGGAGTGTGTCTTAGCCAGAGATCCCTACTGCGGCTGGAACGGCACCCACTGCACCCCTGAGACACAGTAAGACTCCCGGACTTTATGTGTCAGGAGACATTTAATCTAAAAAGTCAAAAAAAAAAAAACCCCATCAAATTATCATTTTACATCCCAAGATAATCAACTAAACTGTTAGCCGGTGAGAAGTGTCGTAAACGGCCACATTTTTAATTGTCCTTTAGTCACAGAAAAAAAAACCCACCTTGCCGTTGGGCCCAGAGGATTGTTGCAACACGGACCTTTTTCTGTGTAACTCTGTAGTCATTGACACACTGCTGCTAGCTGTGCTGTAGCTGCTGCTAGCTAGTTAGTTTGACTGGGACACAAGCTTAAAGACCAACAGAGGCCAGTTTGACTACTGGGAAATAGGGCTGCACGATTTTGAAGAAATATCTAATTGCAATAATTTTTTTATATCTGATATTGCAGTTGCAATATGATTTGTGATATTAGATGAAAAGGATAATTTTTACATCATTATTCTCATCTTCATTGTAAAACACATTAAAATGATAATGGTGTGTTATTTTTTTGAGGGATCTGTGCTAAACAAAGATGTTTTCTGAAGTCTAGAGAATAGTGTGTTGGCCAGGACACCTCTGCACCACAACAATATTTTATTTAAGATGGTATTTTTGACACACATTTTGCCCTTAACAAGTATTCCGCATCCTGCGATTTGAACATTGCAGTTGGCCATATTGTGATTTTGATAAAATTTCGATTAATTGTTCAGCCCTACTGGGAATACAGTTTCGTTACTACAGTGACAATGAAGACACAGCAGGTTTAGGTGGAGACAAGAGGCGTAAAACAGTTGAGGAACTAGTTTGAAATGAATTCATTTGTAAGTACACATCATCCATGGTGTTGATAAGTCTAAGTCTATTTGTTTTTGCGTTGTCGGACCAGCAAGGTCATACTGTATGGAAGTAAATTAACTAAATATTCAGTCTCCATGCTGGTTGTTCTGACACATTTAAAAGTATTACTGCATTTTGTGTTAGCATTTAACAGATGGTTTGCCTCATGCTCTATAAATATATATGTTAGCTAGCGTGCACTCTCCTTCTTCACTGCTTTTGTTGGAACATTGTTACATTTCTTGCCACGTTATTGCCACAAATTTTCGATCAGTGGGATAGCACGAAACTGGCTGCAGAACTATATACTGAACTGCGTCACTGCATGCTCAAGTGTTTATGAAGCAAACAAATCAGGGATCCATTCCTAAAACACCTCTCCATAGCACTACTAGTAGTCAGAAACTCTGCAGGCTACCTTTAATTCAAGTATGATACAACCATTTGTTCAAGCCAAGCCCACAGTGTGTACACAGTGTCTCAGCATCCGTCACAAATTAATCAGCATCATATTAACAGACATGTGTAATGTTGCAGAGCTTCCTACAGCTGATTTAAGTGTAAATTGCAGTTGCTAAAGATTCATCACTTCCTGTATGGAGCAACTCTGATGACGGTGGTGTAAATTATGTTACCAAAATATTTCAACACTTAACCATTCAGCTGGCCTGCGGGCACACTTTTTTTTTGTATGTGTAGTACCAACCTGGTACCTGCAGGCTGTCTTTGGCAACAGTGCTCTAATTCCACAGCTGTCAGCTGTTTTTTTATGTGTCAGCAATGGTGCATGGTGTACTTTATAAGCCTTGTCATTACCATGACAAGATGTTATTTTAAATGATACTGTATCTAAAACTAAAGTGGGTGGGTACTGAGAAGAGTGGAGATGATTATTTTGCAGGAGCAGATTTAGTTTTTACGGACATTTTCATGGTACATAACTTAATTTGCAGCTGTGTAGAAATATGAAATATAGATAGATATTTTCTACACTTCATTGAAACACCAAAACTCAAAATTGCAGGAGCTACTTACTTTTCTGATTTAAAGCCAGGATAAGAAGTTTATTGGGCAAAAACTTCCATAATACCTTAAACTTTCAAACATAATGTAATTCAAGTGAGAAAACTAGACTTCTCCTTCTCCTCTTGGCTCTGTTTTCAGGCTTTAGACAGCTGTAACCCATGACAGGAGACTCACTTCACAGCTCACAGTTCTGTAAGATATCTGATTCTTGAGTCTCTCAAAACATCAGTATTTGACTTCCTTGGTAATGACACTCAGATCTCTCCAGAATCGCTTATTGCACCTTTAATTACTTACAATTAGTTTTATTTCCAATCTCTAATCTAATTATAAACACAACGGACTACCATCTAAATTCTGCATCCAAACAAAACACAAGGCATTTAACAGCACAAGCATCATAGGAAGGTTATAAACACTGAGGTGGTGTTGTAACAGTGAGGCTTTTGACCCAAGGTCTCGTGTTAAGTTGCTGAATGTTGTTGGTTCAGTAGACAGCACATGGCTGTCATGAGTTCGGCAGCCAAACAGCAGTCACCTGACTGTCGGACATGCTCTGTGTGTTACTGTGTTGTTATGGTTGTGAAGTACAACAACTCAGTTGTACAGCCAAAGTTTCAGACAAGTCTGAGAAAGGTCTCTCATTGTATTACAATATGTAATGGAATATTTTCACATTACAGCACCTCTTATCAGGAAATGTACAAAGAAAAAAAAACTCTGTACTCTCTTGAAAGAAGTGAAAATGAACTCCATCCTGAACATGATAAAAGCTGTTGTTATAACCAGAAAACTATAACTAGGGAACTTTTTTATTATATAATAATAATGATTTTCTTATATAACTTTTTTACTTTAAAGGGACTACCCCCCACTTTTGATGTGGAGTTGTATGAGGTACTTATCGGTAGTGTATTATCTACAGTAGATTGCGGTTAGCACGCCCCCAGTTTGGAGAAGCAGAGAGGAGCAAAAGCACAGAACATAAACAATGTACTCCTGTGGACGGGGTCAACACAAAAGCTATTTTATCCTGGACCTTAAAAAAAAAATCAATATCATATGCCATAAGTGTACACTATATTTAGAATATTTTCACTGCTTTACTTTGCCGTCAGACAGCCTCTTCTGATGGAAAACCACAGTTAAATATCTGCCAAATATCGCTCTCCCCAAACCAACCAAACTCCTTTGACAAAATCACTAATTCTACTTCATAGAACATGGAAGTTGCTAGTCTACTACTGCCTCGATCTGTTAATAGTCTGTGTTATTGTTTGACTTGTATGTTTTTAAATGATAGTTCAGATTCAACAAAGTCACACAATAACACATAACAACCTAACAGATTGAATCTGCGGCAAACCAGCAACTCCCATGTTCTGTGAGGTAAAATTACTGATTTCGCTCGTGGAGTCTGGTTGGTTTGGAGAGAGCAGTATTTGGTTGATATAACAGCGGGTTTTTGGCTGTCTGCTGGCAAAGTAAAGTGGTGAAAATGTTCTAAATATAGTGTACACTTCAAAAAAGGTTCTCCTCAAAAAGAAAAAAAAACTCAACATCAGTTCAAGAGGCTAAAATACTTTTGTTGTTGACCCCGTCCAGCGCATTTCTTGGCTTCTGTGCTGGTGCCGCTCCCTACTTCTCCTAACAGGGAGTGTGCCGCGCGGCATCTACTGTACTTCTACTGTGTCTGTATTTTGTAGTAAATGCTGGTGTAAGTACTTGGTAAATGATGCCTTTCAAGAAAATCTCTACAGATCATTTATACTGGAATTACTACATTCTCATTTTAGTCCAGCTGGCAAAGAGACTCAACTCTTTAGCAGTCTGACTAAAAGTTGACTTAAAATAGACTTCACTTCTAAACCTGACAGACAACACTTTCTGTAAGCAGAAAGAAAGTTTTAAGTGGAAAGAAAAGCTTTTTATTGGAACATGTCATGCTGACTATAATTAACTGTCTCAGTATGTGGTAGAGTGGGTTGATAAACTTTCACACTACCAGTCCCTACACCACGCAGATAGAGACACACCACTACCACCCCCACATCCTGACACCCTCTACACACACTAACACAAACACTCATTTCCTCTCCTAACGCAACACCTATCACACACTGCTCAGGGTGCATCTGCATACATATCCTGTGATGTGGTTTATGAGTGCTCATGATGAAACATCACAACTTTATCTGAGCCTCATCATTGCCCCCCTTTCTTTAAGGAGGGCATGGTAGTGATATCAGTAGTTATGCATGTTGATTACTGGACGTGTTTATTCTGAGTAATAATATGACTGACATTGAATCTACAATGTAATGCAATCTCTGCTAGGATCCCCTCATGCGTGGCTTAAAATGATAGTTCACCCAAAAATGAAAAATTCACTCAATATCTACTCACCCCTGTGCTGATGTGAGGACGGGTGAAGATGTCCAGTTCACAAAACACTCCCGGAGTTTCAGTGGAAAACTTGCAGTTCATCCAGTACAATGAAGTGAATGATGACCAGTTTTAAAATGTAAAAAAAGAACACAAAAATGTCTTCATCCTGCTCATGTGGTGTAAGCCAAGTGTCCGTAAGCTGCGACATTAAAATTTGACCCAAAAAGACATTTACACCATGTTTTTAAGCCTAGATGTCAACTGTAGCCTCTCAGACCGGAGCTACGAGCACACGCCTGAAGCGGGTACGCAAGTTGAGCCTTTCTCAATCTGGAAAGGATTTTGTACAACTACACCGCCACGTTTCCGTCGTTCTCGCTCTGTAGTCCGCGGCTGCATGTAGGTCTGTTTGAGCTGCGGCTGCCTCGTCCATCTGTCTGAGTTCCTCGCCAGTATATTTCAGCTCAAACAAATATGGCTGAGCAAAGAAATGACGTTCCTCTTCTATGTCGAAGTCCTCGGACATTTTCTTCTTTGTTGAAAGTTTTCCGAAGTCAGCTGTATGCATAACAAGTCACTGTTTCCAAGCAGATGCCTCTCTGTTGTGTTAGTCGCTTCCAGGTAGTGTGTTAACAAAAGTGTGAAGGTATCACGAGACCTCGTGTCACACCACTTGGCGAGAGCTTGCGTACCCGCTTCAGGTGTGTGCTCATGAAACATGCACGCGGCTCCGGTCTGAGAGGCTACAGTTGACATTTAGGCTAAAAACATGGCGTAAATGGCGTCTTTTTGGGTCAAATTTTAATGTCGCAGCTTACTGACACTTGGATTACACCACATGAGCAGTATGAAGACATTTTGTGGGTGGGTTTTTTTTGTGTTCTTTTTTTCTTTTTACATTTTAAAACTGGTCACCATTCACTTCAATTGTACTGATTTTGGCTGCAGCGCTGTTTTCCGCTGAAACTCCGGGAGTGTTTTCGTGAACTGGAGATCTTCGCCCATCCTCACATCAGCACAGAGTAGATATTGAGTGAATTTTCATTTTTGGGTGAACTATCGCTTTAAGTGAAGAACAGTAGTTGTTAATTTATTTGTTATATATTCTTGTGGAAACCCCCAACACTTCAAATGTAATAAATATGGGAATCTACCTCACAAATCATTCCCAAGAACATGATTGTATTCATATGACTGCAATCATTTCACTTTCATTTAAATAGTTTGCCTTTTGTTTCCTAAAATAATCGGGTTAAAAGTAATTAGACTCACGTCAGTCTCGAAACACTTCACTTTTTTGAGACTGAGTACAATCTCCCAGCTTTCATTGGTAAGACTAGGTGAAAACAATTAGAGACTTAAGTGCGGTCCGTACTGGGGTGGTAACAGTTGTGTGTTTACTACCACTTACTTACAACTAAGAGACTAGGGGAGAGCATCGTTTCTGGTAAGGTGTGTCCTTGATAAAGTGGGGTAGTAGGTTTGTTAGTGGCCATTCTCGCCACAGTTCAAGCCACTACCTTGCATTTACATAATCACCAGATGGGGGGGCAGACAGTTTCAGGGGAGGCTCAGTGAATGGAAATGAAAAAAAATATTCATCAGTTATTACATTCGATGTCAAAAGGAGAGCACATAAAATACCCCTAAATGTTGGATTAAGAGAAAAAGCAGTTTCGGGAACTTCTACTGTTTTCCCTCTTTCCCAGAGGCAGAAACTGTTAGGCTTTGTCTGCAGGCCAACCCACAGTGTCAGGCTTTGAAAACCCCTGATGTAAATCGTGACTTCCTCCTACAGGTTCTGGTGTTCTGCTTTGTTTACAGTGTTGTTGCCAATCGAGTCTTTATGAAATTCATTGCTTCCAGTAAAGTGATAGTGATTGCGAGAGTCGTGTACCTTGTGTAAAGCACTGAGTCAAGTTCTGTGTATAACATCAATTAAGAGGTCAGGTGAGCTGGCAGATTCTGTTGAGTCTCGTTTTGTTTGTGACTAAGGCTAACTCAAATACCCTGTCCTTTCACAGCGGCACAGTGCAAGATGTGGCCCACGGGAACCATTCCATCTGCCCGTCAAAGTTTCAGCTCCATGGAAAAGGTATTAAGATATTAATGAGTTTACTGCATAAAAAAGAATCACCTGTTGTCACCAATAAATTATAGATATATTCACACAGGCAGCTGGGGGTTGTGGCGCCCTGGTTCTAAATGAGTACAAAGGGTACACAGGGCCATTGGTTTATAACTGTTGATTAGCTTCAGTGTTTAGAATGAGATCAGATAAACCAATGTTCTCAGTGGTTTAACACACATGCACTTCTTGTTAATTTAATGTGACTTCGATGTCACAAGCTCATCTTCCGCTGAAGACCGCAGCAAACTGCAGCCTAGATAGATGTATGATACATTTAAAAACATTGATTTAAATTGAAGAGCTCGCCTAGCAAAGGTGACTGAAAGGCACGCAACATAACATGTAGTCAAACATGGAATTTGTTTAATTCTGAACGTTTTCTTATTTCCTTCAGCAAATTACTAAATGTTTGTTTGTCATCTGTATTTTATTTATTTACTTTTTTTTTTTTGTTGTTGTTGAAATTTCCAGTTTAGTCGTTCATAGTTGTTAAGGGAAATCCACAAACTTATTACCTGCCACTAAACAGCAGTCAGCTGACTTTCTGATGTATCTAAGGCAGTTTTTATTTGTGTAAAGTACTCAGTAGTACAGCCAAAGTTTGTTAAAAGTTTCTGGGCTTTTTTAAAAATTTTTAAACAACTATCCTGTTTATTATTTCACAGTTGTTAAGGGAAATCCAGAAACCTACTGTACTGGAAATAGGTACATAATTTTAATGACCAGTTCTACATTTTGTGAAAAATGCTTGTTCATTTTCTGTCTGAGAGTTAGATGAGAATACTGATATCACTCTCATGTCTGTACACCAAGTGTGAGGCTACCATTAGCAGCCAGTTAGCTCAGCACAAAGACTTGAAACAGGAGAAAACAGCCCAACAAATGTTAAAACTGTATTCTCTATTACACTACTTTAACATCAATTGATGTTAAAAACCTGCATGGAAATCTAAGCTCTGTGCCAGTGTATTGTGGGCATTGCATCCATTTTCCATGCACATATAAAACCCTGAATCAACAACAACACACAAATCTGTAGTGGTTATCAATAATGAACGGTATATATGACATTTAGAAAAAATATTAAGCAAATCTGACGTGTTTCATACTGTATACTGCACAGTGTGAGACATACCAACCCTTTTCTCTCTATGTGCAGCCATGATCATAATAGGCAAATATCGTGTGCAAATAAGAGTTTTACATATGTTACTGCCTACAGTAAAAGGCAATAACAGTAACACTGCAGGTTTGGAAGAGGTGTATGTGTGCTCTTATGATATCATCAATTGTATTAAGGCTGCCTGCCCAATTCTATATTTGACTTTGTGACAATGTCAGTCAGTATCATACTGATTCAAGTTTCTGCTGAACAGGGTAATAAAACTTGACAAGTACAAAATACACCATTTAGCTGAGGTCAAGGGAATTTTTCATGACATAAAATATAAAAAGCATTTGACAGTGTAATGACATCCTTGTAACAAGTCTTAAATGCATCACTGTAGTTGAGATCAAGGAAAATATTCATGACACACTTAATGGTGTCATGACAGTCAGTACCAAAATCAGTGTAATGTAATGTTAACACATAACGATTATAGTTAGCTTCTTTAAATTTGATTATGAGGCCTGCTATGGCCTCATAATCAAATTTAAACATCTCAAAAATGTCAGCTTTGCATTAAATATGCCACAATTGACTAAATGACACTTGACAGCAGTCATCAGGCGTAAAACATACATAAAGACTCCTTCAAGTTCATGACAGGTGCCATGGCAGTACATGCATGCATGCATAGCCCTTCAAATATAGTATTATGAAAGTAACACCCCTTGATATTATCGCCACTAGACCACGTATTTCTTTCACATATCTGACCACGTGCTATTCATAATACAGGAAACAGGCAAACAAACGCCTCCAAAGAAGTGCGTGATATCTTGCTTTACATGTGTGGTTTTGGCATTTACAACACTGCTACACACTGCTGCTGAATGAAATGTTGCCCCGACATCTGATTTTTGATACAATGTTGTGCTTCAGTTTTTTCTTTATTTTAATTTTGGCTTTGATCTGTCTTTCAGAAAAAACAAAATATTATTAGTCTTGCTGACTTCTTTCTTCCGTTTTCCACCTTTCTTTTCACACCCACTCCTGGTCATCAGGGGTGAACCAAAGTTAAATTTTAGGTACCATCTTTTTGTCATCGACATAAATAATCTTTTTGTCATCGACATAAATAACGTCATCACATAAACATCAGGCTGCAGTCTGTCTGTACTCCTATATGCTCATGAAACAGTTCTCTGTTCCTTTAGTCCATTTTTAGATTCTGCCACCGCAACACCAGACAAACTTCCTCATTATACAAAAAGTCGACTTGTCAGCACCTCAGGTGTTAACTTCAAAATTTGGCTCTGTGCAAAAGACAGAGTAAAGGACAACCCCACCTCTACCTTTTATTCTATAATAATAACCTATAATAAAACATCTTCATCTACATTCAAATTATTGTTTACTCAATTCAAATCCAACTCACGTTACCACCACACCCTTTCTCCTCAGCCTTTACATTCTGCCATTAAGATATACAGTGTTGTGAAGGTTCACACTTCAAAATAGCTAGCTCAAAGTTCAGTTAAGTGATTGAAATGGACTAATAATAATAACTTTATTTAAAACAGTGAGGCCAAACAGAAGCAAGACAGAATCTAAAATTGAAGTAGACACTAAAACAGTAAAATAAGACAGAACAGGAAGACAAGCAAATAAAATAAAAGGCTAAGAATGCAGGGACGACGTCACATGATGTGTCTAGTCATTCTAAATAAAGATGGAATAGATAATAAGACGATATCACGTAATGCCAATATAAATAAACACAAATACGTAGAATAAAAAGGATTAAAATGGTTTAATCAATGACATTGCATAAAAGCAAGTCTTTAAAATTGGTTTTAAGAAGTGATTTAAAAGATCACTGATTCTGCAAGCCTTGTCTCATTGGGCAGGTCGTTCCAAAGTCGAGGGGCCCTGATGGGAAAAAAAACACCTTTAGATTTAAGCTTTGACTTTGGAACAGCCAAGAGGGCCCTGCCCGAGGATCTAAGGCTGCGTACTGGCTCATAAGGGGTTAACATTTCAGCCAATCTAACTTGGGACCACACAGGGTTTAAAAGTGATCAGTAAAATCTTAAAATCATTTCTGAAATGCAGAGAACCAATGCAGGGAAGCAGGGACTGGGGTCATGTGATGCTGTCTGTTAACTGACATCTAAAAGAACTCAAACTACAAACAAAAAAAAACTTAACACTTAACAAGCACATAGCGCAAATCTATGTGTGTGTTTCTCACTGCTAAGAGACTGCAGCCTGCAGTGCAGTCCATACACATACACTTCACTGATGCAGAGCTATAGAGACACACGAGGTTTACGTCACGTCGACACTTCTGACCATATTCGTGCACTCTCTGCTGTGATCACAAGCTGATAACGTGAGCACCGCTGTCTCTCTCAGGAGTAAACAACACTCATGTTCGTGTTCATTAGTTGCAAATTAATCATTTACCACAAATATGAGCGTGTTTAATGAAAGCCACTCTTTTAGCGTGCTCATGCACACAGCAGTGTAGACATGTTCCTAAAGCTTCTTAGAAAAACTTGCTTCTATTACACATTTGAGACATTTTCCACTGGTTCACTATGAGGTGCCCAACCCCCTCTTGGCTTGGTAGGCTTGTAATGCGTCCATTGCATGTTGGAAGAGGATCCAGGCACCTCGCTAAGAGACTTGCCATGCTCTAATTAAAAAAAAAGATGCCTGGTTAAATAAAGGTTAAATAAATAAAACAAAACAAATATGCGTCTTCAAACTAAACACACCTTCTTGTGTTCTTTACTTAGTGTCTAGGTACTCCACCAATGCACGTGTAGACAAGGACGTGGACAGCATCAGACTCCCCCCTCAGTCCAAGTACTTCCTGCAGTGCCCAGTGACGTCCCATCATGCCCAGTATACCTGGCACCACCCAGAAGGCTCCACACCCTGCAGCTCGAGGGAGGAGCAGTGCCTCCATCTGATCGACAGCATGGGTCATGAGCAGGTTGGAGCATACGAATGTGTGTCGGAGGAGATGGGCTACAGCAGAGTCCTGGCACAGCACCGACTGCAGCTGGAGGGTAGGGTGGCGGGACTTTCATCAGGCCCACTGGTTTGGGTTTGTCTCGTGGCTGTTCTCATCAAGAGTTTGATGTGAATACAGTGGTGATAAACGATAATATCGAGCCGTTAAATTGAAACGCCCCAAGTTTCTGTAGTTATACAGTAGCTAGGGCCACAACATTATAAGTGAAATTAAAATATTTTTAAAAATTCAGAATATTTTTTGTGACCAAATTATAATTGTTTTGTTTTGTAATTTTACTACCAAAATAATTTTACTGCAGTTTTGGCATTTATGTCAACATCTAGACATAACAGTGTCATATTCAGGTGCAGTGGACATTGTTAATGAAAACAATCTTACCAACAGTTTGCTTTATTGATTGTGATCATTTAAAGTCTTTATAGTTTCTATGGCATATAATTACCCTTAGCCTTCAAATTCATATATATATGTATATATGTGTGTATCTGTGTTGTATATATATATATTTTTATATAAAAACAGAAAAAATGCAACAAAAAACCAAAACATAACTGTAAACATTAACAAATTAATACATTAATAATGAACTAATAATTAACTTTTACATATAAATATTCTTAATAAATCTAATGATGATATTGACATTGTTATTTTCATATTTTTGACAGAATGTAACGTTTAAATTGTGTGAAAACTGAAATGTTCATCTTTTAGCATATCTGAATCCTTTGTGTGCAGCTTGTGCAGGCAAAGTGAAGTGTCAAACAGCAGAATGCACTTTCAAGCAAAACTGATGCAATAATATATTAGAATAATTTAAGTTAAACTTTTTTACTGTGAATAAATTATTAAAAATTCCGTTCTAATACCAATGGCAATAAAAAAAATAAAAAAAACCTTCCTGTTACTGGGTGGCGTTTGCCCCAGTTCTTGCATTTTATCTTAACCATTATTACATTTGCATATATAATAAATTCACAGATGTAAAAAAACAAAACAAGAAAAATGTAATGCATCTCCCGCTTTGGACCCCAGAAGATATTCAGCAACGGTTAGCGCTTGCAACATTTGCAGAACATATTCATAGCATTGTTAACAGTTAGTTACAGTAGCTGTCATGCCTATGCTAGCCAGTGACCAAAAACAGACATGTAACATTAAGTACCCATCAAGTTGCTTATGCATCAAGAAGGGGAAAAAAAACAGCTCTAAGTCAAGCTGGAGCCCTTTAGCAGCTTGCAGCATGCATGCATGCAAGGTCGGCCCAGCTACTGAAACAAACAACACAGAGTGTGACTTCTTTCTGTGATCAGGACACCAGTTCTCCATTATATCTTCACATAGCAAATAGATATTTTCTGCTATATTAATGTTCAAATCCCCTTTAATAAAATACAGAGTAATAGAAAATAATGTCACTAAATGTATCTGCTAACTAAACTTTTTACATGTCATTAATGTCTCATACTTATTGAGACAGAAGATATGTTCCTCCCATCTTTGGATTAAGAAATACATGTAGAGTTGAAACTTGGGAAACCAGTTAAATACTTGACGATGAAAAGCTGTTGAATGAGCTTCAGGGGTGTGTAAAAGGTTGAGATATTGTCTTTCAATACTTTGGAAATGCCACCTGTAAGTGTTATATGTTCATTTCCTTTCAATGTGAAATTCTATCTGAATGTACGTTGCACATCTTCTTGGCTGTACTTTTCCTATCTTACATACTACCTCTACCGACTCCGAGTTACAACAGACTGAGACACATTCAGTTTGTCAAGACTTCTCTGTTAGTAAGTAAGTTAAAGGTTGCACTTGTGAAATACTGCTGGGATGTTGAAAATTCTAAGCTGAGACTTCCTTTTTGCAAAGAGATAATGTGGTTGCCATGCTGGCATCATATTGGCAAATGTTTCAGCTTATACCAGTGAAGCTGCAAAGTTAGTCGACACAAATTCCTTTCACCTGTATTTTCTAACTTTGCTAGTTCACTTTACATCCAGGGAGTTTAGCACTTTATATTCTGTATGAACACAATATCTTTGTGATGAGTATTATGTGATAGCTGATACCGTTAATGTGTGTGTTCAGCAGCATCACACACAACCTTAACATGTTACAGATTTCAGATTTTATGAATTAATCACATAAAGGTTGGACGACCTGTTTGAAGCTGATTAATCTAATTGCAAATTTAGAGGAAAATTGAAAAAAAATGAGAAGTGCTATCTCATTGTAATAATTAATGAAGCAATGCAAAGACAACTAAAATGTACTGAAAATTATATTTTTAAAAACACATTTCACTTATTTGTTCTGGCCAGTTTACCCAAATTAGACAAAGCAAAACAAACAGAAAAAAAAATATTTTCTCACTTGCCTCTTATGGTATTAAGCCATGCTGCAGACAGATAGTTGATTATTGATTGTCATTCTCAGATCATCAAATACCTATACTTAGTGTTCTGAGCCGCCAAACCAGTGCATCTGTATTTGATGACCCAAGATTGAGACTTCAGCTTTCTCCAGAATCGCTCACTGTGATTGGCTGAAGTCTCCTCTGAATCCTGAAAACAGAGTCAGGAGATGCAGGAGTCTAGTTTTCACTCAGACCACTTGAATTTGAACACGCTGAAAGCTTATTATGGAATTTTTGTCCAGTGATGCCTGCCTACCCCAGCCTTAAAGATTTCTCTGATGTGTCCAGGTCGCACACATTCCCGTGTACAAATCTTATTCTTATTTATGTGGAGAGGCTGTGTACAGAATGTCATTTGAATGCGACAGCTACTTTTTCAGTGCAGCAAACGATTTCCGTCTTTGTGGGAATACAGTTACTGAGTGCAGACAGCAGTAAAAACTGCACAAAGTTAACATCAAGAGATGCCACTGTAGTTGATATATGTCATGTACATTATTGTCTTGTACAGTATTGGCCATGTTTGTTATGTTGATCAAATGATATATAATGTTTCATTTTTAATCTGTACATATTTGAGCTTGGCAATGCAGACTTTATTTTTATAAAGAGAAAATATTCAAATCATTTGTCTGTATGTGTTCATTGTTCATCATCCTGCTGTTTACTGTAATTGTTCCAGTCATGCACCACATGTACCACTTCATTCTTTACTTTACACCTGGCTTCCTCACACAGCCCCCGCAAAAAAGCACCTTTGAATGCCAGGGTTAAAGTGAGCTTACTTTAAAAAAAAAAAAGGAAAAAAAAAAAGAAAAGCAAAAACTACAGGCTCCAGTCTGGTCCCTGTAAGAACTTTCAGGTCAGAAAATACAGAAAGAGTAACCTTGCAAGACAAAAAAATTTCACAACTTTAATTGTGATATTTCCTGAACATGACATGTAAGAAACACATTGGTTTATGGTGTGATTGGGGGAAGCTATTATGTTGACATCACTTTAGAAATGTCATTAATCACATTTAAGCTACTACAAGGACTTCGTTTGAATCTAAATGAGCTACACAGGTAAACCAGACCATCAGTGAAAAGACTGGCTATTTCTGTATAACTGTATAACTGTTCTTAGTGCCTGCCAATGGGTGGATTCAGATCAGATAAAACCAGCCTGTGTTTACATTTTCCCAGCCACAGTTAGTCATTCATATGTTAGCCAGTTAAAAAGAAGCAGGAGGAGATTTTTATTTAGAGAATTTTACTTTTGATGTTATATTTTGTGGTTATTACAGTGGGGAAACAACCACTTTTGTCCACAGGGGTGTCCAAAATCAACAAAATATGAAAAGTCCTTGTAGTAGCTTTAAATATCTGCCTGCCCCAAAACCAGAGTGTCGAATAAAAAGCCTGGTGTGACATGCTTGTGGAATAACCAAGCTGACACATTTCAATAATTGAGGCCTGAGGTGGCATTTCTTGTTAAGGAACTAACTGAGCACACAGAAATCCGTCTGTGAACTGTTTGCAAAGACTGGAAGTGAATGATCTGTTTCGACTTACTGTAAGTCTGCTTTAAAGGATGTGAAAATGCTTCTGGGCGTTTCATCAAGCTTCTAATCCTCATGTTGCAGAGAAGTAGAAACGAGATAGAGCGCTAGGTGTTAATCACACATTTGTATGCACCATATCTGGTTATGTCAGAGGCCCCATCATGAAACTTTTAAGAAGAAATAAAACAAGCACACATGTAAATAAGATATAAAGTAAAACTTTATCATGACATACAAGTTTAAAGCCCTGAGAACCATATCTTTATATTACTAATATGAACAAAACTGAATGTGTGAAAACCACTTTGGAAAAGTGCTCCTCTTAAATACAATCAGCACAAACCAGTTTTTACAAGCATTCATGTGTTTTGTCCTATTTTTTTGTTTTTTTTTTGTTTGCTTTAATCAAAGAGAAAACTATAATATCAGTAATATCATTATTATCATGTCCATAATAATAATAACAGTACAAAAATATGCACAAACCCCACAGTTGAATTAATATACGGAGCATTGTACAAGCCAAAAACAACAACATAAAATTGATAAATGAGGTATTCGATAACCACTTGCATATGCGCCTGTTTTTACACAGATCAGGTTAATTTTTAAACAATTTTAAAACTGAATTAACTCCAAAATCATCTGAGAGACAAAAGGTTCTGCAGACTTCCAACTTCACAGCTTCCTGAGTGACGAGACCTTGCCTGCAGTTACTGACGACAAAAATACAAAAATGCAACACCAAAACCAAAGTAGCATTCAGCGAAGTGACCACAGCTTCCATCAGTACTCGTCCCTCAATGCAGCTTCAACATCCAGCGCAACAGTGACTGCAGCCCACTGCCCTGAGGTATTGTGGTATGACGAGGTAGGGGCGGTCTCTAATAGACATACACACACACACACTGCACACACACACAGATGTGCAGGCTCGCAAGCGCTGCACATCATATATATAATCATCCACGCAGCAAGTCAGGTGGCAGGAGGTGAACAGAGGGTTGCTGGTTTGAAGCCCAGAGGTCAGAGAGTGGAAGTGAATGACCAACCCTCAACACTTTCAGCTCCCTAAACTACAAACAACAAAGTGCCGTACGACAGCAGAAGATGACTGTGGTTCTAATTGTTCCCAGTGACCAAATGGGAGGTTGATGCTAGAGAGAACTTTGCCTACTTAAAGCTACTACAAGGAGTTTGTAACTGGTAAGAACCAGTCTCAATTCATCACTGATGAAGCAGGTTTTTTTTTATTTAAATAAATTTATTTTTGACCTTATGTTTTGTGGTTATTTTGGTGGAAAGTACTGGTTTTGTCTCCAAAATCAACAAAATATGAAAGTTCATTGTAGTAGCTTTAAGACAAGATTTTTAAAAATGTCATCAAAAAAAATGTATTAGCAGTACCTCCCTCCTGTGATTAAATAGATGTGGCAATGGCGCCACCTACTGTATATACTGAACCCGCTTGCACACTCACACACACACACATCCATACACAAACATACAAAGGCAGTGAAACTACACTATCAAACAGTCATTGCTTAGACTAAGCAGATGAAACAGAAAGCTTGGACTTCGAAACAGAAAATGTTTTAGTAACTCAGCCTAAAGGATTAAGCTTAAGTGTTACTTAAAACAAGGTCCACCAGGAAAAAAATAAAATAAAAACACAAATAAATAGCAAAACTCAGTTGTTAACGCAACAGCATGAATGACAACTGGTGTCTAACGTCTGATTGAATTGCTCACCAAAACAAAAAGTGATGACTCTCCAAAGGATTAAGCTTGAAGAGAAAGACATTTTCCCCAGCCAGTCGAGTAGTGAAACCTGCACTGGCCGGATCTCACCAGCAACTACTTTAAGGCAGCATCTACAGTTCTCACCTTTTATAAAATACAGTTATGTGTCATACAGGGTTCTGAAGCGTACACCAAAAAGGACTTAACGGCACTGTCCTCAAAGCCCTCGAAGCCTGTTATGATCTACACTGCAAAACATCTGCAAAACCTGACACGTAATGGCTAAAATACAGTCTAATAAATGCAACAAGGCTGCCCACCTCAGGTCACACTGGGCTTAAAGAGGTTTCTAAACAGTTAAAATGCCTCACATTCAACACAGATAAAGCTAGAAAATTCATTTTCATCCTTTGTGGTATTTCAAAAATGCTAAAAATTTACTTTAAAGGGAGAAAAATACCTTACAATCGGAGGGAAAATCCAGCCGTTTCTGGATTATCAGGAGGAGGGCCTGCAGCCACGCTGCATGTTGTGTTAACAACCAGCCCCAAGAGTCCATGAGTGTAAAAGATTAAATTAGAGACAGCTCAGGAAAGCCACTGCGTCTGAGCTACTGATCTGGATAACAAGACTTAAATATCTGCTGACAAAAATGTCCATGTCCTGTAATCCACTTTTAATTTGTTTTATTTCTACTGTAACTTTCCAATAATCAAGACATGCCTTACAATGTGAAATTCACCTCACCCAAAGATAGTTTCACTTGCTTTAACTTAAAATTAGATTCAGTAAGATTAGATGCAACTTTTTCTGCAGTCCAAAACAGATGCTGAACTGCCTCGGTGTGCACCACAGGAAGTGTGGGCAGGATTGTACAAGGGATCAATCAAGAGAACGACCTGGCTAGTCTTTGGTATCTAGCTGTGCAATAACCAGAGGCCAATGTGAACCAGCAGCTTAGGGTGTTAAAACGCTGGTCACATGATTGTACACATGCATATCGTTTTGCCGCTGCTGTGAAAGAAGACGCATTAGCTGTGATTTAGGTGCTCGCAGCAGATTTAAGGTTAACATGGCCGTTTGTTTTGAATTTTTTTGACCCCTGCAACCTTGAAAAACCTGTTGACAATCCTACAAATCTACACGTCAGTGAGGAACCAACTATTCTTTCCTCTTCCCTGAAAAAAAAAAAAAAAAGTAGATATATCACTCTTCTCAGACAACAACTTGAGGAACCCCCCCCACCCCCCCCCACCCACCCACCCCCCACCCAAAAAAAAAGAGGAAAAAAAGGAAGCAAGCATAAAACAAGTTCTACAAGTAAATACAGGAGGAGAGAGGAAAGCAAAGCCCATCCCAGCTCTGTTTGTCCCAGAAAACCACCAGCAGCGTGTCTGTACGTTCATGTCAGTGTCAGTTCAGGTAAGATTTCCATCTCGTTGAGGTTGAGGCGTCAAGTCTCGATGGCTTCTCAGCCGTATGAGGTATGTAGTGTAGCTCTCCTTTTAAGAGAGTCTGATGAGGTATTCTTCAACAGTCATTTGTGCATTCTTCAGGTATGACTCCTTTTTTTCTTCTTCTTCTTTAAATTAACAGCGATTCCTTGCAGTTGTTTCCTGAGAGAGACGCCCTCCGAAGCAGAGAGGCCAGTATGAGGTCTGAGAACTACGCAATGACAACTTTCAGCTCTGTTGCTGCGGCTGGAGGAAGGACGCACAAACAAAATGGAGGATGACAAACTCAAACCTGATTCTGTACTACCTCTCTGTAACATAAGACAGAAGCCAGGGTGGAGAAATGAGCTGCTAGGCCTGCTGTGGGTGGATTAGATTTGCCGTTCCCCCAACTTTGTGCGTTATGTGTTTAAAGACAGCTTGTGCGGACCTGCAATAAGTTGAATATTATGTGGATAAAAATCCTGTGCATTGACAGTGAGAGTTTATAGTTTGGTGAAATCAGGTCCATGTTTGGGAGGTTTGCGTACATCATTAAGCCTCCAACACTTCTAATGGACTCGACATGATCTGATGATTAACATGCTGATCTACAGCATCTGATCATTGGCCAGTTCGAGTTCAGCAAGAGTCTACAGCATGTTAAAGAAACCTGAGCGGCCCGGGTTGGAGGCCCTTCACTGAGGTGGGTGCTCTGTACATGAGGTTCCACTGGTGAGAGTTACCCGACTTCCCCTGATTGCAACTAGGTCAAAAAGAATACAAAAATAAAGTTGATTCAGGTTAAATATACTACAGCTCCTGAGGTAAAGACACCACTGCAGGTTACTTGATTTGAGGTATGTAAAAAGAGAAAAACTAAAAATAAAATCATTCTAAAACACAAAATCAAAAAGACAACAAAATGGCAACAAACAAACAAAATGTCCTAAGATAAAACTTTTCAAGTTCAGTTGTGACTACACCTGTCAGTGAGTTTTGGCTGAGCTGATTGTGTTTAGCATGTACATTAGGATTAAGAAGTGTATCAGATTGTGTGTCTGTGTGTATAACTGTGTGTGCTTGTAGTGTAGTGTGAGTGCGTGTGTGTATTGAATATAATGCATAGCTGTGCATTTGGGCACATGTTGTCATATAATATTCTTGGGCTCTGTGTTCATGATTGGACAGCCAAGAGGTTGACAGGGTTGATGAGGTATTTGTTGTGCAACAGTTTGTTTTTCTTATCGGTTTCTCATTGTACTGTATATTCTTGCTGGGCCTCCCGGTGGAAGAGAGGCCTGGGGAACAGGTACAAAGGGCAGCCTGAGTTAGGGTGATCCGCTGGGGGTCGGCTCAGCCGAGCCGGGACCCTTGGAGGAGGAGGAGGACGTGGGGCTGAGGGTCTGAGCCAGGGGTGCAGAGAAGCCAAAGCTAGTGCTGGTTCCAGCAGGGGAGGCTGAAGCAGCAGCTGCGGCAGCAGCAGCGGCGGCGGCGGCAACCGACACAGCAGGCCCAGGAGCCCCTCCAGACTTCTGGGCAAACAGGGTTCCTGTAGCAAAGCAGGGGACAACTGTATCATTACAAGGGTAAAGTTTACATGTTAAGGTTGTGAAAATTACCTAAATAACCTGACAAATATAAATCACGGGAGGCTGCGGGTCATAAATCGTACAATTTTCCAAACTTCAGAGCTTGGAAATGAGTATTGGCAGAACAGATAGAAGAATAAAAAGAAACAAAGACTTTTTAAATGACTATGAACCAGTCTCAATTTAATACTGATGCCCCTATATGACCAACATAAACAAAACCATCAGTGAGATCGACCATTTCTGCATATTTTTTCTTAATGCCTACCACCAGGCTGGATTCTCCTTTAAATAAGCTCATATGCAGACCAGAAGTTCCAATTTTTACATTTTTCCAGGAAAGGATACAGTGCCTAGTACGTTAGCCAGTTACAAAGAAGCAGGAGGTTTTTCTTTACATGACGTTATTTTTTTGCCCATAGGGGCCTCCAAATTTAACACAACATGGAAGCTCCTTGTAACTTCTTTCTTCTTCTCACTTCTTTCTCACATTATTACTATTTATCAGGGATGTGTAACATTTAATACCCCCTTCCCTGTACTTACCTGAGTAGAGAGTGCCATTGACCTCCACTGAGACAGTGATGCTGGCATTTCCATTGGTTGAGATGCTAAGAGACATGTCCTGCTGCTTCTCATCTAAAGACACGGAAATAACAGTGCATTGAGGATTTTTTGGCATATTCACTTGACATACTTTCCCCCAAAACACAATTTTTTAGTAGATTATTTTAGAAAATCTGGAGGTTACAGTTACAGACAATTTACTATCAAGTTTGTAAAAACATGTTAATAAATAAATGACGTGATAAACAAATGTGAAACACATTGAATTTGCATCATCTCCAGGTCCTTCTCATGTTAATTAAACAAACTTGGCAGCACTGACCTCTGGTGGTGATGGTGGGGGCTCCCAGGCGCAGGTTCATGGGCATTTGGGAAGCCATGGCCAGCAGATTGTGTTGGAAAGCCTGCTGCATCAGGCGCTGCTGCTCTTCTGCCAGGCGGGCCATCTTCCTCTCTGGACCCTCTCCTACGCCGGTCTCCAGCTTTTCTCTCAGCTGCTCCAGCGTGGCGGCTCTTGCCAAACCTGCAACCTGCTGCTGACCCAAGGCCAGAGCCATGGAGGGTCTCGCCGCCATGATGGAGGGAGTCAGGTCATCTGGAAGAGAGAGAAATGGAGGATTGGTTTTATGAATTGTAATTGATCTATTTGACTGTTCGTCAGCCACAGAGGGTGCATACTGTCTCTTTGCTTAAGTGAGCTGGGATAGTCCAGTGTGTGCAATGCTGAATAAGATAAGTGGGTATTAAAAATGCATGGGTAGATTATCTAACATTTATTACTAAGTGAGCATATTGCAATGAAATAAATATTTCTTCACATTAAATAAAATGCCATTTTCATGCCAGTCAATAGAATCTGGTCGATTCTTAACACAAGAAAAGTTCCATATCAGGAAAGGCTTAATGTGAGCTATGACTCAAACGAAACAGGCAATCGCCTTTACTTTTTAAACAGAATAAGTGAGTTCAGGTGATTCTAGTTGAAATGGACTGCACACATCACCTGCACAGAATGAACTTCACAACTTATCCTTTGAGCACTCTCTACTTAGAATTATTTCTAGGGACGGTGGCACAATACAGCAAAAACATCATTTCATCATTTTTGCGTCACAATTTTCATTTTCACTGAAGAAACTATTTAAATCATGAAGTGGCATTTGTTGGGGCCTGTACCAAACAAACATGTTTCTTACTGCTGGACTGCGACAGACTGGCCATCTGGAAATTGGGTAAATGCCAGAAGGGCTGGCTGATTACGAGTCGCTCAAAATAGGTCATTATTGCATTGATAAAATCAACAATAATAATAATTTTGAAATAATAAGAATTATTTATTTGATTATTTTGATTAAAAGAGTTATTTGATGGTGAAAAATGTGCATGTAGTTAAAAACATTTATTTATTTAACATAGATTTAGTGGTGACAGAGAAAAAGAACCTAATGAATCTGGATTCTGACAGTGTGACTGACAAGTTTACAGAGCTTCTTAAATGCACAGAGGTAAGACATTTATTTATTTTTACGTCCACACGGGAGTTTAGGGCAGCACTACAGTACTTCAGTCTCATGCTGTTATGTCACATAATTTTTCCTTAATGGAAAATTGCAGCTTCTGCACTTAATGATATTTCTCTTACTACAATTTTGATTTTGATTAATTGTGCAGCCCTATTTCTGGTAAAATGAAACTACTCCTTGTTAAGCTGATGGCCCTCTGACCCTCAAAGCAGTTATACATCAGGGGTGTTTGTCAGCCCACGTGCCGTCCTACATGACCATATGAAGCGAATGACAGGTAAAATACAGTGCGTTATACAAGTCAGACCATGGATACTGTGGGGGTCCACAGCAGAGTCACATTCCAGCCAAGTCAAAGTGACATCAGATAAGACAGCAGGGTAATGACAGTTATCAACAGGATCCTACTGATGTGGACTAAAGGCTTCAAAGTTCATAAAGTGTCCCCCAGCGTGGGAACCGTGTTATTAATCAGTAGTAAAGCTGAGGGCTCTCAGCAGCCTCAGGCAAAATTGGTTCACACATGACTCTAAAACACCTGGATGGACTACACACACATGCAGGAACACACACACTCACAAAGTCATATAAAAACACTAAAAATGCAAACACACACTGACGGCGGGAAGGATTGTTCACAAAGACAAGCACACGCTCTCATGCAAATACACACATTTGACAAAAAAAGAGCAGGTGCTCTGATGAAAACAATTTTGGTCTACTGTCAGAGCCGATACTGTATATAATTTTTTAAATGCTTTGTAATCATACTGACACTGAAAAAGCCTCATTACACCACTACTATGTCGGTGTTTATCCATTGCTGTGACTAGATGTAGTTTTTCTAAATTGCGATAGAGGGCAGTATTTACCTATAAATACTTCAAGCACAAGTCTCAGCACATCCATAACTGGAACACTCCAGTTAAATCCAACCAGTATAGAGAGAGTACATTCTCTGAAGTAAACATTTACCCAGTTTAATATAACCACCATAATCAGTATGTGCTCATTTTTTCCAGCAACACCCCTCTTCAGCCTTCACACATGTATTTCTGAGAGCTGCCTGTTTACTGGTAGGCAGGCTTGTTTTAGAAGGTAACTCCCACATGCCTTATACTTATTTTTCCCACATTTCTATTTGTGGAATAAAGATAAGCCTAAATTACTTTTATGCTGCCATGAAGCTTTGTGATTATTTTCAGAAAATATAGTATACTAAGTTGTATAAGAATTGTTTAAGTAATGAGGTTTCCATGTAAAAACACATTAACGGTTTTATTAGACATAAATGTGAACTTTGCACATAAATAGTCAATATTTGTCTTATTTAGAGCTGCAACAATAGTCAATTAATCAATTAGCTGATCATAAGAAAATTAATTGCCAGCTATTTTAATAACTGATTAATTGTCTCACATTTAACTGTCAAACATTTGCTGGTTCAAGCTTCTTAAATGTGAGGATTTGCCACTTTTCTTTGTCATTTATGACAGTAATGAAGAGTTTTTGGGTTTTGGACTGTTGGTTGGACATAAGAAGGCTCTGGGATTTTTTTTTTTTTTACATTTTATGATTAAAGGATTAATCAATTAATTGTGAAAATAATCAGCAGACTAATAATAATGAAAATAATCATTAGTTGCAGCCATAGTATGATTATGGTCTTTGTGTCTGGCTGTTGACTGTATGTTTCCTACCTTTCTTCAGAGAGGGTCCTGGTGAGGCCTGCAGGCCATTGAGGGCCCCTGAGGTCCCTGCCGCCAGAGCTGAAAGGTGCATCTTGGGAGGTGAGAGGATGTGGGGAGCTGTGCTGGGAGAGGGGGAGAAGCGGAAGAGGCTGCTGCTGTAGCTCGGACGACGACCCTCACGTCGGTTACTGTCGATGGCGGCCTGAAGCTCACCTGGGGAGCTCAGGCCTTTCCTCTCGCACTCATATGGGTACAGGTATTTCATGTATCTTAAGAGGAGAACACACATACAAAAATAATACATCAGATCACCACAGAAACATTTATGTGCCAAGTATCAGCATCATCCTTAAGTCATCAAGAACTAAAAACAAAGAACAGTTCTCACTCTTCAAATGTTAACTCATTTTTCCTAGTAAAGTACATCAAAAAACTTCAAACAATTAATGAACAAAGATTTAAAATAAAATTAATTTAAAAATTTTCCATTATCAGCCAATATTTTATTCGGTCTCAGTATTTTTGATACATCCCTAATTAATGATGTATTGGCATGAAAACTGCAAAATCCTATGGAAATTTACTTTAATATACACATAAGCATATTATACTGTACATTATACTTTCAATCCAAGATCAGGAATCTCAGCCTTCAAACTCTTTTTCCAGTTGAATGGTAACTAAATTAACATTCAATATACAGTTAATAATGAAGTAATAAAAGGGAAAAAAAAATCAGATGCCACATCTTAATTTTAAAAATGAAAGATGCAGCAAAATAAATAGACTAAATAAATAGACTCCTCTCACCATCTAAAATGAGTCATAGTTCTTCCTTAAGCTGCAAATATGACTAAGGTCTACAAATAGTTGAGCAATCAGCTGCAGAACTTGATTTGCTCAGTTCTTACTATATTTTATTTCAATGCCAGTTTCAGTTTTAGTCAGTGTTTAGATTGAATTTTGGATAAAAGAATACATCACTATGAAGAATGGACACTGATTTTATAATGTACACAACTGCTTTCACAGTGACTCTGCCCTTGTCTATAGTCCGTCATGCATGTTCACACATGTAAAACCCTGTGTGACACCTGGACAAAATGAAAATTTTTTGCATGCTGAGTATACTTGGATTACATCACAGAGGCTCTGCAAGCATCATGCACAGTCACAGCTCTGGTTTTTTCCATATTGTGCATGCTGACTGCATAATGGTGGAATAGATGCATCAAGGATCAATAAGAAGCTAAGAGCAGTGTCCATTAGATTGAGCTAGCGGAGCAATGCTGTACATTAAAAATACATAAAGGTTCATTAGGGCACCCAGCAAGTGGACAGGACAGAGAGGTGTTACATCTACTGGAGGATTACCGTCAAGAGAGTGGGAGAGTTTTAGACGAGACTCGGTGTACAAGCCGTCAGTCAAATCCCACCTTAGTCACTGTGAACTCTGACCCAAATCATGTCAATAAATCTATGGCAATCAATGGGCTCTATTGTGATGTAATGGATGGAGGGATTGAATGTGAGGAGGGAAGGTGGCCCAGTGGAGGAAACAAACTTGCATGCATATAAACACACAGGCATGGGTTAATATTGACATCCATACTCATAGCAACACACACAGAAATCCACATCCTCAAATACCAGACACACACACACACACACACACACACACACACACACACACACACATTCATGAAATAAGGAAGGTGCTTGTTTCCAGCTCAGACGTCACACACTTGAGATTCTTTATTTAGCTGCAGTAAATTGAATCATAGTTTACATAAGATTAACATGAGACAGACTGGGTATCTGGGTGTAAACAGTCAATTTATAGCTACTACGGCCAATAGAAAGAAATTTTCACTGGTTGTTTCATGACACAGATACAAAGACTTACTGTGTGCGCAGGGTGAAAGCTGCACTGGTGATGGAGGTAGGCAAGTTGAGTCCCTTTGTGATTTCTCTCCAGATTTTCTTGTTGATAACCTCCACCAGGCCTCCCTTCTCTGTCACCAGCTTGTACAGCATGTACAGATCCAGGACCTGCTTGGCCATGATGGGGATACGATTGACTGGGGTTCCTATGGAGGAGAGGAAAACCATAAAATAAATCAATACCGTACAAATCATACATCTGAATTGGATTAGCTGAGTGACGCAAAATGAATGCTTTATGGTGGATGAATTTATTTCAAAGTGCACACATGTGCATGCATTTTTAACATGGACAGTCCCAATGGGAACGGAGGCCTAATGCTGACAATTTCTCTCATGTGCATCCCTGCTGAGGCACACTGGCACCTAACACAGAAAATACATTTAAAGCTGCTGCAGCGAAAATGACAACAGGACAGTGGAATGATTTCTACATCATGCATTAATTCATCCATCAATCAATACTGAACCCCAGGATCATTTTGTGACTTCTAGATACAGATCTAAGCGTTGTTAGGATGCTGGTAAGACAAGGGTGGCAGGCCTGTTGCCTGCACGTCTGTTAAATTTGGCTTGAAAACATATTAGCCCAGTTAAGGCAATCTGGCTTGACCTGGAAAAGGGGATTCGCAAACAACACAAAGCAAAGCGGCTCTAGACTTTTGATACAGATGCATTAATCTTGTCAACAGCTTATCTGCAGTGAAGCTTGCAGGGAGCGTGTGGGGAGGAGGAGGGGGGGAGGACGACGACGCTGACGGAGGAGGGGGCGGTTCACAGTGTGCAACAGAATCAAAAAGTGCAATGTGCAACAGTGTAAGCATGGAGCAGGAGGAGGGGACTGGGGATTGTGACGACCTGCTAATCCATGGGCAGCGGTGGGTGGGGGGCTCCTGGATAGGCAGTATAATGAAGCTTATTTAGAGGATTGTACTAAGTAAATCCACACCCCTCTGCTGTTAGTGCTGTCGGGCCCAGCGCAGGGGAGTTGTACAGATTTGCCCTCACAGCTAATGCCAGCCAATCCTTCAGCCCCTCCACAGGCTGCTCTTAACCTGGAATCAGACTCATTAATGACTTTGTAAAATAGCAGTGTGATCAGGCCATGAAGATTAGCCCTGATTCATTTTCTTAAGTTAGCAACATGTCTTAAAGCCATGTGCAAGGGGCCTAAGTGAACACATGGGCCTACATAAGTGTGGAGATCAAGGTGTCGCAGCACCGTCAGGGCACTATGGCTCTGACCCGTTAAGTGCACTACTTAATACTGGTTGTAGTGGTGGTGGTGGAGGAACTAAAGCTTTCTCTACTGCTGTGCTCACTAAAATTCATTAGAGTTTATCTAGAAATATAGCAGATTTCTAGAGGACAAAGGTGGGACCTGTGTTTGGGCAAGGTGGGAGAGAGTTATAACCTGTTATGTCATTACGGAGCAGTAGTTCACTACACAGGGGTTGGGAGAGCCAATGAAGCTGCAACACTGAACAATCATTGTTTGCCACCACAGCCTCCTCAATCTTCATGTTGTAAAATTGCAACAATGAAATGTGAGTAGGGTTTTTAGGGGTTGCAGGCTAAAGAGAATAGAAACATACTGCTGGGGTCTACAAACACAGAGATGCAATTAATTAAAGCAGAAACACATGATATGTGCAGTGGAACCAGTTTATTAGGTACACTTTCAAAATTTAATTAAATCCAATGCAACCTCTCTGTGAAAAAAAATCTACTTTTACAAGTTTATAATTTCCATGTCTATTTGTGTGTATTAATAATGAAAATTAATATGATTATATTAAGTTCCATTAGATGGGACTGGTGCACCCAGTGAGACAATAAGTAGCAGTTACATCTAACTTTTAAAAATTGAAAGCCTGGAGCAAATACAGCTATAAAATAAACCTGGAAGATCTCCTCTCACCCTGTAAATTGAAAGTAACCACGGCACCACAACATACTGTATGTGGTTAATATCATTCAGCTTGTTAAAGCCACAGAATATGCTGTTCTGGGAAAACAGCCATCTTATCTCCAGAGCCAATTAACAATAAGCAAAACATGAGGGCCTTTGCCAAGATGCTGCTTTCGTTTGACATCATTTGGATTACCTATGTACAGAGTCAGAGGAGAGGAGAACAATTATCTACTATTTAATGTCTTTGTTAAATGTCCGGTCTGTTCTCACATTTCGTCATTCAATAACTTAATTAGCCATAATCCTTCTAAACATACATTGGTCATTTACTTTTAACAGTAGGGGGTATTTTCAAATTGTAATTATTTAATTTTAGACATGTACTGATATATTTTTATCTATATTACAACCAGTCATGTAATAATAATTACATGATTACATACAATTAATAATAGAAAACTGCTCAATATATTTTAAATTCTAAAAAGGCCCTGTTCTTCTGTTGATTGCAAATGTGTTCAACCCATTCATATCAGACTGAAAACAGTGAGCTTTATTCTGGTGAGGCATAGTAAACTAAATGTAGCTGGCAGACCTTCCATTGCATCTCTGCGCAGTAGCAACATTTCCAGAACACGCAGCGGATCAAAGCAGCAGGAATGCTTTGCTGCCAGCACCTGGTCAGTTATTTAATGCAGCGTTGGACATCAATCCTGCATCAAACAATTAGTACAACTAGAGGGGTCAGAGATCAGCCAGGGGTTATTGACGTGTGAATTAAACTGCAGGTCAGCAGGAAGCCATGTTTTCATACTGGCCCGGACGTGAACAATAAGAGCACAACAAATGAGACACAACAGCACTGGCCCCATAGTGACAGGCCAGCAGTTAGTTAGGCTTTAATTCAAGCCTATGCTTTTATTCACTCCTTTATCAGCATATGCTGTCAAATCAGATCAAATTTAATGTTTTTACTGGGAACTATTTTCAGAGCACACAGCCACACAAAGCTAGCCAAAAAACAGGGACATTTCAGACAGGAGAGTAGTGTGTGTGAGTAAACCAAACAGCTATCTATATATCTTAAGTGAACCAGAGGTGGTTTTGAAACCTAAAACAGCATTAATTAGTCAACACTTGACATCAGCCAGGTTTCACATTTCACCATGGCCCAACACCATATGAAAGAGCTGGGCAAGCACCTTTCATAATACCGTAATTGACCAAAAAGCACATTAGCAACACTTGGCCAGTTAGCCAGAGTTCCCTAATTTGAAAGAATCAACGTGCCGCCTGCCTTTGGTGTCCAACATCTGCTCCATTTCCAACCCTGGAGACATTTAGCTCTAACAGGCTTAATTAGACCAGTCCAAAACATTTCTTTTGATCACAGCAGCACAACTCCTCTGTGTCACAGCCCCTTCTGAAAGTACACTCTATTCTGCTGTTACAATTGTTCCCACTTCAACCTTATTTTTCTTTAAAGAGGCATCATCATCAGCAACAATCCTGTACACTTCGTGGCATTACGCCATGCAGGCCTCAAGTAGGCAACTATTGGGTATTTCATCTCTCCGTAAAGCCCTGATTTGTCCACTCTGCTGCTCTGAGCCAATCTGTAATTGGCTGCAGGCTTCACCTCCCATCATCCTTTGCCCTGGACTGATTTTCCCCCAGGGACAGGGCCATCAGGAGCCTAGTGATTAATGGCACCAGGGGTCAGAGGTCGCTCTGGTGGGAAGTGCCACGGCTGAGGGCCCCCGAACCACTCCCTAAGTCTTTCCTCCAACTTCCATAGTGAACACTAGAGCCACACGGCTAGCCTTCAAACAGCTAGACTTCAAATGATAGGGGACATAGATAGGGAGGACAGACAGAGGAGAAGAAAGGGATTGACAAGTACAGACCTTTCACAGATAACAGGTTTGGAGACAGTTTGATATGAGGGGATATACCTGATATTTTAGGCAACAGTCTATGGTATATCTTCATATTTGATACATGCTAAGCCTATGATGATTTCCCAGTACAGTAAGAAATCATTTTACAGCATTTACATGATGAGAAAAATAAATCTCTCCAGTGACACAACAGAATGATAATAAATAAAATGCATCCATGCAAACTCAATTATACAGTGAAATATGTAATCAAGTAAAAAGCCTTTTAGTCGTAATTTCAGAGGCTGCAGACATTTATCAGACCATACACAATTTATAGTATCACTGACACTGGCCCCATGCACTAAGTAAAAACAAACAGATTGTGACAGATGGAGTACGAATGTCCATTTGAATCAAACACGAACATTTCCCACCTCACATCCAGCTCTGTGTGCAGACAACAAAAAAAGGAACAAGGTCACTTTATCTGACCCCTGACCTATTTTTAGTAGGAAACAGCTGTTCACATTAAAGGGTCTCTATAATAAATCAATCGGGTGCCCCTGACGCCAGTAGTGGTAAATTACATATCGCTGACTTCACATGATGGGCATTTTTTAAATAATTAAGTGACAGAGTGACAGCCTTCCAGCAGACAACACACAGGAAATGAATTTTTTTACTGAATGAGCATTAGCGGGTGTGAGGTTTCACTACCATCAACAGTACAAAAAAACAGGGAGACCGAGATGAAACACCAAGTCATCTCATGCTCTTTGGTTGCGTTAAATTGTGGTGATCGGTATAAATATTGTTCTGTTGATTCATTCTGCTTTTTTTTTTTTTTTTTTTTGACTCCGACTAGTGACACGAATGACAATACAAAGGGAAGATAAGACAGAAAAACAGAAAAGTGCAGGGTGGAGAAAAGAAGAGATATAGGTGCACAGAGAAAAAAGATAAAGTGTGAGAAAGAGAAAAAAAAGACAGACATAAAGACAGAGAGACAGTTTTGCTGCCTTTAGGAGGTACGGAAGGAAGGATGGAAGGAAGGAAAGGAAAAAAGGTAGGGGGAGGTGTAGCAGCTAGCCAGCTGGAGAAAGACTGGATTACTGCTGTAAGGAAGGTGTCAGCCAACACAAACAGCCCCTGGCCTCATGGCAGTGTCTGAGTCCTTTCAGAGCACCCACACCCCAGCCACCCACCCACTCTGTCCTAACAGCCACCATATCTACACACCAGATAAGACACAACCGGGGCTACATCTCACTCTGCACTTTAGACTATTTCATCAGTTCAATTTAAATAAATTAATTTTGCTTACTGGGACAACTGTTATGAACAAGCTCTCGTGCCAGAGCAGTTTTATAAATTGTCCACTCTCAACAACATTTAAAGCTACTACATGGAACTTTAGTACTGTGTTGATTTTTGACAAAAGTGGTAGTGTTTCCACTGTAATAACCAGAAAACATAGTCCTCATGTCAAAACTAAAAATCGCTAAATAAAAAGCTCCCCCTCCTTCTTTTTTTTGGTAAACACAGCCGTGTTTCATCTGATCTCTCGAAGAATCTCACCCAGTGGCAGCCATTAAGAGCAAATATTCAATCTTCCTGCGGATGGTCTCGTTAACTTATGTAGGTCATATAGAGGCATCAGCAATAAATTAACGGTTTCATAACCAGTTAAAAAACTCTTTGTGGTAGCATTCACTTAAACACGTGATAAGATAAATTATTCCACAAATTGCCTAAAGTATGCAATTCATGCTTTTCACTCATGCTTCTAAATGGAAGAATTCCAACTTTTATGTACGTTTACGTTAGGGCTGCAACTAACTATTTTTTTTCATTGTTGATTAACCTTGCGATTATTTGCACAGTTGTTTGGGCTATGAAATATCAGAAAATGGTGAAAAATGTAGATCAGTGTTTCATAAAACCCACAATGACATCCTCAAATGTTGTTTTGTCCACAACCCAAAGATATTCTGTTTACTGTCATAGAGCAGTAAAGAAAGCAGAGCTTATTCACATTTAAGCTAAAAATCAGAGAATGTTTGATTTTTTTCTTTAAAGAATTACTCAAAACAGTTGATTAATTTTATGGTCGACAACTAATTGATTAATCGTTGCAGCTCTTGTTAACATGCATATACATATATATATATATATATGTACACACACACACACATATACATATATTCAATTTTTTGGTTAGTATCAATACTGAACAGCCAAAGCCCTTCATTAAACACGGGACAGAGAGACACTGACAGGAGAGACAAGTGTCTGGACTCCACATGCTAGGAGTTTACTTTATGTCGGGCAGCCCCTGACTGTTTAGTTTATATGTTCGTACGTCGGGGCAGCATATTGTCAGGACCCTGCTGTACGCTGGGGCATGTTTGTTTTATTTTTAATGCATGGCCAGGGACATAAAAGGTAAAAAAGACTTGAGTGCATGGAATTTGCTATCTTTAGTCCAGGCAGAGCCACCACTCGCATGACGGACCAATTCATATCAAGTGTTAAGATATGTACCCTCCACATAAGGGAAGTTAAATGTAACGTTACACTACACTACAGATACACAGCTATTCTAAGCACGAAGCAAAAGCCGCACAGCTGTAGAGACAGAGACAGAGAGATAGAAAGAGAGGGACAGTCGTCTAATAAAGCCCATATAATACACTATGTGGGTCAATATGCTATACAGCGTGGGCTGCATAGGTTTGATTCTTGCCATGTCAATAAAGTGCAATTAATGTGGATTGACAGAGGAAGAATGGCAGAGAGACAAAGGGAGAGAGGCTGGGCAGGAAAGGGAAAGAAATAATGACATCTCTTCTGCCAACTGTATTTAACCATGGTGAAAGGTCTTTTCAAAGACATCCTACAGAATAAACAACATTCAACCCTGTAAAGCCACGTATCCATCTACAGAGAAATAAAGACAATGTGCTACAACATTATCAAGTCATACAATGGCATGATGTGCATATACCTACAACAGTGCAATAAAGGAATAAATGTAAGGAAAACACAAAGCAAAGTGCAGTCTTCATTTGTGCAATTAAGTGATAAAGCAACTGTACATATGTCAGAGCAGCTCAAAAACATCTAAACTGAGTCTAACAAATACAATAGACGATTATTGCAGGAAGATCAAATACCCCTTGAACGTTCTCTTTTGTCTCCTCCTCCTCTCTCTTTCCTTCTTTTGCAATAAAAAGAACAAATATTAAGGGGGGGAAAAAAGCAAACATTCAATGATGGATAAGTCACTTGAAGCTATATTTACTCAGGAAACGGTGAGAGTAGCTTCTTAGTAAGAATTATTACAGCGGGCAGGCAGCCAGTATATTAAAGGGTCTGTCTTCTGTGCACTGTCAACTGCGTCGGCCACTGGCGTAACACATCACAAAACTGGCGAGGCTCCAAACAACAGCCAGAAGCTGTAAATCTCACTGGGTGCTGTTCACACACTGGGAAGGCTGTCAAGACTACAATTAATGACACTATTAGAACTTGAATTACACGATTAGAAGTTTGTCAAGTGCAATCTGGCAGTAAATCTCTGCACTGACAAGCCTGATACAGATTTATATGATGAAGTAATTTTGTCCAGCCCTATTCTTTTGTCATTTGTGCCAGTGAGTGAATAAGTGAGACAAACATAAAGAACGAGAGAAAGAAAGAGCGAGAGAAACATGACTCCTTCTCCGTGGGTCATGAAGATGGGTCACTCGGTGAAATAGAGGGGGAGGGGGATTGAAAAGGTTGGATGGCGCGAAAAGTGAGATGGCCTCTCCAACTGTAACCCAAGTCTCTTCGATCCCCAGAGACCCAGCAGATCAACTGACTAGACCCCAATCAACACCGACTGATATGGAGCTGAGGGAGAGATGGATGAATACATGGATGGATGAATGGAGGGAAGGTTGGTCAATGTCTCCTGAGCTACATGGTGATTCACTGGTCAGCTTCTGGTCAGCTTCTGAAGGATTTCAGAAAGACAGGCAGGACATCTGACATATGTATGCTCAATATTTTGTTTTTTGATATGTTTTCCTAGAATGTCTATCAATATCAAGAAAAATGTGTCACTTTACAAGAATACACCACAATATATTTTAACAAATAATCATTTAATTGGACATGCATCTCACAGCAAGCCCAGGCTAGTGGGAGAAAAGGCTATTTAGGCCATGAAGTGCTGCAGTTTTGTGACAGAAATTCATAGACAGGTCATGGATATAATTAAACAGAAATCTAATAGGTATCTGCTATCCATCTCGCGTACACAGATGAAATTTAGGGGGCCCTCTGCTTGGTTTTGTTTTTGACAAAAGGAAAAATGACTGTGTCTACTGTATGTGTTTATGCATCCATTCATTAACGCTTCAGGCTGTTTCTCCTCGTCATAGATCTGGTTATTCCACCCAGCAGCCATATTTGAAGGTAACCAGCCATTATCTGGGAATGTTTGTCTTCCATTAACATCTAGTTGACCAGTGAAATTGAGCAGGTGGCTGAGGATTTTCCAATGTACTAGCCAGAAGCCAATGCTTTGAGTATGTTACTGTGAGGCCAGCATTCTGCACATTTAATAAATCTAAAATCTCTATACAATGCAATAGAGATAATAAAATTTCTATTGCCTTGTACAGACCAACTATAAGGGGTTGATCTGACTTTAGAAAAGTGTGTTCTTCTGATTACTTCAGCTTTCCGCCTCCACTTTTACAGCAACCACTAAAACCTGTTGCATTGCTCATGCATGAGACATGCATTTAGTGTGTGAACAACATTTCTCCACCCTTGTTGCATAATCTGGTAAAGCTTGTTTTGTTGACAATTTAGTTTTGCTAGCTCATTTTGCTGAGTATGAACATGTTTTCCACAGAATTTGTTTTCATCATTTCATTTTTTCAGTACTTCTAGAACACAACAGCTGTATGAGAAATTTGTCAAAATAGTGAAAAATATGAGAAAATATCTGCTCAAAGAAGTTCTCTATAGGCTGTGCTATGATGGTTTAAATGCATAACCACATTATCTCACCTCTCCATCTGCAGTACATCTCCCCTGCTTGTTTGAACTGGCTTTCAAGAGCTTTAACTGTTATTTGGACTGAACGTATCTTTTGCCAAATTTAAATTTATGAGCAAGCTTTAGATACAAGTGTGAAGTGCAGCTGACAACTAAAAGGAGATTTACAGTGCGTGGTTGTTGGAGGAGGGCGAGGTAAAGTCTTTGTTGACATATGTAGCACTGCTCATAGAGGCCTCTATTGTCAGTTACAGTCAACTAGGTAAAGGTCAATAAAAAGTGTTGTCCATCCACAAGAACAAGCATGAAAACACTTAAAGGTAGACCATTCAACTAAATTACACCATGTATTATTAATACTGAGTATTGACACCAAATCTGTTTGCTATGTAAACATGCTTAAGAATGTCTACTATTAAAATTTGTCGCAGCAGATATTGAACACAAAATATTACATTCACAATGAGAAAACACATTCTTTGTATATCAGCTAATGTTTTTACATGTCACAATTTAAAACTTGGCACCTTCAAATATAGTGGATGACCTCTGCTCTATATTTACATCTGACTGGAAGATCAAGTGAGGAAAAGTAACCCAATAGCTTGGCCTTGTAAACAGGCATCTCTGATCTTTGCAGAAATGTCAAGAATGTATATGTCACAGCAACATGACAATGGTATGTTGTACGCATAATAGAGGGAGGGGCTATGGCTTCAACTGTAGATTCCTGTGATAAAGCTACAAGGGTTAGGGGCTAAATTTTTTCCACTCGAGTAGCTTGAAACTCAGGTGAAACAAAAACAAGGGCAAGAGTAATATTTAGAACCAATACAAAGAACAAGAAAGGATTAATAGACCACGGACAAGAGAGAGAATATGAAGAGAACGAGGCTGTGAAGATATACGAGCCAAAATTCAAAATTCGACTACACTATCTCTTCAGTGAGAATGAGGTCATCTGGTGACAGTTCACTGGCCAGATTGGGTACTGCTGGTGTAAAGGATGAGTAGGTGGCAGTGATGTCTTCACTGGCAGGTGCAATATTGAGGGTCTCCCTCCCTTCTAGCAAACCTTATAACAAAGCTAACTGCTTCAATCAATGGACACCCGGATTGACAGATAAAGCCATCAGCTGACGAGCCCCATTTGGGGCCTAGCACCACTGATCAATACAGGAGACATCAGCTGCTATAAGCCAAGGAGAAGGATATATTGAAACAGGCGGAGAGATTGAGGGGGGTTGTGCACTCATCTAGGAAATTTTAACTCCCATCAATGCTAATTACTTTTGGCTTTTGGAATCCATGACAGTGGGTCATACATTTACCTTTCAGAGATTCAGCCAGGGCCCTTAATGCAGAGTGACTTAAAATGAGGTCAACAGCCTAGAATGCTTTAATGTGTCTATTACAAACAATACCCTTTAACAAAAACATTCTTAGTGAAAAAAGAAGACTGCTAATTACCATATTTTAAAAACTTAATGATTCTTAAGGTCTTACACATCTAGGAGCTCATATTTTACCCCAAATTACACAACAGAGTAAAAACATCACAAAAGCGATCATATCATACTGAATAATAAAAAATGAAAAGTCAAGCTTTAAGCCTAGATGCAAGTGAAAACTCATCTTTCCACAAACATCTATCATAACCTGTTAACTGACCATTACCTTTATCTAATTAGGTTTCCCAAACAACAAACCACATCAACTAAAATGCCATCAACAAAGAGGCAATAACATCTGGCGACTGTGTGTTTCATGTCCATTTCTTCCCTCAAATCAAGCGTCTTGTTTTCCATTAGGCCCCTTTGCACTCAGATCTCCGTTACTGTGCGGCTTATGCAACACTGCTGCAGAGCTGCTCTGGAAGTGAGCTCAGGGCTATTGTACTGGTGTAGGGCTCCTCTGGGGGCTGTAATGTATTTCATACCATCCATCACAGGGGTGTGGAGGCCAGGAAACATTGCTTTAAGAGCACACACAGGACACAGATGGAGAAGCAAGACACGCAGATATCCAGAGATAGCAGAAGTTTGGGAAATTTGTTGATCACAGGAGAGCTTCATGTGGGAACAACAGCTTAACAAAGCACGCACAATAATTTATTTTTAGTGTAAAAGTTAAATATTTCACATGAAACGGACAAGTAATGTTATGGCACTGCAAGATTTTTTAAAAAACTGCCGAAACATATCTTAGTGTGGCTTCATATAACGTGTCTTTTGCTTGATTTATAAAAATGTTTAGTCCTAGCTTAACTTGTATGACTCACCTAAATCTACACTGAATAAATCCCATCATATTTTTTGTGCTGCTTTTAGAATGAAATAAAAACTATTACTTGTTACTTTTATCAGGTTTTTATTCATTCAAATAATTAAACAATGTAATAATCAGTTTCTTAACACATTGCCCCATTAAGCTTTTTATGTAGGAATATTTTCTTTTTGAAAAAACGAGCAAAATGTCTGTTTTCCTCATTAGGCTATAGGCTACCTTGCATTAAGCCTTTTAGAAAGTTTCATATTCCACATTTTGGTGTTATGTACATTAACCCATTGACAAAAACAGCCCCATCACACTTTTTTGTACAAGCATGATAGCATTTGATAGGCACATTTCAAAACATCTTGCCAAAGGGCTTGCAGTTCAAAAATTACCTGGCTGGCTAACACTAGCACATTTACAGAAATGTTGATTAATGTGTGTTATCCTTATAAATAAAATAAATGAAATGAAAACAATGTTTTTTAGGGTATCTGCAAGACTGTGTTATTTTTACCCTGACCAATGACCTCGCGGGGAAGCATGAATCTGCTTGAGGCCTGCACTCGTCATCTTCTCTGCTCATTTACTTATGAGCTTGGTGATTAAGAATCTCCCAGCTCTGCAGCTTAGAGACTCAAATCCCTGTACAGTATGGTCGTAATTAAAGATGGACAGCACAGTGGCAATCCAGGGCTGTGGAACAGTCTGGCTAAATGACAGAGGAAATAACAAGGAGGCCATGTAGATTGGGGGTTGGGATGAAGAGACAGAGAGAGGAAGAGACACAAAGAGTAGTCTTGGTTGGTAAGAAACAAACAAAAATAAAAAGTCCAAAGATGTTAATCTAACGTCTCCCAACACACCCACATACACAAAACATCAGGAAAACTACTATTTCCTTTTGTTTTGAGGGAAGAGACAAGCATAACCAACATAGATGTGCTCATTCCCTAAAGGCTGGGCTGTAATTTGCCAGTCAATGGGTGGAGTTTACCAAAGGCAAAGATAATCTCAGCCCAAAATATATCAACACGGTAACCACAAAATCTTTGATCACAAATGCAGGGGAGGATGTGTCCAATAAGAATAGTTTCGCCTCATCTCTTAGAATCCATCTTGGGGTAATGATTAGAAAGCAGTGGTTGGAATCTGTATATCATTTGGGTCTCCACCCTTTCCTGCGAGTAGGGGCCCTTTGCTGCCAGCACTGGTCTTTTCATATGCTCGCCTGATTATCTTTCTGTCTGGCTGGTGAGCTCGGTCAGCTTCAGCCCACTGCCAAAGTGCCTTCAAAGAGACATGAAAAAGCAAGGCCTTGTTTCTACACAAGCTGACCGATGCCTCCCTTAACCTCCCCGCTGTCACCCTGGCACCCTGTCTACTACCGTGGTTTCCCTGTCTGCGGCTGCCCTCTTCATCCTTCATACTCTCTTTTCTCCCTTTTCACGCATACAGACGTGTGGCGGTCACTCCCTTGTCTGCTGTCCATCAGCGCTGCCCTATCAAAAAGGTTGGCCCCCACTTATTTGGAGATCATTAATCATCCCGTGTAGGACAGGAGGCCCCTTAATCCAACCCCTCCTCCCCTCACCAAGCAGGCCACAGCACTGCCCTCCGCCCCTATCCCCCATGGTGTTATCAAGTTTCAGTGGTTGTAACTGTAGCACAATAAACAGAGGAGGAGGAGAATGGGGTGGGGGCAAAGGGGAGGAAGGGGATGGCGACAGAAAGAAAGACAAGCGAGGACAAAATGTAATTTCCTAACTACATTTTATTGTTGCTGTCTATGTAGGCCTAATGCATGCTTCTTGGGTCTCCAAAGCTGCATCCATTTGGAGAAATGCATCTTTAATGAGTCACATTAAATAACTAGTGGAAATAAGTTGATCGCCAAGTTGCACATGAAAACTATGACAATTGTTTAATAATCGTCCAGCAAAGCATAAGTTCAAAAGATTGATCTCAAATAAAAATCATTCCACACACGATCCAACACTACCTAAAATGGACAAATGTGCTCACAATACCCTGTGTTTTTTTGTTGTTAAACCAACCAGGTGCTGCCACTTTCCAGAAGTTGTGGGGTGTTAACTAAAGGAAAATGAGGCCATATCAAAGAGCCAGAGAATGTTCCTATTGTAGTGTGGTGTTTGTACAGAGGGCCTGCCTGTTACGAGGGCCAGTGTGAGGCTGACCGGGGGAGTAATATAATGCATACATGGATCCCCCAGAGCCCATTCATGGTGTAATTGGTGTGGACAGAGCTCTTGGTCTCAGGGTTACAGTTAGGGAACTTCCTCTAATGTCCTGCTGGGAGGCCACTCTTCCCACACCACAAATACTGCAAAAAATATCCCTCTTAACCTGGATGTAAAATTCTTGTTTTTCTTCAAATGTGAAAAAACAGCAGACACTTGAGCTGTTTTAATTTGTTTCTGATCCACATCATGTTCTCAAGCAATATAAGTAGTCTTCTTTTTTGTCTTTCCTGTAGCAGGGCTGCAACTAATGATTATTTTTATTATCAATTAATCTGTTGTTCATTTTCCAGAAAATGGTGGAAAATTTTGATGAAAGCAGCATTCAAATGTCTTGTTTTGACCCCAACCCAAAGATATTCAGTGTTCTGTCATAGAGGACTAAAGAAACCAGAAAAGATCCACATTTAAGATGCTGAAATCAGAAATTGGACATTTTTAATTAAAAAATTCTCAGAACAATTAATCAATTATCAAAATGGTTCACAATAGTTAATTTAATAGTTGAAGCAGCTATGAGCAACCTTTGTATTTTGTTGCTTTTGGAGACCCCTGAGGACAAAAGTGTTAGTGTTTCGACCACCATAACCACAGAATATAACGTCAAAAATAAAATTATCCAAAGAAAATTCTCCTCATCCCCCCTTTTTACTGGCTAACATACTACTCGTTATAACTTTGCCTGGGCTCACTTTATCTGATTTCAAGGAGAACCTGTCTCCTACCTTAGCAGCAGACCTTAAGAGTAACTACACAGAAATAGTTGATCTTCTCACTTATGGTCTCATTTTCTTATGTAGGTCACAGGGAGGCATGTGTTTCATAACCTGTTAATAACTCCTTGTAGTAGCTTTAATAACTAATCAAGTAATCGATTAATTGACCAATTGTTGCAGCTGTAGCTTGTCATACATTAAAAATGGCAGTTTTTTTTTAGCAAGGTAAAATAAGTATTAAAGGACAAATATGATACAAAATTACTGATATGCTCAGTTCTGATTAGAGACCAAATAAAAGCCCATGTATGCAAGTCTGCAATACAAAGAGCGAAAACATTACCAGCAGCCAGAGTGAAGATTTACAAGAACAAATAAAGCAGAGCCACTGCCAGTAGGTTTAATTGTGGAGCTGAGCTAATTGAGACATCTTCATTATAATCATTACCATGTCCTCTTCCTTCCTTCCTCCTTCCTCTAATTCTATACATCTTTCTCAAGTCCCATCAAGCTCACTGCAACTTAATAGCACAGACAAGTCCGGCTTACCTCTTTATTACTATTAACAGGCCTAAATCTACTACGTAGGGATTTTCCCCTAAAATAACTCCAAAGCAGTGATAGCACACCATGTGGTCTCTCTTAAGCTGAATCTACACTTCCCATTAGGAGTGTCACACTGGGAAGGATCTAGCCTCTGCTGACCGCGACGTGTGGGGTTTTCTGGCTGGAGCAGAAGGAGCTAAAACACTTGTCTTTGCCCCCCGTTACCTCCTCCCTTTTCGACTGGTGATTTCACTGAACAGGAGCCTCTCTCTCTCTGGCTCTGTCCATCACAGCCTGTGGCCATTAATCATCTCAAGTGGACAGCGCTGACAGGCAGTTGGCTGCATCACTCTTTTATTTTCCTCCTCTTTTTTTTTTCTTCATCGCGCACCCATAGCGGCTGTAGCCTCACTTACTGCTCCCTGCCTCCCGCCATTACCTCTTCACAACCCCAACTACTGCCCCAAACCCCCATCCCAAAGGAGAAAGTGGCCGGGCGTCAAACCAAAACAAACATTCACCCATCTGCTTAATCGAAACCTTTGAGGTGGTTAATGGCGTCGAGCCAGCCTCAAAGCTTTTCTCTGCTGCTCCCAGTGGGGGTGAAACAGCAAAACCTGTAATGGATATGATGAACAGTGATGTCGGCGTAACTCATGAAGGCTAATATCCTCCACCCACACTCTTCCAGCATGTGCAGCCCGAGTGCATTTACATTACATTTACATGTCAGGCCATTAGCTGATGTTTATATCTGCGGCATATGACAAGAGGGTCTCCAGTAGAATAAAGCTGAGCTCCTTCTTTAAAACTACAAGCAAGAAATAAAACAGAGGTAGAAAAAGCAAAAGGGGCCCAGCAATGGATGATGGAGTAGTCAGTAAAGAAATAAGAGTCAAGGAAGTAAAGGAAGATCAGGGTTTATGTGTGTCTTCTGCCATTTCTGTGATGCAGTGCCTATCAATGGGCCCCTTTAAGCAGGGACAGGATTTAGGACAGCTGCTAAAATTCCTCAACCATTAACACACACATACACACACACACACGTGCCTGTTTTTAAGTGCAGAGGCAGGAAATGGGAATCCCTCGTAAGTTTTCCTTCCGCTGTTGCTTTCCTCTCAAGGCCTTGAGGCCCCCACGACGAGGTGGGAAAAGCACTTCACCATTTGTCTCTCTCGTCCAGAGATTCCACTGGATTTCACTTAACCTTCTTAACACTTCATGAAATGAGGTGGTACTTTTGAGCATAGCATTTCCCGTATCACCAGCTGTTATATCCTCTTCTTCCACACAGTTGACATTAAATTAAAAAGGCTTTCTAAGTACTCTTTCATTAAAAAAAAAAGAGTGCAATAATCTTGACCACATATCTATGAAGTGAAATGGAAGGAGGAGTAAACGCACAGTAATTAGAGGGTGCCACCAACAAGAGCTTAGCAAGGCTTGCTTTTCATTTCATATAGTCTTGGCACTAACGGCAAAAAGGGAATCCAGCCAAGCAATTTGTTCCCTGTGATTAAGACTCTGGTTTGAGAGACAGCAGAGGTCAGCCAAGTGCCTCTTGTCTTAAGGGAGGGGTGAAGAACTCACTCAAGAGTAGCTGAAATTATACCCTACCCTCCTGTACAACGGTTGTATCAGGTCTCTAATGTCAATAGCAACATCCCTGTCGTATCCTGCATCCATATTTGAAGCACCGCACAGCCGTCGCTGTTTATTTTTCACCTTACCAGTTGGCCAAATGTAAGAATGTCATTTTGTTCTGGGGCCTTTTACTTTCCCAAATGAAAACACAACCTACCAGGGTTGAAATTTTGTGAATTTTCCATAACTGAGAGTTGAGTGTATTAACAATTAATAATCAGTATTCAGTAATTAATAAAATAGAAAATGCTTTTTTCTCGGTTAAAGTTCTACTTAAACATTTCTAGTGCACATTAGTTATGTGAAACATTAGTTTATGAAGCATAAACAATTCGAACAAATAGACTAATAAAACAATAAGGCTCTCACATGACATAGCTGCTTTTGTCTGCCTATCCTCATTCAACAAATGTCATCAGACAAAATAATTTCAAAGTAGGCATCATCAATTGATAACATTTTTAATTGTTTAAATCATAACAGCGATAAATTGATTAATGATTAATTATTAACATACTTACAACCTACTTCTGTTTCTCTTCACATATTCTTTTTCCTTTGCCTCAGACTACTAGATGAGCACTGTGGAGACACAGCTGTATTTCTTTCAACTCTTGTCGCGCACTGACCCTTGTAGTCCCTCACTACCGGTCACTTGTACTGATGATGATACAGGAACTTGATCCATGCAATTTGAGTCCAGTTGCACTCACTGTAATTCTCTCAGGAAATGTAATTTAACTAAATAAGTGAGACAAAATATGAATGAGAGTTCATTTTTTATTTCTATTTTTATTTGACTTACTTTTAATTTGTATTTTTATCAGTGAATCAGTGTTTTGTTTTCTTTGCTTAGAGGTGAGGTAGTTTTACAAGCAACAAGCCAAATATACAAATTAAATAAATATATAGAGATTTTTTAAAATCATTGTTTTAATCTGAAGACAATAGAGTGTAAGCGCAGCTGAGTCTTTCTATTGATCACATTCAGGTGCTCTTTGGCTACTTTAGGTATACTGTGCTTATTTGTCTTATGAAGAGATCATCACGAGTGAAAAAAAATAATTTTGAATAAAAAATTCAAAATACAAAACACCTTCAAAAACAATCCAAGGCACACTGTAATTAAAATGCATATGTTTTACATGCAAAAAAGAGGCATTTAATTTTGCATTTTGGATATTTTATTCAGACTGTGTTTCATCCATGCAAAAAACCCTTCACAAGAACAATAATCATTGTTTTAATTTATTCAATGTCTGTCTTGCTCAAAACACAATAATTAGATGCTAAAACAGTTTGTTTTCACTGAAGTCAACCCATCTTTTCCTGCCTTAAGTAAATACAAATTTAGTGAAAATAATGTGATGTGGCGGACTGTAATCAGCCAGTTATCTGCTGTCAGGTGGCATTTTAGTCAGCTTGATGGATTTCTCTGTCTGACCAGCGTGAGTAAAGGGTCAGCAAGACACTCCCAGCGTCTGCCACTGGACAGAGATGCTAACAGGGCCCTGACAGATCCTGTCCCTCCCTCTCTCTGACTCGGCTTAATTCATCACCCTCCAAACAAGACCTCCGGGTGCTCAGACCAGACCAGACACTCAGAAGCTGCTGCTCTTGAGAGTGCGAGTTCGTCAACATACACGTACAGACACACGCACACACATGCAGGTCGATGCACATGGACTCATCTACACAAATGCACACACCATCATCATCATCATCCGTCACACTCTGACAAAACAAACCATGCATCATATACACACTTGCATACATATCGTATCACCCATCATAGCCTGTGACAAAACATAATGAAGTATGAACCACACACACACACTCACAGACCATCATCGCTCATCATAGCCTGCCAAAACATAATGTAAAGTATGCACCACTGTAATAACATTGTGATTCACCTTGGGAGGTATTGCTCAAGCCATGTAACTTGCTTGGCAACAGATTTGTCTGATAAAAGCCTAAGTGCATTAGCTGCCTGGTCAGAGGGGTCTTGTACGCAGTGTCAAAGTAGCACACGCTCGGCTGAGCCTCCCCGGCTGTTGGCCAACTAAATAAGTTAGGCCACTGCCAGATCCTCTTGGCTGTCATACTGCAGGCCCACAGGATCAACGGAGGCAGACCTCACCTGCTGACCCCTTAAGGCCTTTACTCTGGTGAGGGGAATTAGCAAAGGATTTCTTAGCCAGTGAGAGTTACAGCATGTTTTTTGAGCTGATCGCTGACATGGCACACTAGACAACCACTTTGGAAGACCAAAGCCACGAAGAAAAAAAATGTTAATTAATCGATTAATTGTTGTTATGTAATTCCGTCATGAATCCATGTTTCACAATTAATGTGCCACTAGAACTGTTTAAACAAAACTTAAACTGACAAAGAGACGTGCGCTTTTTATCATATTAATTATTTATCATTAATCGATTACTGATTGTTAAAATGTTCAATTATTTGTTATGAAAAATCCACAAAATTTTATTATATATGTATACTTTTATCCTTCTTCAGTTTACAAGACACTAAATTGACAAGACACCAATTGTATGAAAATGTAGTATGATTAAACCATTTGGACTGTATGCCTCACCCAAATCAACCTATAGTGAAATTCCAGATGTTCTGTAAAAAATAGCAAACCCTCCTCACACTGAGACAGGAAATGAATCTTAAGAAATGGAAGTCATGTGGTATTTGCTTTTTCCACATAGGCAGAGGGTGTGAAATTACCCCAACCAATGTCACATTTGTGGCAACTCGTAACTGCAATTTATAATGCAAAGGTATTTCTACAGGATTTAAAATATTGTACCTGCTTTGAGAGTTAGGAAAGCACATATGTGTGGTTTTGAAAAAAAAGTGTATATATATATATACACACACACACACACACACATATCATCTACAGGGCATAAAGCCTAAAACCACAGAAAACTTCAACAAAAACTATTTCACAATATAACTAGGGTCATTCACAAACATTTTTGTGGAAATGACCGAAGTAGTGGAATTCATTGAATTCATCTAATTCCACTGAACTCAATTTAAGTGTTTAGTAAGAACATTATGCAACAGAGAGCGCAATTGAAGAAACATCTGTTTATTTAAAAAAAAAAAAAAATTACTTTTGGATTTTTAAAGAGTACTCTTACCTCTTTTCTGCATGAAGGTAAAAAGGTCATCCAAAAACTCCTTCCTTTTGGGGTCATTGTCCAGTTCATACAGCTGCAAGAGGAAACAGAAACTTATTAGTGCCCCAGTGCACAAACTTGTCAGTTGACTACTGCATGTAGCCAACAGTCATCTGTAGTTCTTTCTCTGTGTCTGGTACTGTTGGCTCTACTTGTCTGGCCCATTCAGCATGTGAAATTGTCATTGAAACTATTTATACTGTTGCAATCAGATTTACAGTGGTGTAAAAATGGTTGGCTAAGTTTCTTTTGTTCATCTCTGCATAATCGTCTCTGAATAAATATAGACTAGTTATTTCCTCGCGCACAGGCACATGCATGTCACCGACCAACAGACATTGCCTGTTATCTTTGTGGTGTGCTCAGGTGCAACTTTTAACAGGAGGTGAGGTGACACGTCTGTTGGTCTGGATAATGGTTCAAAAAGTTAACCTATTCACGATTTCCACCAGTTTGACTTTTGAATGAATAAACAAATGTTATTTGCTGCAACAATTCATTTTTCACCCACTGAAGCCATATGGTGATCTCCAAATGCTTACCTTAGCAAAGTCTCTGGAGGCCTCTCCTCTTCCTCTGCTACTGTCTGCCTCATCTGCCCAGCCTGCACTCCCATTCTACAACAGACAAGAGACAAAACACAGATAAGGTCAGTAAACAAACAGAAAGTGTTACAAACACATTTAGATAGGATCCAGTCTGTAGTGATCTCATTTCATTACTTATGAGTCTTTGAAAAGTAACATGATTGTCTATAACTGAGATTAGTCTTTTGGCTTTTTGCCTTTATTTGATCACGACAGTAAAGATAAGAGAGGAAAGTATAGGCAGAGAGAGAGAAAAAGATTATGTCATGAAAGACAGTCCCTTGCCAGAACTGAACCAGAGTTGGTGCCTTGTTCCACAACTAATGCCGTTGCAAATTTGTGATTGGATTTCCAACATTTCCTCTAATGTTTTTTCTAAAATGTTTTAGAAAAGAGATCCCATCAGGTTGACACTGACCATAGGTCAAAAAGTTCATCTCTGGCTTAAAAAAACAGACTAAACTCTAAGCTAGTTACAACAACTGCTGACATTCTGCAACACAAACACATGAAAACTAATATATACTCAAACTCCAAGAGTGCATTTTTCCAGGGGTTGGAGGAGTAACCTCTGGAGTTATTGTGCCCCTGAGCTCCTGTGTCCCCCTCCCCCTTCATCCTCAAACATCTCCATTTGACCTAAACCATCTGCATCTGGGCCTGCCCTGCCCCCACCCATGTCTTCCGACCCAGCTGGATACAAGGGCCCCCCATCCTTCAATCTTAACGCAGCTGTGACGGGTGGCCAAGTTCATGGAGTGTAGCTGGCTGTCAGGAGGGGCCAGGAGAGGGTGGGCTGGTCAGTAGCCCTAGCGCACACACACACACACACACACACACACACACACACACACACACACACACACACACACACACACATATACACACCTACACACATACACACACACACACAGTTGAAGACTGATCATTGCTGAGTGTATGTTTGTGAGTGCAGGGAGGGGGGCAATGGCCCCACAGGACGGGAAGGAAGGAAAATAGGGGCAGAAAGGGGTGCACGGTATGTGCCGACCAGGAATGTCTCCTAAAGACAAAACCTATAAAAGCATCAGGAATCAAAACAAGATCCGTTTGGAGGGAGACGTTAATAGCTGCAGCCCAGGGTCTAGTTTCAAACAGGAGCCCATTGGTCAGTGGCAATTACAAGGCCTGAAACGAGAGCTGGCAGGGCAAAGGTTGTCAAGGCCCCTGAGAGCAAATCATTTTCACCCTCTCACTCTCTGTACGTGTAACACTTGTCAACATTCGCGCTCTCTAAACAAATACTCATCAGCCATCAACTTGAAAACCCACTGCAAATGTTATGTTTCAGGATAGGGATAAATGCACAAGGACTTCTATTACAAAATTTGATAACTGCTATTTAGAACTGCCAACACCCTCTCTTATAGCTCTTAACAGGAGGAGTCATTAAATCAAAAAGTCTCCAACATGGTAATAGTATTAATAAGGATGGAAATGAACTTGTATATTAACCAGAGCATATGAGCAGACTGGGAGGGACAGCAAGCGCCAGCGGGGTAGGGTTGGATGGCGCGCGGAGGAGTTTTTTTAAAAGGATTGTGCATCACCTTATCTCCCACTCCGTCCTGCTCCAATTTCACTCAGGTACTGCACAGACACCCACACCATTTTGAACTTTCCTGTTGATGAACTGTCCAGAGCTGTCTCTCTCTCTTCACCTCCTCAGTGTGTCGAGGTGTTCCATTTGCTATCTGCTGTGGTCTAAAACGTCCTCACTGATGTAAACTGAGTGAAACTGATGTACTACAAAAGCAGCCTTAATACAAAAACTTGAATGTCGTGCACTGTTTAGTCATTGTATAGACTAAGATGAAAAAAGATGAGGATTTCCCCCCAGAGGACAATATTTTATTAAAGAAATAAACTACTATTAACAATAATAATAGTGAAGAAATAAATAGATACAGGTTCTGTGGTGTTGGAATTTCCAATCTGAAGCCTGTAGTGCGCCATAGAAACTTCAATAATACGCGTATATTGAAACTTTTAGTGCGTTTTGTCCGACAGGCTACAGTTTAACTGAATTACAATGCAGAATTTTCTTTTTTGGAGTGAACGATTTAAGTGGAGCAGGATGAAACGTGAGTTGAGCCTGGAGCGATAATAAGTGGAGCGGCCTGGAGCAGCTTTGAGCTGGGGAGCAGCGTGGTTAAACAGCTTTGTGAGCAAAGAGTGGAAACTCTCACCTCTCCACTCTGCTCATACGCTCTGATATTAACACTAATACATAAGAAAAATGTTATTTCCCTTCTCAAATTGCATGAAAAGTTGTTTTTTTTTTCCAAAATGTTCATAAACCAATAGATTGTTATCCTCTAAGAAATTATATCCATTTTCAAAAAAAGTGTCCATTAACACAGCTCATTCCTTATCAAAAATATATTGTGCTGTCAGCTTACATCATTTATAGTATGTCATAGAGATTACAACAGGGTCATAATGATGGTAAATTATATACAGTATTGTATATTAGGAGGACTTATAGACCTTTGTACACAATTTGACCACCTCTGTTAACCTTTAACCATTATAAATGATTATAACACAGAAGATAATTCAGACCACAGTCAGGTATAATCTAACAAGCTTGCCTTGCATGAAAAAAAAACTTTGAATAGGGAACATCCAGCATGTATGAAAGGTGCAGAATGTAATGACCCCAAGGTCAACACTGTGTAATCTCTCTTACAGTAACCAAACAAGGAGCCATAAAGCTACATGAGAAACACCATCAGTCTGCTTGTTAGCAAGTGCATTCAGCTAATCTCACAACAAAGTGCAATTCCTCTCCAATGTTATGTCTGAATATCAATAGTTAGATAAACCTGCGTGAATGTCTCTGCTGATAAAACCCTAAACTCAAACCCTGAAATCCATTAAAATCAAATGTTATTTATACAGCACATTTGCAACAACAGAATGAGCATGTGTGTCTGTGTGTGTACATACAGGACACACTGGTAGTTACATTAACTGTGAACACTATTTAATGATTTATAATGTCTAACAGCTTCTACCATTTAACAGATGGTCTTGTCCAAAATAAATTACTATGACCCTTCCAACATCAGAATTAAGTCAGCTCACTAGAATCAGGAGCAACTACAAAAGAGCAGGCAGTAGCTGCTGGGTTACTGGCCTTGGATTTGTTAGGTGAACAGAAATATGTTTACACACAAACCACATGCACACCAACAGACACACTCATACTTGCATGCCTCCCTGAGGGACACTCTGTGTTAAGAGAGCACAGGGGTCAAGGTGTTCCTGACATCAACCAAGAACAAAGGTCTACAGCGACAGAACATCACCGTCCAGTCAGTGGCAGACTTTGGCTTTCTGCTCCATCCTCACGTTGGTTATTTCTTACATACAGTATCTACTGCACACAATTATGTTTGAGGTGGCTGTTATTATGTACACCCACTATGCACTTTAAATTGCAAGTGTGTGCATGAGTGACAAATTCTGTTAATTTTTCCATGGACAGTTGACGTATCTTGCATTGGTAACGAAAGTGAAAAATACTTCATCTTCCCATCTTTCGGGTCTGCTCTAAAATTTAACAGGTTCTTTCTTGGCCCATTCTACACCCTTTCCTGAAGTTTCATGAAAATTGGGTCAGTAATTTTTCATAATCCTGCTGACAAACAGACAAACAAACCAACAAACTGAATTGAAAATATGACTTCCATAGTGAGGCAGTAATTCACTATCAATGCTTTATATCGATTGTATGTACTAAATGTACTATCATTTTAACAAGTTAAATGTTAATGTCCCATTTGTTAAACTGAATCGAACTGGTTTACTACAGCATAAACTAGAAGAAGTTGTCAAACCATAATAGATTCCAATCCTAGCAAACAACTTAACCACTCAAATTTGTTCAAACAGTCAAGCAACTGTCTACTGTAGCATCACTTTGACCCAACTGAAAGAGTGCTCTCTTGTAGAAGCTGCTATGATGAAAATGGCCTTACAGATAAAACCGAACTACTGTAGGACTAACTATTATGTGAGTATTTGGGGTCTGGGAGTGTAAATTCTGCTGTCACTTGTCATAACGCAAATAAGTTCAGTTGTATCCATAGAAACCACGTCTGCCTTTCTAGCTGGTTCAAAAAAAGCGCAGTAATTGGAACATGAAGGCCGTTAACCATGAATAGACATGTTGGCTCTTGAATTGTGAGCGTGGTCAGCTGAGGAATGTTAACACTATGTTGTTTTTTTGTCAAGTTAGAGTGGATACTGATGTTTTGGGACAACTCCTTATGATCAGTCACCCCAGCCCCTTCATCACATCCAGCACTCCACCCAGAAGTTACTTCTTTAAAAAGAAATTCCCACACCCTTCTACCTACAGTGATGGGGACGCACAATGCCCGGCTTGCCTGATATAATTCAGAACTCTTTCAAATTAAATGTTTAAAGCATGTGTCTTAATGTTTATGTATGTGTATGATAAGCGCCTTTGTTACTGAAGTGTAGATTTTTGCTTTGTTTTCCAGCTTTATAGCCAGACATTTGAGAGTATATTTATCCAAACTGCAATTCAATTAGGTCAAATGAAATTATAATATTCAAAGAAAGCATTAAACATGTCTTTGTGTCTATGGATGCGAGTTGCCTACGCATGCTAGTGTGCACATGCTAGTGTTTGTGTGTGTGTGTGTGTATGTGTGTGCATGCTGGGTGTAGGATGAACAGAAGCCTTCGTATGTTTAAGCAGCCCATGCTTCCTCTCTGTGTCTCATGCTGTTAGCAGGTTTACTGGACAGGCAGTGGGTGGGCTAATCACATTATGGCCATACGTGACTGACTGGCGCAGTGCCAAATCAGGGATAAGAATAAGGTTGATGACCAGAAGTGAGCAGTAGCTGGTCATCTGGCTGGGGGAGCTTGACATATATTCAACAGCATTTCTGTACATAATAAAGTTCTCTCTATGGAAATGGTTGTTGAGTCCATAGGTTTGTGTGGGTTGCCTAGGTGGTCACCATGTTTTCATTTGATTTTAATCTGTAGAGTTTGTCAAAATGGGTCATAAGTCACCCTTCACTATTATTCTAATGCTGACATTAAATGAATTTGTGTCACTCTATTCTGTATTATGTCCTCTGAAGTTAACTTTATCTATAGTTCTAGGTTTGGCTTTTTTATATTCCTCTGTGTTGCCTAAAATACTCAATCTTGAGTGAAGTTACTTGTGAAATCCGTGCATTTGAATTGTGTATTCATATGACAATGCTGACATGACATCCTTCCTTCTGCAACAAGTTGACATTCTTTGCATATCCCTCTATCGGCGTCAGACAAACTACACAACACAAGTCAATACATAGCTTGAGGGTAATTCTACGCAGCCATTATAGAAAGATGTCTGGAGAGTAGAGTAGTAGAGCCACCATTTTAGTGAGGCCAGGCATGCCGGAACAAGAAGGGTTAATGGCTGCTGCTTAGAGAGTGGGGGATGGATGGCATTGATTGCTCAGGATGTTGACAGCACTTCTCCAATTTGATAGTGGAGCTGTTATTAGATGAAGAGGCTTGTTCTTAATAAAAGCATCATGTGATTTCCCTTCACTCTTCAAGTGGGAGGTCTGGTGGGCTAAAATTGAACTAAGGAAATATTCATTGTGTCAGACTCACTTTACAAAATCATCTCAAGAAAATAAAAGACGGGGAAAAACTGGATCAAGTAATTTTCCACATGTGCTTTGAAAAAGGTCAACAGCCAATTACATCCTGTGTAGGCAGTGTTGGACCTGTGTGAAGCAGGTCATTTTCATACTATAGATAACAAGCTGGATGACTCTGGCTGGTGGCATGGCAGAAAAAAACAAGTGACACCATTGCTCATCAGAAATGTGGACCTGAAAACAGTCTTTGTTGTGCAGCCTGCCAGTGTGATCCTGCAGACTAAACAAAGCCTAATGAAGAGAGGCACGTGTATCTGCCATATTAGACCCATGTTAGCCCTGAGCCATGCCCCCAACCCCTGTCTTCCCACTCTGAGCTACTGTCATGCCTCTCTGTGTCCCACCCTACACAGCTCCACACTGCAGACCAAGTCCCCTGGGCCACAGTCATTGAACAGGAGGTCCAAATCAATAGCCCTGGATGTGCAAACACAGGGAAGTCCCCAGCCCCCTCCGGACGCAATCTCACAGCACACGTCAATACTCATCATCCTCAGTCATCTACCGCCACGCCAGGGAAACTGAGATGAGGGCAGGATCACAGCTCCCACGGTGACCTAACCCCTTTACCGCCAACAGGACACCCTAACGTTTGACTAACACAGTGAAGGTTTCCATGGTAAACCTTCATCAAATTGCAGTTATCTACAAAAAACACAGCGTAAACAGCCACACCTATTCTCAATTAAAACTAAATACATGCACATTCAAGGAAAATCCCTATAGCAACCCTGGGCAGTAAATCACAAGTAACAAAATGTCTCTGTGCAAGCTCTGCCAGAATAGACACAAGAGGGAGGGTGACTTTAGTGAAATTCACCAACATTCCTGTACACCAGTAACAGGACCTCACAATAACAGGAGAGCCCCTCTCATCCCACAGGTACTCTTAACATCTCATTCCCGGACTAATCTTTTTTAGCCAAATTGCTGCCTGTCAAAACAGTTCAGCGAGGGAAATCTTTTAAACAGACACAGCGGCAGTAATTTAATCACAATCAAGGCCTCAAGCAGAAATCTGGATTGCAGCCAACAATAGTGATACATGGCAGGTAGCCAGAAAAGAGGCTACACACATGCTTAGTGGTTAAACTTTCTTATTTTCTACATTTGACTAAAGAAACATTAAAAATACTCTGGGTGCAGGTTCCTCTTTTTCTAAAATGTAAAGACAACTTAATAGGTATTTGATTTTGTACGCTCATTTGTGAGGAAAACTGGATCTGTGTTTACATATGCCATACAGTAGTAAGCCTGTTTCCTCATATATTGGAGAAGAAAAGAGCCCTGATGCATTTAGTTTAAGTCCATCTGCAAAGTCGCGTTCATGCTCTGAAAGAAAGCGAATCTGCTTCCTCTCAGCATGCCTATAAAAACGAGCATTGTGGGGGGCAGCAATCGCTAATCCAAATCAAATAATTGAGGACTTGATCCCACAGCGGGACTCCGGGAATCATTTATAGTGCCTCTTTCCGTGGGGAGGGGTTTATGGGTGGGGGGGTGTTGGGAGCTGGGCTGAGCGGATGGCGTTCTTTATCTGCTAACTACTGTAAAAGATCTCATGGTGAGCTGGCCATACGCTACTCACAACAAAGGTTCTGGCTAATCGTGATTCCATGTGCAGCAAGAAGGAAGTAAATCTCACTGCCACTTGGGAACATATGGGAGAGTTCCTACCCACAAACAGATCCACTACGGATTCTCTGCTCTCATTAAGAATTATTATGGAGCATAAAAAAGGTCACATATCACATGAGAGCTGGCCAGCAGCAGAGAACAGGACCCAGGGGCATGCCTGCCTTGGAGTGTCCGGTCATGTTTGTATTATAGCTGGAAGAGATTTCTGGCTTTGAGGGAACAGACAAAGTGGCAGGGACAATGGGCTAAGCGTCCAGGGGCAGAACATGTTCCTACCTGCCCCAGCTTCAGCCGTGCTGCACCTCTGAAAGGGCTGCTGAAAAACAGGCCTCCAGGCAAGACCACCCCTCCCTCCATTAATCACTCCAATTACAAAGATGAAAAAGAGGAACAGAGAAAAAAAAAAGGAGGGGGGGTCACAGATAGAAAGACAGAATGAAAATAGGCAAGCAGACAGACATGCTTATCAATACACTATTTCACCTCATCCAATTTCACACCTAAAGAGAGAAAGACAGACCACAGTGTAACCAACAAGAAATGCTCATATCTGAAAGAAATGGGTGGATCTGCATATTTAGTTCCTGGGTAAACATGTCTGTTGGTGACCAGCAAATCTGGTTTGCCAAATAAACTGACTGCATTTGTTCAGCTCCAGCCCTTTCACCAAGACACCACATTCCACAGGCAGAGGCCCCATCCCCCATTACACTAGCTGGCCCCTTTCGCTGCCTCACACAAATGCAACGTTTATAGGCTGGTGTGGCCAGAAGTTCACACTCATTGGTTCAAAGACCCTTTCACAGGCAGAGCAAACATTTTAGTGAATCACATCTGTGCCACCACATACAGTACTCCACAAGTTAACCCTTTCCCGTACTGTTTCAGGCCCATACGAAACTAGAACTCAGAGACTAGATTTTCCAACTAAACTATGCACAGACTTGCATGGGGCCCCCTCGGTGCCCCTCACTGATAATTTGATTTGAAGCTATTAGTTTTGCTCTGTGAAGTGTACAGTGACACATATTAAATTGTCTGCAATATGCAAAGTACTTTTCATTCCACAAACATACAAATTCATATTCTCACAGTACATTAAACCTAAAAGTATTGTACAGCAAAACAATTTTTATCGTAATTTTTGGACCCCTTGTAATCATTGCTGCTTTGAGCAGCAAAGCTATACAGCTGCATTCAGGTCAGAGCAGCTATTAGCCGTTTCTTCTGGGTTAAAAGCTTTGGCTAAAAATACCTTGCATATCTCACATCTTTCAAAGAGCAAGCATCCACTTCACCCCCATGCTAATGGCAGCTGGAGACATCACACAGACCTGATAGGCCTTTATATACATTCTCATTATACTGACAGCGCCGGGAACTTGATACATTCACAATCAACAAAAAACCTTCACTACTATTAGGACACATCACATCTAATTACATATGAAATGACAGAGGTCACAACGCCCGCAGTCAGATGGGTAAATGACTTCTTTGTATGGCGGTGGGGTAAAGACGCATGGGAGGGCTAGAAACCAGTCCCATTATTCTCAGGGTTTCCTCCATCAGTGAAGTTAGTGTTATGACTATCTCTCTGAATCTGCAGTATCAAATGTTCAAACCATAAGCGCAATTCACAGCTTTCTGTATAGTCTAATCGATAGGGAGCAATTTCTCTGCTCAGAGCCAGAGGTATCTGTTTCCTCTCAGCTAGCGTTAAGTGTGCAGGGGCATTCCACCTCTGACAGGCCAGTACCCCCCAGGGACCCCGGCTGGGATGGTGCAGCCCGTCACGCATCTGGAGCTCATCTCCAGGGGCCGACGAACCACTACATCTCTACTGGACACTCAAAAGATGGCAGAGACAGCCAAAAAACTAAAAACCAAATCACACCAAACTCATGGTTAGTATCACTGCACTAGAATTTAAGAAAAAAAAACTTTTGAGTGTCATTTCACTGCCATTGCGGTGGAAGTCATGCAATCATTATGTAACCATTATTAGCCAGCAGCTATCAAGTTCACTGTTAGTTATCCTGTAAAAGAGCACCTTAAAACTTCTTTTTTAATTTGTCATTTACACTTTTTGACCCATTTTAAAATTAGAACGCTGTTTTTGTAACTCAGCACTGTACTACTATGCGACCAGCAAAGTGATTATTATGGGCCATGGTAATATGAATGATAAATGATGCTTCCATAACTCTGGAAATGGATTAGAAGTTTAACCCATTTTTTAATTAAAAAAAAAAAAAAAAGCTGTATCCAACAAATATCTTACAAAAATGGTCTCATGTAATACTTTTTTTATTTCAAGAATATAACAATGGATTCAAATATCTAGGGAGACACCAAAAGAAGTAGCAGACACAGTGAACTGGTTACCATGATCACCTTTTATTGTGATGTCCTATGTCCTATGGAAAGACACTCCTGACACGTTGCATCACTGTATCTTGTATCTTGCACTTGTATCTGCGAAAAACACTGCCATCACCTCAGAAACAATGTTGTGTACACTCTGAAATGTGTTGGTTAATATATTTTGATCAGCAATAATGATAATTAATCAATCATCAGTTAATAATTTATATAGATTATCACATACATAGCCCAACATTCCTTAAACGTTTCTAACCAAGTTTACAAACACAGATCATGTTACATACTTTGTAAGTCACCGTTCTGCATAAGACGCTTTGGGAGGAAATGATATTTGGCAGGTAAATTATTACGTCTAGTCAAACTAGATATTTAAATTGTTGACACTTGACAGCCTGAAATAAAGAGCCCACTTAAATGCTTGCTTAAGCTGCAGTTCAGCCCATAAACAGACATCACAGAAGTTCGGTATATATGATCAGATTAGATAAAACTGTAATGATTCTCATGTGGAAATTGGGTTGTTGCAGCACCAGATATGATATAGATAACAAAACATACAGACTATACTGAATGTAATATATCAGCACCAAAAGCCCACACAAAGAATGGTAAAACCAATAAATGCAAAGACATAGTTTCGATTGACAGATTTAAGCAAGATAAGCAGATGTTTGGACAGTATATAGTTCACATTTAGTCACCCTTATTTAAATCTAATCCAGCTCCTATGGTGCGCAGTCAGCCTGTATATGACTATTGCTTGGACTAAAGACTAAATTATGTTTTTCCAACCACACTAACTCACTATTAGTTTGATTTGATGTTTTAATTTGCCTTCAACATTTTTCTAAGTATACACACACACATATATATATATATATATATATTATATATATATATATATATACATATAGACAAATGATCTGACCACACATCCTTCCTGAGTTGAGCTTCCTTAGGTTTTCTAATAACATTTATTTAGGGCAGGAAAACCTGAGATGTCTTTGTTTGACCAGATGGCTGGCTAATCAAGGCTGGCTCCGCTGGGGGTTAGGGGCATCCCAAATCTGCTACAAACATTATTGAACCATGCTCCACATTTATATGCTGATGTCTGCTAGACATCATCTGTGATCTGATACAAATGATGCACATTTCAGACATAAAGAATCACACACAGTACCTGCTCAAGTTTAACGAGGCAAGGCAAGATTATATTTCTGTTGTCAAATAATGAAGTGCAAATGAAAAGATTCTGCTCTAAAGGTGCCATCCCATTGAAGGATATCAAACAGTGGAGCCACATTCCTATTATCCTCTCCAAGTTACAACATATAGCTCTTATAATAGCCTACATTCACTATAGGCCCCGCTGTTAATAATTCAATTTGCTGTGCCACTCTTTAATCATTTACTAACGTGGCTTTTGAAATTATTGACTGCAGTTGACATGGTCCATAGTACTATTCACAGTGTGATTGTCTATTAACCAGATCAGCTACAGGTCGGAGCCTGATGTGTTTTTTCTATCATTTCAAATAATTCAATGATTCAATACAAGGCCTTCAGTTCTATACAAGTGGATCCAACAGTTGTGTGCTGTAAAAAATCCAAAAGCGTCATTCCACTTTTCATTATAAACTCTCAAATATTGTATTTCTATTATAATTCTATATTCGAAACATGCAGCAGCATGCTGCCATGACAAAGTGATCAACAGCAGTTTTGTTAGCTCATTTAATTTCAGTACTTTATGTAAATATTGTAACACATTTATAACATATTTATGAAATGTTCAGAACCTTTTATCAAGAGAAGCTGGATAGCAGAAAAGTGCTAAGCTCTGAGCAAGTGATCTGCAAAAGAGATTTTATCCAAAAGAAAGCAATTTATATGCTTCAACATGCCTCTGTGCCTCTGCGTGCTAGTATACTGTGTAAATGAATCACTATTACAAACAGGACTTTGCTCATGCTTCCTATATGAAGCAGTGTGTGCACTAGTGCAACATTTAGGATTACTAGCCAGTGGCTTTGACAGACACACTGCGTACTGCTGGTTTCTTGTGATGACTGTGATTCAGGAAGTGAGCAGCTTTGGATGACGTACAGCCCTCAGTGTAGAATGTAAATGTTGGAAGCTGAGCTGTGAACACATTGCTTTTAGTGTAATGTGACGTTTCCTGGGCAGCAGCCAAGAGCTTTTTTTTCTTCCTTCCTCATCTGCTGGTAGCTCCCTCTTACAAGAACATGATTACGCTCAGCTTGTGTTTGAAAACTTGGCAGAAACACAACCTGGCAGCATGCTACTATAAACTACACAAGATTTTGGCAGGCAGCGCAATGACTGTGCAGACTGAAAAGCCGGCAGGCGATAGAAAGGAAAGCCTCCTGCACTGCTTTCACCTCCTTCTCCTTTACAAGGCTCTGTTGAAGGTCCCAGTCTACTGCTGTGTTTACCCAGGGGCCTTGACACAGTGGCCCAGTTAGCACCTAAAGGCCCCAGACACCAGCCTGGAGCTCTGCCAAGCAGTGGCAGAAGACAAGCCAAGAAAGCCACTAACAATAGACAACTCTCACTCTTCACCTCCACACCTCTTCAGTGCCGGGCCCTTTGTACAAGGAGCAAAGCCCAGATATGAAACAGCCTACACCTAACTGAAAACAGCTGGTAGGTCAGATCAGATCATTTTCAATTTCATCAATATCAGCAATATACACTGAAGGCCAATCCATATCCAATCTGCACTCCGTTAAAACATTGGAAACTTCATTTAAATAACTTGCACTAAACTGGGAAAATGATATGTATCCTACCATTATCACCTAGCAGTTCTCCATCCACAATAATATTTCAGAAACAAAAAAAAAACAACAAAATCTAATCCATGTTCTTTCCTATTACAGCAATTATTTGGTAAGGAGGGACAGACATTAGCACTTCTCAAACAGAGGTCCCACAATACTGCCTTAAAAAAGGCACGTTATTATGCCGGCTCTGCTGTTTTATACTGAATCACCCGCATAATGCTGCCATGTTTTCAATTCAAGATAACTGCCCACTCCCTGATTCAGCCCTGTTACTACCAACGCTGCAACCTTAACAGCAAGAAAAACAATGACATCCCCATTCTGTGTTTGTACTTTTTATACAGAATGCCAAGGTCGTATAACGGCACAAAATTTCTGCCTCGAACAGGCTGTATAAAGGGGACTACTGCCTGTGTAGTGTCTGCCGGTCAACATCCAATTCCAACATGCAAAGCAGCTACAATTTCACAACTTCCACCAGAGGACTAAATGTATCCAATTAACCTCTTAAAAAAATATGAACAGATTTCAAAATTACCTCAACCACTCTATTGACTGCTAAAAAATATCTTATAGTAGTCTGCAAAAGAAAATGCAGTATGACTTTATCTACATTATGCAGTGCAACAATCAGTGTGTTACAACAACACAAAACACTGTAAGAAGTTGTTAGTGAAGTCACTTTACATGGAATCAGTGTATCAAACCTCAGTACTTTTTGGTACCACCCATAATGCGTTGGTAAAACACAGTATTGAAAACTGTCAAGTAATAAAAGCTGATTTGTGATTCAAATAATTATTTAGCCAATTCTAGACCATTTTATTTAGGCAAAGTTCTTGTGCAGCTGGTCAGTTTAGGACTTCATTTTACAGAAATAAAAAATTGTTTTGTTGGTACTCTTCCACAGAAAGTATTGAAAAAAAAAACTTAAGTATCATTTAGTAGCTGAAATGAATGAAAAGCAGGTATCGTGCCAACAACAGCACTGAAAGAAATTAAATGATACCAAGCTCAAATCTGTGGCAATAGCAGAATACCTTTAATGATTATATTGTTGTTAAATATTTGTTTGGCTAATAATATAAGAGGATAGTTACACTTAGAAATATGTTTAGTTTGACAGAGTTTCATGCAGGAAAACTCAGCTAAGCTCTGTTTTAAATCATCATCAAAATCCCTTTAAAACCAGGTATATTCAAAGAATTGATTGCGTGAGAAGGCTGCAAAGACAGACCAACAAGTTAAACATACAGTATATATATATGAGACCATACATGGTACATGGACAACAGGACTTCACATACTGTGCCAAGGGTCACTGCAACACACACGGTGAACAGTAGTCTATATACATGTGTACTGTATATATCACTATATGCAGTCAGCCTATATAAAACTCAGGGAGACTTTGCTCAACAGTGTCATATGACCTTGGATCTATTTCCCTGCAGCTGCCAAAGGGGTTGGTGGATGTCTTTGTTTCATTTGGCTATTCCCCCTTTCTCTGTTTGCCTTCATTAAAGAGCAGGTGTTGAGATATGCTGAGTGGGAGTGGTTGTAAAGGACGAATGGAACTTGCGATGGTGTGGGGAGGGGGCTTGTGGTTTCACTACCAACTGATCAAATTACAGCAGGCGTCAGTAGCTCAGTTTCCATTAAAAGCAAAGTAGTCAATCCTCCAGGGTCGATTTGGGAAAAAAGTGTGACAACTCTAATGGACATGCACCATTTGCATTTAAATGTGAGAATTTTGCCTTTCAATTCAATTAATGGAGACGAGCAGTGTGGCTTCAGTGACAATGCGCATGAGGGGTCATCCAAGAGGTAATTTGCATGATGTTGCAGGAGCAATTACTTCAACTGAAAGGCAGACACCTCAAAATACAAAGGGCAACAAGACCTTACGCTCTTAACAGGTACGCTTGGAAAATCAAAATTGAATGCATCTGTTGAGATAAGGACAACATACTTCCTTATGCTGTACCTCCCACCATACCGCATGTAAAGTGGGATCTGAATAGGAGTATGGAGCACTCTCCAAGGGGCCCAACTTTAAGCAAATATGTCCACACTGCAAATTACTGGAGCATACAGATAATAAAACCACAAAGGAAATGAGTATTTCAACAGCACCACAGCTGCATATTCTCTGTCTGAAGGAGGTAAAGAAATAAGGAAAGGGGAAAGTCCAAAAATGATCTACAAAAGAAATGACACTTCTAAATTAATAAAATAAAGACTAGTGAAAATCTTAATTTGGTATCTAATGTTGAATATCAGGGACAGACACTGTTATTTTTAACAGCCCCACAGGCCAGCAAGCCATGAAATCTGGTATATAAATATGTTTTTGGAAGCCCAAATGTAAACTTATGTAAAAATAATATAGAAAAGTAATTCAACACAACTTAACACAGCCTTCCTTAACTGCAACACTTGGGGTCTTATGATGTGATGTTTCCTGAAGGCGCTGTTTTAGGTCAAAGAAGATGAAAACTTAGCTAATTGAGGGAACTAGAAGCAAACACCACAGTACATTACATCACTGCATCCTTCTATAAGGATCACAGTTTGAACAGGATTAGCAAAACCACACTTTAGTAACCCTGACGTATCAGTAGCTAGCTGGCAGCAGGAACTATTCCCTGTTTTTGCAGACCGTTGAACTGAAAGACATGACGGAATCAGGATGTTTGTGGAACTGTAACATTGTGCTGCTGATAAAACTTGGGTGCCACCTGCATTTAATATTTAGGGCCATGGTTAATGTCAAACACGAGCAACATGCAATATCTACCTGAGTGGTCGTGATGCTAGAAAAACTGTGTAGTTATTAAATGCTTAGCTCTTATGTGATGTGTTACAAATACAAATGTTTTCATGAGACCACAAAACTAGAGCCTGACCAATATATTACTTGACCGATATTATCAGCCTGATATTGGCCTATGACAGTTATATTTATCTATATTGGTATCGGTATATACGTATGTTGTCTGATAAATGCCTATATGAAAACTTTTTTTTCTTAAAACATTATGCAAATTGTTTTCATTTGTTAGCTTTACAGGCAGCATTCTGATTTGATTCTTTGTCTGAAATCAGTTTAACATATATATTTTTTGCATGTGTTTATAGTTGTTTATAATTATTAATAATACGGGTAAGGGTTCACTTTTTCAGTTTATTGTTAAACTGTATAACACCCTGACACCATTGCATATCTTTGTTGTAAGTGTTACACACTTTTGAGTAATCATTGTAAAAAATGTGTTTATAAATAGAAGTATAAAGAATATCTGAATTATTTTCCCCTCTAATATCAGTATCGGCCCTAAAAATACATATCAGTCAGGCCCTACACAGAAAGAAGTTTGGTCCAGGTATTCTCCATCTAGGATGTTTGTGTGGTGGTGAGACTACTGTGGGACCCCCTTCATCGATGCAGGGCCTGAGTCCATGAATGTATAAACCTAACACAATCCAGGAATCTTGTGCGTTAGGATGACAGAATCATCATGACTAGACACTGCCAATGAGAGCTATGTTTGTCCAGGCCATGGTGTGGCCAAGGTGACGGGACTAGACCCACCACGAGAAGACTCCTCCCGTCTGCCAGCTGCAGATGTGCCCTTTGGGACTCAGACAAATAAAAAAAAGTGTTTCTGCCTGAACCAGCGGGCCCTCCCATCCAGCTCCTCCCATTCAGGCCCTTTGGCTTTTTTCTTTTACAGCCCCTGCGACACTGAGTGAAATGAATTGAAAGATCACCAATCAGGGGCCTGACTACAACACGGACATACACCCACCCACCCCCATCAAACCCCCTGTCTCTTGTTGGGAGCCCCCGGTGGGAATGTTCACTGTTTGAAGAGTTAACTCTTTAATTCCGTCTGGAATGTTTCCTCTGGGTGGGGCAGTGTAGTGTGTTGAACCAGACCACTAACCTCTCTTCTCCTTCCACAGCATCTCCTCCCCCCTATCCCTCCCCCTTCATCTCCCTACTAAATTCAATACCTCTATTTCAGGCAGGGGGAATCGTCCACACTTGGCTGTTAAGAGCAGGTCAGCACAAAATGAAACAGTCTATGCCAGTATGATTACACCTCAACCACACCACCCTGATTCAGATAAGTTCTAAACTGCCACGTGCGTGTAAATAATTTCCCACCCACAGTGACAGTTTGGAGTTGTTTAATAGACGTTTGTCACACTAATGTACCAAAAACCATAAATAACTGTTAAAATCTTGGTCACAAGACGAACTGGTACCAAAAAGCAGTAATGACATACTACTGTCATACTAGAGTTTTTATGTTTATATCCAGATTAATATTTGGCTGTGAAAAACGTCAGTAACAAAAACATGTGATGAATTCATTTTTGAATGAATGTCATAATAGAGTTATTGTCAGCTCAACAGGTCAGGCTTTTGAATAGATATTGCGATGACAACTTTTATGGTCTAAGGACAAAATTGTATTACTTCACTTTGGATCTTTTATATATACCTTTTATATTTTTTAAACACAACGGACAATTTAAATGAAGTTAAATGTTCCAATATCGCCAACAACCTCTACTGGAAACTGGAAGTTCAAAATATAATTACGCAACACTAGGCCCTTATTTGTTTCCATCCTGACACCAATTCAACCACAGCCATCACAGCCAGGCTACATTAGGTACAGAGTAGCATCAATCAGAAAAATGCCATTAAAAAGGAAATCCAGAGCTAAAAGCCCAGCTGCGTCCACCCAACTTGAGCTAAGGCCTGCTCTTGATGAAGCAAAGCAAGGTTCACACAACATTGAACTATAACTATAAACTGAAAAATTCCAAAGCAACGCACCATATACATGAACATGTAAACACTACACCTCTGTTAAATGTTGGCCTAACAAAACCCATCTTGGGAAAAGAGTGTTTTAAGAGTTTAGCGCTTAGCCTTATGGAGAGACATGCCAAATTTTAAGAGCTTGAAGCAAAAAAATAATGCATGTAAACATAAACAATAAAATGTAAATGTTAATTTATCTGTTTTCACACTCTGTAACTTGGACAAATAACTAGAAGAAAGAATAATGGATGAACTGTCAGGTCAGCCAAAATGTTTATTAAATTTTCACCCCAGTCAGCTAAAATCAGACACCTTTAGCCAGCTCAGTCTGAATCTAGATCAGTGTTGTAGTCAAGAGGACAAATTTGGAAACGAGGTTAGCCATTTAGTGTTGAGGACATTCATCACAAATGCCATTAGTAATATAATTTTGTCGTCGTGAAGTCATCCAAATGACAAAGAACCTGGTGAAGAAAAAGAAAATCTCATTTCCACTACATGGTACAGCTCAGCTCGACTCAACTCAACTCACTTTGGTACCAGAGACTTTTCTCAGTTTCATTTACCACGGCATATGGATTTCACCCCCTCAATGTTGATGGGATTCTTGGCTGACTGTCACAGCGATGCCAGATCAAACTGCTGTAACAGGATCTTCAATGGGACACAAAGACAGGGAGAATGGAGGATATCAAAGAAATTACTGTTTGTCACAGCAAGCGGACAACTATTTGGCAAATCCTAAATCAGAGAGAAGGCGACAGGAAGACACTGGTTGCTTCGTCTTGGGCAAGTGGAATCCTTTCTTACTAGTCAGTGGTCTGCAATGTTTTCACTCCTTTCACTGCCAATTCAGCTTGCTTGGAACCCTAGCCGAGCTGATACCAAAAAGTACCAGGTCTCAGATATTACCCACAACATTTGACGCAACCACGTAGTGGAAAAGGAGCAAAAAGAGATTTAAATTTGCAAAAGGAATATATATAACAAGGAAATTAGGGACTTTCTTTAGTGTTCCATTTAGATTACAGTTACACATTCCTAGACACATATGGTCAAAAGAAAACATTTGTTATGGTTTACAACAGGTCATCCCTCTTCTTTGATTAGAGAGGATAAAATTGTTAAATTTTACTTTTCCCAGTAATGCTCAAAAATCCTCAAATGTGGGAACTACTTAACTACTGCACAAAAGTAGACTTTAAAGTTAATTAAAATACCTATCAGGACTTACACTGTGCCAAACAGTAAAAGATGTACTGACTTCTTGTACAGATTTGAGTTTGAGTTGGTCCTTCACTTCTACTAGCCCACTACTTTGTCGTAACATTCTCCAATTCTTGGTCAGGTAAAACATGTGAAATAATGTATTCACTGTGATATGAATGCATCATTGTCAGTATTCACAGCAGAAGTGAACAGTCAGGGTTGAGATTTTCAATTTACTGTGTAGCTCAACAGTTTGAACATGGCTAGGTCTCACACATTAAAGTTGCACCTCTTAAATCAACAAGCACTGCAACATGTTTAAATGGACCTCAGCCTTCCTTTTATTTCTGATCTGAATGACCTCCATTTGCAGGCGGTTTCTACAAAGAGGGGTCAGACGGTAATTCCAGCCTTATTACATCAGCATAACAGGAAGTCTAGTAAATAGAATAAGACTAAGTACACCATTTAAAACCCACTGACAGTTATGGCATGTGAGACATTAACATAACATTCAAAAAGCAGAAACCAGGTCAGGTTGGTGCATAAAGCATGCACACCAGGCAGTGAGGCCTCCTTGCTCCAACCACAACACTACTGAGAGACATGGTGATATTGTTGTAGGTTTCTCACACATCCAGCAGCCTTCCCAACAACACTGCAGTGATGTGCTGATATGCCACGGTAGAGCTGTTCCACTGTCAAAATGAAAACTTGAGTCCATTTGCTAAATACAATGTCCTCCTCATTCATCATAAATGAACCATAAACAAGGCCAAACATTCCTGCCTCTAAAAGCTCACACACAATCCTTATTGATCTCTGCACTGCAGCCGTGCAGCTCCCCACTTCCTGACTGATGTGTTGCTGGGGCGACAGCTAAATTATGCAACAGCACTGGCTGAACAGACAGGCTTCAGCGCTTGAGCAGAAGGGCTTGAGGTTGGCAAACGACGGCAGGTCTTAGCAGCAACAGATGCCCAGTTACTGTGGTCTGCTTACCCTTGTTGGCCACAGCTTTTCCTGAGTCATCTGTATCCCTCATGCAAGTTGTAGACTAGTTCTGCCTTCTTCTGTTCTGCCCAAACAAATGAAAGAACTACTTTTGCACAGATTTACTTGCCCTGAAATGACTTAACAACCACCTTTTCTGATTTGGAACATTTTCAAATGAAAAAGTCTTACATCTGATCCAAATTTCAGACTACAAATCTAATCAGGCTATAGAGGGTGATTATCCAGTTTGATGCATTACCTTGCAATTGTTCAACCAAAATTTACTAGGGCTGGCTGTTAGTCCATGTAATACAATGAAAGAGAAAACCAACTTGTGTAATGTCAAAGGTAAAACATATAGAACTGTTTGTAAACACACCATTCAAAGTTGACACTGGCTCAACGAAAGAGAGAGTGAGAGCGACATATAGACTGAATGGAGTAAGGGAACACCATAAAACGTTATTTTCTGATAGTTCATAGCAATTATATTCTCAAATACAAATAAACACAGCCACACCTATGCACAAAGCCCTAATCTGCGTGAATACAGCATAAGCAGTCCTCAGCCAGCTTTGCCTGTGTGTGTATGCATTGTATTAAACTCTTTCTGCAGCTCTCACACAGACAGCAGAGAAAAGAGACGTACAATGCAATTTAACTGTTGGTCAGTAAAAGGGATGTCATGATTCTCCAAATCTGCAATTTGATTTGACTTTAAATTTCAAGGTCACAATTTGATTTGATTTAAACAGTGTTTTAGCACTGATGCGTATGCAATTCTTAGACTGTTGAGCGTTTATTTATAAAGATCATTTATGCCCTGACAACTGTCATTTACATTTTCACATTCCTGTTTAAAAAAATCTGTTATCAAGTGTGATATAAAAGTCTGTTAAGACATACTGTCATCTTTGAAGTGTTTTTTTTTTCTTCAGACAGATGCTGATGCTAGATGCTGCAAGCAGGCAGTGAGAATTGCCATTCTTCTTTGATTTTGTTCAATTTCACTCATTTCACTCAATTTTCGATTTAATTTTGAAGTGATGGTATCCCTACTCACTGTATTGACTGAGGCCTACATACCACTGTCAATAGGCTAAAGCCCAGAAACATCTGAAGTAGACACCACCACACACTTCTAGTGAGCCATAAGTGATGATTTAAGGCATTTTCACACCTGCCTTGTTTGGTCCGGTTAAAATGGACCCTGGTCCGTTTGCCTGTTTAGTCCAGTTCGTTTGGGCTGTTGTGAAACCTGTCAGTCAAACCCTGGTACAGATTAAAGAACCGGACCAAACAAACTCTGTTGTGTTTTGTTTGTGGTGTGAAAGCAAACAAACCAACCACTGGATTTTATGATACAGATGTGATTTTTGCACGACAAAAGCTTAACTTCTAATAAAACCATCTGCTGATCATCAAATCTGTTCAGGAGGCGATAATATAATTGATAAGACATGTACAGCCTATATTTATGAAATTCATTTAATAACAGTTATGTACCTCAGTGCAGGTATTTTTCCTCATTAACAGGCCAAAAGCTGGTAAAACTGCTGCATTTGTATCCTACTCAGTGTACTCTGTCTGATTAAAAAGTGTGTGACAGTGACCCCACAGTAATACAACTGTATGTCACACACATGAAAAAGTCCGGTGTAGGGCAATGCGCTCCCTCCTCCCTCCTTCCCTCTCTCCCTCTAAAAGGGGGAAAACAAAAATCCTGGTGTTTCCTTCTTATTCTTTTCTTCTCCTCCCAACACTTCTATACACTCAATATATAAAGCACTGCAGCGTGCTGTCTTTGTGTAGACATTACGCACATGAGCCACAACAGGTCAGTGAGATGCATACAGGTGTGCAGTGTCCTGTAGGCTGCAAGATGCCTCCTATTCATCCTGTTCTTAATCTGTCAGTCATTATTCATAACATGCAGCGATTTGCTAAACAATGCTTATTATTGGTTATTTCTGTGTGAGCTTAAATATACACATTTCATCTTACACATTTTATTCTTTTGGTCTGGACCAAATCAACCATAGTATTTTTAATGTAATTTTCTTCATTGAATCATGGGATATTACACAAGAGCACCAACAGCCAAAAATTGGAAACAATTAAAATGTGGCCAGCAATCTGTCATTTGATGCCTAATTTGATGCCTGGCCAGCACTCCTACAACTTACTGTTCAGGCCTGTGACGTGATGAGAGAAGTACTCATATCAGTTTCTATGTCTCGTAGTTTTGTCATCTCTTTCCCTCTGTGATTTCAGCAATGCAAATGTAGACACACTCTACTCACTGCCTCCACTTTGCCTGATTTGTCAGAAGGTGGAGTTAACAGGAACAAACAGCATGTGACCACAAAATTTGTAAACCTCTGGAAAGAAAGCCATTGCACTCACACCACCTGTAGCTGCACTCTCAGTTACAACATCCAGCCAATCCAAATGAAGCAGTGTCACCACCAAAGGGACATAAGACAATCTGTGTTCTGCAGGCGTGATTAAAACTCTATTAATCGCAAAGGAATTATCGCAAGTAGTGGAGGAGTCTATCGGCATGTGTGTGTGTATGTGAGCAGGAGGGGTGGGGTGGTGGTGGGGTGGGTGGATTACAGGGGTCATGCAGCCTCTGTCCCACTGCGGTGGAGGCCAGAGTGCTGAGGCCGGCTGGCTGCCCGCCCTGGCTCTCCCTCCACGCGACGCCTTTGTCCAGCCCCTTGTTTGACAATTATTTACTCCGCTGTTTAGAACAGGGCTGAGGTCACCACACATACATCACTGACACGAAAACACTGGCTACCCGCGTCTGTCCACCCCCATGTGACCTGTATAGGCCCTCACGACTCATATACACTTAAAACATAGGATGACAGGAGTACAAGACTGACTACTCAAATGGTTGTCAGTCAAGTGATGCTCCTGGGTGAGGCACATTTACATACAAATAAACATTACCTCGTTACTATGCAGTGATTGTTCTTATACTGCAGTATGTTCAGAGATGGACGCTACTATTACTAAGCACTGGCCCCAAAGCCACCAAACCCCTAAATTTGGCCAAAGTAAATTTTTTGTTGCCCAAATGTGAACTTATGTAAAAACAATGCTGAGACGGCAATTTAACACATTTTAACACAGCCCTCCTTAACTGTGACAAATGGGTTGTCCACTTTTCCCATGAATTGTGATGTGGTGTTTCCTGAAAGTATTTCTTCCGTGAAAAACAAGCTCGACTTCACAGCTAGTTAAGGATGTGTCATGTTACATATTCTAGCCACTTACAGTCCTAAATTACTGTTGCAGTTCTATTTTTTCCTTAGTCCCCCTTTTGTGTTTCTGGTTCTTCTTTAAGGATCATGTTAGCAGTTCAAGTAGGTTTATTATTATTATCATTATTATTATTATTATTATCATTATTATGCCAATGAGTACTAAATGCTACAGAGGAATTGCCATATTTGTGGAACTGCAGTGCTGTGCTGGTGAAGGCTTGCCGTATTAGGATAAAACCTTGATGGAGTATTTGCTGGGCACAGGCCATCAGACATGGCAAATGTCAAACTCTGAATGTTACTCATGTTCCACTCATTGTCTAGCAGCTACGTATACTGGTGAACTAACAAACAGGCAATATTATGTTTTTCCCTCTGTAAGCTGGCCTAGATAAAATCAGGAGTCAAATTCTTTAAATATGGTCTACTATGGCTCAAGCAGAGAGTGGTCACTTGCACACAGGGTACTTTGGATAAAAGCCTCCACCCAATGTGACTGACTACATGAAATGTAAATGTTCATGTAAATGGTCTTCTGTACATTTGTCTCTTTTAGCAGGTCGTCCCATACGCGCCCCCGCGTCACTGCTTTTAGAACATAATAAATGTGCGCTCCACATTATTACAGGGGTCGGTATTTGCGGCATCTGCCAAGCTTGTCTCTGGCCTCTTGAAGACAATGACATCAAAAAAAAAAAACAAAAAAAAAAAAAAAAAAACAGTTCCCCTGCCTCCACTGTCCCCCTCCCCTACAGTGGTGCAACCTGAAACTGCCTGAAGAGATGAGCCGTCATTAAATACTGCAGAGCTGACATAATGACAGGAAAGATAAAAGAGAGGAAACAAAAAAAGGCCAGACCAATTCTCGTCCCATAATGCCTCCCCCAACCCCCAGGCTCAGCCCACCTCTCCTAATAAAAGACACCAGGCCACAGATAGGACACTGGTCAGCTACAACTTTGCTGCTGTGATCTTCTGTTCTGACAACGCTCACACAATGCCTGGCAACCTCGCAGAATAATACTACTCCACTCTTTCTGACACCTCTGGAAACAATAAGCAGCTCAAACAATGCAGGGAAACTCCATTTCATACAATGCTCATATCCAACAGAGAAATGTTTTTAATCATTTCCAGCAGACCCCTCTGAGGGCAGAGGCTCCAGTTGATATACAATAATAATAAAAGTACAACTACTACTGCTCCTCCTCCCACCTATATACTACTGCCCCCCCTAAATTTGGAAATGTGGTCCAAAGAAGCACCATCCAACGACATTTACCTTTAAATAGACAGTAATAAAATCCAGACACATGATAGCACTCTCAGCCCACTGATCAAGCACAGATATGTCCTCTGACACGGCCTACTCTTGTGCAACCAGGGCTTTTTATATCACACGCACATGCTACTGAGCTCTCTTTAACGTGCTACGTCCCAAGCTATGATGCTAAACCACATGTAGCTCAGCTTGGCTGCCGGTTGGCATTCCAGCGTTCTGTAACACAGTGCTGAGGCAATATTTACCTTCAAGGGAAAGTGCACTTGGCACACAGCCGAAAATCTTGGAGGGGGTGTGACGGGTTGCTACTGTGTACTACATCCAACCTTCCCACCCACCCAAAATCCTCGTGCTGACCCGGCCAACCACCCACAGCCTCACAGCAGCAGCCCTGACTCTGCTACCTGGATCAGAGCCAAACCCGAAGCTGAGCTGAGCGCCAAGAGGGACAGAGTAAGAGAGAGACATACACACATACAGAATGTGAGCACAGAGGGAGCGAACTAGTGAGTGTGAACACGTTGCGCCCCAGCCTGGCCCTCTGCCAGGACTCACTTAGGAGGATTTTTAGCCACAAAAGCCAATCGGCGGTCAACCATCCACAGAGATTTGAAGTGTCTCACAAAGATACAGCTGGAGAGGTTTGTCCCGCAGTCAAGATTAAGCAGTCACTCACAGCAGGGGGCTGCACTAAGAAATCAAACAAAACACTCAACAGGACAGTGATGGACAGAGAAAGGCTTTACTCCTTTGGGTCAAAATGATCAACAGTACTTTGATTACGCAGCTCTGTGTCGGCTCTCTAAATTTAAGGAAAAGAAAGGACAAGTTTTAAGAGATTACGATTAGCAGAAAGAAATCTTCAGCGATAATGTCAGTCTAGATAGAGAAATCCTGATTTTACACACATGGCACAAAGCCAGTTTTGGTTTGAGGGTGTTTGGAAGCCATTAACTGGGAAGAGAACCAAAGACAGATTGATCTAATAAGGGAGAAATGGTGCTAAGGCAGGGCACTAACCTGTCTGAAGTGATCATCAAAGCCCCAGTCGGCCTGTCCGTTAGGAGAGGTAGCAGAGTGAGGCCCCGCAGGAGACAGACCCTCATCAGGTTCCTGCTTCACTCTGACAGGTGGGGATGCAGCCCTCTGGGGAGCCGAAGCAGAGTAACTGCCAAACGGACGGGCCGGGATGCGAGAGGCGCTCTGCTGCAAAGCAAGGGTCTGCTTGCGGAGGAACTCCAGACCACTGGCACTTCCCTCATCCTCATCGCTGCCCTCATCCCCCTCCATCATCTCATTGTCGTCATCCTCATCCCCAGAATCCCGGCCTCTGTCCTCATCATCCTCTCTCTCTGAGTCCACACTGCTCTGATTAGACACCCGGGATGGCAACCCACCACCAGGGACCCCACCAGCCAGGCCTTTGCCCATGAAGTTGGCCCCAGAAGCCCGGGCAGCTGCCAGAATGGCCTGCTGGGCAGCAACCTGCTGAGCATACATGATATGGGCCTCTCGCAGCTTCCTCTCCTTGCGCTCCATTTCCAGTCGGGCCTGCTGCTGGCGCTGGAGCTGCTCCATTACTGCCTCCAGCTTCATCCCCCCTGTAGAGGTGCTCTGAGGAAAGGCCACACCAGGCTCCTGCGACATGCTGGGCTGTGGGAGGAAGAGAGGGAGTCATGGATGACCTACCATATCCTGAAATCTAATTACCCCTTTATCTCATTATACAGGATGAAATGAGACATGTGTAGGGCACATGTACCCCCAGACTCCAACTCCCCTCAATCAATATTACAATGGAAACAAAAGAGTTTGGTTTAAACTTAGACTCACACAAAAAACACAGATAATCCAGGTCTATAATTTTCATAAGGTTCATGTAGTAGTAAAAACTGTTAACTTGTAACTTCTTGTACCCAATCACTTTAGTCAATGTTTGAACAGGGGGGCCCAAGCTGAGTGCAACAGAGTCAAGAGTTTAAAAAAAAAACTCAACATCACAGCACTAAATCTGAACTATACTTGCTAATATAAACAAAGAAAATGTGGATGCTTCCTGGTGGCTAAAGCTCTCAAATTTTACATTTAAAATTTTTAACTTGAAGTAAGGGCAATTAAGATTATGTTCATTGATTTATAGATATAGACTGATTATAGATATAATTGTGTCATCCATAAAATGTCAGAAAATGGTGAAAAATGTTGATCATTGTCTCTCAAAGCCCATGGTGATGCTTTGTTTTGTCTACAACCCAAATATATTCAGTTTACTGTAATGGATGACTAAAGAAACAAGAACATCTTCCATTTGAGAGGCCAAAATCAGAGAGAATTTTTCTTTAAAATGACTAAAGATTCTGAATTGGTTATCAAAATAGTTGGCAAGAAATCATTGCAATTCAACTCTTAAGACTTCAATTAGGCTTCACAATTTGGTTAAAAAAGTCATATTGAGATTACTTTGACTGAAATTGCGACATGCAGTACAAATAGCGGAAATGATCGGTTTTGCATAACAATTTCCATGTTACATAAAAAATATTAAAATCATGATGATGTGATATTCACTGAGGTCTGTACCCAAAAAAAAAAAACATGTTTTATTTTGTCTCGAAAACTTGATTGTGATTGCAACTAATTGTGCAGCCCTAACCTAAACATGTGGAAGAAGAAACAATGTAGCAGGGGGAAACAAATCACACTTTACAAAACACTGCAGAAAGCAAAATGTAACAATGCTCGTTGCAAAGTAGTTAAGCCAAACTTTACAGAAAGAATACTAAAACAACACTATACGTTAAAACATCAGACATTACAGCAGCCAACCATGAAAAAAAATCTGTGGTAATATCAGTAGAGAAAAAAATTAAATGTGAGTAGTTCACTTCATGTTACTGCGCGTTCTTGTAGAAGCAGTACAGTGGCTTATCACATATACAGATATGTTTTATATCTATCATAATGTAATCCAGAAACACTTAAACGTCGTTATGGAAGCATGGAGTGAGTTACTGCGTTATAAAGAACAGCAAAACGGTCATTGCATGGCTGGTGTCCAACTGGTTAACCCGATGGGAGACAAACTGCTCATAAACAGCCTCCAGCAGAAACTTCAGTGTTAACTTGCATGAAAAGGTGGGTACACTGACCTCTAGTCATATATTAATAAGACAAAATACCACTTAAGAGAAAACTAATCCGTTCAAACTGTAAAAACGTGCACCTTTTCCGCATTTATGATAGCTAGCTGCCACATCCTCAAAATACGTGGATAACGTACGCGTAATGGGTTTTAGGATAAGTTACCCCACAAAGCTAATTTAGCTTAATAACGATATGTTTGTTTCTTAAAATGCATTCCAATGTTATCGTTAGATTAAAAAAAAATAAGTAAAAGCAACCTACCATAAAGTTGAAATTAGCTCTCAAAGTTTTTTTTCTTCTTTTTCTTTTGGAAACCGTGCCGTGAGGCTAGCTAACTCCTGTCCGTAAATAAAAGGCGGTCAAGCTGCGTGTTTTTTTTTTTTAGCTCGTTACAGGTCAGACAGATGAAGAGGGACGCCAAGCAGGTCAACGACTCACCATTTGTGCCTTACTACTGCCTGAATTGTCCACCATCCCTCCTTCTTCCTTGGCTTTATCCTCCTCTTCACTCGGCTGCGGCTCTCGCTCCTTCAAACGTTGTAAACACACACACACGCGCGCGCGCACGAGGGGGGGGGAGAAACGCTGTGCATGCACGAGAGCGGCTCGCGACTGATCGTCCAGCAGAGAGAAAGGATCCGCGTGCTCTCTTGTGTCAGGAAGACCTCTTACAAACCTGACTCTGTTTCTTGATTTCTTTCTCTCCCCGCTCACTAATAAATCGTGATTTTCTTCTTTATTACAAAAGGGGAACGGCTGGAAACTCGCCCGGTCTCATATCTCGCGGAGCGCTGAGGTAACTCCCTTCACTCGTTTTTTTTTTTTCCTCCCCTTCAATTGACACCCCCCCCCTCACCCCCCACATGGCGTACAACAGCATTAGGCCCGCCCAGCGACAGCAACAAGTCTAACAGCCTTTTCAGTTTCATGACACTCTTAACACATATTTTTACCGATAATTTATTCATTTCTCTGTTCATATACATTTAGCCTTCTACGCCATATAATCTCAATAAAAGGCTTCCAGCTAAATGTTATATACGTTTCAAAGACACACAGTGTCAAATACATTTATAAATACAATTTTCTGACATATAAATATACATTTATAATTGGCATTATCAGTGAATAAATGTTTATATTTTTAAAAGCCAACGTGCGTAGTTTGCAAATGTATATTTTAGCCTAATGAGCCTTTTAAGTATTCCGGATACAGTACTTTATATTGAAGTTACACATGCCCTGTTTTCAGTATATTTTCCTCTGAATGCTTTTTAACATGACAGTGATTAAATGTTTAAATGAAATACTGCCTCATGGTAAGGTGCCGATCAGTATTGCATTGAGATTGCAGCGTGGCTCCACGCTGCCCCCTTGTGGAGTCAGTGTAGTTACTGCTTATTTATCAACCATATACACGCAGTATGTATAATGTAACTTCTTTATATCCCATAAAGTGGATTTCGAAATTTTTGTGCCCAAGGCACACCAAAAAGCAATCCAGAATCTCAAGGTACACCTGCATTCATATCTGCTGTAGCTTCTGTTACAGGTGTTATCACTCTGACCTCTGTGAATGTTTATTTTTATTTACTGATGCCAAATAAAATTTGACAAACAACTATATTTCTCATGAAATATTAACAAAATAATTTGCTCATTTGAAAGCATGTACACTTTACATCAAATCAGCAACACACCCATTTAAACCAGGCAGGTCACAAAAGTAACGAGTGAGGTAATAGAACTGAAAAGAGAGAGACAGACACTAATAATTCCAACAATCTGGTAACTGCACAAACTGCAAAAACTTCACTTTGAATGAAGGTTTTTATTGTTATTTATTGTTATTTTTTAGGACATAGATTTGCCTCTGTATTTGAAAATAAGTGTATGTTGTAGCTCTGTATAGGCTTATTGGCGCACCATTTGGGAACCTCTAAGCCAGTGATTCCCAAACTTTTTCCAGTATGCCCCCCTTTCGGAAGCCAACAAAAGTTCAAGCCCCCCACCACAAAATTTTAAATCAATTGTGAAACCATAATTGGGGATGGAACTGATAAAAAAAAAACTCAAAAGTTAAATTTTAGCAAAATAAAGGTCAGTTGGATAGAAACAGCAAACTCATTTGTTTATTCCCCCTACATAGATCATATTCATTCAGCTTTGTTTCACTCTTTTTTTCTCCCCTGGTCTTTCGCGCCCCCCTTGCAGTGGCTCCGAGCCCCCCCAGGGGGCCTGCCCCCCAGTTTGGGAACCACTGCTGTAAGCAACTAGATGAGTGTGTTCAGTAGGGTGCAGATCTCCGCCCACCAACAGATGGTGATGCACCTACTGCAATTTCACCACAACTTCCAGATGCAACCTGTTGGCATTTCTGTATAGTATAGTATAGTGTAATTTTTGTTATCTAGATCTTCTAGTTAAGTATATCTACACAAAGTTTATAATAAAGTGTATTTGTGTAGTATAGTCTCAGAGGTCTTTAAGATGCATAGCATATTGTAATGGTACTGTAACCAAGCGCCCTGACTTCACCTAACTGTATGAAATTAATAAGAAATAAAACAGGATGATTACTTCAAAACTTCTCAGTTGTTATGTTGTTATTTATTTAGAACATGGGTCTTCAGTGTTCAAGTACTGCAAGGAAGAGCAATATTTCTGAATTTTTTATTTTTTTGTTTTTGTTTCCATTGCTAACCTATTTTTGTCATAGCCTACTTAACAAAAAATGCAAACAGCAGTTTCTGTACATTTTTTATATACATTAGTTAACTGAACATTGGACACAAACTCAGCAACTCTTTTGTCACTTATATTCTTTCATTAATACTCTTGATGGAAATGGCTAGTTGAGCGTTGTCAGTTTTGTTTGTGCTCTGGTCAAACACCGCAGACAACATGGTGAAAAAACTCTAGCTTTGTCACGTAACTGATCATAAATGTCACTTGATAACTTGCTAATCTGCTCTGACACTGTGTTTGCTGATAGAGAAATATTGTTGAACAAGCTGTTTTTTCTGGACAAAGAATATCAGCAAATTACAACGCAAACTGCAATCCAGACTGTATTTTATTTTTGACATGTGCCCTGGGCCAGCAGTTTGTAACTCTTTTTCAGAAAAAATGTTATTTAGTTAGAACATTACAAGCAACCAGGTGGCTTTACAACAATACAATAGAAATAGAAATCTACAAGTCTACAGCGTTGGAGAAACTAACAAAAGCTGAAAGGACATCTCCCAGTGGAACTTGTGGTTAACGTTTTAGCATAGACCTGTCACCCCCAGTAACTGAATTTAATTCCAACAAGTCATCAGTATCATGTTCAAGCTTCACAAGTGGTCAAAAGAGAACTTTCAAGTTTCATCAAAGAGTCTCAGCTTTTCAGTCCTACCCAATTTATGAAATTCCATTACTGTTTTGAGACCCTCGTATGCAGGAATATTTAAATCCACCATTTTAAGAATAGACAAAATAGCACATTTATGCGGCATGCTAAACACTGCATGGCATTAGCATCAAGTGGGCATGTCTGACCCCTTTGAAAATGGCCATAACAGTTTTTCCCACGCTAAAATGTAGCCTGACTTTGGGGTATTATTTAGTATGACATGATTGATACCAATGGATGCCTCAGGTCTTCTAGTTTCAGACAGGTGTACTGGTGTCTCACACACACACACACAAATACACAGTCCTTTCTAGGCTTACACCAGCAGAGATAAAAAAGCTCCAGTGACATTGACTAATTACCTTCTAACAAAAGCACTACCACAAATGATAATTATAATCACAATCATGCACATGAAAGTGTAGATAATAGTTTTATTTAATAACATAAACCAATAAACAGTACAATCAAATAAAAAAGACAGGTGTTTACCATTATAAAATAACTATTTAAGTTATTGCATGTAGCACTCAATAACACTATATTGTCACAATGTTGTAAAAGAAGCAGATTGTCCCAATAGTTGCATAGTACAGGTGAGTCAAGTGTACTTGCTACTGACCACTGGTGTTAAGTGCAATATTAGTGTACATAAAAACATCGTGCAGAGCCAGGGCCGGGGTCAATACACTTTAAATTCAGCTGTTACATTTAAAGCATTTACCTCACACTTGTATCAAGTGACTCACACTTAGTGGACAAGTAGAATCAGTTTTTATTCCTAAATCACCCACATTACAACCATGGAGTGTTGTGAGGAGATAGTGTACATTACTTGTGTTGATAATGTAACATTTTCAACACCTGGCGTTTTAACAAAATCCTGAACTTGTGAACTGAGCTCCCGACTGTGAAGTACAAATCAAGGATCCTACTTTTTCTTGCACAAAATGTCACACTTTTTCCAGTCCAAAACTTCTATATGGGGTGGACTGGTCTGCTATGCCATTTATCTATATGACTGAAAGTTGCGCTTTGTAACAACCACACTGCATCATGAAAATAACAGTGTGGCCTGCAGATTTAAGTTAAACAGCAGCCATACATTTATCCTGACTTAAAACCCCTATGCACTTAAAACAGTCGTGCAGTTATATTTTATTTTAACAAATGAATGTGAAAGGCAAATTACTTTCCAGTTGCACACTTACACACATAGTCTCCTGAGAAAGTGACCATTGCCACTTGCTCTGATATAGAATATTTTTGTTAATGCACAGTTTCAAAATAAACACCAAAAATTAAAAGTAAAATATAACCAAGACTTGTAACATGAGAGAACAGATACATTATATGTGGAAAAAGAAAAGAAATTGTTTGTTTTTTTAATTCAGCACATCCATGTGTCTGTTGTGTAGACACATCAACACACTAACACAAATAAATCCAACATATAGTTTAAAGTGACGTATGTAAATATGCTATGCTTTACAATGACAAAAGTAGACGAATACCTTCAATCTTTATGTAAATTTGTTTTACTGTTTTTGAACTGTAACAACTATTTTTTAGTGTTCCCAACAAATATACTTATAAATAAATAAATAAAATGATGTAACTCAAATCTACCATCCACAAGCAATGAGTAATATCAGATCCTGGATACTGTTCAAATCCAAAATGCTACATATCCCTCAGTCTGTTTTTGTATTCTTCCTATGCAGCCCAATCTGTTTGAAACATATTAATAAAAAAAACAAAACAGAATTTAAATCAAAAACATATAATTATCTCACCACAAAATCAAATCTCTCCAGATGACTTGGATCTATAATATATACTGTTTTTATGCTCACAATATTTTTGTAACAGCTAATTTTTTTTAGAAGTGTCGGACATTGGTTTGTGGATTTAAAACTTATTTCTGCAATACGGGGATTGTGAAGTCCAAACTAATCAAATGTTATTGCTTCATCTATCAAAGCATTAAGTAACTCATCTGCTTGTATTTTTTTGCCATATGCAGTAGTGTAACATTTAGTAAGTGTGGGTATTGCTCTTTTAAACAATGGATAACTTTGTAGGACAACTTCTTATTACGCTGAGGATGAGGCCGTATGTGGGCACCTGCTCAATGACAATTTGTAAAACATAATGAACTCTTCTTCTTTTCAGACAGCAGAAAAATATGGAACCAGTACAACATGGATCCTGGGATGGGGTTATCGTCTACAATTCATTTCAGATTTATGAGATGGCAACATTTGCTTAAAAAAAAAAAAAAAAAAAAAATACAATATACAAAAAGAAATGAAGTGGTTTCACTCAATTACTATACCTTCTATTTCAATTCAGTGCTCTGCTTCATATTAAAAGACATCCTATTATTTGTTATTTTTCTTGGAATATGTCATGTTTGTGGTGGCCATCTCATGTAGGAATGAAACTTAAATAATACTCAAAAAAAAAAAACAAAGCTAGTTAAAGCAACCTTAGTCAGGGAATGTCAATGGTCAAAGACAATACACCATACGTGTATGCATTTCATGCTTATAGGGCTGCAGACCTGTTCACCAAAGTGGAAGAGACATAACAATCTCCACTGGGTCACGGACATATGCCAAATGATGGACTACTCTGCCACTCAGCGTGGAGCTTTGAAGCAGCGTAGTTAGCATTTCACGTAGTTCTATAAAAAGGAGAAACATAAAAAAATACATCAGGCTTTGGGGTCACAGTGGATAAGGCTTGTTCTCATGTCCGTGTTTTCGTGTGTGTTGAGCGTTCTCGGTGCGCGCTATCCTGTGTGAGCTGGAGTTTGGCTTCAGAGCTGGAAGTCCTCAGGCAGCACAGCAGTGATCCTGGGTGAGAAAGAAGGCCTCAGGCACCAGTGACTTAAGTCAGGGACAGGAGCTGGAGCCAAACGAGCCTTTGTAAGGTTCGAGTCACGGCACCGGCATCACTGCGTGGAGCAGGACGGGCCCTCGGAGCAGCAGCACACAGAGGAGCCCATAGCTTTGGGCGGAATCAGGTCCAGGTCCTCGTCATCGGGGATCTCATCCAGACGGTAGCCGTCCTGAAGCAGCTGCCTGCTTAAATCAGGATGGACCTGGAGAATAAAGACAAAGACCTCTGTATCACACACATCACAGTAAAACAGCTAAACCTGGTAGACAGCTCTCTCTGGTTAATCTGTCTATAACCTCATGATTACTTAAACACAATGTCTGAAACAAACTAAATAAGTATTTTTAATTAGTTAATGTACCTCTTCCTCCTGCAACTGGGCAGAATTAGGTTATGTCTCCTACCTTAAATTCTGAGGATAATAATATGTATGATGTTCTTTCTGATCCTAAATAACATGTTGTTTATACTCTTTTGGGCAGTTCCAATCTAATTTGCCATAAAATGCAGTTTATATTGTGATATTCAAAGAATGTGAACAAACATGAAACAAGTGAGGTGTTTTCAAGACACAGTGGCTATGTAGTTTACAATGGAGATAAGACTGACACACACAAGTCAAGAAGAATTCTCATAATTTTGTTATGAGCTCACTTAAATTGTTCTAAGGAGCTTAAAATGAAACGCATGCAGTATATAAATATTTAACTAGGATGGGGGTCTATGAGTCAGTGTTCCACCCATTAAGTTACTCTGCTTGAATTTAAATACGCGTTGTGTGTATCTTGGCTATGATGAAAATTCCACAGTTACTCGGCAGCAATGTGGGAAAACAAGTAAGGCTGAATTGAAGTTCTACTAAAAGGTGAAGTAAACGACTCTGCCCACATATCTGAGACCAGGAAATAGCCAGAGGCTCAGTATGTGACTGAAAAACAACAATGGTGAGGTCAAAAATAAAACACATCCTTTGCTCCCACATTTACTCATGCAAAGGCATTCAGTAGGTGCCGTTCTTACAATATGTGTGCATGCTAGCACAGATAAGATCTGACCCCAATGCCAAACGTTTGATGTACTTATAGCAGCTGAACTTCCCTTTAACCCCTTACCTATTTACTGTTTGGAAAATGTGAATAATGTGATGGTGCAACAGTCTTAGTATCCTACAAAAAAAACCTCAAATAATTAGCCATTTTTTAATATTTTATCATGCAGACAGATTTTATGTTCTTTGTGGGTACTAAATATTTGCATTATGAAGGTTTTGCAAGGGTTTTCTTCCAGCTGTGTGTGCTGACCTGTCAAGTCAAACTGATGTGCTACTGTTTTACGTTTTGTTCGTGACAAAAAGGAAACTCAAAGCCCGCGTGGATAATAACACAAATTATCTTTGAACGTACACAAATGCCCAAAAACTGTTTTTTTTTGTTGTTTTTTTTTTTTTTTTTTGCTCGCCCACACAGCTAAAGTCACCAAGCCAGTTAGACTGCATTGTGACTGAGATTCTAAGAGCATCCGAAGAAGGTCCCGTAGGGTTAACTCACCTCGGCTGAAGAGTATCCTGAGGAATACTGCTCAAAATCGATCTCTTCATCACTGTAAGGACAAGTAGGACAGGTTCTGTCAGTCTGAGGTAAACATTTTCAGTGTGTCAATATATTTATGTCCACTAGAGCTGAAAAACTGCCAAAATTCGGGTGACATGATTTTATGGCTACATTGTAAAATGATGAGTTTAAAATTTAAAATGTGAGCAGGGTCCAGAATTAGCTCCAGCCACCAGCCCAACGCTGATTAAATATTCAAGCAGCTGGTAGATTTGCTTCACTTACCAACCAAAAAGAAACCCAATAGGAATCTATTGAGTGGCTGGTAAAATGTGAACATTCACCAGCCACTTGGCGGAAACAAAAAAACTTAATTTTGTACCCTGCATGTGACTCACTGATCTGTAATCAAACCTGATTGCACTCGAAAAAATGAGTGACTGCTTCTCGTAACATTCTTTGAAAGGAGAACGAAAACAAAAGATGTTTTATCAATTGGGACTTATTTTGCTGATACCCTGATACTGACTGCACTGCATCTCTACAAACAGAACAAACAACATTTTCTACAGCTTGGTTTTGTGGTAGAATACAATCACATGTAAGGAATTTAGATGTGTAAGTGTATGAAAAATAGATTATGGGAAATTCATAAAGAGATGACTTGTTCTAGAAGAAAAAAATCTACTGTCACCATTCTTAGTGGTAACATTATTGCCTGTATAGCAGGTGTAATCTTACCTGTCTGAGTCCAGTGCAATCAAACTGTCCTCAGCGTGCTGACTCAAAGCAGCATAGCCCTTGTTATACTTCACCGTCCTGAAAGGAAAACCAGAAACTGTAAATATCCTACATTATGCTGACATTACAAATACCAGCTTGCTCTTTCCTCCTCTCCTTACCTCTTAGCTCCTTGTCTGGGCTGATGCATCACTGGAGGTCCTGGTGAGAGGGCTTTCTTCTTTAGTGCTTTCCTCGCCATCTCCCTGTGTTTCTCTGTCAACAACAAGAAACATATTTGTGCTGACTAGGACTGACGGGATGACAGTAAAAGCGAAGGTCAAGTTAATTGTACTACAACACCATATCTTGAAAAAATACTCTAATCTCATTTTAAGACTTGAGATTTATGATGCTTACTACACACTTCGGAGAAAGTGGAAGTTCTTTTAGAATGGCCGACTGAAAACTCTGTCAATTTTACATATGAAGGCAAAAAATATAATAAACTCGATATCATTTGCTTTTTGGTTGATTGCTAATATGCATTTATTACTAGAAGTTCAAGTCCAATCAATACATTAGTAAAAGCCATTTGTTGTTTTAAAAAAGACATAATCTTTCTCCACGCCTGCTGGTGTGTGTGCATGTTGGTGTATCATTTGCATCTTACTAGGAATATTAACAGGCTATTGTAGCTTTCCTGAACCCTGGAGGAAATCGGGATGACTGTTCAAGCTTCAGAAAGTTCCCAAGAAAAACCATGCATCATAAGAATACATTTTTCTGTGAGTCAGGAACAACTTTCTACTTTAATGTGATGATATTAAATACAATTTTGTCCTTGAAATTGTTATTTAATGAACATTAAACTACATTTGTTCAAGTTGGGTTTAACAGATAGCACCTGTAAAATTAATGCCAAAAGTCAGTGATGTTTCAGGAATCCACCGGATAAACTCAGTTCCACTACATGTTTCATTTCCCTTTCCATTTACAGTACTAGATGTGAACAGATTTAAAACAGCCACAAAAGGGTCAGTGGAATATGCCACGTGTCTTCTGCTATGCATCTCACCAATCAGGATTCAGACTACTGTCACCATGCATGAAACCCAACATCATCTCTTATCTGTGTGGTCTGTGTAGAAAACCTCCATATCCATAACATCTACTTGGCCAGGAATGTGTAGCTACACAAAGTATTTTTTTGAAGATGCCAAATGAAGATCAGAATGAGAATCACCAGTCAGTCTGCACTCACATTTTTGATGTAGATACCACGACAATTTAGTTAAGCTGGACAATTGATCTATATAATATGAAAGTTATCAGGGCCTAAGTTGTGATCAATGTAGCCGGTGAACTACATTTTGACAAGCTGACTTGTGGACAGCTTTGTGTTGTAACAGACTGCATGAAACGGTGGGGGAGTTACCTCATCAGTATCATATGACTCAGGCTCTGCCCTGTCCTGCTAGCTGCACTTTCAGGTCTCTTTAGCTGTCCCATTTTGTGCTGTGTACAACAGTATGAACCACAGCTGAACTCCTAAAAACAACAATTATGAAAACTCCTGACCTACAGACAGGCACAACAATGACCTGTTTATGTGACTGGTTATGCTGAGTCAAGAAAATGCTTACGTAGTTTGAGGTGGATTGCTGGAGCTCTGGACATGATGTAAGGTCCTCTTTTCTCCACAGGCCTGATTCCTCCATCAGCGGTTTTAGGTCTTGTGCCACTACTGGGCCCCTAAGGTTGCAGAAATGAAGGATCATCTGTATTTCATATTCAAATACAGTAGCCAGCCACTACGCAATAATATAGCTGAATGACAAGCAGTAATGGCTAATTTTCAAGACAATGAAGTTAAAATTTTTAGATGTGTTTTACAAAGTATGTATACTTTATTCCAATGTGATTCATTCATTATCTTCATAAAATGCATAGGTTTATCATTTGCAGCATAACTCACTGTGATCTGTTTCTGAGTTAGCTGGAACTTGTCTCCAGTGGTAAACTCCCAAATTTCAACAGGCGTGTTTGAATATTGAAAACCCCTCCAAATTTTCCCAGCAGCCCCTTCGGTTTACAGGAAAAGATAATCAGTTTTACGTGTTATAAGCCCATTATTAATGTCTCTCGGTATAATTTACAAAGTTAGCAATGCCTAACCACAAAAAGCTTACCCTCACAACACTAAGTATATCAGCACGTCTAAACAACTGTCAAAATCATAGGGTAGCCAGCTAGCCTCCCAGTTTCTATTAGCAAGCTAGCGTTAGCCGAACTAGCTTTAGCTGACGTTACCGAGAAAACTTGTGTCTCCGGCTGCGCTTCCAGCAGGGTGTCCTTCTCTGGCTCCTCTATGATGTCGTTCATCATCTTGGCGTTAGTTGTCACAGTTCACGCCACAACACAGCCATGACGAGAGGCGTCCCACCGGCGCAGGACTTAGCTGTTTTCCTCAGGGGCTGGTAGCATAGGCACTTCTGTTAGCTAGCTAGCTGTTGTGCTAGCAGTGACAGGTTTCATACTACTTCCGGGGAAATTCCAAAATAAAACTCTGCATCGAAACATGTTTCGTAAAACGTGATATTTAGTGTGTTGTCCAAGACGTAAAGTAAGATAAATTCAATATTTGGTTTTCTGCAGTAGCATTTTAGCAGTTATGTATCAGTAAGCTGAATAGCCTACATTTCAATCTCCAGTTAAGCACATGACAGAAAAGTTATCCTAGAAATAAAGTAGTAAAATAGTTCAATTAAATGATAATGATTACATTATTAAATAAATTAAATGAAAACCAAAATCGGTGAAATAATTTGAAATGTGATTTTTAAAATACTTAGTAGCAAGTAATGATAATAATCACTAAGCACTATGAAGAAAGAAAAGTATCTTTGGTGCTGTAATTCCAAAAATATACAAAATTTTGCAGTTACTACTTATTATAAAAATAGCAGTCTAGTGCATCCTTTCACACATGCATCACTGTAAAATCCTACATATTGTACAGTCTGTGAAATGCACAATCCAGGAGAAAAAATTCCAGCCTTCTATCACCATCTGATGGATGAGGGAAGAGCTTAGAGGAGGAAAAAAAAACCTGTTATATAATTTACAGCAGGCATTTTGCCATGAAATAGTGGGACAAACACGTGATACCAGTGATACTAAGGTTCCATTCAAGTCAAACAAAATCAGGGTGCTGCTATTTTGCATTCTGGCTCACTGGAAAGGCTCTGCTACACTACATTTAACAAGCCCTTTGTTAGTATCATTGGATACACCTGTTTGACCTACTATTTAATGTCATAATGGCTTCTGTGAAAAAAAGGTGTATGAGAGCAGTGCTAGTGTATCAGTTCACTGAAATACAGTTGAATTGGTTGTGTTGGTTGTGGTTTGTTTATGGTATTTAACCCACAGGCTGAACAATTAATCAAAATTTTATTGCCATCGCAATATGGTCAACTGCAATTTTCAAATTGCAGAAAGCATATTTATTAAAGGCGAAATGTGTGTCAAAATATCTTGTCTTAAATTAAATATCATTGTGCTGGCCAACACATCATTCTCTAGACTTAAGAAAACATCTTTATTTAGCTATAGATCCCTGAAAAAACAAACACCATAATCGTTTTAATGTGTTTTTCAAGGAAAATGAGAATAATGATATAAAAATGATCCTTTCTGCTAATATCTCAAAACATATCACTAATGCAATATCAGTCAAAATAACTGCAATTAGATATCTCTTCAAAATTGTTCAGCCCTACCACATACACATGCATAATTGTCCTTTTTCCACTACAAACATTTTCTACCAGGAAAAGCAAAACATGTAGCTTAAGTAGCCTATTAAGCTATGTCTGTGAAGAAGCATACACATTAGCAGGGAACTCCTAAATGGAATGCAGCCCACATTAATGATATTATTTACACCTGTGCTTTTCTTACTAGTCAGAATGTCTGCTGCACAAAAGGTCCATTATAGATATAAAAATATTCAGAAGTTTACCAGAAAAAAAGTCTAACACACATTCAGTTCTTCAATTATAGGTTTTCTTTATTAGGTCCACCTTTTTGTACACAACAGGACAGCATGGATTTAATCAACAATATAGACATATTTGACAGGAGAGAATCAGGAGAGCTCATCTCTTTATGTATCAAATGACCTGAAGAAAAAGGGAAAAAAATGTTTTCAGCTGCAGGCAAGAAATGTGCAATATAAATTATAATCTACTATACATTCATGGAGTAGACCAACATACAGGGTTTGAGGCAGCACTGTACAACATCAGTCCTTATGACTGAAGCAAGTCTCTTTCTAAAAGCCACATCACCTTCCCATGTTACATGCAGTAGTATGATGTAGTGCAGTCTCACCTCGACAGTCTATAACTTGTCAATGCCCAGCTCCTCTGGTGTTGAGATACCAAGTTCTGACAGGGTGGGTTTCAGCTCTTGGATCAGATAGGGATAGATGTCTTTGTGGGGGCCTGCTTTGTCCTGCAAAACACAACAAAGCCAAAAACATTAGCATTTTATCATAGGCAATACATACAAACTTTGCAGCCAGACACATGTGACAATATGAACTCATTGTCTCTGCACTACTGTGACAAACACCAATTCTTGACTTATGCTAAGTTAAGTGATCTACATTTAAGCTCTGGATGTGTCAGGATTCGCACTACCCTTCTGAAACAAAGTTCAGCGCTAAAAGTTTATCACAGACCCAAAAGAAACCAATGAAGGGACGGCTGCTCACCTTAACGGCCTCAAGAATGCGGATGGCGCTGGCCAGGTCATTCAGTCTTCGGCAAGCCCTTAGTGCCGAATCCAGGATCTTGGCCTCGGGTACCAGGTCATACCCAATCAGGGTGTTCATGCCTTCAGATTAAAATGATTGGAAAAAGGCTTATGAATAAGCAATATTAAGAAGAGCAAATACAACCTGTAACTGAGATAAAAAGCAATATTTGATGGACCATTAAGCCCATAAAACACTCATATAGTTACAGGATGTTGTAGTGGGAATCACACCCCAGTACCACCATTGCTGGACCACATGGGAAATTATAATAACCAAATAATTAGGCCAGTGTTAGTTTTTCTAGGTCTAATATTAGAACACTGGAATCATAACAATGACCAAGCTAGGAACAATAGGACGAGGACACATAATTACAATATGAAAAGCATAAACACTCAACAAAGTCACCTTTCCTCAGTTCCCAGGCATCAATGTCAGGCTTGCTGAAATAAGTGACCCAACGGGCATCAAACTCCTCGTCTGTCTCCACCTTGCCATGGGAGTAGCATCTGGACGCCAGTGGAGCTGGAAAACATGAGGCAGACAAAGAGAGGTCTTTTATTTATAGTGATGATACATTTCAACTTTTTTTTATTTAACAACAAGCAGTGACAAGGAGTTTGTCTTGTCTAGAACAGGCCTTCTTTTATGATTAAATATATTTTTAAACAGGCATTCTGTGCACATTCTGTGCAAACCTAGACTTTTTTATATTCAGCATTTCAGTCCCATTTCTCTTGGTACTAAAAAAAAAGTCAAGGTTCAATACTTAAAAATGTTAATTCAAAACTCTTAACCAAATAAGACAGTGAAGAACAGATCATGGTAACAGTAACAATGACACATCAAAACTTGTGATAGTGATTTATCATTAACCTAATAGTACTTTTCTACATCTGACATGATGGTGACATCTCACTGAATGAAAATGTCAAGCTGGCAAAACCAATGTATGCAATGTATTCAAAAAGTTTTAAAGTTGTGTTATACACATTAATGTATATAACTGTCAGTGGGTAAGGTGACTTTTAACAGAGAAAATTTGACAAAGAGTAAAATAGTCAAAACATTTCATGACAACTGTTCTTAACAAAGCAAAAGACAATATTGCAGGCCCTTAATCAGACATCCAGCTCAATCACAAAATGGAGAAAAATGGAGTGTCTGTGTTGAATATGTAATAAAGACTGTGTCTTTTTGAAAACATACATTACATACTAACAGTTAAGTTAAGTTCTGTGAGGTAGTCAGTTATAATCAGGTTGCGCAAAAACATTTTGATCTACATAGTGCTAATTACTGTGGTTGATGCTGTGGGTCTGTGGAAACCCCTTTAGAGGTTGTAGATAATACAGGTCTATAAACGTGACTTGATATTTGTGGTTAGTTTCACTTTCTTCAAATACAACAAGTGATTAGTCAGGTGACTTCTACAAGAGATCAGTTCAACAACTTGAAATTCAAACTTGGTTTAATCAAAATTTTATCAAAATCACAATAGGTTCAAGTGCAACAGCCAAACTGCAGAAGCTGCAGTGCTTTTGATAAAGGAAAAACATGTGACAAAACAACATTATAATGAAGCGCTGAAGTGATCCAGATAGGGCTGCAACTAAGGTTACTTTCATAGTTGATTAATCGGTTTTTACTATACCGCAGGTCCAAGTTCAGTACTATCTCATCTCCTCACATCACATTAACACGAACAAAATCATCTCATTTGAATCACACTTTAAAAATAAAAATAATACTTCATTTCTTAGAACTACAAGAGTGGATTGCACCTTATCAGCTGTAACCTAGTCTGCAGACATGCCCATGTTCAGTACTGTAAAGTAAACTAACGGATGACGACCTAACTGCGGAAGTTGAGGTCAGGACAGTTTCATTTTAATATTAGCATCACAGCAGGCCACGGACTGCATTGTGCTAGACTTAGGGAGTAAACTTTATAAAAAATTTAAAATAAACTGTGGCAATATGCAAAATAACTCCCATGGTCTGCGTCAGACATTACGACGTGTTGATACCAGCAGCTGCGTACAAACTGCGGTCACTGACACTCCTGAACTAACTAAGGAGGGTCATCACAAGGTCGTGACTTTTATGCTAAAATTCATTTCGCGCCTCTTTATTTCAAACACTACATGAATGGCAGAAATACAGAAAAATATTCAGGTCGAGTCCACAAGGATTTTTCAGCCACATGAAATAAGTCAATGTCACCCTAAGCTAGCCTTCACGTACACACACACAGAGCTGTGGCTAAGCTAAGCAGCTAGCCGAACAGGTTTGTTGTAGTTCTTTCTGCTACAGACTGTTCGTTTTCGCAGCAGGTGTGACGCGGACGGTCCTACCTGAGGGGCATGGTCGTGACCGGGCCACACTCCGGGCTCCTGTGGCTGACAGTCGGAACACGGCTCGGAACATGGTACCGTAGTGGGTGCTAACCGTCCTCCTGTACGCTGAAGAGGGAGACTGTGGACGGACAAACACGATGGAGACGACCAGGGTCACGTGACTGACGGAGAGCGCCGAAGGCTTTACGTCAGTGCTGCCGATAGGTCCGTTTCTTGACCACGTGCTGCTACTCTAAGCGAGTGATGTTTTGGTTTTGTCAAACTGCATGAGAAAAATAATCTGATTGATGTAATTCGGTGACACTTTATGATAACAATAATTAATTAATAGTTAATTGAGTGTTAGTTATTTCACTGTTAACAACTATATCAATGGATTGTTACACCCAGTCTTATATACATTCCTATATTAATGATTACCAAATGATTTGTAAACCTTTAAGAATCATTACATAGAGAGATGGACCAGATATTTTAACACTATAATGGTTAAAAATAGTTAGTAAACTGTCTATAAACATTATTTGGATGGTTATTATAACATTGCATCTGCTGATTATACAGGCTAGAAGTATCATTAATGTGTATTTATGTGAATTTACAGTAAATGCAGTTCTGTGAAGGATAAAATGGAAAGTCACTTTTGTTACAATGTTAACAATATGTAATGGTCAAACTACTTGAGTCTTAAAAGCACTGATCCTGATTTGGGGTCAAAAAGTCACTGACCTGAATTGGTGCATAAATTACTCAGAAATCTTGTTAATTCAGCTCTAATAATGCATCAAGACATTTACATTATAGTGCTACAAAGGTGTCACTAAATGGCCTCCAGTTGGAGCAGCAATTATCATTTTGTGATGACCCAAGGTAAAGGTTACACAAAAGCTCCCAGCTTATTATTAATACCCCAAAATGTCGGTTTGTGATGTTGTGTCAGAATATACAGCTCATAAAAGCAGCAGAGGGGAAAATATCCTGACTTTTAGCCCCTAGTATGTGTCATGCCCCCCAGAACACTGAATTCTACACTTCTTATTAAGCAACTTATTATGATATTATCTTTCATTAAGAACCACATCTTTCAAACTCAAAACGGTCAGTTTGTAATGCACGTTTTCTGTTACAAAAGAGTCTTAAGCCTGTTGGTATCATCAGGGTTATTTCCTCAGACTTTACAAGTTCCTCCAGAGCCACAAAAGACATTGTACTGTTTTCAGCCGTTTTCACAGGCCATAGTCCTCATTTGAAAAACTGGTGGAGTGCCCCTTTAACATCACTGCCCAGCTAAAGAAAGAAAAATGCAGTGCAGGGGCGTATCATACCAGCAGAGGGAGCTCTTGGTTTAAGAATACACATGGAGCCCTCAGTGCACGACCATGCAAGTTTGTGCCATTTATTAGTCCAGGACCAAATAACTTTTATAATAATAAGTGCATGTGGGGAGCTAAAGAACTAACAGATTCCCATCAAAAGCCTCATTTTAGGTTATTATTTTAAAGGAAAATCATGCTGTATTTAATAAATCACAAATGATCGTGTAGTATGTGCATGATTTTTTTAATGTTGATAAGATGGATGGGTAACATTCATCCATTTTATTTGACTTTGTGTATGTGCAAAATCCTGACATGCATGTACAGTGGAGGCATGAAATGGATGTAACCAAGGTATAGCGGATTACCTGCTGTGTGTATCTGTTGTTGATTCAAGTTTGTGTGTGTGTGTGTGTGTGTGTGTGTGTGTGTGTCAGTGTTCTTAGTGACGTGGTAAACTCTAATCCGCCCTAAGCCCAGGGCTCCACAGTAGATGTCCATTAGTGTAATGTGCTGCTGCACATCCTTCTTTCTCTGTCTCTCCCTGTCTCTTTCTCTCCCTGTCATGTCCATCTTTTATGTTCTTTCAATCATTCCATGCTACATACCAGCCTATTATATATCTGTGTTGACACTGCATATTTTAACTATTTAGCTCCAGTTTTAGAACAACTTACAAGCAGTCAGATAAGCCCTCTGACCTCTCACCTCCCTGTGGCAGGGTCAAAGAAAAAACACATTTTCTTGAATATGATGACTATAACTTTAAATTACACTTATGTTATCTTAAGTGTTGTAAAATGTTACATAGTGATAACTACTACAAAGACGTCTTTATAGGGTGAATAAATCCACTGTCATTATAACGTGTCTTTTCTTATATAAAACTAGATCATGTGACTGTGTGTGGAGGATGGAGATTGAAGTCTGCCACGTGTCTGTCAGTGAAGGAAACGACTGTGTTGACACTATGGAGATCAGTTTCCTTGAAATGAGAAAATTCATCATGAGATGAAATATGGGTGAAAAAGGGCGATAAGTGCAGATTTCAGTGCAGATGTAATTCTGCACTGAAAAACCTCAGAGTTTTCTGTAATTTTTTTTTTTAAAGTAGTGCCTCATGTTCCCACAGAATTTTTATTTTATTTTCACATGATTAAAGCACTCTTGTCCAGCAGTAACAAGCTCCCATTCTGATCATCATAGTGCTCTTTGTGGGTGTCACATGATCCTTCCAAGGGCACAGAAGTAGTTATACATCCATAGTCAAGGTTCTGTTGCTATAATTCTTGAATTCATAATTTATTGTTTGTATTTTTAGGGATTTGAAGCTGAATCATCTTGCATAACATCAGCTAGCTGCTGTGTGTCAACCTTAAGATGTTACTTAGTGCATAAAACCACATGTTTTTAATATTAAGTCTTGAATCCCTATTGCAGTTCAAAATTAAATAACTCTGCTGGTGTCTGTATTATATTCATACAAATGATGCATGTCGTGAACACACTTTTACAAAAATGCATTCAGTCCAGTTCAGTCCATTTTTTTCTCCCAAATTTTCCCCACTCAGCCTGGTGAGTTACACAGGACCATGATATTAACTCAAACCAGTATTTATGGATGAACAGTTCATTAAAATATTGTCAAAATCGTAATGTGGCCAAGTGTGAATATCCAAATCTCAGAAGCTTCAATTTTATTTATAACTTCAGGTAAAATATGTCTCAACATACCATTATAAATAAAGAACTGTGGTGCTACAGAGATGCCCCCTACAAATCATATTCACCAGACATAAGAGAACATGCTTGCTTGGTACAGACCCCAGCAAAAATCGCATCATCATCATCAATTTTATATATATATATATATATTTTTTTTTTTTTTTTTTTTTGAGTGAAATGAAATGCAAAAATTTCCACAAAATTCCCACTAAAAAATATATATTGCAATAATTTGAAAGGTATTGCAATATTATTATTTTTTTAATCATTCAGCCCTTCCAGCATTAAAGATCATAAAAATAGAAAGGAAACTCAGTTTGGTTCTACAGTTATGATGGTTTTATTGGCATTTTCCAAGGTATTGATAATTTACAGTGATGGTCACAGTCTGGAAAGGTAAAGAGACATGAAACAAAGAGTGGCACTATTGCAGATAAATATGGGCCTCTCCTCTGTGTGGCCTACATATGTAGCATGCGCTTGCCATGTTAGGATATTTTTGCCTGGATAAATGAATTATTCATTGTCTTCTAGCAGCGGATGGACATGCATAACACACTTGACATTGCTAGGGTTGAATCGTGGGTAAAAGCAGTCTGGCCTGTTATGTGAGGAGGCTGCTGACTCCCCTGTAACTTTTCCAAGCAGTTGAACTCTAGCAAAGCTCCATCTCCTCCTTTCATTATCAATCACAATATTATCTATTATGGTTAATGCCCAATGATGGTTAAACATTGCTGTTCAGACCACAAACAAATGCAAATACCTGCATATACACTGAGCCGTATGATGAGTTTTCATAAATTACAACAAATCGATTAAATATTCAACCCTTGCCTTTGAATGGTCAGATTTAGCTCCCTGAGGAAAAGATACATACTATACAATCAATAGCATCAAATTGCGTTAATACTGCTCCATCAATAGAGTTGGTAAAATACTACACTAACAGTCAGAATCAAGAAGCCACATTTTCATCCAAATGGCTCAAATACTTACAGAGTATCCATCATCTACTATGATATTAAGGTATGCGTCTACATTTAATCATTTTTGGCCTTGGTTACAAGCTGTGAGGGCTGCATGTTCACTATATTCACTGCAAATCACTGTGGCCTTATCATGTAGCATCACGACATCTTAACTGATGGATACACAGTGTGTCTTACATGGACAACACCAGAATACTGACATGGGGGGATGGGGTACATCTTGGAACAAGGTGTACACACTTTATGTTACACACAGACTTAAAAAAAGAAGAGTGATGAAGAAAAACAGGACAAATGATGAAGATCAATGAGGCCATTGAAGAAGCACTATGTACAGTGTTGACTGGAGACAGTTTGAGTGGATGATGTGTGACAGAACTATAATTTCTTAACAAAATCAAAAGAGCGACAACACAGAACAACATTGACAACAAGGGCAGGGGAGGGGAATGTGATGTAAAGGACTGAGAGGGGGCAGAGGGGTGTATGATATGTGCATGTGTGCAAACCTCTACAAGTATCACAATAAAAGCATGATGTTGCAGCGCCTGCTGTCGAGCAATAGGAAGTGGGCGCTGGGCGTTGGTGTCGGGGAATGGGTTTGGTCGGTGTTGTTATTTTTCGGGTGTTTGGGGTTTAAACGGGGATGAAAGCACTTTTTTTCGCTGCATTTTAGCCACTGCCCAACATCTTTGTAGCACGCTGGTTGGCCTCGTCAATCCTGGTCTTGTTGGAATCGGCCTGAAAGAGAAAAGCACACGCTGTTAATACAGCTCAGTTGGCAGACGGTTGGAAAATAAAAACCAATGGTAAAGAACGGTGACGAGTTACTTTAAAGGAAAGTTATGATTTATTTCAACCTGGTCTATTTGTCACTCAGTCATTTTCAGATTTTATCTCTTTAAGATTTTTTTTTGTCTAATGTGGAATTCTTAAATAACTCTTGAGTAATAACTTTCCATTTTATTTGAATTTAATGGACAGTAAAGTAATCTGAATCTGAATATGAGCTCTCATGAGTATGCTGGGTGACCATGTAGATTCCTATGCATTTAGCAATAATGGTTGTTTCAGGTGCAAACTCCAAATCCATACTTTTTATGTTGCTTGCAGTGTGCAAAAAATGGGGACATACAACATTTTGCCTTGACCTTTGACTCGTTTACTAATATATCTGTCACAGTTAAAGTAAAAAGAAAAAATATGCAATTTGGAACGCAGTCGATGTGACATATCTTCTGCTGCACAGAAGATTGTGGATCAGAATTAGATACAGACTAATATATCAGTTGGCCGATATGGACCTGATGTTGGCCTTTCACAGATATGATACTGATATGAAAACATTTATAGAACATATAAAGCGAAAAAATGTACTTAGGGTTATTTGATTTGGCTTGTGAAAAGGCTGGCTCTGTGATCGGAGTAAGGATGGACTCTCTGAGGAAGTTGTGGAGAGAGACACACTGAGGACGTGGAGGCCATCCTAAACAACATGGATATCACTGCATAACACCTTGATGGACCAAAGAAATAATGGTGGTGGAAGGCTTCTCTCTTTCGTTGTAGGACAGAGAGATACAGAAGATCTTTCATACAACTGCCATCAGACTCTATAACTCTTATACAAATAGATGAGACTACAGACAATAATTTCCCTTGGATCAATAAAGTATTTCGTATTCGTATTCGTATTCGTATTCGTATTTAGATTTGGCACAATGGGAAAGATTTATGAGGACAAAAGAAGCTCAGTGGCAGGAGTAAATGCAGAGGAGCTATATTTGACTGGGAGTATTAAAATAGTCAAAAATTGACTGAAACGAACAGCACTGATGTCTATTTAGCTATTTATTCTATTTCTATTTATTCTTTATTTTCTCAGTGTTAATTTCTAGAAATATTTGACAATATATATGTTAAATTATTTAACATGTTAAGGAATTTTAAACTTATATATTCTTTAATAAAGTTATTTGTTTAAGAAAGCAGCCCTCTCAGTACCTTTGTATTAGTGCAAAATCCATGCACATTCTACATATGAAAGGTATATTTTCATTCCAACTCCAAAATTCATTACATCAGCAGCCATCTCGGTAATCGTTAATTTTTCTCTCTGAAATTCTAGTCTGATTCTAATCAGAATAGCAAGAAAAGCATGCTGGCTTGCACACTGCAAAATGTGACTGGAGGCAGTAGCACATCCTGGTATTTTTGGTATACTGCATTTGACATACTATGTGTTGTAACATACTAAATCTTTTTCTGACACTACTAAATATATAATAGTACGTCTAATTGAATGCAACCTTAGCATGGCCCATAGAGTCCCAAAAGCCAGATTTATGGGAAATATTCCAGGGTGAAAGTAGAATTATCCTTTAATGAAGACATACTGTATGTACTGAACTAATAGGACACGGTGCACAATTGGGATATTTAACACCCAGGTTTCATCCATTGGCATGTGATTCAGATTTCCTCCATTATTACTGTGTCAAACCCAGGCTAAATCTGCTCAAAGGCAACACAGCTGAATCCGCTGTCGCACAGCCTAATGCTGAGCATGTAATCCATGCTAAATATCAGCTAAATACTCTATAGATTAGCCACCGTTTTTTTTCTAGATTTGTTGCCTTTCATGTACTTACTATACCCACAGTTTTGGCATTACATTGTTTCACTAATTCTAAATCTAACCACATTCTGGTTGCCCCTATAGCTTTCCATACCTTACCCTAGCAATAATAGGCCTATACAGTAACATTTGTAGCATTTTGTTTCATAACTATAACAAAAATGTAGCTGTCTTTTCTCCTGAAGATTTTGTAGCATCACACTTCTAAATGTAAACTCAGTTGTCATTGTCTTTGTCCACCTTAGATTACTTTGCTTCTCCACCAACTAATAGAAGGTGTTGCCTGGTGACAACTGAAACTAACTTGTTCCTATCAATCAGTATGAATTAAGAAAAGTAAAGAGACAACTACATTAATTCTCTAGAAATCAAGTACTCTGTCCCATCAATTACAATCCTATATTCCTCATGGCAGTTCTCGTGGCACAGTACCTTCTCCATGATCCTATCGATCTGGCGGTTCTGGGTGTCGATCTCCTGGCCCATGTCCAGGGCCATGTGACGCAGATTGCCAATGATCCCGCCCACCTGCTCCAGGTTCTCATCCATCTCGTTCTCCCTGGCGTCATCTGTTACCCTGGAACGCACAGGAGGAAGAAGTGGGACCGGTTATTAGCCAAAGATTATTTGGTGGCCACTGCTGAGATCTATTACAGCCTCACAAAACAAGATGGGACAGTAAAGTCCAGTATGAGCAGATACAATGTATTTTAAATATATTCCTGAACAAATAAATCACTAAATTAAATATTGTGACATTTAAGGATAAGATAATACATTAACTGGTTAAAATGTATCTACCACAGGACCTGCTTTATCTCATACAAGTTAGAGGCTGTCTGAAGATTCAGCACCATGGACAGCCCTTTACCTCAATCTGTGAGAGTCCTGGGGCACATTCAATGTGAAAACAGTGTGCACTGTTTTACCAGACTCTCTGGTTTGAACACATAGATGTATTACAATGAACTAGATAGGGTACTGTCACTCAGCCTTCCCTCCAGTTTTTTCAGAGGCTACTCATGGCATTGCAATGAAAAATTCCCCCGCACCCCAAAAAAGTGTTTTCCCCATAAGCCACGATTGTAAAAGGGAAATCTGCAAAAATGTTGACAGGACACTTTGAACTGCATGGAGTTTTTATCTTTGTAAAAAACAACCTAGAGCAGAGAAAAATTAAATTTAAAATCTGTGATGTCATCACAATGTAAAGTCTATGGGCAGAGCAGATACTCGCAGGTGGGGACAAGGGGGAAACACTACTGTGCTTATTCAGTAGGCCGTGTAAGCAGGAAGTAAACCTGGAAGCTAGAAAACCTCTCCGGTATATGCACCAGGCAAGCAACTCTCAGGACTGAATGGTTGCCATCTTTGTGTACTCTAGCTTGTTCACTGTAATATATCTATGGTTGAACAACATGTTTCCTTGACACAGTGGGCAATGCACTTTGAGGTACATGTTCTCGTGTTTGTTAAGTGTGTCAGAGTTCTCACCCAATCAGCAGCAACATATAAACCCTGCCAAAGGCAGTGCAATGCATTGCACTTGCATAATACAACAGGATGTTTTCATTTAAATAAATTTAGCTATGTTTTGTTTGGCTGGATGCACCCCTGTTCTTCAAGGAACTGAAAAACCCGAACACCTCACTGGGAATCCATGAGGCTTGAATCACATGTCTCATACTCGCTGACTCCCAATCAGAGGCTCAGGACCCCTTTAAACATGTCTCAGCTTGATTAAAATGAATCCCTGCCACATAAAATTGAATTAATATTTGCTGGACATATGCATAGCTTTTCCATGGATAGTTTTAATTCTTTAGGTTTTGAACATTTATTCAAATAACAAAGTTTAGAGGCGAAAAATTTTTCCCTCATAGACTTCTGACATCTGTGATGGAATGTCACAGGTAAAAAAAAAAAAAAAAAATCAGAATTTGAAGTGAATGTTTCATATGTGTAGGCCTTTAAACATCACAGTAACTTCATATTAAATTTAATTAGTTCATAAATGTTGTTGCCGTGTTGTTCAAGCAACAAATAGTATGAAAACACGTTACCAACCGTCATTGCCCATACTGATGTTGAAATGTCCCTTTAAAAGCCAAAATGGGCACCTATTCCAGGATGAGTGTTTTGTAGAACTATGGATGTAAACAGTACCACATACTCGAACACACACACACACAAACACACAAGAATACATGAGCACTTAGGCTGACACACAGAAACAAGCAAGCATGCCAACTACATGTACCAGAGGGTCACACGCACACATACACACTTACCTGCGGATGAAGCCCCCACTGATGGCCATCTGTTCACGCTCATCCACCACTCGAGCCCCTGGCTGGCTGTTCACCACTCCATCCTGGTTCCCTCCCCAGGCCTGGCCCCCGCCCTTAATCCTACCACACACACATTTCAGTCAGGGACAGCGTAACTGTTTTATTGTGTGTTATGAATGCATTTGTTTGTGTATATGTTTGTGTGTGCGCTTGTTTACTTGTTTCTGAATGTAACAAAGACTCGGCATGTGCATCTCAGTGTGTGCTGGTCATTATTTGTGACAGTGTGCATGTGTGCAGTGCAGTGTGAACGTGTATGCGTAAATGCATGTTTTAAAGCAATTCACAATTAAAACATATACTGTCCATGAATATATGTTTAGAATGCATTGCATAATGTGATGACAAGCCAATTAACCTACTAAAAGCAACATGCCAGCCACGTATGTTAAACTTACATACATGCATTTGCAATCTTTTGGTGAATAATTGATCTAACATGCAGATCAATTCAATCTGAGCACAATAAGCTCGTACAGTATGTGGCTTGTGATAGAAAGGTCCTTTAAAGACACAGGACACTGTCTCCCACAAGCACATAGAGAAGAGCACGACAAACACAGAACATAATAATGAGACTCCAGACAGAGGACACACAAACACGCACAGACATGTAAACATGCAGATTGAGACGACATGCATGGGAGGGGAAAACACGTGAAGAGGAATGGGATCAGACACATGCTGTATCTATTAAAAGAAAGCCGAACAGTTAGATCTGTTGTGGAGAACCAACAAAAAAAAAAAAAAAAAAAAAAAAAGTGAACAGTGATCATTTTGCATGCAGCCCTTCATTTCATCTGGATGGATCAGTCTGTAGGATGACACACTGTATACAGTCAAATAGGGAAATGTAATTCTTAGCGTTTGTTTAATTGTGCTTGGAGTACCTGATGAGTGGAGGTCACCACTGAGGACAACACAATGAGCAAAGTTTATTCTATTTAAAAGTTTTATTTGGTCAGTTTTCAATGGAAGACTATTACTGTATGTACCATTGTTGTCTTGAGGTGGGAGACTACATTCATCAGGTGCTCCAGACAGTATATTAACAAGCAAGAATTATTTTTCTTGTGCTATTTGACACAGGGCTGCCATATAAAGAGTCTAGATCAGATGAAACACATGACATAACCACAGGATTACATAACAAGTGGTTCATGGTGGGGAGGACCAAAGAGCTATAGAATAGACAAGATCTGAACCCAAAACATATACAGACGTAGGACCAATATGGACCAAATAAAGGTAGCAAACTCCTAATATGCCCTGATACAGAAAACATACACTTAATTACAAATTCAGGTAGAGAGTATTAACAAAAAAGTGACACCAACTCCTACAAAATGACAGCTGTGACACAAATAAAGCAGATTAGTTACATGTACTGCTGTCAAGATCCTGTTCAGCCCTGTTTTGGAAAAGAGTCATCTGTTGTTAAAATGTCTACTGGTGTATTTAATCTCCACAATGGATATTAAAGTTTTGGTAATATACAGTGAAGAAAAAGGAAAATAGGTACTAAGTTTGCCATTCTAGTTCAGATCTAAAAGAAAATCTTTTTTTAAAATTCTGTTTAAGTTCCAGAAGACTAACAAACTGCACAATCTACACTAATTCCTGACTTTACAGATTCAGTGGCTTATTCCACATACTGCATTTGGTAAATCACTGATGCATCACTTAATTCATTCGCAGAAGAATATCTGGGAAACCTCTGCGAACTCAACACAAATATAACAACATACCCATTTATTTCTTGGTTTGTCAGCCACTTGTGTTTTCTATAGCTCTGAGATAGACAACTGTATACAGTACACGTATTGGTCCCAGAGTAGAGTATGCTCAGACATGACTCAGTGGCCATAGTTTGGCTGTTGAAGGGCCGGAGAACAGATCACACAGGAGTTTGGCAAAGCTGGCATTGGGAATCCACCTTCATATCAAAACTTTGAATGTGCAAATACAGATTTAGAGGGAAAACAACTGATGGTAAGTGTGCCCAGAGAAAAGGTTTGCCTCACTCTTGTATGATATTTCATGATGTGGGACCGTCCTGAGGGAGGAGAGGCAGGGACCAAATGAGGCATCCTACATGTTATCTGAGGGTCGTGTGCCAAAGTTGGTGCGTGGGAGCGCCAGCTAGATATTTTAGCAGCTCTCATTGCTTAAAAGTACAGTGTTGATTATAAAGTTACTGTACTGGACTGTTAATAAGTGATGAAATAACATCTTGCACCATCTTAACATCTGTAATGTTCAGTGCAGCACAGAGAACACCCTGGCCAATATTTAGGCTGGTTTCCGATCTAACCAGTTCATGTGTACTGTCTAAAATTTGCATTAAAAAACAGCATTCATTCAAGAATGAATAACATTAAGAGCTAGGACCCCAAAAAATACACTTAAACAAATAGCTTGACATTTTGATAAATATACCTATTTGCTTTTTCTAGAGAGTTAGGTGGGAATATTGACATCACTCTATGCTATATTTGAAACTACCACCAGCAGACTAGCTAACTTAGCTTAGCACAAAGACTGTAAACGGGGAAAACAGCTATCCTGGCTCTGTTAAAGGTTAAAAAATGCCCAAAGCTCACCGACTGACACATTATATCTTGTTTGTTTAAACGTAGGTGTTGCTTAATGTCTGGTCTAGTCTGGTGCCTAACTCCCCATATGACTTCCACATGTTCTTATAATGCCAGACATACTGTACATATGGTACATATTTAACAAACAAGATATAGAGTGTTAAATAGGTGGATTTTAATGGCTTTGAATGAGCCAGGCTAGCTGTTTCCCTCAGTTTACAGTCTTTGTGCTAAGCTAAGCTAAGTGTCTACTGGCACCAGCCCAGGATTTACATTAGTCATCATATACTATATCATATGCTGTATCGTATGTAGTTGTTCAGCAGATATCAACAGCCAGAATGTCCAATGGAAAATCTGAAATAAAAATAGCATATTTAAAAAAATCTAAGTGAATTACTTGACTATATTCTATATATTCAAGTTTGCTGTATGCTGCGCATAGAGCTGAGTTCAACAGTGACTTGTAACAATGACAGTGATTGAAACTGGCCAAGTGGCAGTACAGTACTGAAAGTAGTGTTCAATTTAACCTTTCATTTTGTTAATTTCTCTGTGTGCCCAGCCATATATTTAGCAACACCAGAGGGGTTTCATTGTTCTTATCTAACTCTCAGCAAAAGAAGAAATCAGCATATTTCTCAAAATGTCAAACTATTTTGACTGACTCATCAGGTTGTTTAGCTGCAGGTGTCAATATACAGTATTAATTAATTCATGTAAAAACATGTAAAACACCAACATGAGTAGTTTTTCAAATAGCAGCAAACTTGATAAATTCAAACCAGTCATTTGGTGTAGAAGGCAACTAGATGATTTATTCTTTGGTTGGACTTTGAACGCAGCATGATGCATCATGCTGCAGGGTGTTAGGGTGGGGGCTCGGGTGGGGTTTTAGGGGGGTGGTGGATGTTGTGGCCCAGATCCCTGCTGACGCTGCTACTTCCTGGAAGAGAATCTCTCATCCAATGTGGAATGAAGGGCTTTTGAGGACTGCAGCCACGGAGGCTGGAGAGCAAATATCGGACCTGTTGTGCGGATGTGTGTGTGTTGTTCATGCATGCGTGCAGTCTCTCACTTCATCTCAGTTTTGACTTCAGCAAAAACACCCACACACATGCATGCATTGCAGGTGCCTGTTTCCGAGTGTGTGTCGCTGTTGTGGCTATGGGCCTGACTGCTCACACCACGGTTCACCATGCTCTATACACCGGAAGCAGGCAGACGGATAGAGAGGCAGGAAGGCAGGCACTGAAACACATGCAGTCAGGCGACACAGGCAGCACCTACTTGTTACAGGGGCATGAACATAGACCACAGAACTGTCCTAGATTGTTCAAATTCTTTTCTGCATCCTTCATGTCCTTATTGATTTGGTCCATTCCCTCCTCGATGCGCTCCAGTTGCTCTGATTACCAACACATTGTCATTTTTCCCAGCAAAAGAACGAAAGCACATGAGAAGAAAAGAGAGGAGGAAGAGGTCGCGGGGTGGAAGGTAGGGAGGGAAGTAGAGAGGGGGAGACAAAGGAGAAGAGACAAAAAAAGACATTGACTGTGACAAGAGAGACATCAGACATCACCACCACCACCAGCACTGGACAGGCAAGAGCTCAGGGGGGGCTCCTGGCCGGTACCTACTTTTTAATACATGGGCATATCAGACCACAGCATTGTCCTAAATCTTTTAAATCTTTCTCGGCCTCCTTCAGGTCTGCGTTCACCTTGTTCATGCCCTCCTCCACACGATCAAGTTGTTCTGGTGAGGACAAAGGCATGAGAGTAGTGAAATGAATGTGATTGGTTTGTTTTTCGAAGGGCTGGCGATCTACGCTACAAGAGGCAAAGTATTTCCTCTAAGATGCAGAAGGCAAAGCAGGCAACAAGCTTTAAGAGTAGCTCAAAAACAATTGCTCTTTCCTCGTCTATTGCTTTGCATGTGAATTTCTTTCTTTGGATTCTACATGGATCCAGCAGCGTTTTGCTTCCTACCTTCATCCAAAGCAACAAATTACTGACGTGAGTAAGTATTTTATGAGTGTGATGAAAAGCATCATTCAGGCACCACTGCTTCAAATGGTCACAGAGCTATAAAAAGCTCTGATTCAAGGTCAGATCCTGTCTCGCTGGCTGGTTAATGGTTATAGGACAGAATGGCAGTAATCTCCATCAGTGACATTTTTTTTCTTGCAGGACTCCAAAGGTTTGATTAGTCACATTGTAGTGTAAAGGACACAGATGATCATATAACACTGCCTCAAGATCCATAGAAATGAGTGCTACAGATCCACGGCCAAGGCCTGTTGTAAAGGAAATCTCAAAATGTTCTGCTGAAGCCTCCAAAGGAAGGAGGCCTCATACATCATAAAGTGCTGTAGTGAAGCAGATTGTTACTCAAATTTAATCTCCGCCTCTGACAGTTAATAAAAACCTTGCAAAAAACCTTCCATGGGTGTTTTTTCTGGAGTTAAAATAATGAAATGATGACATGGATCCTTGTATGAGCTGCACAGAAATCTGCTACTGGAGCCATTAGGGCATAATATTAAAAAAGATAATCAGTTTCCTGAGACCTAAAGAATTTATAGCCAAAGGAAGGGTCGCTACACCCAAAATATAAGACGGCAATGTTTATTCTGGGAAGGCAGAACAATATATTCCGTCATCCCATTTAAAGGGATTGTCACCTGGAGTTAAGAGAGAGGCACCAGGACAGAAGCTAAGCAGTGTACTGAGGTGGACAGGGTTGGCAGCAAAAATGTATTTTAGCCACCACAAAAAGGTCCACCAAAAAAAAAAGAAAGAAGAAAAATCAATATCAGTTAAAGTGTATGTCATATTTAGAATATTTTCACTGTTTTACTTTCTGTCAGACAGCCCTTTCTGATAGGAAATCACCATCATATAAGCCAAATATCACTCTCTCCCAAACAACCAAACTCCACAGGCAAAATCAGAAATTTAACTTTGCAGAACACAGGAGCTGCTGATCTACTCTGCCTTGATCTGTTAGTTTGTTTGTGTTATTGTGTGGCTTCAGAGTTTAAAAAGGTTAGTTCAGATTCACCGAACCCACACAACAGCACAAACAAACTAACAGATCGAGGCAGCAGCAGACCAGCAGCTCCTGTGTTCTGTGAGGTAAAATTACTGATTTCGACTATGGAGTTTGGTTGGTTTGGAGAGAGTGATATTTGTCTTACATAATGGCAGTTTCCTGTCAGAAAAGGCTGAGAGGTAAAGCAGTGAAAGTATTATAATCATTTACAACTAATACACACTTAAACTGAAACTATTTTTTTAGATGGACTTTTTTAAATTGGCTATAATTCCTTTTGTTGCTGACCTGCCATCTACTGTAGATCGATAAGTACCTCTCTCAGCCCCACATCAAATAATCCGGACTATGCCTTTAACACAGATACAAAGTAGGAGCAAAGTTTAACATCTAAAAGAAATAAATCTGTGGGGTTTTTTGCTCATTTGTTCTACATAAATGCTTTTCATCTGGCTCAATTTTCTCCTCTTTACTTATCGTACTCTCTCCAAAGCCAGAGTGAGTGCTGAGTGCAAAATAAATGGAAGAAACTTTTTCGAAGAAGAGCAGACAGGTCTTAAAAGCAAGGAGAAAGGATTAGAAAAAGATTAAGATGAATTTTATCAGGTAGAAATCAACTACTACGTGTAGATGGAGTTTGGAGCTTCACACAACAACTAAATGGCCTCCTGCAGTAATCCCAGGCAGAGCGAGGGATTGAGTAGAGGAGGAACGTGAGAGTGAGACAGAGGCATTGTTTATCTCCTCAGCCTCGGACAGCCAGGCCAGACTTAACCTGCCTCCTCCCTCCGTTTTGCGGATTATAGCGTGAAGGCCTCCTGTCTTCACCTGCAGTCAGTCACAGCTTTAACCATTTAGAAAGCAGAATGATTCAAATCAACATAAAACAAGTACAAGACTTTTGACTTGTTGTAGTAAGGTGTTAACTGACATTAATAACAACATCAATGATGCCTCTGTTCTATTCCAGTGTCTCAGTAAGCTGTGACAGCAGGACAGGCACGGGATCAGAAGCCTGAAACTGAAGCAGCAAAATGGAATTCAGCCATCATGAGTTTCATCATTTATACAGGTGCTTTTCACACAGTGACATGTCAAGATGTCTGCTGTGAAAACCGCCCCTCAGATCCGTGTCAGGTTATTATATCTCCATCTTTTATATGTTATTATAGAAATGAGGAACTTGCAGTCCATAATTGTGGGAGAAAGCTGAAAACAACCTGCAGCTTCAATAAACTTGTTTTTAAATTCTCTACTGCAGTATTTTGAGTTGCTCATCAAAATGCAAAGATGATGAATAAGATATGATTTCTATGAAAAGTAAAAGCTGAAGTAATTAAAACCGGTGGCCATTACCTAAACCCTATAGAATCTTTCTCTCTCACACAGGCGAAGCTCTCTACTGCACTCCATGGATAATAGCTGTATCCAATCACACATGTGTATTTGCCCCCCAAAAATTTGCATGTACGTAGCCAGTCAGTCAGAATGTTCCTACTGAATACATGTGTTCCACACAGTATATAAGGGAGTGTCCTCACTGCTTCTTCATCCTTTGTTCTTTAGCCACTGATCTGGTGTTATCATGACCCACCCTCTGGGCAATATGCACTTGCATTCTACCACACACCAGAAGGACTCGAGGAACGAGGAGGGCAGGGACTCTGTTGTATGTTCTAACTCCTGTGAGTTCAGGCCATGGTCCTAACCAGTTTAATGCACATGTTTAGGTTGGGAACCCTCCTTCTCCACTGTAGTGATATGGGTTAGGAGGGCCGTGGCGACTAACCTATAGCTGATTGAGATCAGTAGGGCTGGGCATCAGGCTCCACCCACTGTATCCAAAGAGTCTAGTAGAGGGCGGAGCCTGTGTGAGAACGAAAGTGACAATATTGTAATCCTAACGCTATAAGCTGCTCTGTCACATTCTGCTGAAGAGGAAGATATATACTGTGTGGGGCACTTGTACTCGGTAGGCCTGTCCTGATTGGTCAGCTCCGCACATGCAAATTTTTAGTGAATACATGTGATTGGAGAGAGCTATTATCCATGAAGTCCAGTAGAGGGTCCACCTGTGGTTATAGAACATTTTGAACACTGAAGCTTATTCTTAAACTGTTTATATTATACAGTTTAGGCCATACTAAATTCACTTTACTCACAGTGTCATGAGATGAAAAAGAAGGCAAATGAGACACTAATTTGTGCAACTCAGCAGAACCTGAGAAGTATCTGGAGTTGTTGGTTGACTGGGTATCACAGTTGCTGTTTAAGTAAATCTAGTTTTTGGCTGTCAGCTTTGAACACTGATCCGAGAGTAAGATAAAAAAGAGTCACAGGGATGAGCCATAATAGTGGAAAACCAGTGATGAAGTGGTAAATACATAGATGCAAACACTGTGATCTTCAGTTATCAGTTCAAGAAGATTAACATATTCCAAACACAAATCAGCAACGATCCTTGTCCATTTTTCAACCTTAAGGAGCTACAATCAAACCGACAATTCGTGGGAGCTGAAACGTTGCGAGTTGCTCGTGGCGTGTGCTCACTGAGGCGGAGCTGCAATCCATCAGCTCTGACTGAAGTGTAATTCAGGTCAACATGTATGTAACAGCCAAGCAGGGGGGGACTCATTAGCTGCAGTGAGACCCCCACCACAGGTAATACATCACTGCTGAGATGACAAATCTCTTCTGTGTATGTGTGAGCATGTGTATGTGTAAAGGGCAGGGGGATTAGTTTCACCCTAGTTTACAGCTTAACAAGACCTGCATTAATTACAACAGGCTTGGGAAGCTATTACTTATGATTTTTTTTCTTTTTTTAATATAATATAAGAGGGAATTCTTGATTGAACTGTAGAGGCTTGTGTAGTTCAGTCATTGTAAACACGTGAAAGGAGAAGGACAGAACGAATGACAAGAAAGAGCTACATCATTATTGTGACCAGAGTGATCTCCAGGCAAAGGAACAGGACAGGAAGAATGTACAGTAGAGGTCAGGAGAGAAAAGTGAAGGGACTGAGAGCAAAGGCTGGTGGGAAAGAAGAGAAGGAGCATGAAATAAAGAAGAGAAGAAGAGGAAGACAGAGAGACAGATGGGGGATCAGGTTAAGAGGACATTTGCTGAGAGGCAGGGGTAATTTAAATCTGTGAATTGATTGCTGCCCTGTGCTAACAGCAGTGAGCTGTGTGCTGTGGCAGCCGTTACTCTGGGGGGGAAGAAGACGGGAGGAAGGAGAAAGATAGAGAGGAAACAGGCTATATGTTCCTTTGACAGGCCAATTAGGCTGCTCTTTCACGCATGCAGCTGAGCACAAGCCTTTGGTAATACACAGACACACACATCCACTATACATACTGTGACTAGACCATTCCCTACACACAAAAAAAGTTAATTTAACCCAGGTACAAACAGTAGAAGCACAGAATTACCGTTTAAGTCTTAAAGACATTAATCTGATGACAAGGACACACACATTAGTGTCAGAGTGTTCCCAGACTTTACTGTACAACTGCTAAGTGAATCAAGCCTGTGACCTTTGTCGCCCTGACCAAGATTTTCAAAATAAAAGAGGACATTTCAAAGTCCTCTTTGAAATGATAGCGTCAAACCGGGTGGTAGTGCCGACAAACTTAGCATGTGTATCTGATCTTTTCACACAGACACAGTTCACAGAATCAAGCACTTTAAAATAAAATGCAATATCTCGTGTTAACATAGGTTTAATTTTGTCAGGCCAAAAGATATTCAGGCACCTTTGGGTTCTTCATCAGAAATCCCACATGAACACAGCAATGAGCACTGATGTATTTGTTCCGAAGTGCTTTATGCCTTTGTTTTACTACTTAAAAGTACTTAACATACAGCTAAACCATAATGAGAAAGATTAAGTTAATATATAGGGGAGACTGGGGAGTGATGTAACACTGTCAGTTTGACCAATCAGAAAAGTGCTGTGTGTCTGTGAGCAATATTGTGGATTTTATACTCAATAAACAGATTTTTCAGGTAAGAAAGTAACATTTTTCATCAAAATTAGCATTTTAATTTGATGCTTTGCATTCACGCTACTTTCAAGCCCACAAGCTAAATCAGTTAGCTATGCAGTGGCTGTTGAGGCAGGGAGAGTTGCAACAGTTCATTCAAAATAATGAGAATTTGCATTGTGTGCTGGGAACACTTTGCAAACTCGAGGGCAAAAAAAAGTGTGAGCCAAGTGTAGGGTTGCAAAGTTTGTGCATTCTCCTTAAAGCTAACAATTGATTAATCAATTTGTCATTAATAATTAAGATACAAAATGAATATTTTTTTCCTAATTTTCTTTCCCCATTTTTTTTTCTCGTTTTCTTCAAAAACAATGTCAAATGAGATGCAGTTACTGCCATTTCTAGACCACTGAAAAATACATTTTTAACTGGATAATTTCTTAACAGCATTTAATCAATTAATGATTAATCGTTAGCATCCCTGGTCAAGTGGGTACGTTGTCAGTTTTGGGCTCACAAAGTCTGCACCACAGGGGCTTCCATCTACATTTGGAACAACGTGACCCCTTATGTGACACTTGCAAGGACTATTTTTCATAAATTGGATAGTGTTGATCTTAATTCAGCAAATTACCTCTCATTGTTGCATCAGTCTCCAGGTAGAGTTACAACTCACCCCAGGAATGGGGTAGGTTGTAACATGGGGACTCTTTGTATTTGACATTAACTCACATAATCTGTGATTGTGTAGTAGACGTTCAAGTTTTATTTGTTGTAGACAAATGTGAGTATCATGTATCAAAGTCTGAGAGATCTAATAAAAAGCATCACTAGCGCCCCCAGTCTCCCCCTACACATTAGTCTGATAAATGCAGTGAGCATTAAAGTGTGGTAACAGGGCAGCAAAGTGGGAGGCTAGCTCAAAGGCACATCCAGTATAATCATTTAGCCACATTAGTTACTTTTAAATATTTGGTGGAAGCTATTTCTGCTCACACAGAAATAAACTGTTCCTCTGCTTTAGTAATTATAAAACCATAAAGGCCATTTTCCTCTGGGTTGTAAATTTGACTGGGACTCTACAGTGTTATACTGGACATACTGCTGATGTCGACTCTCCCATTATAAAGCATAAAATAGCAGCAAGAGAGACTCAGTAGCGGAGCAGATTAAAAGTGAAGACAGCTGTTAGAGAGACAGTGTTTAGTGTTCTCTCCCTATCAACTTACCTCCCTGCTCATCCAACATGACCAAAGTCCTGATGCCGGCATCTTTACTCTAACAGACACACAGACAGAAAGAGAATGGGAAAAAGAAAGAGAAGAAGAGAAGTTGGGGAAAAAGAGGAATAAATGTGACAGATCAGTGAAGGTCAACAGAGCAGAACAGAGTAGAGCTATCAGGACAGCAGAGGTGGGTCAAATTACAATTTGAAATCAGTTTTTGAAGTGTGACTGATCTCGTCTGGCACCACTGAGACAGCTTGACTTTAAAAGAATATTTTGACATTTTGGGAAATGGACTTACTCACTCTCTTTCCAAAAGTTGGGCAGAAGATTCAGACCGCTCTCATATCATCGCTCTCAATATGAAGCTGAAGCCAGAGGAACATTAGCTTACAGGGTTTGACATTAACCATGGCTCATTAGCCCGACAATCTGTGGCCACCTGTCACCAACGCAACTTTACAGTTCCAAAAACATCCTGATTCCTTTATACCTTTCAGTTAATGTTCTATGAAAACAGCGACAACAGTCAGGCTTGCCAGGTGTGTGCGACAAAACCAGCTCAATGGCAGATTGAAATGAGCCCAAAACCAGCGCAACGGGCAATAAACCTGGCGCTGGCAGATGGAGAGCATAGACACGTCATATTTCTACGTGTTTATGTATGTTTGCGTGTGACATGTGCCAGGTCTCTGTGTGTACATGCTGATCAGGTGTCCGTTTGGGTTTAGGGCAGAGTTGAAATAAAGTACTGCATTTCAAATGTGGATGGATATTATTAATGTGATTTGCATGCAAATCCAAGTCCACCCAACTAACCGACAAAAAATGAATCCCACAGGCACAATTCAAAAGTGGCCCAATTCCACGGAAAAAAACGCAGACCTGGCAACCCCGACAACAGTACTTGTTGCTGGCTAGCTACGATATGTCTGGGCTACTGAAGTAATGGTTTAAAAAGTGTAATCAAACTGCTAACGCGATCCTTACAGGAGAACCAGAAGCACAAAAAGGCTAAGGCTGCGTTAAGTAGCATTAAATTGCCTTTTCTGTTTTGAGTGCTTAAAAACAGTCTATTAGCACCTGACTTAGCTTAGCATAAACACAGGAAACAAGGAAACAGCTAGCTTGGCCAACAAGCCCCTAAATGTGGTGGCATTTTTGATGGTCCAAATGTAAACTGATGTAAAAACAATACAGTGAAGGCAATTTAACGGAACTTAAAAAATTCAGTGTGTAAAATTAACAGAGATTTAATGGCAGAATATGACAGAAGTGGAATATCATGCTCATATGTTATCATTAGTGTATAATCACCTGAAAATAAGAAGTGCTGTATTTTTGTAACCTTGGAATGAGCCCTTTATGTCTACAAAGTGATCCTCTAGAAGGCTGTCATGTCACCCCTGTGTTTCTGAGAGTCAGATAAGGTGTTGACAGTTTGCTAGCTCACTGCTGGATGTCACTAAACCCTACACACTAGTCCTTTAACACAGCCTTCTTTACCCAGCTAAGCTAACCACCAGCTTGCTCTAGCCTCATATTTAATAGACAGACATGAGAGTGGTATCAATCTTCTCATCAAACCCTCGGCAAGACAGTGAATAAGCATACTTTCTAAAATCCCGATTCCTTCAAACTGAAACAGTAAACTGCCATCAGGCAACAGAGAAATTAGATGATTTAATTTATTATATTTGACCCAAGAATGCAGCAAAGTCATAGAAATAAAACACTACAGAGGAAATAAATACCGCTCATCATGAGAATCTCATTATGAAAATGTCTTCTATAGAAAAATGCCACCTTTGTGCCTTAAAGTAAGCTACATTAGGATCTTGATTTGCTCACAATGAGTGAATGTGTGAAAATCAAAGAAATGTAACCATGATCTGCACAGTGTCAGCGGTACAAGGGAGTGGGTAAACCCTTGTAAATCCTATGGGACTGCCTGTCTACAGCACCGTTTAAGAAGCATGTCTTATACAGAGACAGACTTCCATCCCACAAATCAACAATCGGGCGTTAAACAAATTTGCAAAGAAAGACGATAAGAAAAACCTCTCAAAATGCAACAAATACATTCACGCATGATCCTGCACAGATTCCTGGGATAAACTCGTCCACCAAATGGCATGTGCTATATTTGTTATGCTCACTGGGCTGGTACCACAGATTTGTTGACAAAGCTCCAGTCATGTAACATTCTGATTTGGCTTACAGAGCTGGCACACGCTCAAACATGAACATTCACGCAGACTCGTACGCTCTTATTTCTCTGTGCATGGGCTTCATCACATAATAACACACTTCAGTAAGCACACAATAACCACATTAACCAGTGCGCACACAGCAAAACAACAGCTTTGTGCTCTCCGTGAGCCCGAGGCTTCCTCTAACAGATATTAAAGACCAAAGGCCGTTCAGTTCATGCATCAGCTATTTTGGATCAAAGTGTGCTCTGACCTTCTTGGAGCACTGATAGATAGAGAGACTGCGCTGGAGGCCAGTTAGACATGCCACTGATATTAGTATCAATCAGACCAACTGCGAAAGACATCTGCCAGTGGCCATGGATCTGCATCAGTGTGAAGTTAAATTGTCTCTGATCAATGAGCACTGAGAAAGCGGTCTCTGGATGACTAAAAATCAACTTAGAAAAAGAAAAGTGGTTCATTTATATGAGCTTTGTGGCATCGAAAATTCAGCTGAGTGCATATTTGCAGATGCATGTGGAGAACTGTATGTTTACCCACTAGGAATCATGGGAAAACACAGACATGGGAGGGCAATCGTGGCTCCTGAACTACAGGACAGGATATCTGACGATGCCAACTGGCATACTTTGAGGTGATGACATCACATCTTTCTTTATGGCTAGTTAAACCTGCACACACATGCACACAGGCAGGTCTTTTTCACACACTGCTGTGATACAGTGAGTCACAGAGGCTCCGTTGAGGACCTGATGATGTTTTACTAGTTCCTCCCAAGATAATTTTAAGGAAATGAACATGGATAACATGAATGTTTTAAACTCATCCTTCTTTCTTTCTTTGTTCTTTGTTTCTATGCTTAGCAGCAGCTAAAAGCTAAAGCAGTCCTTCTTTAGGTTTAGTTTATTATTAAGGTAGGAAGTAATGTTGTCTTTTGTCTGTTGACATTAAGACAGAGTATCCTGGTATTGATTTTTCATTGAGACGTCCACTCTGCTGTCTCCTGGAATCTATTCTAATTCAGTCACTGTGGAGACGATCGCACCAGTGGGACCCACATGTCCACCTGCTGCCCTGCTATTTGTCATCCACGACCTGAGGTCATATCTGATAAACACAAATCTACTGGATCTATATATTTTGGGATTACAGACCAAACAAATGATAAGTTGATTGTAGGGTTGCAGCGGTACCATGGGGTTAAAGTTGATGGTTATCATACCGTGTACATCTGCTTATCTACGGCAGTAATTCCATTCTTCCTTGTTTCCATTAGCAAACAAAAAGGTTTCAAGTTTCATGTCTGTTGGGACTTAATATTTGGTGAAATTATTCTAAAGCATTTGCTCAACCCAAAAAACACTTCTGTTTTTATACCTATAAAGGTCAATGTGAGTGATAATTAGTTCCAGGTATCATTTAATAAATTATGATGACCAATACCTTAAAGTGATACTGATACTAATAGAGTACTTCATTCGATACCTATTTTAAAGGTTTTGCAGTGATCAGCTGTGAGCAAAACCATATAAACAGTCACTTTTTTTCTAGATCCAAAAAGACTGAATGCAGGCATCATTTGACTGGAGAAGTTTTGAAACTACTTGCTAGTAAAAGTAGTATTGGTAAAGGCATTGAGTACTGATCAGCACTGCTGATAATAATGATAATAACTGTGTAATACTGTATACTGTGATATTTTCTGAGACTGTAATCATACTGTGAAAATCTCATACCATTGCAATTCTAGCTGATTGATTAAATATGTCAAAGGACATTACGCAATTCCTGGAAAACTATTAAATCACAGCACAAGAGCAATGTAAGGTGATGGTTATATCAGTTTTTCTGTCCAAATATTACTGTCCTAGAAATCTTCTCGTATATAGCTTTATGAGCATTTTAGAATGAATAACACAGAATCAGTCCACACACTTTAAATATAGATAAACATTTATGTATATTATGCATTTTAGGTTCATGCATTTTTTTCATTAGTTAAAGGTAATTAGCTTTATTAGCTTTCATTAGCTTTAAATGTCAAAATAGTTTGACATTTTGAGAAATACCCTTTGTGTGTGGATTAAATAAATGAGATCTTTGATGTTAATTAGTGAGCTTTACAGAAGCTGGTGGGCGGATTTTCTCACCTTTAGTCGGAGCCTGGCTCGCTTCCCCCGTTTTCAGTCTTTTCATCAAGCTAAGCTAACCAGCTTGCTGCCAGCACAGCTTCATATTTACCATACAGACATGAGAGCGGCATCAATCTACTCATCTAATTCTCAGCAAGAAAGCAAATAAGCATATTTCTTAAAACTATAATAGCTGTCTTTCAAGAGAAACTGTTTAAAGACTCAAACGTTGGATTAAATAACTTGATTCGCTCTATATTTTTCTCAGGTAATGGTATAATTTTTTCTAGTCGCAGAACAGCCTGAATGAATATAATATCACATCCATCTTGTGTAATGTATCCTCTGACTTCAGGCCCGATGCTGCTCATCACATCAGATCTCCTGTTTCTCTGTTCCACAGAGACATTGGATTTGGGCTTAATGTCCTTCACAGACTCCTCTCTACCCCTGTGTTTATCTTTCACACTCTCCGCATCTCATTCCTCATCCCTCTTATGTTCATCTCTGTCTCACTTTCTCAGTAGTTTCTCATTTCTGCTCTCAGCAGGCCTGGTGTGAAGATAACAGTTTTCATAAGAACTTCAGTATCTCCTTTCTGAAAAGGTTTTTTTTTTTTTTTTTTTATCAAGAAAGACAAAACCTTTTCAGAAAAATGTATCCAATGTGGTTACTTTAGATACTGTACATGAGATTCATGCAACTAATCCATAGATTTTGCACGTTTGATTGAACCTTTTTTTTTTTTTAGTAATAATCTTTAAATATTAATTAAATAAAAAGGTAAGTTTTAATACTGGAAATGGTAAACATGCTTGATCTGTTTGTTTTTTTTTTAAATACAGGCAATAAAGCTACAAACGAATAAACAAGTACAAAAGATCTGAGTTCTATATGTATATGCAATTTAAGAATGTGCTGGATTACAAATTATATCATATATTTAAAACAAATCATTGAAAGATAGTTGACACTTAAGATTCTTCTTATTATTTAAAGAAACAGTTTGACATTTTGCTTTTTCATTTTCTTGCTGAGCATTTAATGCAAAGTAGCAAAGCTCTTATATCTGCCTGTTAAATATGCTTCAGCTGGTCTTAGCTTAGCATACAAACTGGAAGCAAGGGGAAACATGTAGCATAATCTGACAACCACAACCTGGAGTTTTGTCATTAGATTAAACAAACAAAAGAGGTCTATACAATTTTGATTAGCTTTAGAGGTGATGTTGCAGTAGGTGGATTTTGTTACCATTGCACGGAGCCAGGCTGACTGTTTTCCCCCTGCCTCTAGTCTTTGTGCTACGCTAAGCTAACTGTTCCAGCTTCATGTGTGTGCAAATGCTCATCTACCTCACTGCAAGATAATCAGTAAGGGCATTTCCCAAAATGTCAATCTACTAATTTGACTGACAAAATTTGATGATTTATATTAATGTGCATTACAGATTTATTCTAGTTTTAAGCTACAAAGACATACTAACATTTTCAGTGTATAGACTCATATAAACATAATCCCTCTAAATCCTCACTTATGACCTACTAGAAGTATGTGTTGGTGTAGACTGAGGATTGCCTCAGCTGTATTCACATAAAATTCGGTGTTGTGTAGAGGTGTGGGGGTTTATTTGTGCTTTAGAATGTAAAAAAGGTTAACAATAACAAATAACATTTCTCTGATTCAGTGCTTTGTTCTCGCTACTTGTGCTCGCTTTCTTAATTCATTCTCTAGGTTTCTCTTCTTCTTTCTCATTCGTTGAGCCTGGGAGGAGGGGACAACTTTGAATGGTGCATTTACAAACAATGCTGCATATTCAACCTTTTACACACACACAGTCGAGCAGACATTTTGAAATCTCTACACCATCAGAACTGTTCTGTTAGACACACACATAGACAGGTCACTTCCTGCACCTTACATTAAAGATAAATGTACTGGTCTATGTGCATTTCCTTCAGTCAAATTAGCAGAATTTAAATTCTAAAAATGCTCTCAGTCCTGAAGCTTCAACTTTTCTTAGTTTATTTGTGACAAAGCAAAGTACCACAGACCTGTCAGTCAGATAGTAGATGATATGCTCCATTTCTTGCTATCTTACAAAAATAAAGGTCATGTCACACGTGTCCAGAGAATGAATCATCGGTCACATTTGCATCAGACAAGGACACATTACATCAGTCACTGTGAGTGTTTCTACGACCAGACTGCTAACTGACATTGTTATACAGTCTTTTTGTTTATGGACATTACAGTGATACAAAGCATACATACTGTTTCTCGGAAGCAATGTACTTATTACAGTCATACATGTGTACTGTACATACTGTACATCCAAAGAAGTGGAGACACTCTGCAGCCACAGAGGTGGATACTGCAATATAAATTATAATAAAAAACCCCTGTTGTATTATATTAGTGACAGAATGACCAATTCTGCTGGTATCACTATCACCATTCTAAACCTCAAACCAAAACTAAGAAATATCTCTATGCTATTTGTTATGCAGGTGTATTCAGATTTACTTTGTAAATTTGCATTTCATATAAATTGATTTCATTATGTTGCCCTCTCTCATGCATTTCAAATGAGAATCCATGCATAATGATATCATGATACAGGTCTGACTCCTGCACGGATTTTACCATAACATTCTAGGTATTAGGCTGATGAGTTCAACCCAAGGCACTTACTGAGTACTAAAGCAGAATAATCTTTCATTATAAGAAACAGAGTAAAGACAGTCAGAGGGTGCACGACAGTGTGGGTGTGATCCATAAAGGATCATGTAAGAGACAAATTTTAGAGGAGGAGAGAAGGATTAAAGAGTGAAGAGGTGAACTTATTCTACAAGGTTACTTTGCTCATGTTTTACTCACACTGTTATGTTTTTGTTATAAATATATTATTGGATTCAATATAAATGTATTACTGATCAAGTGTAATTGTGTGATTGACACCAAAACACCAAGACAAAAAAAAAAGATGCTACAGGGTTTGATCATATTCATCTACATGACATGTGGTGTACCTCAGGGTTCAATCCTTGGTCCTATTCTTTTTTCTTTGCACGTTCTCCCTCTTGGTTCCTTAATTAATTTAAATGTATTTTGTATCGCTTTTATGTGGATGATAAACAACTATACTTTGTTTTTATTAATAAAGTTGACTTACTTCCAAAGTCAGGGGTTTAAGCTCTTCTGTAATTTCTTACAACACTCATTTAACACTCATAGCCAAGATATTTTTCAACTTACTTTCATCTGAGAATACATCAGCTAACTGTTACTGATATTAGTAGTAGTAGTTATTGGTCAGGCTAGCTAAAAATATCGGACATTGAACTTAGTCAGCTTCTGACCATCAACTATTGGGAGGAATTTGTTTCAGATCCCCAAGGGTAAAGAAATAGGTTTAAAATTTCCTTTGTTCCAAGTACAATAACTGCGTTTCATTTGCACTTAACCTGCTCAGAAGCATTTTGTCATGGCTGCCATTCCAATGGTTTGGTACTTTTACAAACAGATACATCTTTTTTAATTTGATTGTTTTTGCTGTAACTGTTGTGATTAATATCCCATGTCCTCTTGTATGTTGTGTTTGTGTATTGCCCTCTACTGTAAATCAAATTTCCTCTCAAAGGGACAATAAATCTGAACTGATTACTTTGTATGACTTCCCATACAGATAACCACTGCAGCTGCCTGCCATGTCAACTGTCTGGAGTTTTTGTTGAGTTTAGATGCTTAACATGCAAGTTAAAGTGGTATCAAACAATCTAGTCTGTTTATTTGTGTGACTTCTGTCATTTTTCTTTTACACCTTCCTTTAATCATGAATGAATAATAAGTATAAATGAAATATAATTATGGTATTGTGTCAGTGTCACAAAAAAAAGCATGGGACAGCTTAAAGTAAATGTCCTTTAATATTTTCCTAGCAGGACTAATGTCAAAACTCATTACAAAATCTTTTCAAAAAGCCTTATCTGACTTTGTTTTAGTTCACTATCAGATCCTGACAGGCCTGAACAGACAGGTATCACTGCACAGATCTCAGAGAGATCACTAGACGAGTGCGGTTTCTGCTCTCACTGCTCTACACTTATTCCATTAGTGTAAGCACACTATAAGCCCTTTTAACACGAGGTCATGGAGTATTAGCATGTGCTAACAATTTACTGGAAGGAAAGGTGTACTGCACAGTCAGAAACAGAAACACTTTAATCACAAAATAATATAAAATACAAAAAAAATACACGTATTGATTAAATAGCGTCTGTAAAATTGGGCTGATAATTAGAGATCAAACTGTTCTCATCTAATTTCAAGGAATGCAGAGGCGTATATATATTCTATATAACATTAAGTTTTTATAATATCTACTGTATTATATGAAGAGTGTTGACTCTCATCCACAATCCATGCTGCCTTATTGCCTCAGTGTAGTCTATATTGAGCCTGTTTCTCTGGAGAGATGCTAAGTGAGAGGGCTAAAGAGTAAGTTGTCAACAAGAGAGTGACCCAAAGCAAGACACGGTCTCTGTTTGTCTTTTCACTGGTTTCAGCTCAACAACTAGTGTCTAGGAGCATCACAAGGAAACACACAGTCTGTACTAACAAACCACAGGACGTTGTCAAATCAGAGACTAACAGTTGCAGCGAACAAATGGCATTCCCTTGGCATTAACTTCAAAGGTCAAATACTCTGCTGCTGCCAGTGAAAAGCTTGTCTGTCGAACAGGTCACTGTTTAGGTCAGCCGCAGGTCTCACTCTGTCCCTCATGGCTTTGTCTCATTAAGGCATGGTGGCTGGTCAAAGGGTTATATCAGGACCTTGTCGGTGAAGCCAGTAGCAGGAACTAGAGGGCCAACACACACTCATGACAATCTAATGCCAGTAAAAAAAAAAGCTAAATCTGTTTGGGAAAACTTCCTAACTTAATGCTAACTGTTTCTGGCATACTGGTAAGATGTTCTGCCTCAAATACCTGAAATGTCAACTGTGGGTAAGAAACAAGAATCCAGCTACTCTGTAAGTGAGCCTGGAAGACAGCTGTGGTAGTCAAACTGATTGTCTTTGAATCCACATGAAGAACTGAATATGGCTGTCGCAATAAGAGCAACAGCAAAATAGCGAGCACTGACAAGTCAGCTGTCAACAACTGCTATGTTTGTGGGTTTTTTTTTCTTTTCTTCCCTCTTGTTTTACACTTCAGGGCATGTTGAATAAATGAATCAACACTTCCAAAAATCTAACAAGCAACACAAGCACCAGTAATGGTTCCATCTCAGGGAGACGCAGCACTGACGTTACAAATGAGCTTGGAAGTATTTGTTTTAGAATATCATAATATCTGAGTTTGTCAGTTTAATCCAGTACTAATTCCCTATCTGGTATTTTAAAGGTTTCAAGTCAAGAAATGTACCATATGATATTGCTATGTTGTGTGCTATAATCTTATTAGCCTGTTCCGCTACCCACAAAATGTTCCACTGGATACAGGAGGTGTTTAACATCACTATTTTAGGAACGAGTTTGTTGATATTTTAAAGGGCAACTTCAGTATTTAAATATCGGGAGAGGAGCGAGAGGGACGTTGGACATCAAAAACTAGTAATTGCTGGAACAGTAGAAACATGAACCAAGAGGGTTTTGATGAGTTTTATTTTGTTTCTGTTGACTTTGAATGAAGTTGCACAATGATCAAATTACTGTTACTGTAAGTGGAGTCTGGTGGCTTAGGTGAGAGCAGTAAATCAGCTGTTTCCGAGACTGTGAAGTCCCTCCTCTTAACAGTGTTGAGGTTGAGACTGACAGTTTAATATATGGAGTGCTAAAGAACTGATCCATGAGCTGACTGACAAGGTGAATCCAAGTGTATTTTCTCCAGCTCCATATTTATTAGTTAGCACGAGAGGGTGTTGGTAAATGGTTTGTTTGTGTAATGTGCAGGCCTATTCCCTGTCTGCTGTGGCTGGTTATGTGATGTGTGTCAACTGGATTATTGCACTCACCTCCTCGACCAGAGCCAGCATACGCCGAGTGCTCTCCAGAGACTGCAGGGAGAGAAAGAGAGAGCACATGATTAGCTGAGAGTCCACAAGAGAGACAATACAGACAAACAGACAAATCACCTGTGACTATAAATATCAGAAAGACATCTCAGAGTGCTAAAATGGAATATTAAAGGGACACTTTGGCCCAAAATTAAATGTAGTGCTATTTATCCATCTATATTGTTTTAATGTTAATTGCTGAATTTCGAATCGACCATAGAGATATCTGCCATCTCTCAAAAATAATGGAACTAAATAGCACTTTGCTTGGCTTGAGGTAATTAATTACATTTGAAAAATTTAACACCAGTGTCTCTTTCAAAAATCATGACTCAGTTACTCAAGATAATCCTCAGATTTTGTTGTGAGTGGATTCATGTAGGAACTACTTTCTTTCCAGTAGAAAGAAAGTAGTTCCTTCATGAAACAATATGATTTTGGGGTGGACCATCCCTTTAAGGGTTTAAAAACATATTTGAAAGGTGAACAAAGGAGAGGAAAAGATCACTATGCTATATTTAAATGTGTAGACAGACAAATTACTGATACTCAGACAGTCCTATAATTAGCCTTGATTCTTCATCTCCTCTCCTCTCCTCTGATCTCAGGATTAATTATCTGATTTCTACCTTTTGTTTGCCAACTTTCTACCCTCTGCAGGATCCCTCCCAGTCTCATCCATTTCTTAAACCAAATACTTTTTTTTTAAATCTCGAATCCTCACTTCACTCTTTTCTTCCTTTGTTATCTCCTCATCTCCTGCGTCTCCTTTGCCCCCTCCATCCATCCATCCCTGCCTTCCCTCCTTATTTCTCCCTCCCTTCCCTTCCATCACATCCATGGAGCCTCTTGGCCTTGCATTATCTCCTCATGAATGTTTAATAAGGCCATTTGAGCTGCTCCATTATTCTGCCGCACAGAATTATCTGCTCTTCCTGAGCTCCTCTCAACTCATTAAAAAGGCCAAAGTTCTCCCTTACCCAAAAAAAGCTCAGTCTTGATGAAAAAGACTTGGAGAACAAATTGCTGAAACAAGGGAGGGTCACATTAAAGTAGCTGTGGGTCTGTCTGAGCCTGGAGGCTTTGAGGATACATTTGTGTCCTTATAAGAACAGGTCATTTTCAAATGTCACATTATAATTGTCATGCGCTAAAACAAAAGTCAGTTTTGACTGTCGACTAAGTTTTGCGACAAAAAAGGTGCTCACAGTTCTTCTGCTCTCTGCTGTGCCTCTTACTTCACCCGCAAGCTTTAAGTGATTAGTTTTTTTTTTGTTTCTGGACAATATTATCCTAAGTAATTAGAATTACTTGCATGTTTTACTGTGGTTGTGATGTTAGATGTGTAAATGTCAATGAATTCCTTGATTATAACCCTTTGTCTGGATTTGAGTTTGCAAATCACAGTTCAAAATGTTCAATATGTAATGTTGGAGGTAGTGTGGTAAATCAATGGCAGACCACTTTCATACATTTTCATTCTGCCCTCTGTTCCAATCATATTGGCAAGAGATTGCCAATGAGAAAAAGGAGCATTTTCAGAATAGAAGTTGATGGCTCTTTTGTCACATTATACCTGAGCAAAATCCCAGACAAACTCACGGCCCAGGATGAATATCTTTGTAAAGTCCTTGTGGTTGCAGGAAAGAAAGCCTACACATGGAAGTGGCTGCGGGCAAGCCCGTCATCAAAGGACAATTGGATTGCAATTGTCAATGAAATACAGTGTAGGGAGAAACTGACCTTTTCCTTAAGACTACAAGCTGAGGAATAAAAAGAACATGAATAAAAAGAAAGTTCCAAAAAAGTTCAATATGAATGCATAGATTGTACTTACATGTGGCAATTTTTTTTTTTTTTTTTTTACAACACGATATTTGCTGATGCTATAAAGTCCCCACAATACAATTTTGATTTGCTTCATTTCAGGGGTCTGCAATCGATATCAGGTGATATCACATGTCCATTTAACACAATCAGTTACATTTATATCAACTCACAAAAGACAGCTAAATTTTGATTTGACAATTCTATGACTGAACGCTTCCAGACATTTGTGTCGTGGGAATTTCAAAAGAAAGGCATACCTTAAAGATGAGGACATTGATGGATATTTTCACTTTGCATTGATAATATTGGATCATTAAATAGTGAATCGATATATATTGATCCAGATCAACGTTACACCCCTACTGGAGGTTACACTTAAATATAATGTAACATTTTATCTTTCCTTAACAGCAGTGCTTGTGTGTGCATCAATATTTAAGGATGTTTAGTGTGTGTTTTCTACTGTACCTCATCGGCTATCTGGTCTGCGCGTGTCTGCAGGTCAGCCAGCTCATTGCGCATATCTGATTCATCTGCCATGATGACTTTTGTTGAACTTTGACCTCAAACAGGAAAGACTGGAAGAGAGAAAGAGAGATGGGGAGGTTAGTACACCAACAATACTACAAACTAGTGTCAGAGGATTTCGCTGCATTAGCTAGAGTTAAGACCATAACAGCCCTATTACCGTCCCCAACAACACCAAAGATTCACCATATTACCTCAAAACAATAGATTTACACATCATTCTTGTAGGGTAAAAGCAGCGCAGCTCTGATCCTTCATTATACTGGCAAGTTGTGAGTCTGTGTGTGTGCGTCATCATGGCAAAATGTGGTTCTGGAGACACCTACTATAGCAGAATCTACCACAAAGACGATGGCATCACAACCCTGCAAGATGCAGTCACACAACTTCACACATGTGATCTCGTGACAAGATGGTCTCTGGTTATCTTTAAGATTTGTGTCCTTTTCTGTCTCCATTTGTTGTCAGATTCATCTGGAGGTAGTCTGACTCACCAGATGTACACTGTGTTTATAAGCCTGCCATTGGATTCTTTTTTCAGAGGCATGAACCATCTGGATTTTCACAGTTCCCCCGGAAAACCAACAACAACCTCTCTAAGGAAAACCTACATCTGAAAATGACAAGAGACACTTGGGATGCATAGGATGCGAACAAAAAACAAGCTCAGAGCTGTTACCTTTTCTTTTGTCATGATTAGACATTTTAATGCAGGGCTCGCCTCCCACACATGCAAGTGTTCACCCCCCTGACACTATTTGCAGAAAGCAGTGTGTACATCCTGGTCGTTTTTCCTCTATAGCAAAGATCATGGTGTGGAGCCGACCTTTCTTAGCACTGAGTGCTGAGGAGAGAGGTTCTGACATGCGAGACTTAATCTAGAAGATGAGAGGTTGTTCTATAACAGCAGGGTCAAAGGCTCAATCATTCTTATTAGCAGCTATTGTCAAAGTGTCCTTCAACAACACAGCGAAGAGCTTCTTACACTGACTTCACCCGCTTCTGAACCCTGAAGTCAACATACATCAAAGCAGGAATTATTGCTCAGCGCAGGTAAAGTTCACTGAGTTCCTTTTAAGGTCCCTGAAAAAGTTCGAGCGTTCAAAGTGTGAAAGCCTTTGTCATATCTGCTCAGTCACTGTCAACAGCACAGAAAAAGACCATCAAAACAGTAGATGAAACCATGTTTTCACATTTTGAGATTAAAAAAGGCACCAGAGCCAAAGGCAAAATTCTTACCTCATAAGCACAAGTGATGCATCATTTATTGTTTAAAACATTGTTGGTAAATAGGTTCTGCTTTTGTTTACAGTCCCAAACCATGTGCGTGTATGTACGCCCACGAACACGCTGTCCGATCAGAGAAACACTGCCGCACCCACCCCCCTAAACCTCCACCCTGCTGACCCTGGCTCTCCTCCCCGGGCATCAACACTGAATCGAGATGAATGAGGAGGGAGGGAGCTCCATCACTCTAGCAGTTTGAAGCAAAAGTATCAGGACGGAGACAGGGGTCTATTTTTGTTCCTCTGACGCGCTGCCAGACAGTATTTCATATAGCCACACGCAGTCGCGCTGGAGGTATGGTCCATGAAAAATGTATGTGGCAGTAACTCTGCGGGCTGACAGAGCTACATGCTGCTGCTGCTGCTGAAGGAGATGAAGGCTGAGGAGAGTTAAGCTTTTAATGAGGCAAATAATCTGATTTGGTCCAATCACATCTCATTTGTGCGTCTGATGTGGTTTTGTTTCTATTGCACAAATCATATTGAAGAGTTTTTGTTCTAATGTGGCTTGTCGCTGATATAAATGTAACCACCCAGCAGCTTTCAGCTCGGGGATCATTAAAGCTTTATGTAATCTAATCTACTGCAATATACAGTGCTGCAATGGGGCCGGGGGACCACTGACTTTCGGACTCTATCGGGTACTGTGGCTGCAGGACGAGAATGTCAGTTTTATTAATCGGTCACAACAAAATAACATCTTCAAAATATTCTTGTGCTACAAAAACAGAATTATTATAGGCGCATTTTATGTTGCTATGGTACATTTTGGGTTATACAAGTGTTTAAAGGAGCAACATGTAACAATTGCACGTCCAAAAATTAGCTGCTGTCCAAATGGCAAGTTCATTAAATAGGTTGAAATCCTATTTAATATACAGTAGCAGCGAGCTGCTTTCCCTGCCCATCCTCCCCAGACTTGAGGAGGCTTAGGAAGGCTGCTGGAACACTGCAGGAGCACAAGACGAGTGCAACAATGTAATTTGTCAATAACAAGCGATAATGAGTCCTACACTGTAAGTGTATCAACTGCTTTAACTGTCAGTTGTCTGTCAATGTAAAGCAAAGCCTGTTATTCTGAAAACAAAGTCCACTGCTCTGAAAATACACACACTGCAGTTTGAGTTCAGGGACTGCCTGTTTCACTGCCTGCCAGACTCCATTAACATATTGCTCAATTTAACCGTTATAAACATCTATTACTTCTACAAGATTATTAATGATTTCTTACAACTCATAAACAGACACTCACTCATTCTGCAAATATTCAGCATTAATTTGAAATTTAAATAATATGAAACAAGCAAACAATAACACAAGTAAAAGACCAGAATAGAAATTTCAAAGGAGCATATTGCCTTAAAGATACTTTGCAGCAACAATAAATGTGTGTTCTGAGTTTGTCACACCACAGAAACATCCACCCAGCAAATTTGAATGATGAGTTTTCTCTGCTCTGAAATGCTGGGGGCGTGTCCGCTCTGCTGTCTCAGTGTCAAACCACCACCTAAAACATGGACACTCCGTCCAGCAGCTTTGTTGGACATGTCTAGACACGTTTGAGCCACCAGAGCCAGAGGACGGTGACAGGATGGTATTCTTTTTTCTTCTGTGTCGGGTGTTGGAACTGAAGTGAGCCGAAGTGAACTGCTGGGCTGATCTGGACTGAGAGAGTCGCTGAAGGTAACTTCATAACTGACTGTTAGGGAAAGTGAGGAGAGGGGGAGGTTGTGTCGTTCATGTGTCGGTTCATGGGGCCTATATAGAGTTAGAGGACCATGGCTCCGGCACATCACTGTGCCATGTTTCAGGTCCGCCCAAAAAATCCTAAACACAGAAACTGTGAACAACGGTTAAACAGTCTAACTCCACAATTCACTACTACATAGTTCTCAGTCTTTTCATGTTTTCATCTACTACGTTCTAACACGTATAATGTGTTAAGAAGAAAAACTCCCTTTTTTCTTTACACAGACTTTAATCTCTAATGACATATGTTCATTTTATGACTTATTGCAGTAAATATATTACAGATTTCTCCTTTAAAGCCATTAATGATCATTTAGTCCTCCTATGACATTATCAAACTTTAGCTCTCTGGTTGTTGTGCCAGATTTTGGGACCACAAAAGTTCGATTTTAGCTCGAGCCCGAGGCGTCCATCAATCAGTCCCTGTCAGAATGTCTCTGAGGTGAAGAGACACAAGGTCAGTTTGAGTCACAGCTGGATGTTTGATAAAGTATCTCCTTGTTCTGCCCCGCCCTCTGTCTGTCTGTCTCTGCCTCCATCCCGGTGGACTCGGCAGGACGGTTAATAATTGAACATGTGCCGGGAAGAGAGATGGAGGAGGAAAAAAACCCCAGCCTTTTCAAAGTGCTCCTCTCCTTCTTTCATACCCTCGCTCCGTGTGTGTTTTTTGTCTGCTATGCCTGGTACACAGTCGCACCTTAAAATATTTATGTTGACATTTTACATTTTAGCCATTTGGCTGACACTGTAATCCATGGCTCCTTACAATGAGGCCGACAGCAGAATGAGCTTCAGTTCATAGATCAGCTGCGTTACATGTGATTATTAACCACACAGAGGAGACAGGGTTTTACGCTTTGAATCAGAAGAAGTGGGAATTAAAAACACAAATTAATTGAACAGAAATTCACAGTGTTTTAGTTGGGACAAGAAACAGTTGCTCTGATGATTTTAACAGCCAAACACAACTTTTTTTAAAAGTTGATAAGAACTAAAGAGATACAGGAAAACTTCAATCATGTGTATTTGCACGCTCTGTCTGAACACAGTAGAGCTGCATGATGAGGTTAAAAAAAAGGGGTGTCTATTTGCACCCAAGATAGTATATGCACATGGCAGTTATTTGGCCAGTCACACCCCTCTCCCCGAGTTTACCTACAAAGAGCAACAAAGTAATTTGGTAAAGAACGTTGCACTAATTGAAGAGGTTAAGCAAAGTTGACCTTTTTATTCTTTTTATTATTATTTGCAGTTTTCATTTGCAGTTTGGTCAGGTCTAGGTAACAATTCTACTTGGTTAGGTTTAGAAAAATAAATGGCTTATCTCTGCCATGCCAATATGACTACTTACACCCCAGGTGCAAATAGAATTGCTGGCTATGGACACACCTGGGTGCTTGTTTCTGTCGTTCTATACACCTGGGTGCAAATAGCCACATTGGCTTTTCAACCCTGGCTGCAAATTATTGTTGGCTACTGACACCAGGGTGCAAATAGCATCTTCCTAAAAAAAAAAAAAACATATTGCAACATTGCAATTGTGATATGATTCACAATTAGCAGGAATGATCATTTTTACATCACAATTTTAATTTTCACTAATAAAAACTATCATGATGATGTCACATTTGTTGAAGATTTGTAGGTCAGGGTATTTCTGCAGCACTACTGTATTTTATCATAATGCTGTTTTGTCACACATTTTTCCTTCATCAAAATACTGCATTCTCTGTGATTTAGATGTTGCACTTAGCCATATTGTGATTTCAATTACATTTCAATTAACAATGTTTTTATTTATAATACATATTTGTGCAGCCCTAGAACATAGTGTGTTTATTTATTCAGGTCATTAATAAATCTCTCTGCTCTGTTTTTAAAAAATGGATATGAAGTTTCTAAATGGCAACAAATCAAGACTGACTGGCATCACTTCATGCGCACTTGTTGACACTGTTGCCGTGTGGTTGTGTAGTCAATGGCAACAGCATTTTTGTTCAAGCATGTTACATAAAAAAAAACTGTGTTCCTCTTGTACTGAAATGAAACATGCTACAGTACAGTTACAAACCTGTAACAGCAGCAGTAAACACCAAACTAAACACAATGACATGTCACTCAGTCAATAACGTTCAGAGCTGTGTTGTTCTCACACGCTCCATCTTCTTTTCCTCTCGCTCCTCGCCACATTCATCTTCCAGTGTAATGTTCTCCTGTGTTATTGATCAGCCACTGATTGCTTATCTCTTTGCAGTGGAGCTGCTTCCTGTTAACACACACACACACACACACACTCACACACACACACACGCACACACACACACACTCACATGCACACACCACACACACAGAGCACAGCTGCGTCTTCTCATTTCCTCTCATATTGACTGTGAGCGCTCTCTGTGTCTTTGTCTTTGTCACTCGTTCTCAGTCTATCAGAATTCTGATCACCATTCTCTCAACAGCTCATCTTTCATCCAATTTGTATTTGTTTTGCTTTCACAATTAAATGCTTTAAACATATATCATATTTTCAATTAATTATTTACTGTGCACATCTATTTTGGGTGTTTGCGATGCTGCTTAGTCTTCATGATGCAACACTCCCTCCATCTCTGTCACAACTTTCTACAGCTCTCTCGCTTTGAGTCAAGCTTTGGCTGGTGAACTGTAGATTTACTCCACTGGATGCACATTTAACACTGCTTAAATTGCAGTTTAATACAGGTTATTGATGCTTGTTGGACCGACAAACATCTGATCAGTTTTACTGCTAACACATTAGATTCATTTACTGTTATAACAAGACATATGCCTGATCCTAAATCCATACCAAATGCTAAATCTAAGCAGGTTCTGAGTGCAATGGGTTCACGCTAAAATAGTTATGTAAGTAAGCATTCTCAAATCAGTCTCTATGCCTACGAAAAAATCCTAGACTTTTTGGTGTGCTGCTCATGTAGACACTATTCTCCTACAATGCAATGCACAAAGGAAATCGGGGAGCTGGGAGCAATTTAAACAAATTTTGGATGCTGGTGAAACAGCTCCAGGAAACATTTTGATATCCATATAAAAGTGGCATCCTAAAGTCGTCTGTTGGTGTAAAATCTTAAAGATCTTTTTGCATACTAACTGCAAAAACAGTATACTATGACAATAAGTTTGTAGTATACACTGTCAACAGCTATGCTAGCAGCTCTCTGAGGCTGTACTAAGGCACAGAATTAATTTGAGCTAAATGTGAACATGCACAAAATATCAATATTAACACACTCATGCTTAGCAGGTGTAATGTTTACCATGCGCACAGTGATACTGTCTCATACTAACATTTGCTAATTATCACTAAATATATATTTGGTCATAGTAACAAAAGCATTAGACAAACTGAAATGTTGGCACCAGGCGAAAAGTTTAAGACCACAGTTATTACAGTTTGTCCTGAGGGGAACATGAATTTCACTATCAAGTTTCAAGGCATCAGACATTTCAGTCTGAGGTGGACTGACTGACTGACCAACACTGCCATCCAAAAATTTGGCTGAAAAATATCTGAAACTAATAGTTGAAAAGCTGGGGGATTGACAAAATGTTTTGGACTGATGGTCTGCGATCCATCTGTATTCAGTTTTTATGGCAATCCATCCAATAGCTGTCAAAAGATATTTCAGTCTGGACCAATGTGATGGACCAGATAGAACTAGTAGACCAACCAACAGACATTTTTTTGGACATTCCTACTGCTAAAAAGTTTGTATGTATACTAGCGTAGGCCTTGGTGATAAAATGATACTGATCTGTATCAGAGATACAGATACATCACACATCAACAGCATTGAGAAAATAACTTGATAAAATATTAAATAGTTTCACTTGAATGCATTAAATGCAAACCACCATGAACACAGGTAACGAATATGCCCTGGCTCATGAACAAACTGTTATATCCTTTGAGCGAGCTATAAGCTACAGTCTTTTTTTTTTTTTTTTTTTTTTCGCTTTTTTTAAGTTGGACAACTATCAAAGGGTCAGGAGCTCTGACATCCAAAGGGAACTAAGAGTAGTACCGCTGCTGAGGAATGCCTTGGGATCCCTCAGGAATAGCTGGAAAGTGTTGCTGAGGAGAGGGACATCTGTTCAGCATGCTGCCACAGTCACCCTGCTCTGAATAAGCAGAAGAAAATGGATTTTCACGCACTATTGTGCATAAACTGTGCAGGAATGCCAAGACCAGTGAAACAATAAACTTATTTTATCACCTTAGCCGCTTCCATCCTTTGGACTACATGACATGTCGTCAGTCACGACCTACATAATCAATAATTATCAGTATTGGCTGATATGAAACTTCAAACTAGCAAACTCAAATAGCTCAAATAACAGCCCTAATACAACGGAGTATAAGTTTAATTCTGTTGCTTTATTTAATGATTCTGCTGTCTTAGTTTGTGAGACACAGTTATAAGAACCAGCTGTGCGCTCGTGTCAGCTCAGCTAGCTCCCCTCTGCTACAATTGGACATCACTGCAGTGTCTCTCTAACCTCATTTCTGAGAAGAACCTATTGATTTGACCTTGTAACATCATTAAATTTAGACTTACAAGAACTCTCTACTATATTTTTTAGGTACTTCACTTTTTTGTCACACTAAACTGATCAATCATTATACCTTCTTGATGACAAACTGAATTAAAGTTTTTTCCAATCAGATTTTTGAATGTTTCACATGATATTGTAACTCAAACTATTCATCTCTTCTCTGTCAGTCTTTTTCTCTCTTCTCCTCCTCTGTCCATCCACCCCACTCTGAGAGTCACTTCCTATTTAACATGCTCAACATGTTTCATAGACACACACACACACACACACACACACACACACACACACACACACACACACACACACTCTACAGTCGAGTGGACATGACACGAGGTCCGTCCGTCCCCATCCCCCACCTGAGGCCCTGCTGGCTGTCACTCGTCTCGACTGACGGCTGCTGTAAGGCCTGAACTGCCAGGCTCAGCCCGTGGAGAGATTAAAGTCAGCAGGGAAAGAGGATTTACTCTCACACTTTTCTCTTCTCTCACACACACACACACTCTCTCCTCTATCTCCTCTCGCTTGCTTGCTTTCTTTGTTTCACTTCATCCCCTTTCCATGCCCTCTCTGTCTATGAATGCATACAGTGTAAGTCCAGGAAAAATGTAAGATTTAGGTAATAATATATACCATTTAATTAGAAATATATGCCTTATCTGCAGCCAGTGAATACTTTGAAACTGGAGCCATTTGGGGAAAATTTCCCCAGGTCCAATCATCAGGCTCACATTTCCAGCACTGAAATTGGGGCTTGATAGTCGGCATGAGAAGCCATTACGGCTGAAATCTCGCCACCTGCACAGAAGCTATCATGACATCAGCAAGAAAAGGGCAAAGGACAAAAATATCATACCAGAAGTACAGGGCAAAAATACCTCAGCTATGAGTGCCTCTCATCAAAACAAAATGAGCAACAAACTCAAGTATGATGATAGAACATTGATTTAAATGGAGACATTAAAAGGGCACCAATGAATTATTGATCAGAATATTAATAGCATTAATCCTAAAAGCAGTTAAAGGGAGATGTGGAAGCAGGATGGGAGGAGGTTTGGAAGGATGTGACCTCAACAAGCAAAACAGGTAGGAACCTGAACACAGCAGCATATTTACCACTTAATGTGAAAAAAGAGGATGGAAGTTATTATTGTGTCTTATAATTAGACAAAGTCCCGATCCATGTCATTAAAGAGTGAAAAGTTCAGCTGCTAATATGCAGACTCCTACATCTGTCATTTCTTCTATCCTGGATTTGTTTCCATGGATGTCTCCCACCTCGTCTGTCACATCCATCATCACGTTTTTTTCGTTCCTACAGAGCGATCTAGTACCGCCACAGTCTACCATCTCATGTCATGTTGAGACGGTTTGAACTAGGTGAGTGTTGTTGTTTCATAGCGTGCGTACGAACAGAGCGTGGCAGAACAGAGCAGCAGCGTGAAGTTTAGGCACAGAGCTCCAGAAGGGGGACTGGATTAGCGCCGTCAGAGGCTGACACAACGAACACGCAGCTGCACGGCCCCAGTCGTGGAGGAATCCAACGGCATGCTATTTCAGGCAACAAAGAAAAATCCTGTCAAAGCGTACAAATGGAAAATTCCACTCACAAAGAAAGATGGTGGGGCTTCATGAGAGTTTTTGTTTGCATCTACTTGTACAGGTCAGGATGAGGTCACATTTAACCCTAACCCTAATCAGAAAGATTTGCTGTTCTTAAGTAAACTTAACTGAACCAACTCTAGCACTTAGTTGAATTATCTGAGGATCTTTAAACATACCACACTACTACTATTATAGATTACAAAATGTTTATACTCATGTCAATATGAATAATGTTGATAAATGCTTGAAATTATTATATCTAAGGGTCCAGTGGATGACAAAGTCACCACTCGGATCATATTATGGATATGTCATTTTTTGAATCAACAACAACAAAAAAAGACTAGAGTTAGGGTTAAATTAATTTAGAAATGCGCTACTTTGGCCACTGTGTGTAGTCACATATGCTGTATATAAAGATCAATGGAAACATAACTTCCTGTTAGCTTTGTTATACCTGTTAGGTGGATAAATCACACCTTTATCATTCATGTTGGTAGATGAAATTTGTGACCTATGAAATTCTCAGCCATGCTCCAGTCCACCTTCAACCTGAGCAGAGGTCTAATCAGCCAGAATAAATGCAAACACCTGTGGGATATTCCATCCCTACATGATAATCCACTCAATATGTACTCACCCCTATGCCGATGTGAGGATGGGTGAAGATCTTCAGTTCACAAAACAATCAGTTTCAGCAGAAAACAGGGTTGCAGCCAAATCCGGTATAATGGCAGTGAATGGCGACCACGGATAAAATGTAAAAAAAAGAACACAAAAAAAACACAAAATGTCTCCATCCTGCTCGTGAGGTGTAATCCAAGTGTCAGTGAGCCGCGACATTAAAATTTAACCACAAAAGGACGCCAATTTACACCATGTTTTTAGCTGAAATGTCAACTGTAGCAGTAGCAGGTAGCATGTAAACATGGTATCTACGAAAGTCTTGCGATACATCGATGCCATGTTTACATGCTACCTGGGAGGCTACAGTTGACATTTTGGCTAAAAACATGGTGTAAATGCATCTTTTGTGGTTAAATTTTAATGTCGCAGCTCACAGACACTTGGATTACACCACATGAGCAGGGTGGAGACATTTTGTGTTTGTTTTGTGTTCTTTTTTTTACAGTTTATCTGTGGTCACCATTCACTGCCATTAGCTGCAACCCTGTTTTCTGCTGAAACTCCAGGATTGTTTTATGAACTGAAGATCTTCACCCATCCTCACATCGGCATAGGGGTGAGTACATACTGAGTGGACTATTATTCTGCGGTGGAATATCACTTTAAAGGGGAGTGAATGTGACGGCTTTTAAATCAGTCGCTCTTCCCAAACCCAATCATTGTGCTTCAGAGTCAAACACAACACGCATCTGTCTCATATTTCTTTTCACTGCAACTCTGCATCGCACTTTAGAATTATTACTTTAAAAAGCAACAGCAGCAGTAAAATTGTATTTCACACTATAACGATTAAATTTAGCATTTAATCAGTGGTACATATGCATGTCAAACCGTAAGGAATGATCCATACAGATCACAGAACAGCTACATTCTGTGACACCACTAATTATATCAGTATGCTTTTTCAGATGTATTAAATGAAAATGCAGTGATAATGAGATCAGTCATACTGGGAATAATGATTGGACAAGTCAGATTTAAGCATAATAATAGCTGTGGGCATTGAACACTTCACTCTGAAGACTGGGAACGGTTCAATGTCTAACCCCAAACTGTGGGCATACTGAAAGGTATAAAACATACTTTAGGTTTTTTAAAAAGCAGAAAGCAGAAAGGAGAAATAAACAACAATCTCCCTTCATCAGAACTCATGCCAGCCAAACATAGTTCACACGAACACTTTCCCTTACAGGCATATGCAGACAAACACATTTGAAGCTTTTCTGCCTTATCATCCACCTTAGTGGTATGAATTCAGCCCAGTATGCTGCAAACTTTAATCAGGTTACAGCATTGAAATCCAGCACTAAACAGCCACCAACCAACCACAGCATCACCAACAACACCAGAAAAGGTCAAAGAAGGGATTTGGATCCAGAAAAATTGACTGCTCGGCACATTTAATTTATCTAGAGGTTGTCTGTTCACACCAATATAAAGAGAAAAATATGATTATAATCACAAAACATTTGAGAGATAGTGTGAAAATGTAAATTTACAGTAAATCTCCTTTGTATAAATTAATGAAAAACACCCACAGGTAGCTTTAATGCAGCCTGGATGGAGGATAAATGCATAGAATGTCTTCCACTGCATGCAGGACTAATTCAGGAGAGATCTAGGATGAAAAGGATGAAGTCACGGCTGTTTATCATCCTTCACTGTAGAAGACTGTCAGGCTGTCGTGATAAACTGCCTCGACTCTGACCAGAAAAGACTGCTATCAATCAAGCTCCATGTTCAGATGAGATAAACAACTTTGCGAAGGAAATAGGACATCAGGACACTCTGGATGCACTGAAATTCACAGTCAGGGAAACCAGGTCAGCTTGTCAGTTGTTCACTTGTATGTTTCTCACGGGTTTATAGAAGCACTAACCTAAATCTGGGGGATTTTTAGGATAACTGCTGCACTTTTCCTCCTCGTTCATTGCATTTGTTTTTCATGGATTAGTGAGAGAGGCGGGTGGGAAATGAGACGGTGGGCATAGTGTGACTGGAAATTAGCATTGCTATTTCTGTAACGCTCCTTTTCTTTGTATAATTGTGAGCAAAAGCCGCTTGTCTAGAATTGAACGGCACAAAAGTGAACCCTGGGCAGACAGTGGGTTTCTGGAGGGGCGACCCTGCAGGAAGAACATGCATGAAGGAGCAGTAATGAAAAGAAATAAAGGTTTCAACACAGTGAGGTTTCTTTTTTTTTGTTCATGCAAATCTCTTCCCTCTGCAGCACTGTTGCACTCTGAGGGTACGAGAGCTGGTATTAATCATTTGGAATTCTTCTCTTATTCCCCTCTCCCTCCCCTATTTGCGAAAGACTCGACCTCCTGTCCTCCCTCCACACTTATCTTTCCTTTTGAAAATTAGTACAACAGTCTGTACACCAGACTGCAGCTTAAAATTTCATAATAATCTCTGTAATTATAACAATGACCTGCCACCAATGCTTTCCTTTCTCTCTTCTGTCCATTTAAAATGCACATGAGAAGACTACAGACCCACTTGTCTGTGTCACACTGTGTGTGTATTCTGTGAAGGTTAACACTTCTCTACACTTGAAAACTGAAGTCATCACAAAGGCAGAACTGGTTCAAGGACAAGAAGGAGGGCAGCAGCAGGGCAGACAAGGTTGTGTGCTTGTGCGTAGGTGTATGTATGTGTGTGTGTGCGAGTGTGGGAGGGTCTAACATCTTACCACATCAAAGCAGAACCATGTTTCATTATTCACAGGATAGAACCAGGTCAACGTTATTAATGCAACAGCTGCGTGTGTGTGTGTGTGACAGCCTGAGTACATACAGCTCATACAGCGTTGTGTGTTTACATATGTGTGTTTCAGCATGTGTTCAGCTGTATACGTGTGTATGTGTGGTCTTGGGTTTTAATATTTTCTATTTTCTATCCCGTCCAGCTCTCCATTAGCGTGGGAACCAGACAAATCTGCGAGCTCATGTTTCGTTTACTCTGGCAGATACATCTGGTCACCCTCCCGTTCAGACCACTTTCCACCTACCATGGATTTCTCCCTCTCACTCTACCAAACTCCACAGGTGAAAGAGGTAATTTAACGTAGCAGAACACGGGAGCTGCTGCTCTACTGCTGCATCGATCTGTGAGTTAGTTTGTGTTATGGTGTGACTTTGGTGTTTTAAAAGGTTAATTTGGATTCACTGAAGTCACACAATAAAACAGAAAGAAACTAATGGATCAGGGCAGCAATAAGCAAGCAATTCCGGGTTCTGGGGAGAGAGAGAGAGAGAGAGAGAGAGGAGAGAGGAAGAGAGAGAGAGAGGAGAGAGAGAGGAGAGGAGAGAGAGAGAGAGAGGAGAGAGAGAGAGAGAGAGAGAGAGAGAGGAGAAGGTAGATAAGAACAGATTCCTGTCAGAAATGTTTGTGTGACAACAAAGTAAAAACTGTGCAAATATTCTTAATATAGCATACACTTAACCTGATATTGATTTTCTAGGTGGCTAAAATACATTTTGCTGTTGATCCTGTCCACAGCAGTATGCTGATATGCTGACTGACTCAATAAGTACCTTCAACCCCACTTCAAAAATCCAAACTATCCCTTTAATGGATAACACACATGCAGTTGTGTACCCCTGCAGATCCTACTCGAAAAACACTTATCCTGGTGTCAGAGAGGCTCTTGATCAGATTGTGACCCTTCAACTCGACACACAAATACATACACGTAAACACAAGCAAACATGTTCACATGCTCTTGCACGCACTCCTTCACTGATGCCTTGTCAGTCGATTTGAACCTGCCTGGTCAGGCCCAGCAGAGCGATACATTAACACCTGTCAGGACTCAGGAGGGTGAAGTATCTGCTGACACTTCATATATGACATCATCCATTTTCCATTCTCAGACAATCTTCATGTTATACCACTGTAGGTACAGCATACATACACAACAGTGGCAGTTTAGGGTTTTTTCAGTGATCATCTCTCCTTGTTTGTCTTCATGTTGTGCTGTGTCTAACGTATAGAATCATCTAAGCAGCACTACTGGTACCTGCTGTTTTCTCAACGATATTTTTCAAAAATTGCAATTTTGGTTCGGCAATTTGGATATTGCATTCGGCCATATTGTGATTTTATGGCAATTACAATTAATTATGCAGCCCTAATTTCTACCCTGTCTTGTAGAGATTACCTTTATATTGCGCTATTATGTTTCCCAATTGTGCAACATTTATGTGCACACATTTATGTCCACACTACAGAGAGGAAGTTTGTGTGAATGGTGGGCGTTCACGCAATAAAAGTTGGATATTTGCTTCAGTTTGTTAATATACATTTTGTGTCTTCTGTATTAAACCAGACCATCTTTCCCAAACCTCAGCTGAAAGCATTTGCTTGGCTAGCGACAAACAGGTACAAGAGATACTACAGGTACAACCCAGAAACTTTTTCAAAAAAGGCCACAAATGTGCTTCTAGTGACTGTTAAAATTCCAGCAGACGCCCTGTGTGTCCAGTGTTTCTCCATGGACCATAGAGAGTCTGACAGCAGCTGCCCATGGTTGCTTAGCTCCCGCTGCAAGCTGTGACTGTTACACTGAGCGGTGATCAGTGTCACTACGAGGCCACACCCCCATTGTGGTTGTGCTGTGCATCCCCACACTGCTCCCCTCCACAGTCCCTTTGCACACATTTGAACATTCTTCAAAATTAGGCTTATGCAGTGGGTGGAGTTGGGCTCAGACCTGGTTACACCAGTTACACTCAACTGCACTACAAATCAAAGTAGTGTTTTACACCACAGGTATGACATGGACCAAATGAGGCTGGAGCACTGCGGCGCTGACCTTTACACCACTGCTGCAGCTGACTGTTTTGTGTTGAAGCTTTTTCTATTACTGAAACAGAACATTTATTATTAGTCTATTGTCAAAAAAAATATATTGATTCATATATTTTACTTGCATTGCTAGTAAATAAAATATTGTTTTTTTGGTGCAGTTTTCCACACACTAAAAACCAGTTCATACACACTGAACCTCCCTGCTGACCTATAAGCAGTAAACACATGCCAAGACGTGACCGGGCCACAGAGCATGATGGGAGCCTGAGGGCTAAACTATTCAGACAGTACACTCACCACTTCATGCCTGACTGATAATATACCATGCACATACCAACACACACAAATGCATGGATGTAAGAGTACACTAATATGCTTCATCAGTCTAATACACAAAAACAACTTGGACATCCTAGCTAGTGTTTACAATTGCAATTACATATAGGCTAATATTGGAATGAAAATTAAACAGTCATAGTAAAACAGTTTAGATATAATTCTGGTTTCTTTAGTGCTCTCTATTTTTGAGTTGTGAAAAAACAGCACATTTAAGGATGTAATTTTCTGACATTTCAAGACCCAAGCAACTAATCAAATTAATTGAGAAAATAATCATTAGTTGACGCTGCAATAATTGGTCAATCAGGCAATCAGTCAATCAAGAATCAAGAAAATTAGTTGGCAACTATTTTCAGTTATTTTCCAAACAAAACTTTCAAACATTTGCTGGTTAAAGCTTCTTAAATGTGAAGATTTGCTATTTTTCTTTGTCATTTATGACAGCAAATGCAGTGTTGGACAAAAGAAGCAATTTAAACATGTCATTTTGTTCTCTGGGGAATTCTGATGAGCATTTTCCACATTTTTTTTTTGACATTTCATAGACTAAAAGAATGATCAAGTAAAAGTGAAAGTGGCAGAATAATTGATAATTAAAAATAATCATTAGTTTCAGCCCAAGATTTTTTCTGAAACTTTCATGTGAGCAAAATGTAGTAGAGCCAGTTTTACAACTTCACTGTTTCATATTAATGTCCTGTTAGTATTCAGCAACACGTAAAAAAGTTTCTACCTACACTAAAGGTAAAAATACTTTTAAAATCAAAGTATTTGAAAACTGCAGGACGGATGTCAGATGTTCAGCGAACAGCTTTATAATCGAGCCTGCTGATATGCAGGTTGATCACAGTGGTGAATGTGAATGGTACAAGGTAGAAAAGCTCATACGGCGCTGGTTTTCTGCCCACAGCAGCGCCTGCCGTGACAATATGGCCTCAACGAATTAAAACATTCCCTATGGAGAGACGGGAAGGACACACAGAGAGAAATCTGCTGTGGAAAATCACTGAGGAAATCAGGAGGGTAAATGCCTGAGCATGTAATTTATGCACTATTTTCCAATTACATGCCACCAGAATGGCCATCTTAGATGTCATTACCCCCAAAGAAACTGCCCATTATTCGCTGCAGTTCCTTTATTTGTCATAATCACAGACTCTCGGGAACCATTTTTTCGATAAACTCCTGTAACGCAGAGTAACTGCATGCAGCTGCCACTTAGCGACTGAGGTCACAACCTGACCACCTGGCGGCGAGTGTAAAAATGTACCATTTAAGTTACACCGGCTCTGGTTTTAACACCTTCGCAGTGGGGGATTACAAGACCCAAATGACAAATGGTTCCCAGCGTTCAGGCTGTTTGTCTCAGCTGAGCGGGGATGATGGAGCAGATTGCATATCTGACATTTCCTTGTTATATAATCCAAAGGACGATGGACGGATGGACGGACAGAGAGAGCTACGGCAGGCGGGTGAGGATTGAGACAGAAAGATTAACCGGAGAAATGGACGGACGGGAAGACGGACGTGCAGAGGTGGCGTGGTCGGTCAGAGAGGACAGAAAATGCACGTTAAACTACACATTTAAACTGTTTGAGAAAGAGTTTTGAACGGTGTCAGGTGGATAAATCCTTTATAATAAATAAATTATGCATCAAGCATCTGCAGCCACCTACAGACATCTCAAATTCTAGCATCTGTCAACTTGTATTGGACGTCAACATGTTCACAATAAATTAGGCAGACAGAATGATGTGCGGGCACACAGATATACAGGCAGAGAAACATGGTGGTGTGGGACGTACAGGAGATTCGAAGCAATCATCTGTGGCCTGCAGGGATAATCACTGCAAAGCCCCACTGTCCCATTCACTGAGGATAAAACCCACTGGATTAATCTGCAGGCCTACAGAATACACAAACACACACACACAGAGATGCTTCACAACACTTACATAACACATGGACCACTCTGCCTCACGCCCTCTTTTACTTTGCCTCCCTCATGCATGCTTTCCCTTTTCTTTCACTTTGGCATCACAGCCTCTCTCTCACTTCTGCTCGCAGTAACACACGCAAAACCTAGAGTGCACGCAGACACACACACACACACACACACCACCACCCCCTCCTTTCCACCGTTTCTTCTCCTCTCTAGTCCCGCTTGCACACATTCAAATGGACACCTGTCCACACACTGCTCCGTACATGCTGTTCATTTATATACTCACACATACATAGTGGTGACAGGCACGTATACGCAGAGTACATATTAAAATAAATATAGATACATAGATGCATGCTGTAGCCTGTGCATTCATATGGAAGATGAAGAGAGACATGTATAATGATATGTAAATACAGACCTAAGGATTACAGTACAAACACACACTTATACTTACAAATAACAACCACATAAATGGCCACAAGGGATCCTAAACAGTTCCTTTCAAAAATATAAAATATTTGCTCCTCTGAAATTTTGACTGATTATAATGTTGCAAAGAAAAAATCATGACTTCATTACAACTTTAAAGTCTTATTTAGACTCTAGCAGCAACAAAAACGAAGCTTTAACCTCTCCATAATTTAAGGGTAAGAGAGGGGGTTGATGAGCATCCCTGCAGGCTGTAGCCACTGCACCAGAGGAATCAGGTTACTATGGATCAGCCCTGTCATCCTGATCAATAAGAGGAGAGCATATCACAATTTCATACATCTGATATGATGAGGTTTGTCGATGGAGTGTCAGGATCAGAATACAGAAATGTATGTGTGCGTGTTTGTGTCTGTCCCTGTTTCTGTGAAGGGAGCAAGAAACTATGTCACATCCCTTTAAATGATGCTTTAATGAGTGTTAATGGTGCCCTGTGGAGTTTGCGCTTAAACAAAGAAACACCAAAACACACTGTGTGTGTCCTTGATGTCTAAGAAAACATGTTGAATGCATTTCCTACTTCATATAGCAAGCTGATTTGTCATCATCCTTTGATTGTCATCTCTTCAGCTGTCACTATCGGAAATAAAGGCAAAAGCCAAAACAATAATCTTTTTTTTTTTAAAAACAAAAAAAAAACGAAAGACCATATTGTAAAAGAACTGAATCTCCATTACAACAGGGCTGCCCATGTGAAAATGTCTTCTGATGACAAGTTTAATTTGAGTTAACCAGCTGTAAAACAGAAAACTGACATTTTCCTTTGCATCCTTCACAATAAAAGTCCCCTGTTATTTTGCTATTTAAAAGCTTTAAGCCAAATCAGAAAATGTTGGATTTTCCTCTGCTGTAACTTAACACAACTCCTATCAGCTGAAAGCAGACATGAAACGGTGAAATAAAGCAGATACCCGAGAGTACAAACAGTGACGCAGGTGAGAAACTAAACTTCAAACCACAGAGATTCAGTTAGAAGCTACAAAGCTAAACACATGGAGACCTAAAAACCCTTTTTTCTCCTGCTCTGACACATGTTTGAGGGGGAGAAGGGGTTGTCATAGATTGGCCGCAGTTGGTGAGGTGTCACCGCAGCCCGATTGGAGCAAAATAAAACTGGTAATGGAAATGCCAATCAGTGCAATGTGGTTGACTTGGCACAGCCAAAGGTGCCAATGGAAAATTGGTCAAAAGCTCCATAGGGAACCTTTAAGTTATATTAAACTTCCAGAAATTAGATAAAGTCATTGTTTTACAAAACAGTCCTGAGTCAAGTCCCAATTCTTAAATTTTGTCTTTCAAGCCCTAAATAAGTCATTATTTATCCGGCTGGTCCTCTACACTGCTGAAGCACAGCTTTCCCTCATGCTCATGTAACGTGGTGGAAAACCGATTCACTTTTTTTCAAATATAATTCTTAATCTTTACTCTTGAGGAGAATATCAAATCAGTCAAAGTCAAAAAGCTAAAGTCTAAAGTCAAGAATCATGGTATTAAGGTCAGTTGCAAGTCTTTTTTTGTTTTGTAAAGTCTAAAGTCATGTGACTCAAGTCCACACCTCTGCATGTAGCATAAATTATTTATCTTTAAATACACACTGGGTGGGTGAGCTGGCCCAAAACATCCTGCAGGGCCTCTAAAAACATCTGCCCCTCCCAGGAAAGATGGAATTAACTTAAGATGACAAAATGTGACATTTACAAGAAGTCTATTATGATAAATTATGTGCCACCCAAATATTAACAGGTTTTAAGAGTGCATGTCCAAAACAAATCTGTATTTTAAAATCCCGCAGGGTAAAACAAAAAGGCAGCAGATGCCAAGAACGGACTGGAAAAGCGATCTCCCAGCTCATTTCGTTGCTGAAAGCTAATAAGTGAGCAACATGCAGTGAAAGGGAAGATTGTGATCACAGTGCATTCTTGGATGTTACTGTTTTTCTACCATCTGGCATTTTTATAGCAGATTACACTGAAATTCAACAAGGAGAGAAAAGAACAAGATGAATAAATTAAACTGCGTGACTGAAAAGGGACCAGTCTGTGTGCTTTCAACAGATGTAGCAGGTCCGGGCCGGAGGCTGGTGGTAATTTCTCACCTTTCTGTGGGCAGGGTGATGGATTGGTGAGTGATGGGTGCTGAGGGGGGCCAGAGGGATAGGAGGAGGATGGAGGGGTGGGGGACAGGGATGTGTCAGTCGAAACAGGGGCAATTTTCTCATCCGGACACCGACTATTTGTGCAGCCTGGGTTCATGATCACCGCAACATTTCAGCTGCAGAGAATCAGCAAAAAAAAAACCACCTGTTTCATCTACAGCCTGAACAAACTAACAGCACCAGGTTTTATGACACTCCAAGCACCTTTTCATCACTTTACCGGCTAGATAAATGTTTAAAGTGCCCGATAGAGCAGAATAACTCACCAGCTTCAGCCAGAGTTCACTGTGTACTAACTGAATTCTGCTCTAATACTCTACTGCAAGCAGTTAAATGTGAATTTAACTGATATTTGTTTGGGATGCCCACGATTTTTTGCTGGTGATCCCGACTACTGACTGTGTTTAAGCCACGATGGCCAATACATGGCCAATATTGATCATTTATTGATTTGTTAGCAGGTAGAATATGTTTGATATTAAGCCAAACCAGATTTACCACCAGACATGACTCCCACTCCCGAGTGGAACATATGATGAGCTCATGAATGAGAGTAGGAGGAATTTGGAGGTCAGTGAGTTTGCACAATACAGGCTTTAACATTAATGTTTTTTTTTTTTGTTTGTTTGGTTTTTTTTTCACTTGCCTGGTTGGGAAAGTGAGCCACAAACCAACAAGCCTGTCAATTTTTACTTGTCCCCGTGCAAATAGTTTTAATTATTGAGGGTGAGGGTTTTTAAACCGATGTTCTGGTATAGTTTTGCCTTTTTAAAAACCAACAACATCAACAAGTCTGAATAGTGTGATCTGGAGTCACTCTGCGTTCACGCGGCAGCAACACAAGCCAGCACGGGTTGAGTAATTGATATATCCGTGAATGTTCTCATTTGTCCAGGTCATTGTAATCTCAGGAAAAGATTAAATCGAAAGCAACTGGACTTGTTTAAAAGTCTTATTGAAGACATTTCGCTTCTCATCCAAGAAGCTTCATCAGTTCATGCCTGTCAGACTAGTCAGAGCTAGTCTAACTAAATGGTGGGAACCCCAGGTATTTAACCTCTGTGGATGTGTTCAAATTCATGAGTGCTCCAATCAGATTGACAACAGTCGTTTGGAGTCGTTGATCACTGGGTGTGACCCGAAACCAGGTATGAGTGTCAGTCGTTAGAGACAAAGGACTGTGGACCACAGTCGTTAGAGTTACATGAATGTGAAACACTGTTGTTTTTGGAGGTCAAGTTGTTGAATTTCCTGGGCAAAGATGAAATAACAGCATTGTAAATAGGAGAGAGGTTGTGTCTTAGGCCTCCTCCTCTGTTTAGAGTGGGTTTCTCCATTTTGACGTAGATGGCTTCCTTAACTCCTCTCTCAAACCATCTGTCCTCTCTGTCTAGAATGTGGACGTTGCTGTCTTCAAAGGAGTGTGCCTTCTCCTTAAGGTGTAGATAGACAGCTGAGTCTAGACCTGAAGAGTTAGGTCTCCTGTGTTGAGCCATGCGTCTGTTTAGTGGTTGTTTGGTTTCACCAGTGTATAAATCCTTGCAATCCTCGTTGCGAGGATGCATGGCTCAACATATATATATATATATATATATACCATAGTCATTTTAACATGTTTTTTTCCATCAAAATAAGAATTATTATCATTACCTCTAATATCGCAAATCTTAGTGCAATTGCAATATCAGTCATAATAATTGCAATTAGATATTCTTTCAAAATTGTTCAGCCCCTTTTTACATCATCATCAGTTTTTTGCAATCTGTGACTAGAAAGCATTAATCCTGATCTCACGATCATTTATTTTTTAATAAATATTGTCTGATAACAATCAGTGTCCGATCAATCTGCGTATCCCTGATATTTATTCTTCACAAAATCCTCTCTATTAAACTGGAGCAGAAATTCAAGAAATGTACTGTTAACTTCCCTTATCTTGTCTCACTGGGCAAATAATAATAATTAAAAGATCACCATTTATATAGTAGCATCAAAAGGCATGCAAAGTCAAAGTATGTCAGTATGCTTCGTGGTCATTTCCTGCCCTAATTGAAGTATCTATCTGTTTACTTGTGGTTACAAATAACACACCAGGGTGCCAAACAAAGACAACACACACACACGTGTTGATCTGCTTAGCAGTTGGCCTGAGCTCTTTGTCCTCGCTGACATTAACACAGAAAACAGCGTCAGGACGGGAAGCAAGGAGGGCCAAAAGTTTGTGTGCTGCTCTTTTTTCATAGAGTTGCAGTTGCAATGATTAAACTTCAGTTCCACAACAAAGTCCTGCCTTGGAAACTACACAAAGGGCCATCATTTTAAAAATCATTGTAAATCGTGTAACAAGGTTCATTACACAAGTTCACAAGAGTATTAGTTCACGCAATCACAAGAAAGGTTTTATTTCCCGGTTTCACAGAAGACACAGAAGAGTATTTTATGAAATGAGCCTTTATCAGTCTTTTTAAAGGAGGAATACTGCGCTTCACTGAGTCAGACCTGTAACTCTTTGTTCCTGTATCCCCACACAGAGACACAGGAACCAAACTGCTGCCAAACAACAACAAATGGTGTGCCAAATAAGAAGAGCACTTTGGCCTTCATACTGAGAGCTTTCCATCACCGAGTGCACACCTCTCCCCACAACATGGAGATAGATAGATAGTATTACGTGTAACCATTAATGGCTCCCTATTCAGTCAGTGCTTTATAAGGCCAAAGAGCTCTGGCTCTGATCACACAGGAAACATTAAGTCAAACAGAGGCAAAGGTCAGATCTCTGGAACAGCCTCTTCCACTGCAACACCACCGTAGGACTGGACGATATGGCTTATAAATAATATCTCCATATTTTTAGGTTTTTCATTAAACACAATGGAGATTCACCATCTACTTTTCTTTACTTCCCATCTGTTTCTGATACCTGAATTCAGGTATCTGCTAATAACAATATCCTAACACACTACAAGTTGCTGTCTTGCTTTTCTGATTTTTTTTCTCCATGTTTTGAGACGAAAATATCAATAAAATAGAAATAGAATTCTGGGATACCAAAAAAATATGGGAACTATTGGATATCTTTGTCTGATTAACTGTTTAATTACCAGTGAATTAGTTTACACTACATCATTTTGTCCAGTCTTAAAATTACATTATTTACAATTCATAAAAACATTAGACTATGGAATCTGGAATATCTCCGGTATTGGATCGGATCGGTCTCGACTTTATATATACTGTCGATACACACATTTTCCCTACAATAACATACCATGAATTCTCAAATTGTGCAAACAGTGATCTTATAGTAGTACTTTAATTTAATTTAAGTTTAAGTTAAGTTTAATACACTCCTGCTCAGGCTGATGTAAATAAAGGTAGTATTTTGGATAAAAGATGGCATTAGGATTAAATAGGGCTGGGCAATATGGACAAAATCAAAAATTACAATATTTTTGACCAAATACCTCCATATTGATATTGTGGCAATATTGTATGAATGAATATTGGTGCATTTCCAAAATATTAACACTGATATTTTTGATAAATAATCGTCACTAGTGTGGATATAAGGACTAAGTGGGAATAGAACAGCTAGAACAGTCAGGTAAATTCAGAAAATTACACGATTTTACTGTAATGCAGCTTTTAAAACCAAGAAAAGACAACACTTATGCCATATCACAGTATAACCATATTCACAGTCTTAAATGATGTCTATTCTCATATCACAATATCGATATATCATCAATATATCACCCAGCTCTACGCCACTGTAACCACTGACTTCTCCTTTTGGGCAGAACTGAACCATGCAGAATAATGTCCATCTGAATCACTTTAATCCACATGAAACCCACTAAAATGTGACAACACAGAGGAAATCGTTCCACTTGTTTCCAAAGCAGATCAACTTGTGGGCTGTGAGCTCTGCCTCATTCTGCCTTGTTGCACAACCACATAAACTTCTACACAGCAGCACCGAGAACAGGAGAGTGCAAGCGTTATTTCACCCACTCCTTTTAGTAAAACAAATACTCTGAAATCTGAATATCACAGCTCCGATTTGACAAGTTCCGACGCTTTTGCCCGCCTGAGTTCATGCGGAGTTTGTCTCCGGAGCTGTCCGCGGTGCTGAACATCATTCATCCTGCAAAAGGTGTTTCACAAACACGAGAAACAACTTCACACCGGCTGCTTTAATCCCTGCAACAAACAACTGCTTTAATCTGGTAATGTTAAGACGGGAGCCTCCTGGTTTGATACAGAAAACGACACGAAGTTCGGTTCTTTCAGCGGATAAATCGACACTACAGCATCATCACAGCAACATTTGTACCATTTATTCCAGCATGCATGATTTCTTTGTTAAACTAGTCAGTGTTGTATCACAGAGAAAATACCTATAAAAATGCCCTACAGCTGCTAGAGAAAACTTTAACAACCCCCTGTAATAAATCAGCTTAACTTTAAAGCCACATTTATGAATAATTCAAACTTTAATTGATGTTATTCGTTTATTTTTTTAACGGTGGACCCGACTGAGAAAAAATAAAATAAAAAAATAGTTACACCTACCTCGTTAAGTTTTTTTTCTGCTCTTCCTCTTCTTCGTCTCCTTTTATTTTGCTGTGTTTGTTTGATTTCAGGATGAAAATGTCCGTCCGTGCTACCGCTCCACTCAACGGGACTGTCCCCGCCCGGTGGAAACACGCCGCCCTCCGCCTCGACAGCTGTGAAGTGTGGCGGAGTGAGGAAGCACACACTTCCTGTTCAGTTTTTACAAAATAAAACCTTTGGAAAGACTCTAAGTGTCTTGTTCCAAAATACGTTTTCATTAAATGTATCAGAATAAAATACAAAATGCTGGCATGTAAACTGTATTTAAATAAAATATAAGTAATATGTAATCTGAAAATACAAAAAGTCATTCTATATAACTTGATATGATCACATTTTAGGCGTTTACTCCCCTCAATATGCATCTGAAAATGTATAATTTTTAGTTTAAAACAAAGACATTTTTGTCATCAAACTGGACTACTTTGGTCTCAAAGACTGTGTTCAGTTTTAGAATAAAATGATATATTAAAAATTAGATTAAGTATTTCAAATATGTACATAGAAGCTTTAAATATTTTGTTTGTTTTTTTAAAAAAAGCTTATTTTTGTTACTGCCTAGTAAAAACAAACAAACAAAATACTTAGGCTAAGTATTATATATTCATGTGATAATGTTTAGAATTAAAAAAATGGTCTAATTATTGTTAAATCTACAGTTTATAGATTCTACATTGACCATTTCAGCTACAGCCTGATTAATGCCAATCCCAATATCAAAGAGTAAAATAAATCTGATATCGATATATTGGTTGACATTCTTTACACAGAATAGGCTACAATCTACAGAATATAAAATATTTACATGAATATACATTGTTTAGCAATGATCACTCAAATGTGGTTTTCAAACACTTGTGACAACAATATGTAATGGAAGCAGGGCATTTTGCAGTCAGCATTATGTTTTGTAAAAAAAAAAAGTTAATTGTTTTCATATCAGTCCATATCAGATGACATACATACAAGATATGTTATAGACTGATAGCTGTGATAGGACCATATAAAGCTGATAATATTGATCGGCTGATATATTGGTCAGACTCTAATTTAAACCCTCACTGTGGTCTAAGACTATAAAAATCATTTATTTAAGATATCATTCTCACACTATTCAGTATTAGTAGGTTTTCTTATTATTAGCAGTAGTGGTAGTAGTTGTTAGCTGTTGTAAAAGTAGTAAAAGCAGTAGTAATATTAGCATTGGTGTTGTTATTCTTTTACCACACCATTTTGTGATTTTAAAAAAAAAAATCATTCACATTTTTCACTGTGTCCTTTACTCATTTTGGCCGCTTTTAATTTGATGGTCACATCACCTAACTTCCTGCCTCACTGTGCTGAATTTGCTGGTGCTCATAAAATGGCCGCGCCCTCTGACGTCAGAGGGAGTGGATAAAAGGTTGTTTTTTTCCCCTATTCTTTCGTTTTAATTAATAAAAAAGTTCATACAGGCCTCTGAATAACATGACATTAGTTTATTAAGACAACTGAGAGCATGACTGCTACAAATACAGATACAATCTACAACCACACGAATAACTTAGATTTATAGGATACATATATATATATATACATACATATATATAAATACATGTGTATAGGGTTCGAATTACACAATGGCTTTCGGGGGAGCCGTATTGTCGTTGCCTAATGCATAATCTGATCTTTGTGAATGTAAACTAATGTGGAGAGATCTTAAATCAAAATTAACTCACATAATGTTTTAACATGGGACAACTTTATGAAATGTCATAGTCACAGAGAAACAGCTGTTCTGCTGCCTGCATCTCTCTCTCACACACACACTCTCTCCTTGCTGACTGTCCTTTCAGCTCACTGTCGTTTCTCTTCTGTCTGTGGATTGTTAGAATCGGGAGAAAGTGGAATGCAGACCAAAAGTTCAGTTTGCAACAACGAAAAGCAAACAGGAACCAAAGTAACATGTTAAGTCTGTCAGTCACCTCTGCTCCATGTCAGAACCACGGACAGCGCAGTGGTCATGGTGGCGCACACAACAGCGCACACAGCATTGTGTTGATTAGTGACAATACATAAAATGTGCGAATCAACCAAAACTTTGCCATATTTTCACTGTTATTATTTATTTCAGGACCATCATATGTTAGAGCTCCCCCCAAATGTCCCAAATGAGGCTTTCAGGGGAGCTCATGTCCTTTTCAGGTAAGCCCAGCTCCCCTAGCGTAATTCGAACCATGCATGTGTATATATACACATATTGTTTTAACTTCCTGAGCTAAACAAGACAAAAAAACAAAACAAAACAATGTTAGGGTATGGTGTAAAGTCACTAAAAACTACAAAGGTGTTGGACCCAAAAATGCAGACTGAGGCACTGGAGCTGACTTCAAAAAATTTAATCAAAAAAACAGAAAGAAACATCAAACACAGGCTTACTTGAAACAAAGGGATCCAAAAACTGAAAATGGCAAAATCCAGGTGAATCCAGGAACCAAAAAAAACACCAAAAAGGGGAAAATAAATCCAACAGGAATAACAAGAAATCCAAATGGAAAGAGAACACACAGGGAGCACAGCAGGCAGACAGAAACACCAAAAAACAACACGACGAACTGACAACGACAAAGGGAGACACAGGGACTAAATAGGCAAGGAGGTAATCAGACACAGGTGGGAGAACAACAGGTGAAAGAAATCAGTAATCAAAAGATCGGGAAAAGAACAAAGACAGGAAGTAAAGATAACAAGACACACAAGGGAAGCTCAAAGCTACAAAATAAAACAGGAAGTAAAGACAAGACATACGGAGGACCAAGACTACAGAATAAAACACGAAGTGACTACGAAAACACAAACCAAGACAGTAAAAGACAGGAACAACAAAGACACACAAGGGGATAATGCTACAAAATAACCAACAAAACTCCAAACTATAACAGTACCCCCCCTTTAAGGGACGGATCCCAGACGTCCCTTCAAAACAAGTCCAAAACAAAGAGTCCAAGAGGAGCTGGGTGGGCGGAGGGGGTCTGGAGGAGGGCAAAACAAAAAGAGTCACAAATCTCAGGCATACAGCCTGGCAACAAGGGAAGGCAGAGTCCAAAAGTCTGTTCACCCGTGGACGGGCAGGGGCCAGGTTGAAACCTCAGGCAGAGAGCCTGAAGACAGGGCAGAGGCAGAGTCAGAGACCTCAGGCGGGCGGCCTGGAGGCAGGGCAGAGGCGGAGCGGGCAGAGGCGGAGCCGGAGACCTCAGGCGGGCGGCCTGGAGGCAGGGCAGAGGCGGAGCGGAGCCAAGGCGGAGCGGCAGAGGCGGATGCGGAGACCTCAGGCGGGCGGCCTGGAGGCAGGGCGGAGCCGGAGACTTCAGGCGGACGGCCTCGAAGTCCACCCAGAGGAGCAGAGCCGAGCAGGAGGCCGGCAGCGATGGCGAGACCCTCAGGGGGCGCCGAGCAGGAGGCCACAGGCGAAGACGAAGGCGAGACCCCTCAGGGGGCCGAGCAGGACGCCACAGGCGAAGACGAAGGCGGGACCCCTCGGGAGGACGAGCAGGAGGCCACAGGCGAAGACGAAGGCGGGACCTTCGGGAGGACGAGCAGGAGGCCACAGGCGAAGACGAAGGCGGGACCCGTCGGGAGGACGAGCAGGAGGCCACAGGCGAAGACGAAGGCGGGACCCGTCGGGAGGACGAGCAGGAGGCCACAGGCGAAGACGAAGGCGGGACCCGTCGGGAGGACGAGCAGGAGGCCACAGGCGAAGGCGGGGAAGTAAAGATAACAAGACACACAAGGGAAGCTCAAAGCTACAAAATAAAACAGGAAGTAAAGACAAGACATACGGAGGACCAAGACTACAGAATAAAACACGAAGTGACTACGAAAACACAAACCAAGACAGTAAAAGACAGGAACAACAAAGACACACAAGGGGATAATGCTACAAAATAACCAACAAAACTCCAAACTATAACAGTACCCCCCCTTTAAGGGACGGATCCCAGACGTCCCTTCAAAACAAGTCCAAAACAAAGAGTCCAAGAGGAGCTGGGTGGGCGGAGGGGGTCTGGAGGAGGGCAAAACAAAAAGAGTCACAAATCTCAGGCATACAGCCTGGCAACAAGGGAAGGCAGAGTCCAAAAGTCTGTTCACCCGTGGACGGGCAGGGGCCAGGTTGAAACCTCAGGCAGAGAGCCTGAAGACAGGGCAGAGGCAGAGTCAGAGACCTCAGGCGGGCGGCCTGGAGGCAGGGCAGAGGCGGAGTCGGAGACCTCAGGCGGGCGGCCTGGAGGCAGGGCAGAGGCGGAGCCGGAGACCTCAGGCGGGCGGCCTGGAGGCAGGGCAGAGGCGGAGCCGGAGACCTCAGGCGGGCGGCCTGGAGGCAGGGCAGAGGCGGAGCGGGCAGAGGCGGAGCCGGAGACCTCAGGCGGGCGGCCTGGAGGCAGGGCAGAGGCGGAGCGGGCAGAGGCGGAGCTGGAGACCTCAGGCGGGCGGCCTGGAGGCAGGGCGGAGCCGGAGACTTCAGGCGGACGGCCTGAAGTCCACCCAGAGGAGCAGAGCCGAGCAGGAGGCCGGCAGCGATGGCGAGACCCCTCAGGGGGCCGAGCAGGACGCCACAGGCGAAGACAAAGGCGGGACCCCTCGGGAGGACGAGCAGGAGGCCACAGGCGAAGACGAAGGCGGGACCCTGTCGGGAGGACGAGCAGGAGGCCACAGGCGAAGACGAAGGCGGGACCTGTCGGGAGGACGAGCAGGAGGCCACAGGCGAAGACGAAGGCGGGACCCGTCGGGAGGACGAGCAGGAGGCCACAGGCGAAGACGAAGGCGGGACCCGTCGGGAGGACGAGCAGGAGGCCACAGGCGAAGGCGAAGGCGGGACCCCTCAGGGGGCTGAGCAGGAGGCCACAGGCGAAGACGAAGGCGGGACCCGTCGGGAGGACGAGCAGGAGGCCACAGGCGAAGACGAAGGCGGGACCCGTCGGGAGGACGAGCAGGAGGCCACAGGCGAAGGCGGAACCCGTCGGGAGGACGAGCAGGAGGCCACAGACGAAGGCGGAACCCGTCGGGAGGACGAGCAGGAGGCCACAGACGAATACGAAGGCCAGACCCCTCAGGGGGCCGAGCAGGAGGCCACAGGCGAAGACGAAGGCGAGACCCCTCAGGGGGCCGAGCAGGAGGCCACAGGCGAAGACAAAGGCGGGATCCCTGGGGAAGACGTGCAGGAGGCCGGCGGCGAAGACGAAGGCCAGCCCCCGCTAGCAGAGAAACAGGGGGCCAGCGGCATAGGCGAAGGTGGGACCCTTCTGAAGGTGACTCTGGCCCAGCCGGGATTGGAGGAGCCTGCAGAAGCGAAGACAGCCCAGCCAGAACAGGAACTGGCGATGGCTGCGGCGGCGACGTAGACAGCCCAGCTGGAACAGGAAGAGGAAGAGGCGGTGGCTGTGGCGGCGACGTAGACAGCCCCGCCGGAACAGGAACAGGCGGTGGCGGTGGCTGCGGCTGCGGCGGCCCAGCCGGAGCAGGAACTGGCGATGGCTGCTGCGGCGGCGTCCCAGCCGGAGCAGGAACAGGCGATGGCTGCTGCGGCGACGTAGGCGGCCCAGCCCGAGCAGGAACAGGAAGAGGCTGCGGCGATGATGTAGACAGCCCAGCCAGAGCAGGAACTGGAGGTGGCGGCCCCACCGGAACAGGAGATGGTGGCGGTGACCCAGCCGAAACAGGGGATGATGGCTGCGGTGACCCCACCGGAATAGGAGAAGATGGCTGCGGTGAGCCCACCGGAACAGGAGATGATGGCTGCGGCCCAGCCAGAACAGGAGGAGGCTGCGGCCCAGCCAGAACAGGAGATGGTGGCGGTGACCCAGCCGGAACAGGAGATGGTGGCTGCGATGACCCCACCGGAACAGGAGACGGTGGCTGCGGCCCAGCCGGAACAGGAGATGGCTGCAGTGACCCCACCGCAGCAGGCGATGATGGCGACGGTCCCACCGGAAGAGGAGGTGGTGGCGGCGGCCCCACCGGGACTGGAGATGATGGCGACGGCCCCACCGGGAGGAGGGTGGTGGCGGCGGTCCACCGGACTGGAGATGATGGCGACGGCCCCACCGGAAGAGGAGGTGGTGGCGGCAGTCCCACCGGGACAGGAGATGGTGGCGACGGCCCCACCGGGACAGGAGATGGTGGCGACGGCCCCACCGGGACAGGAGATGGTGGCGACGGCCCCACCGGGACAGGAGATGATGGCGACGGCCCCACCGGAAGAGGAGGTGGTGGCGGCGGTCCCACCGGGACTGGAGATGGTGGCGGTGACCCAGCCGGAAGAGGAGATGGCTGTGGTGACCCCACCAGGGCAGGCAATGGTGGCGACAGCCCCACCGGAAGAGGAGATGGTGGCGGCGGTCCCACCGGGACAGGAGATGATGCAGGAGATGATGGCGACGACCCCACCGGAACAGGAAATGGTGGCGGCGGTCCCACCGGGACTGGAGATGGTGGCGGTGACCCAGCCGGAACAGGAGATGGCTGTGGTGACCCCACCGGAACAGGAAATGGTGGCGGCGGTCCCACCGGGACAGGAGAGACGAGGGCTGGGTTGCTGGGCAGCTGGGGGGCATGACGTTTGCGAGAGCCCTGCTTGCGTCTGGGGGGCTTCTCAGACAATGAGTCCATAACAGGTTCAGGCAGAGAGCTGGCTGACAGAGGAGCTAGCTTAGCAGGTGGCTGGTGGCTAACTGAGTCCAAGCTGAGTTCAAAATCAGGCACACTTGTGGAATCAATTGTGGCCTGCAAGTCCTGCTTCAAGTAGGCAATAACTGAGAGGTTCTGGGTTATTTGTGAAAAACACAAAATTCTGGGCCTCGATAAAAAAGTCCTCTCCATAAGCGAATAAACAAAAAGTCTCCTCTTAAGATCTGTGCACCCTTCAATTGTTGAGCCCAATTGCTCAAACTCAGAGCAAGCCTTCTTTAGCTCCTCATTAAGGAGTGCTAGGTCTGCTGGGTCCATCTTGTCTTGGTCAGTTCGTTCTGTTAGGGTATGGTGTAAAGTCACTAAAAACTACAAAGGTGTTGGACCCAAAAATGCAGACTGAGGCACTGGAGCTGACTTCAAAGAATTTAATCAAAAAAACAGAAAGAAACATCAAACACAGGCTTACTTGAAACAAAGGGATCCAAAAACTGAAAATGGCAAAATCCAGGTGAATCCGGGAACCAAAAAAAACACCAAAAAGGGGAAAATAAATCCAACAGGAATAACAAGAAATCCAAATGGAAAGAGAACACACAGGGAGCACAGCAGGCAGACAGAAACACCAAAAAACAACACGACGAACTGACAACGACAAAGGGAGACACAGGGACTAAATAGGCAAGGAGGTAATCAGACACAGGTGGGAGAACAACAACAGGTGAAAGAAATCAGTAATCAAAAGAGCGGGAAAAGAACAAAGACAGGAAGTAAAGATAACAAGACACACAAGGGAAGCTCAAAGCTACAAAATAAAACAGGAAGTAAAGACAAGACATACGGAGGACCAAGACTACAGAATAAAACACGAAGTGACTAAGAAAACACAAACCAAGACAGTAAAAGACAGGAACAACAAAGACACACAAGGGGATAATGCTACAAAATAACCAACAAAACTCCAAACTAAAAACAAAACAAAACAAAACAAAACAAAACAAAAACAAATAGATCTTTTTAATCAGTTCAGTTTCTTTTAAATAGTGAATTAGACACCCTAAACTAGTGTTTCTCAACCCTGGTCCTCAGGAACCCCTGCCCTGCATGTTTAGAGGTTTCCCTGCTCCAGCACACCTGATTCAAATGATGACCAGATTGTTATCAGGCTTCTGCAGAGGCTTGATGACAAGCTGATCATTTGACCAGGGTTGGGAAACACTACCCTAAACCAACATTATTTAGGCCCAGCTCTTCTATATCATGTTTTCTGACTTCCCTCATTCATATTTCTTGTTCTCCAAGTACAGGCATGTCCAAACTATTCCACAAAGGGCCATGTGGCTGCAGGTTTTTCTTCCTACCAAGCCAGAGCACACCAGGCTCGACTCATTTAATGAACTAATTTCAGCCTTCAAACGGCTAATTGGTTGAATCAGGTGTGCTGTTAGTTGGTCAGAGCAAAAACCTGCAGCCACTCGGCCCTTTGTGGAATAGTTTGGACATGCCTGTCCAAGTACTTTTGGGATCGACTTGTGCTTTTTTAATCTCTGTTTCCAAACACACAGTAGGATCCATGGTTTCTCTACCCCTCCCAATTCCAGTCTGATGAGGTGATAGAATTTTCCTGCTTTCCATGCAATATGATCATCTTTCTGTAATCATTTATTACATTATCTTTCCAATGTCAATGCTTTTAGTCTAATAAATCATGGGACTTGAGATTGAGATTCTTGCCTGGTTTCCCAACAGGAATAATCACATTCTCTTTCCAGCTACCTGGTAATCTTCCTACCTCCCATACTTTGTTATAAAAGCCCGACAGCCTCATAGATCCTAACACCCCTAAATGCTTTAACATTACATAAAAGATTTCATCCTTGCCAGAAGATGTTAGTCCGGATCTTCTTCCAATGTAAATGGAGCGTCCATTGTATCGTTTTGTATCTTCCCTTCTCTCAAGTACACCATGATAACCTGACCTTGTCATTTCTCTTCCTCTTTTCAGTCTCAGTCAACTATGGATTTGAGTAAGAGTTTTCGCTATCATCTCTGCCTTCTCTTCATCAGACACTGCTGCCTCCACCCCCATCCTCAATACTGGGTACTGCCATTCCCTTCTGATTCCTCTAATACCCTTAATCATGTTCCACACATCTCTGATTGGTGCTGATCTGCCAGTTTTATTACTAAAATTCTGCAAGCTTTGCCTTGTAGTTTTTTCCTTGTTTTCCTTGCCTCTGTTTGTGCCCGTTTGTATTTAATTAATTCCTGAAAATGATGAGCTCTTCTACCTACCCTGAGAGCTATATTCTATTATTTCACTGCTGTACCACACTCACCTGACCACCAGGGAACTGGCTTTGCCTTCGTTCATCATTTACTTCTAGAAATAGAAGTAAATAGAAATTTTATCTATTTCAACCTCACATGTACACTTAAATATATCCCACTTTGCATTGCTAGACACCCATTTCCACAGTATTTCCCTTTGCTTGCTGTTATTCCTTTGTAGTGACAGGCTACATGACACTGGAAAATGATCACTGAGTATTGATGTTTCCTCTAATACATCCCACTCACATAATCCTGCAAAATTCATAGATACTAAGGTTAAATCAAGTGCTGAAGTGTTCCCTGTGTGCACATCTAATACATACTTCTAAACAAACCATACCCTTTCCCTCTTAGCAATTCTTCAATTACCTCACCATTTGCATCCGTCTTATTCCCGCCCCATAACGTGCTATGTGCAGTAAAGTCCTCCAATACATACACCTGAGTATAATCCAGCCCTTCAATTTGTGTTAACACACTGAAATCTAGTTTTCTACAAACTCCCAATGAAGTGATGAGGTCCAGCTGCACATTCCTCAGCAGTTCCTGCATTCTCTCTCAGATAAAGTTTGGTAAACATTCCTTCATAACCCATCACTGGCTTCACTGCTCTTATATGATGATTATAGTGATAATGTAACAGGGGTAGTTTTGGACCCAATTGCAGTACACCGTACAACAGATAGCGTTGGTAATGACCTTTATTTACAGAGGCTGATCAGAATCCAGGGCAGACAATGAAACAACAAGTCCAGATAGTTCTGAGCTCAGAGCCCACACAAAGTCTCTGGGGTCCAGGCTCGAGGAATGGGTAGAGCCGAACTGAGGGACAGAGGGAGCAGACTGACCAGACAGATGAGCAGATGAGGGATGAGCCACAGGGTAGTGAGGACCAGACGGAGAAGTCGGGACCGGGCGGGTAGACAGACCGGGCGGGTAGAAGTTGGGACCAGGCAGCGAAGTTGGGACCAGGTGAGCAGACAGACCAGACAGGCGAAGTTGGGACCAGGTGAGCAGACAGACCAGACACACTGCCACGTCACAGGAGGGAAACACCAAACAGTCACAGGGACAGGCAGACGAATATCAGGAACACAGAGGCAGATCACAGGGTCAGGGACAGAAGGCTGTGGTGGTTTCCCAGAGAACAGATGAGGCAGGTGAGTCCAATGTAGGCAGGGTAGGCAACCGGAGATCAGACAGGACAGGAGTGTAGCAAAGTACTCCATGAAGGTAGGGAACGATCTGACAAAGAGTGAGTGTGCTGGAGAGCCTGATATGCTGGGCTGATTGGGGATGAGCTGCAGCTGGGCTTGCAGGTGAGTGGAGTTGGGCTGATTAGGTGGGGGTGGCTGGCAGGTAGAGTAGAGCAGAGAGAGGGAGAGTGGAAAATTACTGTGACAGAGGGACAGGAGGGAAACTGGGAGAATGAGAGAACTCTGGGGCAGAGGGATAGGAGGGGAGACAGGGAGAATGAAAGAACTCTGGGGCAGAGGGATAGGAGAGGAGACAGGGAGGATGAAACTGTGACAGATAATGGGGTGGGGGGGTTATGGTGTGGTGAAGAATTGTTTGCAAAATATCATATTTGACTCCCTATTTTTGAAAAATAAGTATTTTTATTGTACTTTTATTGTCAACTCTAACACTGAATATCTGATTTAACCCAGATGTTTTCTTTGTCCATTTCTGACACACCCTCACATCCCCCAGATGATTCACTGCTCTGCTGTTCCTAAAAACTGGTTACATAACACACATAAAACTTCCATGCCACAGTAAGTTTTATTCATCTCTGACACAAACACTGAATTTTGGAGTTTCAGTCATGGGGAGAGATTTAGTCAATTAGCAGATGACAGAAGCAGAAGCACTTTGATACAGAAAATACAGGATTTTTCTAAAGGTACTAACATCAGACCTTTGTGGCAGATTAATTTTCCTATTAAGGCACAGAGGTGGCAAAAGTACGCACATTCTTTACTCAAAGAGAAGTACAGACACTTGTGAGAAAAAAGACTGATAAAAGTACTGATCCAACTTCTTTACTCAAGTTAAAGTGAAAAAGTACAGACAGATGGTCTATTAACAAGACCATCACATGGTTGTGTGTCTGCATGCTTACACCTGCCTAGAAATATGCATATTTAATCTCAAATCAGGTGCTCTCTCTTGTTGTCCATGAAGGCCACGCCCTTACTTGTCACACTTGTGCGGCGGCCACTGAGGTCGAGTGCAACAAAGAGAGCTCCGAACCCTGCACTCGGGGCTCTGACGCCTGCGCCACCGTCACAGGAACCGGTGAGTAAACATACACACACACACACAGACACAGGAAAACATGCAACACCGGTATGATTTAGTTGAATTCAGTGTTTAAAAGCCTCACTAGAGGTCAGCATAACACTGACGACCAAATACTTGTGCAAGGCAGCACTTAAAGGTCTATTTCACAAATTCAAAAGTAAACAATATCCTATTATCTGTAGTGCCATTTATCCATCTAGATTGTTTTGGTGTGAGTTGCAGAGTTTTGGAGATAACAGCCATAGAGATGGCAGCCTGCTTTCAGATAAAGTGGAACTAGATGACACTACACAAGGTCTTTGGATTATCTTGAGTATTATCTTTGGTGCTTTAAGCCCCACAAACCTAGTGTCATCTAGTTGTATTTGAGACAGTACCTCTGGTATGTCCTGGGGGTGTATTCTTTCTAATTACATTTTGTCACAGTTGTAAAAACTGGGAATTGAAAAATAATCTTTTAAATTGACAAATACCATAAGTGTCATCCGTGGCACAATTCAGATGAAGTCAAAAAATTATTTCCCTCTCCATTGACTACAGTCCTTTTTTTTTTTTTTTTTTTTTAAAGTTTGGTCCCATGGTGGTCCACTAAAAGGGGTGTGACTTAGGCTGCTGTAGTGCTGTGCGTTGTGCCCCCCACCATGCAGCTAAAGTGGTCCATGGATGTAAGGAGGGAGAGTGGTCCTTTTAGCTGACTCTTCCTGGACTGAGAGCTCCCAGTGAACACAGATAGACTAAGACCAAAACAGACCTTGCCTCTATTGGTCAGAGAGCAGATACAACCTCTGGTCTGTATTCCTTCTCGGAGGCTGTGTTTGGTTACCGACCATGCTCACTGGGCAGTTGCTGTACCCCGTTTTGCTGTACTTTCTATTCATCAGGAAACTCTGTACTTAAATCACAGAGTTAAAGCTGAACAGCCTGGGACATCAGAGTTTAAACCAGAAAATATTTTCTTCATAAAATATGATTCAGTTTCAACTAAATCAGTGAATTAAGTTTGAAAGTTGTGCTTTTTTACAGTGAGACACATTTCCTTCAAACATTCATCCACTGAATGGATGTATTTGTCTTCCGTGCTCAGCTGCGGCATTAGAAAGAAAGCGTTTCATTGGACACACATTTCATGGTTGCCCCCAAATCATCAACAGTTTTTTAATCGTTTTCCAGAAAAAGACAAACCCTGAAATATTAAAAATAGCTGAATATATCTACAAAATGACTTTTTTATCATTGTTGAGTCGGATACTGAAGTATAGGTTATGTACAGTGCAATAAATATGTGATAAAAACACTTAAATATATATTTTGATGAACTTTTACAAGTCAACGCTGACAGCTAACCAAAGTTGATAGTTTAGCTAACATTATCAATTAAAAATTAAGTAACTTAACAGACACATAATGGGGTGTTAACTTAGTCATACTGTGACTACAATTCAGTTTGACTAAAACAGTTCACTATAACAGTTACTTTGCTTTTTATCACTCACTTGGTCTGTGAAGCTAATGTTACTCCATCACCACTACACACTACACCACATAACAGTGATCCTCCCCTGGCTAACGTTAGCTAGTTAGCTCACTTGTGTTCTCATTTTGTCTGTGCATCTCTACTGCCTCCTCTTGTTTGTTGGGGACCTCAGGCATATCTCATATTTCCCATTTTGTTCTCTTTCCAGGCTCCGTGTTGAAGTTTTGCTCAGACAGGGCTTACTGCAATAAGGGTAGTGCCGGCAGCTCCACATCCAAGGTGGCATGTTGTTATTCTAACAACTGTAACACACCCCCCGGCAAGACCAGTGTGGCCTCTGCAGGGCCTCTGGTCTCAAGACCCATCCTGCTCATCACGGCCCTGCTGCTGGGTGTGACCTTCACTCAGCTGTGAATAACTCCACTTTTATTTTCCTTAAGAGATTCATCATATCTTTATCTGTTGAATCGTTATGTTGTCCATCCATAAACGCTCTCCTCTTCGTCACTGTGCTCATCAGAGATGTTTAAACCAGGTTTTCAAAAAAGGATTTGAATGTCTGAGAGTTTAAAGTGGTTTAGGACAGAAAAGGGTGTTTCTGATGTTGATGCTTATATTCAGTGCCTTTAATTGTGTCATTTTTAAAATCATCATCAAATACTTTAACAGTAACCTCATGATCTATATTGGTATGTTTACTTTCAGGTAATATAAAGCTGTAAAGTGAAACCTGAGAGTATTTGTGGTGAGTAAATGTGTACAAAGTGCAGGACACCCACCTACCCATGGTTTTGGTATAGCTGGTGGGACTTGGGTGTGGTTTCGGGAGGAGCTGAGGTGCCTCAGTGGGTAACAATAGTGCACAGCTCGCTTGACACCATAGAACCACATTATTTACCCAAGTCATTGTTATGGGAACGAGAAAGAAAACTGAGTATTTTAACACCACAGTCTTGGCACAAATGTTGTGGCCATGGTGTGTTTTAGTGCTTTAAATGTTTATTTTTTGTGCATGCAACCTTGTCAGAATAAAGATACAATCACACCCTTATTTCTTCTGTGTTTGTCTGTGTTTGAGTGTGGGTAAGATCACCTTGCTATGACATTTGACGCGCCACACGTGACCTTTCAAGTTCAAGGTCAACTTATTTATTCCACATTTCCACATACAGGTTACACAGGAATGAAATTTAGTTTCTCACAGGCCAAGGTGCTAACACAGACATATAAAAAATAAGCATGAAGCCATGAACATGTGCACCTCTGATAGCTAGCTTTTAGGTATGAAACCCTTACAGAAAACGTACTTGGTCTGTTTACATCTCTTCCATATCCATCAGACATTAGAACTGACAAATGTGCACACCTCTCCCATTACTGGTCAACTGAGACATTAATAAAATTTTTACCCATCGAATATAGAGGGAAGCTACAAAAATGCAGCTAAGGTTAGCCCCCCGTCCTCTTAGGCCCACCCATCCTCCCTCTGAAAAGACAAGTTTTGCCTCATTCTCAATTGATTTAACTTTTACAACTCCCAGAATTACTAATTTCTCCATGAGAAAATGGTGACGTATTCATCCCACTTATCTACACACATGATAGAGGCCTATTCTTTTCAATTAGCTAGGCAATAGGAAACATACATAAGCTAACACTAGCTTAGAGCATATTCCAAGCTGAGGAACCTCTATGAAGAATGGTTCTCATCATAAAATTTGTTCATGGACTTGGTGCCACCAGAAGACCAGTGCTCACTTGATGTCTCACATACCCATGACAAAAAACACTATATACTAGTTTATCACCAAAAAACTGAGGTATATTTTTCAAGATGACAGTATACATGAATTTAAAAAAAAGACTAGATTTTAGTTTAGCCTCCACAGTCAGCCAAGACAGTCGACTATGCATCTCACACACATTGGCACGGAAAGAACAACGAAGAACTAATCTGGCTGACCTGTGCAATTTTAAGCTTTTTAAGGTGTTTTTGAGCAGCACTTGACCAGACGACTGGCCAGCACTCCAGGTGTGACAGAATGAGTGACTTGGAACATCATTCATAACAGAAGGTGGAACATATCCAAAGCATTTCCTTGATATGGCAATGCCCTTTCCCATCATGGAAACAATGTGATCGATCTGGTCAGACCATAACACCCAGTAATTTAATTTTAATGACCTGCTCAACTAATATCCCATCTATAGACAGACTGAGAGCAGTAGCATTAGCTTTAACATTCCTACTGCCAAATACAATGAATTTAGTTTTGGGGATGTTCAATACTAATTTATTCATTTGCACCCAATTGTTAATGGTATGCACCTCAAGCTGTAGATTCTCACTCAGCTCTGCTGACATTGGTGATGCACAGAACAAAGTGACGTCATCAGCATACATTACAACATCAGCCTTCTTAACAGCATATGGCAAATCATTTATAAAAATTGAAAATAAGAGTGGCCCCAAACAACACCCCTGTGGAACACTGAAATATATCTTTCTGCTGTCAGAAAAACTGCCACTGAAAAATACTCACTGTGTTCTGCCAGAGGCAACTTTTCATCCAGGCAAGAGCTGGATGTAAAACACCACAACATTTGACTTTAGCTAAAAGAATACTGAGATAAATTACATCAAATGCTGCAGTAAAATCCAACAGCACAGCCCCCACCAGTTTCTTGTCATCTATATTTGTTAACCGCTGATCGCTTGTGTGTACTGAAGCAGTGCTCATAGAGTGTCCTGGTCTATAAGCATGCTGTGCTTTTGAAAGTAGTCCATTGCTACTAAAATAATTTAACACTTAATTAAAAATGATCTTCTCTAATATCTTACTCAGCACAGGGAGTATGCTAATTGGTCTACAATTGGAACCAGTAAAAACTGCTTTTCCATCTTTGGGTAAAGGTATGATTTTAGACTCTTTCAGCTCACGAAAGGTTCCACTGAGTAAAGATTCATTGAAGATATGACATATCAGTTTGGAAAGCAGACTAGCAATAATTAAAAAAATGTTTCCATCCAGGTTATCAATGCCTGGAGATGTATCAGCTGAGAAAGAGAGCAGCAGCTCCTCAACTGTGTCCTGGTTAACTATATCAAATACAAAAGAGCAAGTTTTGTCACTCATAATATTGTTAACAATGTTGCCAGGTAAATTAACATTATCAAATTTCATGCAAGATCTTAACCTGTAGCGACATCATACAGCCTGCTGATGAACTGACCTGCACATTCCACGTACTTTTGAGCATTCCCTAACTTTTTGTACATTAATTTATTCAAATTTTTCCACGTTTTTTTAATATCATGTACAGACTTGCAAATTTTTTGTTTAAAATATTCTTTCTTTTTGATATAATTTAACTTTGTAACCTTATTTCTCAACTTGCAATAAATGTTTCTGTCTGAAGAGCACCCTGATTTTTGAGTAGTTGCCTTGGCATCGTCCCTTTGAACCATTAAAGATTTCAACTCATTGTCTAACCATGGCGCACTGCTGCCCTTTGCAGACCTTTTTCTAAGTGGAGCATGCTTATCCACTAGCTTCACTAATTTCTCCATTAAATTTTTCAAAGCAATATTTACATCATTTTCCAGGCACACACTTATAACACTAACAATTAAACTTATAACACTAATACTATCCTGTGAAATCAACACTGGAGAGTTGTTTGCAGAATATCACATTTGATTCCTTCTTTTTGAAAAAGAAGTACTTTTTAGTTGAATTAGACTAAACAAGTTCAAATGACTGTATTTTTACTCTCAACTCTAACACTTTTGATTTATGTGCCTGTACGTGTATGTGGGTGTGTTTGTGTTCTTAATTCAAGCCAGACATTTTCTTGTTTGTCCATTTCTGACACACCCCCACATCCCACAGATTATTCACTGCTCTGCTGTTCCTAAGAACTGGTTGCATCACAGCCTGTGTATTGGAATCAACAACCTCTCAAGAACATGTGATATTACATGACAGCATTATACGATATATTTATGTGACATATGTTGGCTCTGCCATACCTGTTAAAGCTTGCCTGGTTAAGTCCAAAGTACCAAAGGGTGCTGGCTGTGCAGCATAGATGCAGGTCTCTTACTGTCCTCAGAAAACTTCCTATGCCTAAACCCCCTCCTCCTCCTCCTCCTCCTCCTCCACCATCTGAACCCCTGGGCGGTGTCCACTCCATCAGAAACTCCTTTCAGCTCATACACTCTTTCTCTGGACTCTTGAAGACAGTCACCCATCAGCCAGCTGCCATGAAGACTGCTCTCGCCCTGCTGCTGCTCATCTCTCTGGCCTGCCACAGTAAGTTTTATTCATCTCTGACACAAACACTGGATTTTGGAGTTTCAGTCGTGGGGAGATTTTAGTCAATTAGAAGATGACAGAAGCAGAAGCACTTTGATACAGAAAATACAGGATTTTTCTAAAGGTACTAACATCAGACCTTTGTGGGGGATTATTTTCCTATTAAGGCACAGAGGTGGCAAAAGTACACACATCCTGCACTCAAAGAGAAGTGCAGACACTTGTGAGAAAAAAGACTGGTAAAAGTACTGATCCAACTTCTTTACTCAAGTAAAAGTGAAAAACACGAAACCATGAACAAGACCATCACATGGTTGTGTGTCTGCATGCTTACACCTGCCTAGAAATATGCATATTTAATCTCAAATCAGGTGCTCTCTCTTGTTGTCCATGAAGGCCACGCCCTTACTTGTCACACTTGTGCGGCGGCCACTGAGGATGAGTGCGACAAAGACAGCTCTGAATCCTGCCCCCGGGGCTCTGACGCCTGCGCCACCGTCACAGGAACCGGTGAGTAAACACACACACACACACACACACACACACACACACACACACACACACACACACAGACACAGGAAAACATGCAACACCAGTATGATTTAGTTGAATTCAGTGTTTAAAAGCCTCACTAGAGGTCAGCATAACACTGACGACCAAATACTTGTGCAAGGCAGCACTTAAAGGTCTATTTCACAAATTCAAAAGTAAACAATATCCTATTATCTGTAGTGCCATTTATCCATCTAGATTGTTTTGGTGTGAGTTGCAGAGTTTTGGAGATAACAGCCATAGAGATGGCAGCCTGCTTTCAGATAAAGTGGAACTAGATGACACTACACAAGGTCTTTGGATTATCTTGAGTATTATCTTTGGTGCTTTAAGCCCCACAAACCTAGTGTCATCTAGTTGTATTTGAGACAGTACCTGTACCTTTATTTTATTACATTTTGTCACAGTTGTAAAAACTGGGAATTGAAAAATAATCTTTTAAATTGACAAATACCATAAGTGTCTTTCGTGGCACAATTCAGATGAAGTCAAAAAATTATTTCCCTCTCCATTGACTACAGTCCTTTTTTTTTTTTTTTTTAAAGTTTGGTCCCATGGTGGTCCACCAAAAGGGGTGTGACTTAGGCTGCTGTAGTGCTGTGCGTTGTGCCCCCCCACCATGCAGCTAAAGTGGTCCATGAATGTAAGGAGGGAGACTGGTCCTTTTAGCTGACTCTTCCTGGACTGAGAGCTCCCAGTGAACACAGATAGACTAAGACCAAAACAGACCTTGCCTCTATTGGTCAGAGAGCAGATACAACCTCTGGTCTGTATTCCTTGTCGGAGGCTGTGTTTTACGACCATGCTCACTGGGCAGTTGCTGTACCCCGTTTTGCTGTACTTTCTATTCATCAGGAAACTCTGTACTTAAATCACAGAGTTAAAGCTGAACAGCCTGGGGACATCAGAGTTTAAACCAGAAAATATTTTCTTCATAAAATATGATTCAGTTCAACTAAATCAGTGAATTAAGTTTGAAAGTTGTGCTTTTTTACAGTGAGACACATTTCCTTCAAACATTCATCCACTGAATGGATGTATTTGTCTTCCGTGCTCAGCTGCGGCATTAGAAAGAAAGCGTTTCATTGGACACACATTTCATGGTTCGCCCCCAAATCATCAACAGTTTTTTAATCGTTTTCCAGAAAAAGACAAACCCTGAAATATTAAAAATAGCTGAATATATCTACAAAATGACTTTTTTTTTTTATCATTGTTGAGTCGGATACTGAAGTATAGGTTATGTACAGTGCAATAAATATGTGATAAAAAACACTTAAATATATATTTTGATTTCATGGGAACTTTTACAAGTCAACGCTGACAGCTAACCAAAGTTGATAGTTTAGCTAACATTATCAATTAAAAATTAAGTAACTTAACAGACACATAACGGGGTGTTAACTTAGTCATACTGTGACTACAATTCAGTTTGACTGAAAACAGTTCACTATAACAGTTACTTTGCTTTTTATCACTCACTTGGTCTGTGAAGCTAATGTTACTCCATCACCACTACACACTACACCACATAACAGTGATCCTCCCCTGGCTAACGTTAGCTAGTTAGCTCACTTGTGTTCTCATTTTGTCTGTGCATCTCTACTGCCTCCTCTTGTTTGTTGGGGACCTCAGGCATATCTCATATTTCCCATTTTGTTCTCTTTCCAGGCTCTGTGTTGAAGTTTTGCTCAGACAGGGCTTACTGCAATAAGGGTAGTGCCGGCAGCTCCACATCCAAGGTGGCATGTTGTTATTCTAACAACTGTAACGCACCCCCCGGCAAGACCAGTGTGGCCCTTGCAGGGCCTCTGGTCTCAAGACCCATCCTGCTCATCACGGCCTTGCTGCTGGGCGTGACCTTCACTCAGCTGTGAATAACTCCACTTTTATTTTCCTTAAGAGATTCATCATATCTTTATCTGTTGAATCGTTATGTTGTCCATCCATAAACGCTCTCCTCTTCGTCACTGTGCTCATCAGAGATGTTTAAACCAGGTTTTCAAAAAAGGATTTGAATGTCTGAGAGTTTAAAGTGGTTTAGGACAGAAAAGGGTGTTTCTGATGTTGATGCTTATATTCAGTGCCTTTATTGTGTCATTTTTTTAATCATCATCAAATACTTTAACAGTAACCTCATGATCTATATTGGTATGTTTACTTTCAGGTAATATAAAGCTGTAAAGTGACACCTGAGAGTATTTGTGGTGAGTAAATGTGTACAAAGTGCAGGACACCCACCTACCCATGGTTTTGGTATAGCTGGTGGGACTTGGGTGTGGTTTCGGGAGGAGCTGAGGTGCCTCAGTGGGTAACAATAGTGCACAGCTCGCTTGACACCATAGAACCACATTATTTACCCAAGTCATTGCCATGAGAACGAGAAAGAAAACTGAGTATTTTAACACCACAATCTTGGCACAAATGTTGTGGCCATGGTGTGTTTTAGTGCTTTAAATGTTTATTTTTTGTGCATGCAACCTTGTCAGAATAAAGATACAATCACACCCTTATTTCTTCTGTGTTTGTCTGTGTTTGAGTGTGGGTAAGATCACCTTGCTATGACATTTGACGCGCCACACGTGACCTTTCAAGTTCAAGGTCAACTTATTTATTCCACATTTCCACATACAGGTTACACAGGAATGAAATTTAGTTTCTCACAGGCCAAGGTGCTAACACAGACATATAAAAAATAAGCATGAAGCCATGAACATGTGCACTTCTGATAGCTAGCTTTTAGGTATGAAACCCTTACAGAAAATGTACTAAGTCTGTGTCAGCTACAAAAATGCGACTAAGGATAGCCCCACCTCCCCTCCCATCCTCTTAGGCCCACCCATCCTCCCTCTGAAAGACAGGTTTTGCCTCATTCTCAGTTGATTTAACTTTTACAACTTCCAGAATTCCTAATTTCTCCATGAGAAAATGGTGACGTATTCGTCCCACTTACCTACGCACATGATAGAGGCCTATTCTTTTCAATTACTGTAGCTAGGCAGTTGAAAACATGCATAAGCTAACATTAGCTAACTGTTAGCTTACCAATTTATGTGTTTAGTGTTATACAGAAATAAATAGAACTGGACAGAAAATGAAATTAAACAACATGTTAGCTTAGATTTACTCACATGTGAATGTTCCTAGTCACACTTTGAGAAATGTCTGATTATGCCAGCCAACAGAAGAGAGTGGCTCCTTTCTTCAGTCACATGAGGGATGCCTGGACATTTCTGTGACGACTCACTGGACTTCCTGAACACAAACACAAACACCTGAAACACTGACACTGTTTCTTTTAACACAAACACACTTATAACACTAAAACTAACACTTGCAACACTAACACTGACACTTATAACACTAACACTATCCTGTGAAATCAACACTGGAGAGTTGTTTGCAGAATATCACATTTGACTCCCTCTTTTTGAAAAATAAGTATTTTTTAGTTGAATTAGACTAAACAAGTTGAAATGACTCTACTTTTATGCTCAGCTCTAACATTGATCTAACACTTTTGATTTATGTGCATGTATGTTGGTGTTAGTGTCCTCGATTAAACCCAGACATTTTCCTGTTTGTCAATTTCTGACACACACTCACGTCCCCCAGATGATTCAGATTTTTTAGCTGTTCCTAAGAACTCGTTGCATCACAGCCTGTGTATTGCAATCAACAACCTCTTAGGCCGGAAATATACTTGCTTTTAACTACGCGTTCGCATACGCACCGCTACGCATCCCTGCGTTTCATGGCTGCCTTGCGTATCCTGTGGCCATTTGGAGCGATGGTTGTGCGCATCCTCAGAAATTAACGCTACACATACGCGAATGCAAACGCATGGTTAAACAGCAAGTATGTCTCCAGCATTAAGGTCACAGAACATGTGATGTTATTTGACAGTATTATATGATATTGTGGTGGAAAATCTGAAAATCTGAACAGGTACCATGGCCATCGTTTGGGTTCCATCGCTGATCCACAATGGTGACACTGAGGTTCACTCAGCACACCACTTCGATGGAGCCTGGCATGTTCTCCTTAGACAGTTTGCCAATACTGTCACCTCCTCTTCTCATCCTCGTGTTGTGGTGACCTATGCTGTTATAGGTGTCTCTGGTGGATGTGGTACAGTACCCTTTTGCAGTGGCTGGCATGGATCCAGGTGACTCTTTCAGCAACCTTTACTGCCATCTGTGTGGTCAGCAGCACCTGGGATGGACCCATCCACCGCTTAGTCTCTCACCACTACCCAGTCACCAGGCTACAGGTCATGAACATGTCCTGTGGCTGGAGCTGGTAGTGCTTCATTCTAACATTTGTTAGGTAAAACAGCTGTAGGAGTGGAGTGTGTGTTAGGGTCATCATATAGAAAAGATTCAGACATAGTTAATTCTTGGCATGCTGCAGCCTTGGCAGCTGCATCTGCTCTGGCATTCCCCTGTGACACAGGGCCAGTGTTAGACGTCACATTTACACACAGCAATCTGTTTTGGGAGCAGAACAGCATCCAGCAGTTGTGAAACAAGAGTAGTGTGTGCTACAGGTTTTCTAGATGATGTTAAAACATTTCTCTGTTTCCAAATTGTGCCGAAATTGTGCACAATGCCAAAAGCGTATCTACTGTCTGTGTAGATATTCACCATTTTGTCCTTTGCTAGTTTACATGCTTCTATGAGAGCTGTGAGCTCTGCTGCCTGTGCAGACAGTGAAGCAGGAAGTGATTTGGCACTGAATGTATAATGTGCAGTTACGACACCAAGAGCAACTAGATTTTTTCCAGTGTCGGGGTTGCGTGATGCTGATTCATCCACAAACATTTCAAAATCTGGATTTTGCAAAGGTGTTTCTTGCAAATCTGGTCTGGGGGAACAAACTTCAGTTATTGTAGCAACACAGTTGGGTTCTTCTCCATCACCTTCTATGGGGAGAGAAGTTGCAGGGTTAAGAACATTGTATCTTTTCACAGTGATGTTAGGCATGTCAAGTAGAACAGTGTTATTATGGAGCCACTTTGCTGCTGAAAGATGAGATGTTTTCTGCTCAAGCAAAATCAATGAAACAGCATGTGGAACAAGTAGAGTTAGTTTGTTAGTTCAGAGTAACCTACTATGTCTCTGGAGGCCATCAGAGCTTTTTCTGCAGCTACAACAGCTCTCAAACAGGTAGGAAGTCCTGTAGCTAAAGGGTCAGGTTTAGCTGAAAAGTAGGCTACAGGTCTCTGTCTGCCTCCATGGTCCTAGAGTTACACTTTGCTTGGACCTGGTAACCCAAGAGTTGGAGTCGTCAGAGTCTTCTGAAGGATAAGTTCTACGTCAACAAATGTTTTTCCTGCCTCAACAGTCCATGTCACTTTACTATGTGCTTGTAGGCCTTGCCTGTGTGCGATTGTGCTCAGGGTCCCCTCGAGGACAGCATAATTGGGAATGAGGAGTCTGCAATAGGAACACATTCCTAGAAAAGACATAACTTGTTTCTTTGTGATTGGTTTTGGAATGTTTTGAATCACTTTTATTCTTTCTGGGAGAGGGATTTGCCCTCAGATGTGATCACATGACTTGTTAATGGTATGGAACTCAAGCTGTAGATTCTCACTAAGCTCTGCTGACATTGGTGATGCACAGAACAAAGTGACTCATAACATACATTACAACATCAGCCTTCTTAACAGCATATGGCAAATCATTATAAAAATTTAAATAAGAGTGGCCCCAAACAACTCCCCTGTGGAACACCAAAAGATATCTTCTTCTGTCAGAAAAACTGCCATTGCAAAACACTTGTTGTGTTCTGCCAGAGAGGTAACTTTTCATCCAGGCAAGAGCTGGATGTAAAACACCACAACATTTGACTTTAGCTAAAAGAATACTGAGATAAATTACATCAAATGCTGCAGTAAAATCCAACAGCACAGCCCCCACCAGTTTCTTGTCTATATTTGTTAACCCCTGATCAGTCGTGTGTACTGAAGCAGTGCTCATAGAGTGTCCTGGTCTATAAGCATGCTGTGCTTTTGAAAGTAGTCCATTGCTACTAAAATAATTTAACACTTAATTAAAAATGATCTTCTCTAATATCTTACTCAGCACAGGGAGTATGCTAATTGGTCTACAATTGGAGCCAGTAAAACCTGCTTTTCCATCTTTGGGTAAAGGTATGATTTTAGACTCTTTCAGCTCACGAAAGGTTCCACTGAGTAAAGATTCATTGAAGATATGACATATCAGTTTGGAAAGCAGACTAGCAATAATTTAAAAAATGTTTCCATCCAGGTTATCAGTGCCTGTAGATGTTGTTAACAATGTTGCAAGGTAAATTAACATCATCAAATTTCATGCAAGATCTTAACCTGTAGCTATTTTGTTGATGAAAAAAATTGTTAAAATAATTAGGTACATCATACGGCCTGGTGATGAACTGACTTGCACATTCCACATACTTTTGAGAATTCCCTAACTTTTTGTACATTCATTTATTCAAAGTTTTTTTAGTATCATGTACGGACTTGCAAATTTTTTTTTTTTTATATTCTTTCCTTTTGATGTAATTTATTTAACTTTGTAACCTTATTTCTCAACTTGCAATAAATGTTTCTGTCTGAAGAGCACCCTGATTTTTGAGCAGTTACCTTGGTGTTGTCCCTTTGAACCACTGAAGATCTCAACTCATTGTCTAACCATGGCGCACTGCTGCCCTTTGCAGACCTTTTTCTAAGTGGAGCATGCTTATCCACTAGCTTCACTAATTTCTCCATTAAATTTTTCAAAGCAATATTCACATCATTTTCCAGGCACACACTTATAACACTAACACACACAACTTATAACACTAACACTATCCTGTGAAATCAACACTGGAGAGTTGTTTGCAGAATATCACATTTGACTCCTTCTTTTTGAAAAAGAAGTACTTTTTAGTTGAATTAGACTAAACAAGTTCAAATGACTGTACCTTTACTCTCAACTCTAACACTGAATATCTAATGTTTTTGATTAATGTGCGTGTGCATGTGTGTTGGTGTGTTTGTGTCCTTGTTGGCTCATCTGCAGCGGGTGTCCGGTTAGGAGCACGGGAGGCACCCGACCCTCCTCCCTGGTCCGTGGCTTCTATTGACATCTTTGCAGAAGTACTAACTTAGTCACTAAGTACATAAGAGACAGGAGACAGATTCCTCATTAAGCTGGTAGCCGCCATGGCCCGCTCTGGCAGGGACTCAGAGAGCAGGTAGGCTCCACCTTACTTTATTTAAACAGCGCGTAACCTTTCGCATAATAAAGTAGTGCCAACCAAAATAACACAGTGGCAAATATCACACTCTAACACCCCCACTCGATAATGCCACTCACTTTGACCACAATACTAGTGACCAAACATATAAGAACAAAACTTTTCAATTTTGGCCCTTGTAGCAGATTTTGTGAACACATCTGCGACCATATTTTCAGTTGGATAATACACCAAAACAATTTTGCCCTGCAATACATTGGACCTGATAAAGTGGTACTTTATGTCCACATGCTTGCTCCTTTGTCGGTTCACAGGGTTCTTCGCAAGGCGTATAGTCCCTTGATTATCCTCAAACACTGTTGTTGTTTGCTGAAAACTGTTGTCCATGTCTTTTAGTATTTGAGTCAGATAGAGCGCTTCTTGAACAGTAGCTGCCAATGCTACATATTCCGCTTCACATGTTGACAGTGCAACTGTTTGTTGTTTCTTTGTTTTCCATGAAACAATAGCACCACCCGGACTTAGGCTAAAACAATAACCTGTAGTGCTCTTTCTGTCCTCAGCATCGTTGGCCCAGTCAGCATCGGAATATCCCATCAGTTCTAGTTTAGTGTTACACTTGTTATAACACAACTCATAGTCCTTAGTTCCTTGCAAGTACCTATACACATGCTTTAAAGCGGTCATGTGTTTCTCTCTGGGATCGGACATGTACTGTGACAGTCTACTCACAATCCAGCTGATATCAGGCCTAGTACAGGTCATGATATAGATGAGGCTGCCCAGCATTCCTCTGTACTTTCTTTGGTCAGTTTGGTCCCCTTCTGGAATCAGATCACATTTGATTTCACTAAGAGTGGCTCTGGCTTTACACTCAGCCATGCCAAACCTTTCCAGTATTTTGTTAATGTACCTGGACTGGTTCATTTTGACAGTACCCTCTTTTTGTGTGAAATCAATCCCAATAAAATGAGTGAGATGTCCGAGGTCTTTCATTTTAAACTTACTTTTCAGTTTCTCCTTGACCTCCCTTAGACATGTCTCATTACTTGCAGCCACAACTATATCATCGACCCACACTAACAAAAACACTTTTTCTTTGTCAGACAGTTTAGTGTAGATACAATGATCTGCTTGGCTCTGTACAAACTCATTCTCAATCAGAAACTCATGGAGCATCATGTTCCAATTCCTACCAGACTGTTTGAGTCCATAGATTGATTTGTTTAGCTTACACACAAGTTGTGCACTACTCTTGGGTTTAACCTGAAAGCCTTCGGTTGGTCCATGTATATTTCGCAATCTACAGGAGCATGTAAGTATGCGGCCTTAACGTCCATCTGGTTTAGTGTCAGGTCATGCTGTGCAGCCAGCTGCATCAGCACACGTAGTGACGTTAAGTTGGCTGTTGGAGAGAACGTCTCAGAATAGTCAAGTCCCTCTACCTGACTATACCCCTTTGCTACGTACCTGGCTTTGTATGCCTCATTTCCTTTATCATCCTCTTTGAGAGCATATACCCACCTTCCCCCCACTGTCTGTCTACCCTCTGGTAACGGTACAAGTGAGTAGGTGTCCGTTCTCTTTAAATGAAACCATTTCTTCTTCCATTGCCTTTTTCCACTTTCCAGATATTGGTGATGCCATAGCCTCCTTATAGGTCTGTGGCAGCCCAACTGTTGCTCGGTAACAATAGTCAATGGTTAACTCGCTGCTCTGCGCTGCACATTCATAGTCCTCCAAGTATTTAGGTTTCTTTCTGACTCTATCTGTGGTACGTGAAGTCTGTGTGTCAGTGATAAGTTCTGTGTCACTGTCCGATTTTGAATCTTGCTCGATGTCTGTGTCTTTCTGCTCCATTTGTTTGGTCAGTGGCTGACTAGTTTGACTTGGTGTCGTTACCCACTCTACAAAGTGGTCCTCTGGTTGGTCTGTGTCGGTCTGTGTATAACTTTCAGTCACGCTCTTTGTAAAGAAGTGGACCAGTCTGTGTTTCTGAACCTTGTTTGTCTCTGGAAAATAAACCAAATAAGCAGGCGAATGTCGATCAAAACCAACAAAGATTCCCTTTTTGCCTTTTGGGTCTAGCTTTTTCTTGTTTTGCTCATACACCATACACTCTGAACCAAACTTCTTCATTTTAGACAAATTTGGTCTTTTTCCAGTGAAAAGGTAATAGGGCGTCTCCCCTGTTCTCTTACAGTAACACCTGTTCCTTATGACTGTAGCTGTCCTGGCTGCATAAGGCCACAACTCTTTAGGTAAACCTGATTCAATCAGCATGCATCTGACCATTTCGAATCGTGTACGCTAGTTTCTCTCCGCTGTCCCATTTTGATGGGGGGAGTAGGGCGCTAATCTTTCATGTTTTTATAGCATTGTCTCTCAGTAATGACTGGTACTCTTTTGAAACAAACTCTGTCCCATTGTCTGATCTCAGGCGCTTTACTTTACCATAAGGTGCTGTGTCTGCTAAGAACTGCTTAGTTGCCTCAACTGCTTTGTTTTTGTTCCTAAGGAAATACACGTAGATAGCACCGGAGAAATCATCAGTGAAAGTGATCGCATATTTGTACCCTTCAAATGACTCTGGGGCAATAGGCCCACCCAGGTCTGTGTGTATTAGCTCTAATGGCTCCTTGGCCATTACATCACTTTGTCTGTTCCTGCTTTGGGAAAATTTACCCTGTAGACAAGTTTCACATTGATTGGGCCTGCATGTTTTATCTTTGATTTTCATACCATCTACTACCGTTTCTAGTTTTACTATGTCACCATAGTTGCAATGACCCATCACTTCATGCCAAGTTTTCAGATCAAAAGACGCATTACAGGAGTCCTCACTGTTTACATCAGTCTCTGTTACAGTGTCCAGATAATACAATCTGTCCTTTACCTTCATTTTACATGTTGTGCCATCAGGAAGAATCATTTTGTTGTTATTCTTCTCAAAGTTGAACTTCGCTCCCTTTGTAGCTGCTGCCTCCACAGACAGGATGTTCTGTGGGTAACCGGGAATCAGGAGGGTGTTTGCGAGTTTGATGCTTACCACTCTCCCGTTGCAGTCAATCAGTTCAACCTGCGCGTCCCCCTTCTTTAAGACGCTGCCGGTGATCCGTGTCCCATCCGCCAGCTGCATGACGTGATCCTTGGGCCAGAATGTCTCGTCGAACCTGATGAAGGCTCCCTCGTCGGTCATGATGTGGGCAGAGGCACCACTGTCCACAAGTAGACCTTGCTGCTGCGTGTCATGGGGTTTCCATTCACTCACCCGGAGCACAAATGTCTCTTCTTCTTCCTTTGCGGGTTTATGCTTTTCTCTACCGCGGGAAATGCCTTGTCCAGTGTCTGTAATGGTGGCCACCTTGATGCCGCTGTGTGCATTAGAAGCTCTCCTGTGTGTTTTCTTGTCTTTGTTCCTGCAGTCTTTTTGCTTTATGTCCCACTTTTTCACAAATAAAGCATTCTCCATTGAAGTATTTCTTCTCCTTTCTTTTAAACTTTGGTTCGGACGCCTTGTAGTTAGCGGTCATTACTTCGTCTGTTCGGGGTCTGTTGCGCTATCGTAGTGTGCATTCAAAACTTCTCAATCTAGCCTTGAACTCAGTGAAGGTCAGCGCTTCCCTCGTCTGAGTAACATGCACCGAAAATGGATTGTATTCATCTGTGAGTCCTTTTAACACCATCGCCATCAGAAGTGCATCACTGAGGGTCTCTTTAGCTCTGTTTAATGCGGCTACTATCTTCTCAACACGGGCTAGATAGTCCGCTAGCTCTTCCCCATCAGCCATTAACACATTGGTTAGCTCTGTGTACAGCCCGACGATACGCGGCTTTTCTTCTGACTCAAACTGGCGCCTCAATATTTCTAGGCTTTTCTTGCCGTCATCTGGTGCTTCGTAGAGGATTACGTTAGCGTTTTATCATCCAAACAACCGCACAGTTCTGCATATGCCAGTTCATTTTTCCTACCGACTTCTGCAGCTTCTTGTGCATTAGCCCCTGCTGCTAACTCAGTTCCCAGGATAGCGTCTTTGAGGCCTATGGTTTTCAAGTATGCTAAAAACCTTGCCTCCCATATGTGGTAGCGGGCTTCGTCTCCGTCGAACCTCGGCGGCAGTCCACGTCCGTGCATCACTGTACTTGGGAGTTGCCTGGGCCCATAACCTGTTGGCTCATCTGCAGCGGGTGTCCGGTTAGGAGCACGGGAGGCACCCGACCCTCCTCCCTGGTCCGTGGCTTCTATTGACATCTTTGCAGAAGTACTAACTTAGTCACTAAGTACATAAGAGACAGGAGACAGATTCCTCATTAAGCTGGTAGCCGCCATGGCCCGCTCTGGCAGGGACTCAGAGAGCAGGTAGGCTCCACCTTACTTTATTTAAACAGCGCGTAACCTTTCGCATAATAAAGTAGTGCCAACCAAAATAACACAGTGGCAAATCTCGCACTCTAACAGTCCTCGATTCGACCTGACAGTTTCCTGTTTCAACTTCTGACACATCCACGTCCTCCAAATGATTCATTGTTTTGCTGTTCCTAAGAACCCGTTGCATCACAGCCTGTGTATTGAAATCAACAACCTCTCAAGGACACAGAACATGTGATATTATATGACAGCATTATACGATATATTTATGTGACATATGTTGGCTCTGCCATACCTGTTGAAGCTCGCCTGGTTAAGTCCAAAGTACCAAAGGGTGCTGGCTGTGCAGGTCTCTTACTGTCCCCAGAAACCTTCCTATGCCTAAACCCCCTCCTCCTCCCCCTCGTCCTCCTCCACCACCTGAACCCCTGGGCGGTGTCCACTCCATCAGAAACTCCTTTCAGCTTATACACTCTTTCTCTGGACTCTTGAATACAGTCACCCATCAGCCAGCTGCCATGAAGACTGCTCTCGCCCTGCTGCTGCTCATCTCTCTGGCCTGCCACGGTAAGTTTTTTTCATCACTGACACCAACACTGGATTTTGGAGTTTCAGTCGTGGGGAGATTTTAGTCAATTAGCAGATGACAGAAGCAGAAGCACTTTGATACAGAAAATACAGGATTCTTCTAAAGGTACTAAAAGCAGACAGCAGACTTGGCAAAAGTACGCACATCCTGTACTCAAGACACCTGTGAGAAAAAAGACAGGTAAAAGTACTGATCCAACTTCTTTACTCAAGTAAAAGTGAAAAAGTATAGGCTCTGAAAAGTACTCAAAGTATAAAAGTAAAAAGTAGCACTCTGACAGACATTTCTATCAGCTGAACCTCACCTTTTTTCAACAGTATTCCTCTCTCTGTTTTGTCTTTCTACATCTCTTATGTCATTTTTGTCTTGTTACATCTTTTATGCCTCTTTCATCTTGTGACATCTGTCATTTTTGTCTCATTACATCATTTTCGTCTTGTTATGTCTTTCATGTTGCTTTCATCTGATTATATCTTTTACATTGTTTTTGTCTTGTTATGTCATTTTTGTGTCATTTATGTTATTTCATAAATCTATGAAATATTTGAACCTGCAACATCTGAATGATGTGTATGTCAACTTAACTGGCAATAAGTTCAGCTTCCATGATGGAAATATCTTGTGCAATCTAACAGATTGTTGTGACATATAGCAGCTTTGATAGTGTGCAAATGTGTCTGAGTCATTAAAAAATGTGTATAGATTCGACACACTCCTGCCCGCACACTCCGCTCTGCCGGTGCAAACCTCCTGCCTCCTTTGTTCTGCTTTTGATTTGATTTATCTTTTCTCCTTTTGTAAAGCGTCTTTGAGTGTCTTGAAAAGCGCTATACAAGTATAATGCATTATTATTATTATTAGTATTAGATCTCTAAGCAGTGTACCTGCAAGGGAGTGTGTGAATGGACTGTTTAGCAAGACCATCACATGGTTGTGTGTCTGCATGCTTACACCTGCCTGGAAATATGCATATTTAATCTCAAAATCAGGCGCTCTCTCTTGTTGTCTGTGAAGGCCACGCCCTTACTTGCCTTACATGTGCGGCGGCCACAGAGGTCGAGTGCGACAAACAGGCCTCCGCCACCTGCCCTTTGGGCTCTGACGCCTGCGCCACCGTCACAGGAACCGGTGAGTAAACACACACACACACACACACACACACACACACACACACACACACACGACACAGGAAAACATGCAACACCAGTATGATTTAGTTGAATTCAGTGTTTAAAAAGCCTCACTAGAGGTCAGCATAACACTGACGACAGAATACTTATGCAAGGCAGCACTTAATGTCTATTTCACAAATTCAAAAGTAAATAATATTTTTCCTATTATCTGTAGTGCCATTTATCCATCTAGATTGTTTTGGTGTGAGTTGCAGAGTTTTGGAGATAACAGCCATAGAGATGGCAGCCTGCTTTCAGCTAAAGTGGAACTAGATGACACTACACAAGGTCTTTGGATTATCTTGAGTAGCCAGGTCGTGATTTCTGGAAATAGACGTTGCTGCTGAGTTTTTCAAACGTATTTTTTGGTGCTTTTAGCCCCACAAACCTAGTGTCATCTAGCTGTATTTGAGAGAATATCTCCAAAACTCGGCAACTCACACAAAACAGTCGACAGTCTAGATGGATAAAAAGCACTATGGGTAAACGGTAAAAAAGTTAAGTTTAAGTTCAACTTAAGTTTTGCTTTTAAAGGTGTTTGGGAAAAACTGTATTGATAGCACTCTAACAACTACAGTTAACAATAATGCAAAATGTACATGTATTTTTGCCAGTATGGGCATGAAATAGGTCTGTAATTACAGTCATTTTGGTCTTGAAAATGTACTAAAAAGGTCTTAGAAAGTCTTAAATTTAACTTGTTAAAACCTGCAGAAAACCTGTCATTTAAAAGTTGATTCATTTATTTGATTGATTGATTTTTGAAGTTCTGCATTTCTTTGCAAGCCAGCTCTTATGCAACCAGTGTTTAACAGCTTCAGTGAAACATCAGGAAGTGTTGTGAAGTTCACTTGGGCTGTAACGGAAGATTACGCTAACATTAGCATATTTTGTTACCTGTCATAATGAACTGAAGTTAGAATATCTTTTATAAAATAACATTACTTCAATTACAGACAACATCAACTTTCCCTCAAAAGCTCCAACTTTGGCTCGTTTGTTGAAAGCACTTAAAACGAGAATTAACATTAGCTACTAATGCTGTCTTAAAGTTACCATGCAATGGCTATCAGACTGCTTATTGCTTACGTGTTTCCTGTAAAACAGGCAGCTAGCATGACTTGTTGTAAACACTGATTGGTGATTACAGTCTCAGTCATGCCTCTTCTAGTGTGCAGTGTGTTCATATGTTGTTTGTCAATTTAAAACATAATTTTACCAGTCAAGAAAGTCTCTTTGTTGTACTTAGTTGAGTGTTGTGTGAAACCGCTTAGTGGACTACATCTCTCATCTCTCACAATATACATCATCAACACCAATCTTGCTGCACCTTGTAACATCATCTTACATGAAGTGTCCAGCGGCTCCTGGTCCTCTTATCAGCCATTAAGAGAAAGAATGAGTAAGACCTGCTGTTGTGTGACTACATCCCAGGGTGAAAACACGCAGGCATCATAGCCTGTGCAGCTAATGTTAGCTTTTGGAGGGAGAAAATCATGACGTTGCTTATGCAACTTCTGAGTGTGTATTCTTTCTAATTACCTTTTGTCACTGTTGTAAAAACTGTGAATTGTAAAATAATCTTTTAAATTGACAAATACCATAAGTGTCATTCATGGCACAATTCAAACAAGATCAAAAACTTATTTCTCTCTCTCCATTTACTACAGTCCATATTTCTTTTCAAGTTTGGTCCCATGGTGGTCGACCAAAAGGGGCGTGGCTCGCTATAGCGCTGTGCATTATGCCCCCCACCATGCAGCTAAAGTGGTCAATGGATGTATCGCTGGGAGGGACAGTGGTTCTTTTATCTGACTCTTCCCTTCAAACATCCATCCACTCTGGTGAACGGATGTACAGTATGCCTTCCATGCTCAGCTGTGTCATAAGCAAGAAAGTGTTACATTGGACGCAAATTTCATGTACGCCCCCAAATGCAGGATGAGTCATCAACAGTTTTTTTCATTTTTTTTCCAGAAAAAGACAAACCCTGAAATACTATTAAAAATACCTGAATATATCTGCAAAATGACTTTTTTATCATTGTTGAGTCAGATACTGAAGTATAGGTTATGTACAGTGCAATAAATAACACTTAAATATATAAAAATAAAATATATATTTTGATTTCATGGGAACGTTTACAAGTCAACGCTGACAGCTAACCAAAGTTGATAGTTTATCAATTAAAAATTAGGTAACTTAACAGACACATAACGGGGTGTTAACTTAGTCATACTGTGACTACAATTCAGTTTGACTATAACAGCTCACTATAACAGTTACTTTGCTTTTTATCACTCACTTGGTCTGTGAAGCGAATGTTACTCCATCACCACTACACACTACACCACATAACAGTGATCCTCCCTGGCTAACGTTAGCTAGTTAGCTCGCTTGTGTTCTCATTTTGTCTGTGCATCTCCACTGCCTCCTCTTGTTTGTTGGGGACCTGAGGCATATCTCATATTTCATATTTCATTCTATTTCCAGGGTCTGTGTTGAAGATGTGCTCAGACAGGGCTTACTGCAATAAGGGTGGTGCCGGCAGCTCTGCATCCAAGGTGGAGTGTTGTTATTCTGACGACTGTAACAGGGCCCCCATCAAGAACAGAGGGGCCTCTGTCGGGCCTCTGGTCTCCAGCCCTATCCTGCTGATCACAGCCCTGCAGCTAGGTGTGACCTTCACTCAGCTGTGAATAACTCCACTTTTATTTTCCTCCAGTGATTCATCACATCTTCATCTGTTAAATCCAGTTATGTTGTCCATCCACAAACACTCTCCTCTTCATCACTGTTTATTTTTTGAGGATGCAAGCTTGTCAGAATAAAGATACAATAACACTCTTATTTTTTCTGTGTTTGACTGTGGGTAAGGTCACCTTAGTATGACTTTTGATGCGCCACAGTCATACTGTGACTTGAAAGTCACCTTTCAAGTTCAAGGTCAAGTTATTTCTCTGTCATTTCCACATACAGGTTACACAGGAATGAAATTTAGTTTCTCACAGGCCAAGGTGCTAACACAGACATATCAAAATATAGAAGTATGAAAATATAAAATATAGAAAAACAAACATTCAGAAATATATTTTAAAAACATATAGTGGGCAGTGTAAGACAATGAGCTTGTGACATTCAACACTATAAGCAGCATAACAATTATTGTGACTATAGTAAGGGATAGATAAATAATAATTAACACACAGATGAATTATAAAACTATAGGAGTGCAAGCAACAGTCATTTTGGACACTGTTACATAGGTAATATTTATATGTAAATAATGCTGAGCAGATGATTCACAACATCAGTAATATATTAGCAGTGTAATAATTAAATATAGAAAAAATTGTAAACAGTGCAGTAAGAATGATAAGATTGTGCTGCATAACATTATTATAAATATAATGACAGAAAAAGGCACTAATCTTTAAGATAAGATAAGATAAGATGGACTTTATTGATCCCACACTGGGGAAATTCACTTGTCACAGTAGCTCAATATAGTACAGATAGGAAAATAACAATAAAGTACTTATAAAATTAAGATAAAAAATAGAAAATAGAAAATATACATATACCTATCAGATTTAAAATATAGAGTCTAAGAGTATAAGAGTATAAAATATTCAGATACTAAGTACAGGGCTGTACACACAAGACTATTTACAATATATACACCTTTCACTTGTACATATATGGAAAAACAATAGGGATATGTGGATATGAGTATATACCTAGGCATGTACTGGAAACTGTGCAGGATAATTGCACATACAGTTGCAAAATACACACATGGTGTGTAGCATTAAATGTAAAAAAATGTAAACTGTTGCCTTGCAGAGGCAGATTGCACAGAGGAGGGTATGTTGGATTGCACAGAATATTAACAGCAAAGAGATTTAACACAGTAAACATACAATATTGCATGAGGAAGGGAAGTAGGGAAGTGGATGAGTTGTGCAAGCAGACTAAACAGTGCTACATTAAGTCATGCTGGTGTTGGTGTTAAAGAGTCTGACAGCTGATGGGATGAAGGACCTGCGGTAGCGCTCCCTCTTGCACTGTGGGTGCAGCAGTCTGCTGCTGAATGAGCTGCTCAGTGCACGTACAGTCTCATGTAGGGGGTGAGAGGTGTTGTCCATGATAGATGTCAGCTTGGTTAAAATCCTCCTCTCACCCACCTCCTCAATGGTCTCCAGGGGACAGTCCAGGACAGAGCTGGCCCTCCTGCGTCATCCACCCCAATGCCTGGCTGATAAGCAAACTGCAGAGGGTCAGTTCTGCTCTCACCAGGGGTCGGAGGTGGTTGAGGATAATCCTCTCCATGGTCTTCATCAGGTGGGAGGTCAAGGCTACAGGTCTGAAGTGGTTGGGCTCCCTGGGGCGTGCAGTCTTTGGTACTGGAACCACACAGGAAGTCTTCCACAGGACAGGAACTCTGGGGGGTGAGAGTGGAGGGGGGTCAAGAGGTGTGGGAGGGTGCAGCTGAAACCCCCAATGTTGGGGGTGTGGAGGGGGGAGGGTGTGGGGGGCCAGAGAGGGTGAGGAGGTCCTAGGTCGGTGCTGCGCAGTGGGTGGGGGAGGGAGTGGGAGCAGAATCAAACCTGTTGAAAATCAGATTTAGTTCATTTGCCCACTCCCGGTCACCAGGCTCGGAGCCTCTCCCGCTGGCTTTGTTGCGACCAGAGATTGTGTTTAGACTTCTCCACACCTCACGCACGTTGTTTTGCTGAAGGCGTTCCTCCAGCTTCCTCCTGTAGCTGTCTTTGCCCCTCCTTATTTCTCTTTTCAGTTCCTTTTGGACCCTCCTCAACTCTTCTTTGTCCCCCGACCTAAAAGCCCTCTTCTTCTTATTCAGCAGGGTTTTCAGTTCAGGGGTCACCCATGGCTTGTTGTTGGAGAAGCACCGTACCTTCCTGGTCGGCACGGTGTTCTCCACACAGAAGTTTATATAGTCTGTGATGTAAAAAGTCAGACTGTCAATGTCCTCTCTGTGTGGACTGCACAGCACTTCCCAGTCACTAGTCTCAAAACAGTCCCTCAGTGCCATGCTGGTCTCCTCAGACCATTTTCTCACATACCTAATGCCGGGAGGTTGTCTGCTCACCATAGGTATGTATGCAGGGGACAGATGAACCAGGTTGTGGTCTGAGCGGCCCAGTGGGGGGAGGGGTGATGAGTTGTATGCATCCTTAATGTTTGCATACATTAAATCCAGTGTTTTGTTGTCTCTGGTATTGGTAATGTTTCTGTTTAATGAAATGTAAAAACTATATTTCAAAACAATGAATATTAATAAATTAATATTCATTGTTTATTAATTAATAATAAATTAAAATAAATGATTTAGCATCTTAAAATAATGACTCAATATGTAAGTCGTTATTTTGAGATATGACTCATTTAGAGAGAGTTTCTCACTATGATGACTAACAGGATCTTTAATTTTTGGTATAAATGTGCGTCCATAAATAATCAGACGTACAGTAGAGAGAAAGAGTCTGACGGTCTGTGATGTTCAGCAGACATGGCTGGGGGGGGGTCTGTGGAAACATCAGGACTTCCTTCTGCATCTGTGTAAGCCAAATGTATCCGTCTGCGGCCTGCAAGAGAGAGGCGTGTCGTGTAGTGCCGTGTAGTGGGCGTGTCGTGTAGTGGCGTCACTACACGACACGGTTCTTAAAGAGATATGAACCCAAGTAGCTACTAATACAGTTTGGCTACTAACACAGTTTGAACGTGTTCCAGCTGCACAAAATTCAGCTGTTTTGCTTCTTTGCCCTATAATGAATGTATTCAAAAGCATACAAATGTCGTTGTTGTTGTTATTATTATTAAGTGGGAAAAGATTTTTTAAGGCAGGATTTAATGAATATTAAAGTAGCAAATTAGCCTACAAAAGCTGGCATTACTTCAGACTCAGAAAATGTATTTTCCATTAATCAATAGGGATTGAGGTGGAAATTTTTCTTTGACTCTGCCATGAGAAAAAACACTCAGGACAAGAATTAATGAGCTAAATAATAAATAGATAATGTCAGTGCTTGTGTGTAAAAGCATAATGTGTAAATTTATTTGAAAAGGGGGGCCTATGTTAGACTATTATGAATGTGAAAGTAGTAAAGTAAAAAAGTAAAAGAATGTGTGATGACAGTAATTTTATTCATCTTTAATGGGGAATTCATTTGTGAATTTTGTAGGCTACTGAGGAGAGAGCAGTGTGACGACCCTCCCTGCTCCCATGCTACGACTATGTATATGATAAATAAAATACGCTGACACTACAGTCTGCATACAGTCCGCCATTATTCTTCTTCTTTTCTTCTTCTTCTTCTTCTTTTTCTGTTTTATGGCGGGTTTCTTCTTCTTTTACTTCACTTCCTGTCTTCTCCAGCTTTTGGCAGAGGTCTCATTTTACATCTCGCGTGGTTTAACGTGATTTCCCCTTGTGTAATGGGCGTGTCTTGTAGTGACGTCACTACACGACATGCCCACTGCACGACATAGCCCTCTCTTGCAGTCCGCAGACAGACCCTTCTCGCGTCAGTTGAATCGTGTGCAGTCTCCCCAGCGCGGGAGTGGTGACGTTCGACCGAGGTGACGTAGAGCTTCAGAAGAATCTGGCGAAATACCGGAAGTAAACACGCCACCATTGTTGCGGTGGAGCGTCCTCACACTACGCGCACGGTTGACTGAGAGCCGTCCTGAAAAGTGTACATTTTCTGTTTTTGCCCGTACTTTTTAAAGCAACGCTATGTTCGACAACGATGTCTAGGAAGTCGGGAAGAACCTGCGCCGTTCTCGGCTGCTCCAACAGCAGCGGGAAACTTCAACTTTGGAACAAAAAGGAATGCGAGCTACACAAACCTCTGCTTCATGAGGACTGCCCTTGTCTCAGACCTTACAGTCTGCACAGATTCCCTGGGCGCGCAGAGGACCGAGATGTTCGCCAGAAGTGGATCAGGAACATTCACAGAAAGAACTTTGTTCCTAACAACAACAGTACGGTAAGTTTTAGTCAGCAGCGGTCAGTTTCACCCAAACTCATTGAACAGCGTGCCGCCGCCTAGCTTAACGGTGAGAAGGTCTGCTAAGCTAACACTGCTAAGCTAGCCTCTATCAGGGCTGCCGTGGTCACACAGAATAAACTAACTGCCTTTTCCGCTTTATTGAAAACATATCCACAAATTCAAACTTTATAAATGAGAGTTAAATTGATTTAGGCTGAGTTCACAGGTCGTTTCATTATTTCCTTTCATCGGGAAAACAATGTAGAACGTTTTAGCTTCATAAATGAGACAAAATGAGTGTTTTTAGGCTGAATTAACAGGCGCTTGTTTTTTCCTCTCAACGGTTAAAACAATAGACACTTTTTAAATGCTGTATAAAAGGTGTACCAGAGATATAAATCTGAAATTTGCAGAATTTATTTTATCTCATTTATTTGGGGACCCAGATAAAATCTCGCGTGACCTCCTTGTAGGTCACGCGCCAGTCTTTGGGAGTGACTGATTTAGTGGCAGCACTAACATAACTCATGAAATGGTGTTTTTTCACAATGGAAAACTTATGTCATCAAATTTGTAATTTTACTTGCATGACACTGTAATTTGCTTAGTAGAGCTGCACGATTTGGTAAAAAAAAAAAAAAAGAAGTCATGTTGCAATTATTTTGACTGAAATTGTGATTGCAATGTGCGATAGGATTAGTGGAAATGATCAGTTTTGCATTATTTTTTCACATATAAAATCATGATGATGTGATATGTTATCGAGGTCTGCACCAAACAAACATGTTTTTCTTTCATTTGGAAAACAAGATTTGTAGGCCAGGTCATCTATGCAGCACGACAGTACCTTATTATAATGCTGTTTTCTCACACATTTTTCCTTTTTCAAAAAATTGTGATTTGGTTCTGGTTCTGCAATTTGGATACTGTACTTGGCCATATTGCAATTTTATTGCAAGTGCAATTAATTGTACTGCTTAGTTGCTTTTAAAGCAGTAAATTTGCTATCCGTTAAGTCTACAATTTGAATTAATATCCAGACCCAGCTTCAAATCACTGCAGCAGGCACAGATTTGGAGCAATAGCAGTAGCAGTCATTTAAAGAAAGAGGTTTATGTTTGTCCAAATCTTCAGTCTAATTTACTTCTAACTCCTGCGCTGTTCTACTCAGTTGTCACAGTCTCCTCTCTAAACAAGTGCCGGCTGCATGTTAGTTTTTACTGTTTTTGTCTGTACTTCATTGTTTTCACTGTCCTGTTTAGCCTCATTGGGTTTAAAATTGGATATTTGAATTGTAGGCCTACTCAGTTAAAAATGACTATTTTAAAGGTAGATTATATAGTGTAAAGTATACTGAAGCAGGAGCAGAATTACAGACTTAAAACATCCTTAACTATATATAGGTATTTGATACTCATCCTCATTATTCTTTACTACTCTCAAGGTGTGTGGAAACACTTCGTGGATGGTAAACCAACGAAAGAGCACCCATACCCAGTCTTGCATATGGGATATGAACGTCATGTAAGTTTGATCATATTTTTCCTGAAGTTACTGTAGGTTTTATTTATCGCCTCTGTGACATTTAAAATTTAGCAAGAACTTCTAATTAAAATGCTTTTCAAATGATCAGTTTCATAATGTGATTTTGGTTTAAATACAAATGCTTTATCATCCTGTTTGAAAAATGTTAAGTGCATTTGTTTGTCTCTGTTTTTCTGTCTTCCGTCAGTCATCTGGTAGAGCTCCCGCCAAGAGAAGACATGATCTTGCTGTCCAGTGGCTGGATACTGAAGATCACAACTACTGTTTGAAGAAGTTAACTAAACACAGTGCAACACAAACTGATCCTGCACCATCAGTGTGGTACAACTTGGATGACAAAGGTTGCAAGTTCTACACAGGAATAGATATTCACAGCTTTTGGCAGCTTTTGTACGCCCTCATGGCTTCTCTCCCAAAACCAAGGATCAAGCACTTGGCAGTCCACGAACAACTGTTACTGGTTCTAATGAGACTCCGTCTTGGTTTGAAGTTCACAGACTTAAGTAAACGCTTTGGAATAGGCAGGAGCACGGCCTGTGAGATTTTTGCACTCTGGAGACCAGTACTTGCCAAGTTTATGAGGGAAAATGTGATTGCTTGGTTGCCGAGAGATACTCTGAAAAGTCTAAGGCCTCGGAGTTTCAGTGAAAATTATCCCAAAGCAACATGCATCCTAGGCTGTACTGAAATATTTGTACGAAGGCCAAAACACTTAAGGAAACAATCACATACACAAAGCAAACATATCACATACAAAGTTCTGTATTGTATCGCCCCCAACGGTTATGTGATGTTTGCATCCAAGCTGTTCAGTGTAAGAGTCAGTGATACTTCTGTCGCCAAGAAGAGTGGTCTTGTTGACCAGCTGATCCCAGGTGATCACATTTTATCAGTTCGTGGATTCACTATCACAGATGCGTTGCATCCAGGAGCGACTCTGACGCTTTCACCACTTACTTGCACCCACAAAGAACTCCGTGAGCTTGCAGTTAGAGAAACGCGTCACTTGGAAAAAGTCACAGTCCATGTTGAGCGCGCATTTAGAAGGTTGAAAGGTTTTACAATTTTGAGTAATGTAATCCCTGGTAGGGTGGAACATGTTGATGACATTGTAAGTATTTGTGCAGGGCTATGTAACTTGCAACCTCGGTCAACGCAGGAGGAAACAGATGAAGAAGAAGAACCTGACGGGGATGAAGAAGAAGATATAGATGAGTATTTGTGGGATATTGCAGAGGACATTGAGGAAAACGAAATGCTTTGATGGTGACCGACTGTGTACTCCTTAAATCCTCAGGAGAAAAGATGCAGACATTAATCCTAAAATCATTTAGGAGTTTATTCTTCAAAAAAAAAAAAAAAGGAAAAAAGTCAAAATTCTCTGATTTTGGCTTCTTATTTGTGAATATTTTGTGGTTTCTTTACTCCTCCCTGACAGTAAACTGAACATCTTTGAGTTGTGAGTTAAACAAGACATTTTAGGATGTGATGTAAGACTTTGAGAAACATTGATTGTTTTTTCCACCATTTTCTGACATTTTATAACAGACAGCTACTAATTGATTAATTAAGAAAATAATCGACAGATTAATTGACTGTAAAAAAGCATAGAAGCGGTTATTCTGAGAATGCAAAAAGCAGCGATGCTGATATTCATATGAAATGCATACAGGCTTGGGGTATTAGAAAATACTCAGCAGAATTAAGATTGTCAAACACATGAGTGCTAAATATGAATGTAAAATGATGAGCTGTTTGTCAGGAACTAATTTGTGAACTCATTTCTGTAAGAGAAATAAGATGTTTGACTGTCAAAGCTGTAATAGACGTACTCAAGCCCATGAACTTTCATTCCTCCATGTGCTGTTCTGGTGGTTACTGCTGATAGCAGATGCTCAAATAAACCTTCTTCAGGTGGGAGATTTTCTCATATTTTATGACTCATGCACGATAATGTGTTCATTTGGGGTCCATACCAGGAATTTGCAATGTGTTTTGTTTGCACCTGGTTACAGTAGCCTCATCCTGACGCAGTTTCCCTGAGAACACATCTTCCGTTTGTATGTTTGATGTCGTATTTGTTTGAGTCAGTCATTTTTAGCGGACTGCCGTCATGTGCCTGAAGCGTCTTCAGTGTAGGACACTTAATCTCCAGGATGGTCTCTTGCATCAATGATTCCATCAAGGCTGGCACCGAGCCAGATCTCTCTCTCTCATGCACAACGAAACCTGTAGTTTGTCCTGTGGTCTTTTCCAAACATGTCTGGCCAAAGGCTCAGATATTTGACCGTACCTAGTAGCTGTGTTTCCAACAAAATTGCCATTCAGTTTTCTCTCCACCTAGTTTTTGGGTCTGTGTTTTTGGCACGTCCGATGCCTCACTACTGATTATTCTAATTTTTCTCTGGTCTTGCCAAAATGGACAATTCTGGCCCTTTGTTTTAGTCTCAGTCTTCTCTCTTTCATCTTTCTGTGGGTAGTTCATTAATATTTGCACTGTTCTGTGGCTGTGCAGTTGACACATGGTGTAAAATGGTTCCAGGTGTCATGGCTAAGCCAGCTAGTGATTGGAGCTGATTATTGCCTCTACAAGAAATGCATGTTGTTCTACCTAAGGAAGATCTTGTAGATTCAAATGTTGCCTTTTAAAAGAATGTCCTAAAAGATAATTCAAATATTTATTTAGACAGCTTTTGTACCCACCAGTGATATTTTTCTCTGGGTGTGCACAAACTCGGTTCCTCTACTTCCTACGGACATTTTTTTTTTTCACAACAGAAATTCATTTACACCTTCAGGTCTGATAACATGCAGTCAACAGTGGATCACAGTGATCTTAAGAGGAGATGGATGTGGTTCAGCTCATTACCAGCCCACTGAAGAAACCATTAAGACCTCCCTCCCTAATCAATGATCAGTCTGAGGACATTGAATCTCCTGTGTTGCAGGACTGATTCTCTCGGGTGTTGTGCTTTTAAACAGGCTGTAAATTTATGCACAACACAGAACGTCCAGTAAAAAAAAAAAAAAAGACATTAATGTGAGAGCAGTTTGTTTAATGTGTCACAGATTGTAAGGCTCTGCTGTGGCAGAGGTCACTGATAAATGATCTGTAAATTATCAGCACAGAAGAGCTCTGAAAAGGTTCAACAGCTAAGTCTCTAACTGGCACATGGTTTAATCATACATTAAAGGAGCAATATGTAATAATTGCGCATCCAAAAATGAGTATTGCAGTTCAAATAGTGCGGTGGACCCAAAGACAGTATATTAGATAGGTTGAAATCCTATTTAATATACATTATAACAGTGTTTCCCAAACCTGGTCCTCAGGGACCCCTGCCCTGCATGTTTTAGATGTTTTCCTGCTCCAACACACCTGATTCAAATGGTCAGCTTGTCGTCAAGCCTCTGCAGAAGCCTGATAACAATCTGTTCATTTGAATCAGGCGTGTTGGAGCAGGGACTGCCTGCCAGACTCCATTAACATATTAGTCAGTTTAACTGTTATAAATTCTACTCCCTCTAGAAGCTTATTAATGTTTTCTTATGACTTATTAAACAGACCCTTACTCATTCGGCATACATACGGCATTTATTTGAAATCTAATTAATATGAAACGCACAAACAAAAACAGCCGTTCTGACCTGGAAGGGAAATTTCAAAGGAGGTTGTCAGAGTAGGGAGTATTTCAATTTTGCACGTTTTTCCTTTAACACTGGAATACAACTCACCAGCGCCAGAATGTTTTGGAGCTTTAGGATGGGGGACTGACACAGGTGATCAAAAGTAAAAAAAAAAAGATCTCAGTGAAAGTAATAATTTTGTATTCATGACGTGACATTTCTCAGTCCGTGTTTATCTACAGTTGGCTGAACAACACTCGAGTCAGCTGCTGCTTAGTCTATTAATCCCCCCCACACTCCCCTTCACACGCTGCCCTGCCTGACTCAACGCAGGAAATTACTGTGCTGTTGCATCATGTATCTAAATGCCACAGAGTGCCTCATAATGTGGCTCCAGTCACTCAGTTACATACAGTTTCACACAGCATGTGGTGCACAATTAGTTCAGGTGTCTTGTCTTGAGTGCTTATGTAACATGACAATCCATATCTTTAGAGAAAGAGGAATTGTTTAATGATGATTAAAAGCTTATAATTAATTAGTCTATCAGTCTTTGTAGCTCGTATCAAAAAGATGTTTCTTTCCTACCACTGTCCAGTTTTGAATCTGTTTTCTCTCCAGCAGCAGAGTACCAGGACTACTGTACCCCAGTGGATAGAGTAGCTCAACACACTTTGCAAAAATAGAAATACAATTTGATTAAATAAACTGAAAAATATCCACATTGGCAACTGAATCCACTGCAACACCACTTGAAGCAATTGAGAGCCCATGAAAATCAATAGACCTTTTTCATGGCAGCCATATTGATATGAAATACCCAGTCCCTCCAGGATTTTGCAGGCTGTAAGATTGTTGTGGCCCAAAATGTCTGATGTCACAGCAGCTTTTCTAAAAAAAAGTTGTGATGCATATTGCAATGTTTTTAGGCATTTTTTTTTTTTGCAATTAAATTCCAGGAGCTAGTGATAACTGCAACAGAAAGTTGCATTTATTTGTATAATTTGTTTAAATTTGTAAGTAAGCTTGCCAAAAGGGCTCATGATTCCAAAAACTAACAAAATATGCTTTATTTGCAGATGAAGAAGTGCACCTTGGGGGTATACCACAAAAAATAATTAACTGTTTTGAGTCATTTTTTAAGAAAAATAAGAACAAAAAAATTCTGATTCAGCTTTTTAAATGTGAATATTTTCTGGTTTCTGGACTCCTCTCTGGACGGTAAAGTGAATATTTTTGAGTTGTGGACAAAACAAGACATTTGAGGACGTCATCTTGAGCTTTGATCAACATTTTTCACTATTTTATGACATTTCATGGACCAAACAACTAATCAATTCAGAAAATCGATGATGAAAATAATCGCTAGTTGCAGCTCTAAAAACACTATATTAGGCTAAACAATTTCACCATATTTTATATTGAGGTAATCCAAAAGTTCCAAAAAGTAATCAAGTTACTTTAATTTTGTGGTACTTGGATTATATTACTGACTACATTTTTTAGGTAATTAGTAACTGTATCGAAATACATAAATAAATACAAACATACTGTACTCGAATTTCACATTTCCATCATGTAGATTTAACAGAAATCAAGAATCTAATGTTTCATCTGCGCTCACATGATCCAGTAGTCCTTTTTATAATCAGCTTAATTCCTGCTTAACAATAAAAGCTTTTTTTTTTTTATCTTTATTTCAAATCACTAACAGTCATACACAGAGAAGAAGGGGGAAAAGAAAATGGAAAAATTTCAGCAGTTCAGGCAGTTAAATATTTGAAATATCTTTAGAGGGTTTGTAGAGTGCTGAACAGTTTCTATGTATTGTATTTCATATATAAAAAAATTCAATCAAGGTTTTCTTTCTATAAAAGTTATTTTTGTGAAGGTGAAATTTTCCTAGGATAATAAAAAAAAAAAAATACTGTTTTTATTTGAACAATAAAAGTATGATCATTCAGTCTTCCCCTGGATGACATATGCTGTTACAGTATTGTTGGTGTGTGCTACTTTAATCTGTCCTACCCTCTTGTTGGGTGTAGATATTCATCATATTTTGTGTGTATATCCTATCTGTGTTTTTGTATGAACATGCAGCACACGTGTGTGTTATTTCATATGTCCAGTCAGCAGAGATGTGATAGTCCCAGAGGGAGGGCAAAGAGCTGAAGCATCAGCCTGAGAAGATCCGAGAGGTCTCACCCTCATCTGAACACACCATTGATCCTGATAATGGAGCTGCTGCGCTTTCTGCTCCACCTCTCCACCAGCCAATATTATCACTTATACATACATACATTCATACATCCTACAGTATTTAGGCTTCAAGTGATCGTCCTTTTTCAGAGCACTTTCAGTGATCATCGGAGATGTGCCCTTAGTTGATTTGAAAAAAGATCCTGATACACATTTAACAAAATTCCTGGACACCCTGTGTATGTCACCATGCCAGAAATTTGACTTTTAATGCAAGTAAAACCTTTTTTGTTTATGGTTTTACAAATTAATACGTTAGAAACAGACATTTTTCGACGGCAGTCATTCTGTTTCGGATTTGGCATTCTGTGGCATCGTCACGGTGGAAATGTGGATCAAATTTTACTTAATGTGAACGCAAATTACCTTAAAACGCTTCACCCAAGTGGCTTAAAGAAGAAATATATAAGACTCTAGTGCTCAGAAATGAGTACTGAGGTCCAAATAGCCAGTCAGAGCTATAAGCAGTATTAAATAAATTGAACCCTATTAAATATACAATCTGTGGTTGAAGCAGGTTGTTATTGAAAACAAACAAAAAGACTTTCTGCAACAGAATATATTCAAAGGAGAACATCCTGTCTGTAGCACTGCTGTCAGAGAAGCTGGATTTTCAACTTGGCCCTCATCTCGAATGACATATGGTCATTTTATAATTGAGTACAGCAAATATATCACATATTTCTCCTTTAAATTCAGAATTCGATACACATGTTTTCAGTTTTCCATCACCGGTGTACAAAGTTAATATTTTTGTGTCAGTATGTGTATGAGAAAGTGTCAGTGCCATGGAGTTATGATTCTGATGTGTTGATGATAACTTGACCTGCTGGTAATAGACTTCATGTGTGTTTAATCAAGCCCTAGATGACTGACGGAGGGCACCTGTAGAGTAACCTTTCAAATGAGGCGACTCATCATGCATGCTTCACTTTTGCAGCAAGGAGAGTCCAACATGGATTTTGCACTCTTGCAGCTTTTTCACTGCCTGTACAGCCTTGTGATGAATTTAACACAAATATTGAAAATCAAGACTCAAGTCTGAACTAGAGTTAACAATTATTTTCATAGTCCATTATTTCCCTGATTAATCTATTTATAACTGTTTGCTTTAAAATGTCAGAAAATGGTGAAAAATGTCAATCAGGGCTTTCTAAAGCCAAAGACGTCCCCATGTCCTGATTTACTCACAATCACAAGATGTTCAGCTAACAGTCACAGAGGGGCAAAGTGTACCTCCCTGTCTCTAGACTTAACATTTGTCGCTTTTCCACGCTGACCATTCTAGTATCTTTTTTTTTTTTTGGGGTGACCCATCCTGATTCTTAAAGCACTGAAGAAGGGAATGCAGGTACGACTAAACAGAAATGTTTCTAGTGGATGTAAAGAGGAAGATATTTGGTATGGCAGAGGAAACAGACTAGCTGAGTTAAGCAGAGCTCCCCTGCCAAGCTCGTCTCTGGGCTATTTTTGTGCAACAGCTTCCTGTTGCCAGGATGTTTGTTAGGTCTGTATCCCACATGCAGGGGAGCCAAAGAGCTTGACTGTCCTGACCTACTAACACCCAACAAGCTACATGTTGCTGATTGCCAAAATGACTGCAGAGAAAGTGATGTTAGCCGAGACTGCACTTACTCCAGACATCTTTGCTGTGAAACAGACAGCGAGGACTTGGAGAGAATTGGAGGCGTTAAGCTGTTGTGACCCGTGTTAAGAGAATATATGAAAATCTTAACACAGTGCAGTGTTGTTTTCTTTGGCTGAGTGTTTCCATCTGTTACATTAACACCTTTGCACACATGCACTCTGACAAACTGTCTTTGGCGTGAAAAAAAAAAAAGATAGAAATTCATTTAAAGTCAAACATCGGTCAACATTTACTGCCAAATGTAACAATCAAAACTAATGATAAATTAGAATTGCACATCATAGTAATGAACAGGAACACACAAGCGTCGGTTCAACAAGAGAATCACGCAGTGTCTCTGAGGTGTACAAACCTTATTTGCTACAGATGGTGACAGAAACCTTTGACTTCAAGCTGAGTGAGTCTGCAGACATTAAAGGGATAGTCTGCATTTTTTGAAGTGGGACTGTAAGAGGTACTTATTCATAGTCAGTGTTCTAACTACAGGAGATGGTGGTCGGCAGGAGTCCCAGTGTGGGAAGTTAAGCAATAGTTTTAAGAAATAGCTCAAGACCTATTTTAATGATGTTGCTTGTAATCAACTTTAACTTCAGTGTTTGTACTTTTACCTTTATATGTTTTTATGCTTTAATCTTAAGATTGCTTTTATCATTATCAACTTCAATGTATCTGATTTTATTTTCTGCTGTAAAGCACTTTGAGTTGCATTTTTTGCATGAAAGGTGCTGTATAAATGAAGTTTATTATGATTTATAACAAGCGTTTTAACTTCAGTTTTCAGTTGGAAAAGGCCATCTGATGGCAAAATAAAGCAGTGAAAATATTCTTAATATAGGGTAAAAGAGCTAAAATACATTTTGCTGCTGACCCTGTCCAAACCAGTACGTTGCTTAGTTTCCATGTTGTACTCTCTGCTGCTTCATACTGGGGGGCATGCTGGCTGACATTTACTTCAGGTGATAACACTGACTATGGATAAATGTCTCAGAATCCAAACTATCCCTTTTAATCTCTACGAGGTTGGTGCAACAACACAGAGTCCATTTAAGTTTATGTTATGATAAAAACATGTTTTTAATCATTACATATTGGACTTGAGTGTCTTTGTTCAAAGACACATGGCTACTGTTGAAGAGTAAATGTGGCAGGGACTTCTCTAAGTCCCCACACCAGAAAATAACACATATCAAACTGAATTTTAAATTACAAGTCTTCAAATGTTAATATCTCAAATATGACTCCACAATCAATGGGAAGCGTCTGCTGGAATAAACTTCAGTGTGAAAAATTACTGATTTCACAAAAATCAAACAGTGCTTGTTCCAAAAAAGTGCCTATTTGTGAGTAGTTACTTCGGGTCTAATACTGTTAGTTTCTCAAAAGAGCTAGCTGAATGAGCACACATGTAGGTGCACTGTTCACATGTAGCAGTTGTTATTTTGATCCCCACCACACACACGGGAATACAATCCACCCAGTTGGTTAGACTCAGAACATCAATTAGGCTTGAGTCTTCGACTGAAACGTTGCTCAACGAGCCATGTGTCCATCGTCAGTCTGCTTCTCTGTGGTCTTTGGGTTGTCAATCAATCACAGAGATCCTGCACTGATGCACTCAGACTTTTTAGAATCCACACAGATTATAAGCTGCCCTCTGTCACCTTCTGGGAACCACTCGACAGCTCCTGAGAGAATGTGTACAGGGACGAAGAAAACGATGTCATCCCTGGAGGTCAAAGGTCCGGAGGCAGTGGCTGGAGCAGCAATAGGCCACAAAGCTAACGGTCGTCCTTCAGAGGAAAGAAGTGAGGAGAAAGATTTTACAAGTATGAAAAACAAGATCTGCAGTCATCTTACAACACTGTGCTCAAGTAGAAGGAAGTTGCCATTGAGCTATCACAAGTCAGTAATTCTGTGGGCAATCCTGGAGGGGGGAACAGAGGTGCGTTTGTTCTCACCTGCGGTGCACTCCTGCTAGTGCAGTGTCACGGAGGGGGAAGAGTTTCGGGTAGATGATGGTGAACATGGCTTGACTGCAGCGGTGGCAGTGTCCCAGGGGGAACCGCAGCAGGTCCAGCAGGCTCTTTGGGAGGCTGATGGGAGGCAGCAGGTTGAGATCTGAAAACAAAACAATACAAGAGGTATTCATTAAAAAAAAACTCATTTTCATTTAAACTGACAACCAACTTTCTTCCAAGAACACTTTCAATTAACAGTGACAGGTGTTTTCATTTTGTTGATTTGGTGCATTCATTGTATTTTCTTTTTTTCTTAGTTCCACACTGCTTCATTTTTTAAGTGTAATTATAGCTTTTTACTTTCAGACAATAGGAGCTGATTAGTACAAACAAATAAACAATAAATACATGAATAAGTATAGAAAAGTTAAGCATAGCTTGTCCGTGAATGTTCTCATTCGTCCAGGTCATTGTAATCTCAGGAAAAGATTAAATCGAAAGCAACTGGACTTGTTTAAAAGTCTTATTGAAGACATTTCGCTTCTCATCCAAGAAGCTTCATCAGTTCATGCCTGTCAGACTAGTCAGAGCTAGTCTAACTAAATGGTGGGAACCCCAGGTATTTAACCTCTGTGGATGTGTTCAAATTCATGAGTGCTCCAATCAGATTGACAACAGTCGTTTGGAGTCGTTGATCACTGGGTGTGACCCGAAACCAGGTATGAGTGTCAGTCGTTAGAGACAAAGGACTGTGGACCACAGTCGTTAGAGTTACATGAATGTGAAACACTGTTGTTTTTGGAGGTCAAGTTGTTGAATTTCCTGGGCAAAGATGAAATAACAGCATTGTAAATAGGAGAGAGGTTGTGTCTCAGGCCTCCTCCTCTGTTTAGAGTGGGTTTCTCCATTTTGACGTAGATGGCTTCCTTAACTCCTCTCTCAAACCATCTGTCCTCTCTGTCTAGAATGTGGACGTTGCTGTCTTCAAAGGAGTGTGCCTTCTCCTTAAGGTGTAGATAGACCGCTGAGTCTAGACCTGAAGAGTTAGGTCTCCTGTGTTGAGCCATGCGTCTGTTTAGTGGTTGTTTGGTTTCACCAATGTATAAATCCTTGCAATCCTCGTTGCATTGGACAGCATACACCAGATTGCTTTTCTGTGTATGTGGTGTGCGATGTGGATTGTCAGGTTAAACACCTGGGGTTCCCACCATTTAGTTAGACTAGCTCTGACTAGTCTGACAGGCATGAACTGATGAAGCTTCTTGGATGAGAAGCGAAACGTCTTCAATAAGACTTTTAAACAAGTCCAGTTGCTTTCGATTTAATCTTTTCCTGAGATTAAGCATAGCTTATATCTTTGTGGTTTCTGCAGGTTTCAACAAGTTAAATTTAAGACCAGTATAAATGCAATTTAAGACCTGTTTCACATCCATGTTGACAAAAAAAACCTATGAAGGAAATTCAAAGTCCCAGAATTGCTTGCAAGTAAATAAATTCATTCACATTCAGCATGAACAGTGAAGTGACTTGTGTGGGGTTATTGTCATGTAGGGTTGTTTATATTAGGAATGTTGGCACAAATCCAAACAGAAGTCACTTTTTAGTTGCTTAATGTTGCAACTAACTAACTAATACCTGTTTACCCAAAGTTCCTAACCTCAGCCTTTTTTTTTTCACAAGGTGCAGCGGGCCTCAAATGAATTTTTTTCATCAGGCTTCAACCAAACACTAAAAATACAGTGTTCTTGAGCCAGATCTCGCTGAACTATTAGATGAAGTGGGAACACACCATATTGCGACACACTAGGTGGGTGTGCTCTGATAAATTCTGACTACGTTGCACAGTTTGCATTAGTGGTTACTGGTTCCATGTTGGTTTTATTTTGTAGTTACAGCATGATCAATACCTTTTTTTCTCAAAAACACATGCAAAGGAAACCCTGCAGCTAAATGGAGTGTATATATGTGTGTTTATGACTCCTCACCTGTCGGGCGGTGGTGGTAGAGGCGGTGCAGGGTTCTCATGGCGAGCTCCTCCAGGGGAACCACGTTATCCGTCTCTGAGCCCACCACCTTCACTTCAGCCGGAAGCCCGACCAGAGCCTCACTCAGCGCCTCACCCAGTGCTTCACCGAGGTCACCCTCCAGCACCTGGGCCGACACGCCACACCTGTATGAGAACAACACATACGCATTGAGATGAAGTACTTTAATTTGTGACCTTTAATCTCATATGCAACATTATGTAACTGCTATTCATCTCCGGTGTTTCAATCATATTTTCCACTCTTTTCCATGATTCAGCCAATGCATGTCAAAACTAACTCATTCTGCTCTATATTAAATTCAGTTGAACTGATCCAAATCAAACAAACCGAATACAACTATTCTACACTATATTAAAGTTATTTATTTGAGCTGGAGCTGCATTACCCGCTACAGCCGATGACCTTGTTATACAAGTAGGAGGGCAGGCCTTTCAGGTCTACATTGTTGTCCACAAACACAAACTGCAGCTCCCGCGATCTGCCCAGATCTGAAACACACACATATTAATATTAGCTTGCTTGCAGTATCTATATCGCTATGGCAACACACAGATAAGGGGGGTATACAGACCGAGCGGTAGAAAGGTCAGCCGGTTGGCAGCCATGGAGAGCTGGTTGAGGCGGTGTGGAGCCAGCAGAGCTGCCGGGGAATGTGGCTCAAAGGGTTGTGGTCTGCTGTTAGATTCTGCAGAGACGTACAGCGGTGCAGCCGATCAGGCAGAGACACCAGCTGGTTCATGGACACGTCCAGAGTCTCCAGTTCCTGTAGATCACCGATCTCTGAAGGTGTCAGACAGACATGAGAGTGAGTCTGAAACAGTGTTTCCAGATCAGGTTTTTACCACTTCAAAAATAAATTAACAACAAATGTCAGTATCAAGCAGCACATAACTGATCTAGGCACGTGTTTTCACGATGGGATAATTTTAAATGTTAAAGTTTTGGTTGACTAAATCTTTGATCATTTGTCATTTCTGATTAACAGCAGTATTATTTTTCAGGTTGTCTTAACATTTCCAAATAGTTGAAGACCAAGACTAAACACTTACATCTTTAGGATGGAACCTGTGAGTTTCTCAGTATCACATTTAGTTTTCCTAAAGTATTTCAAACGACTTACAGGGAGTGAGAAGATTCAGTCACTAAAGGATAGTTCAAAAGGAATTCTTAAGACAGACCTTTTGTTATTGGACAGAATTCTTAACAAAATCACCACTCAGCATATTTCTAAACTGGACTTCAAATGGCAAGGAAACTTTCTTGGCACATCAGTGACCATGGCAAAAATAAGGAAATGCAAAAGATCTTCAGTACAGCAGATCTGTCTCACTGAGAGAGTTAAGATGCTAGTACAGACATACAACATAATGGACAAACCATGCCTTTCCACATTGGAGTCGTTTGTGGGTAGAGAAACAGCCAAATCTTACATTTTTCTTTTCCACATCTAGTATAAGGCTAAAATGTCAACAATGTTTCTGAGTCATTTATAAAATCTACCAAGGTTGGAAATCATAATATAGGATAAAAATGTTAAACTGAACAATAGTTGTGTTCATTAATCCTCCAGAATAATATGAGAATAAACAAAATAGCATTTTATGTGACAAGACACATAAAATACAGAGAAGCTGTATTCTGTCTCTGTTAGATTTCAGTTTATTTGACTAACTCTGCTGCCATCTGCTGGCAAATAATATACTTACAACTCATTTCAAGCTGGTCTCGTCTCAACTGCAAACTGACAGTCAGCTACAAACATGCCAAGAGGGAAATGTAATTTCACTGAAACTGTACAAATGGTTCCAATTATTAATCTTTGTCCTTTACTATGTGCTCTGATTTGACTCCGTACTCTGTTATACACTGTTACTGCACTCAGGCTTTGATGCAGCCATACACTTTAGATGTTTTTGTCTCAGTGTGTTCATAATGGGTCTGACACTTTTACACATTAGTCCTGAAGAAGCAGTATTTAATTTCAACTGCTCAGTTATTTCTTAATAGTCCTAGTGACAAAATAAACTCAAAGAGCACTGTGCAAAATAACTACAGGACAGACAGCTACAGTGTTTTACCTGGAGGAAGGCATTTCAGCTGGTTATTGGACAGTCTCAGGTGCCGTAGAGACCTCAGACGGCCAATCTCTGGACAGAGGAGTTGGAGGGCGTTATTGCTCAGGTCCAACGACTGCAGTCTGGCCAGGTTTCCAATAGCTGGAGATCAAACCACAGTTCCCCTCATTATAATTTAAAGACAAACTCAACATAGCTGGTACATAGCAAAGATAAAGGGTTTGCAGACAAAATTAACCTTTGGCTGACTTCACCTCCAGATTTCTCTGGTTTAAATTCTTCTGCTTTCCATTTTAATGTAGGACTTGCTAATGTATCATTTACATCATGTCATGTCATGTCAGCATTAATAAATCAGTTAATAAATCAGTGTGTGATTTCTGCAGGCTGGGCCTCTCAACTCTATTTTTATTCTGGCTGTTCGTTTGCTTGTTTTAATATTATTAAATCACTTTAAATCTGCGTTTTTTGGAAATAAATTGAAAATATTCATAAATCTAATGATCATGCACAGGCATTTGATGACCAAATCTTCAACCAGACTTTATTGAAGTTGGGCAGCAATGGACTCAAATGTGGTTTAGTGAAAGCTAAGTGACAAAAAAAGAACATTGAAGACACTGGCACATTATTATTACATATGAACAATGCTTGGTGGTCGCACACATCCAAATACCATTTAAGGCAGGTGCTGGACCAATGTAGCTTCCTTAAGTGCAATTTATTGGCATATCTACAAGTGATGTTTCAAGCAAATGATGTTCTTCATACTCACTTATGTATGTGACAATAAACTGCATTTTAGGGAGGTGCATACAGTGTGAAGACCTTCTCTCATGTTTACATTGTTATGAAATAACAGAAGACTTACCTTGAGGAATAATGACTATGTTGTTTGAGTGCAAATACCTTAAATAGGGAAAAAAAAGCACGTTACAATTTAGATCGATCAAACTATTTGATATCTCATTGATAAATGTTTTAAAACAGTGTGCAGCCTTTTATTTTCTTTCTGGAATCTGTCAGAGTTACAGTTCAGAAATGCAGCAGGCAGAGCCATCCTGTGCAAATGCCGAAGATTTTCACAGAACTCAACTGAAACATCTGATGAATCGCTGAAATTCACCAGTCATCGTTCCTATTATACCAGCCAATAATCCCCACAAAACAGACTAGCATAATCTCAGGAAAATGGCAACTCTTACATTTATTTTCACAAAAAACAAAAAGCCCAGCTTAGCTGAATACTCACAATTCAATTAGATTTGGGAGCTTCTGAGCAAGATTATCAGGCTGATAGAAAAGACAGAGAGAAAAAAAAACCAGAAATAATCAGTAAATCTCACAAGAACTGAACATGTGAAATGTCCCTGTTCGCTGTTGCCTCTTTTGTAGACAGAAGAATCCTTCTAACGCATGACGAAGACAACAATTCAAGGACCAGAGTGTAGGATTTATGTAACCTATGTAAAGTGTCTTTGGCACCCTGAAAAACATTTGTGGAAAAAATGCAAAAGGCCATATCTAGAACCAGCGTTTGATTTGCTACTGTAGAAAAATGGTGGTCCAACATGGCGGCCTCTGTGGACAGGACCTGCACCCCCACATAATGATTCTTATTTTCAGGTGATTATAAACTACTGAAAACACACTTTGTTTGCATTAGTTTATTCTATGAGTATTGTATTCCATTTCTGCCATATTTTGCCAATGAATCCATGTTAATCTTACACACTGAACCTTCAAGTGTAAATCAGTGATGAATGGTACACCTAAATCAGCGTGAATACCAGTGTTGTGAGCGAGTTCCTCTTCATATACAGTCTCTCCAGAAACTGCAGGCCTTCATCCTTTAGCAGCTCTACAGGGAAATTATTCAGGTTTCTGTAGTTTAGAAACAGGTTTTTGTGGCGTTCCTGCTTGGCCATGCAAATAGTTTCATGGAGTTCAGTTGCCATGTCTGAGGAAAGCTCTCCTCCCTGGTGGAGGAGACTTGGCAGTGCCTCCTTCTTCTATGGCATTACTGTTTCCTGAAATAAAGGCAAATGAACAGAGGCATCAAGAGACAACAGTGTTTGTCTGATCTTTGCAACTGAGATCAGACCTGGATAACACAGCATGCAACAGCATCATTAAAACCAAATATTGTTGTACCTATTAAGTTTTAAGCCTCTGCATTATATCTTACTAAAGTCAGTGGTGCACAGGCAGACATACAGCTGGAACATTTATTCATTTATAGCAGAGGGGCCTTCCTTCCTATGAAGGGCCATGAGCCAAAATAATAGGGTATTAACTTCACATTGGTTTACGTGGGTTGTAGACTCAGTTATCACGGGCATTATGAGCGGAAGATAGTAAGATCAGAAGTTTTAATGGAGCGTTTCTTTGTCATGACGGAAATGATTTTACACTTTAGATTCTAAAGTCTCCGACAAACTATGTCGCTGCAGGAGGTGATGGCTGCATTAACTCGTGGCTAAATGACAAACAGTAACATGAAGATATCAGGTAGTTTTGACACTGACAGCCGCATACTGCAGAAACAGACCTGCATCCTGCAGCTTGCGTTATGTTAGTGAGGCCTAACTTCTGTTAACTAACTAGCTGACATGACGCTCGCCTGTCAGTCTTAGCATCATTAGCATGCTAGCTAACTGGCTGCTATTAGCACAATACTATCGATAAAACAGGCCGCACATAAATTTACCTACATATTTACCTTAATTGTGAAGAAGCATTTTATTCTACTTTATCTTCCACATATGGTCCGTCAAATGCGAAATGTATGTTTGTGAAAGCCCATAAGCTAATGCCAATAGGATGAACAGAAACAGTTATATCTACCGTAAACAACGTAAGACGTCACTGGCCCGTCTCAGTTTAAAGGTCACGCCCACCTCTCCTTCTTCTTCTTTTGGGTTAGGCAGACTAGACAAATGCTGCCCTCTACTGTTCTTCTTCTTCTTCTTCTTGGAGTTCCATGGCGGTTGGCAAACAACGTTATAGTGTTATAGTATAGTATACACCAACAGGTATGGGCTGCGGCTCGGGAATCTAACTTACATTTAGTAATTCTGAAAATGGAAAATACATTTTTTTTAAAAGGACAAATAAATAAATGAATAAATAAAATAAATTATATTTTTCTTTCCTGAGATACTGTGACAGGGCTGTGACAACTTTTTTCACTTGAACTTCTTTGTAAAATATCTTTTAAATGAAAATTCAGCCTCATTTCTTTAAGGTTCAGTGCTGTACGAGTTCCCTTCTCATATTTTACATGTTCTACAGTTTCCTCTTAGTGGCAAGATTTATTTTCCTTACTTTGAATTATGTGCTGTTGAGTCCTGTATGACCAAATCGCAGCCTTTATATCACTGTTTCCTCTCTTTGTGATCTTGCCGTCCTTCTCATAAATACCTGCTTTTCTTTGAATTCTGTAAAAGCATCTTCCTGTTCTCTCATTTGGTCTTGTGGTCTTCATTGGAACTGATATGTCAATATGATTCATTCTTCCTTTGCACGTGTGTCTGCTGTTTCATTTTCTCTGATTCCTATATGAGCAGGTGCCCATACAAATGTCATGCTTAGTCCCATCATCTGAATTCTGTATAGTGTTTGCTGTACAATAACATAATAACAACAATATTAATAATAACAATATAACCATCATTTCCCCTGTATACACAGACAACCCATCACTGACTCTTTTGGAGAATTTAATGCTGAAATCTGGAACTATAAATGAAATACCAATTTTGTTACTGTTAGTTGTTAATGTTCCCTTTGACAGTTATTTCTTATTTCTTCCACTTCCAAATTCACTGCATACAAGCCATCTGCTGTTACATCATTAAACTGCATCACAGCTGACACATCCTTCATACAATGGTGTCAAGCACTCAAGTGGCCACTGAAGTACTACAAGTACAAGGTGAACACAGGTAATTTCAGTACCACTACATACACAACAATGTCTAGGATTCCCCAGTTTAGGGCCAGTATTTCAGAACAGTTCATCCTGATTAGAATTATCCAGATTTTGCAATCCCCTTCTTTTGCTATTCCAGATAAAACTGATCTTGTAGGTTTTGTCCTGGTTTTTCAAAGAATTTTCAGATGGGATCATTCTGATCCAGATATCACAAGATCAGGATTACAGAATCTAGATTTTCTTTAGTTGAGGCTTCTAACTCAGTGAGGAATCTTCATTCTTTGGATCCTTCAGCGTTTATGAAGCATGATGTTGGTGAGAATTATGTTGCACATTGCACTTTGAGAGCAAGAAATAATTCTTGTTTGGCACCAACCCTTTTTACGAATTGATATTGTTTTACTTTAATATACCAGAAATGAATAAAAGAATGATCAAATGCATCCCATGAGCCTTACATGTCTCTACATCCACCTTGAATCCATACTGAATCCATCTTCCCAATGGGATCAGGATAATCCTTCTTTTTAGCATCAAAATGATCCTAATTTCCACCTTGGAGAAATATCTAGAAATAACATTTGATCTGGATTCTTGGTAGGATTGGATAACCAAATCTGTATCACAGTTTTGTAGGATATCTCAGTTTTGAGATTTATTCCCATCTGAATGATTCTGATCTAAAAAGTTTTGAAATAACAGCCCCACATGTTTGAAATTTTGAAGACTTCATGGGATCATCTGGACACTATTCATAGTTCTCAGTCTGGCTCCAGAGCTGTTTTTGTTGTTGTTTTTTTTTTTTGTTTGTTTGTTTTTTTTTTTTTTTATTTTTTTAAATTTTAAGTTCTTAATATTATTTTTTTACCAGGAAGGTCCATGAGAACACATCCTTTCAGCATGCATAGATAAAAGACAATTTCACAGAATAGAAAACATACAGTAATAAAAAAACAAGAGAGATGGTAAAATATACAGGCCATACCAGCAACATCTACATCACATTTCAGCAATATGTTTCCTTCAGGGCCGTTTGTAAAATTCTTTTAAGGTATTCAAAGATGGGAGTCTTTCTAAAGAAATGTCATTTAGCAACTCCCTCGATTCCCAGGGAGCATGAAAAGAAAAGGCAGTTTCACCAAGGTGTGAGTGCACCCTGGGGACATTTAAAATAATTTGACTTGTAGATCTGGTGCTATAGTTGCTGGTATGAGATTTGCATATGCAAACGTGTGTTTTTCTCTTCTGGTAAATCCAAAAGATTCACATAAAATGCAATGGTGAGGGTGTGAGTCTGCACTTGCTACAAAATGTAATGCAGAATGATATATAGAATCCACTTTTTTTTTTTGAGTAGAGTTGAATTTGCACGCATGTAAATCACACCACCATAATCTAAAACAGATAACAAAGAAATGTTGTACAACATTAAGCTGCTGGACTCAACTAATTATAGAGGATGTTATAGACTTCAGTTTTGTTGCAAAAACTACGTATGCAGGTAAACTTCTTCCAATAAAATACCAATAACTGAAAAATATCAGCCAGGTTTATATTGAGAACTCATCAGTATTTAGGAAGCGATTTTCACTCCAAGAATCCTGCAACTCATCCTCGTTCATAATTTAAATTCTTAAATTAAAAGAAAGGTGATTTGGGGAAGCCCTCTATAAAATATGAATTAGACAGTAATATAAAGCAAATAAAGCAAATATCTTTAAATATTTATATAAAAGTAGACCTTTTCATGGCAGCCAGAGTAGGGTAAACACAGGTGTTACCAGTTATACTAATTACGGTCCCATTACTTTTATGCATCATTCCACACAACATCGGAGGTCGGAATTTTCCCACTTCTGCTTGAAAACGTACAACAGAACGTTAGTCAAAGTCGTAATTACTAGTTGTTAACTCGGGGAAATTTTTGTTTATTTGTTAACACTGTATGGACTGGAAAAAGGTACAATTTAATCGATGTCTGAATGCGTCGCCAATGTTATTAAAATGCCGCAAAATAAACCGTATAATGTCGTCTGTTTATATCACTTGTCGTTTATTCAAGGAGGGTACACTGCTGAGAGTTCAATAGTGTACACTCGACAAAAAAAGCAATCAGTTTTTCAGGGTCAGCCATGTGTTTTGTTACTTTTGGCGTCGTGTAGCTGGAAAGCTTTCAGGTGGAGTGTTGTAATTATTGGGGGGGGAAATTCCGACCTCCGATGTTGTCTCGAACGCACCACTGGTGGAGGAGAGCCATGCATAATAAGGCACCTAAATTAGTATCATTGGTAACACCTGTGTTTACCCCACTATTTCATGTCAAAATGGCTGCTGTGAGAAAGCTCTGTCTGAGGTATTTACACTTTACTACTTAATACTTTTACTCCATTACATTTCAGAGAGGGAAATATTTTACTTTTTAACTGCAGCTATAGTGGAGTAAAACGACATTATCCCATCAGGTCTCTCCAGCTGCCAGGACCAGTCCTCCACGATTCTATCATTCTGTAGTGAATCCAGTATTTTATGGTTACTATACTGTGCTCTTCTGGTAATGATGCAGTTTGAGGCAATCCTTATGGCACAGACTCAGTGCTCTCCTTTACAAAATAGTTATAACTCATATAATGTGTCTTCTTGTACCTGCACACCTCCAACATCCATTTAACAACTGAAAAAGATTTAATATAACAAATTCTGATGAGAAATGTTGAATGAACGTGACAAAATGTAAACTGAGGCCCCTCTTTAGCATAGTTTAAAACAGTGGTTTTGCCCCCACCCTTTCAAAGGCTGAAAACACACCTCCAACTTGAGAACCACTGGTTAGAAATGCAGCAGCACCAGTGTGGCAGTGGGAGCACAAATGACACTCGCACTTCCCAACAAAGACAGGCACTCAAACAGTTTGCATACATTTTTATTCATCTTAAATCTTGTGTAGAAAAAAGAATCAGAGAAACAGACATTCTCTTTTCCTTCAGCCAATAATTTTTCCCAGTACTCAGAGTATATTGATAACAGGAAAAATTCTTACAACAGCATGTACAAAAGAAAAACCAAAATGAAACCTCAGTCTAACAGATCATTTCAATAGAAACGCAAGAAATTGGAAGGCTATGAATAATTTACACACATCAAAATCTTGATAACATATTGGCCATCAATGTGACAAAAGGAAAAATAAAAAAAGAAATTTGTTCGATTTTATGTCCGCTCTGTGAGGTGTTCCAGTGGTAAAAGTGAGGCAAAATTCAGACCACAAACACCGAAAGACCATCCAGATCTCGTTAAATCAGCACAGTCTGGCACTAGACTCTCAAATCACTGACACTCCCAGCCTGAAAGTACACACCTGCCTTGTTAGGAAGAAGACTCACGAAAAAAGAGAAGATGCTTTCTACTGGGATTATGGTCACCATGGCAACATGTCTAGGCACAAGGAAGTCCCATAATGGCAGTAAAGAACCTGAAGAGTATTCTGTCAACCAAGGAAAATAATATATTTATGTATGTTGTTTCTGCTGTCAACCAACAAATGAACACACAAAACATCATTAACTAGCTCCTTGGTTACCAGAGGTGTTACCATAGCAACCAGCGGCTAGCTCTGAGGTCGCACACGCCTCTGAACAATCAAACAGCTGAAATGAAACTAGATGTCATCCACCTGCTACTCCACATGGTTTCAGTCATTCCTGGCGTGAAACAAACAGCTTCCAGTGAGGAGTCAAGAGGGAAAACTGGACATTAACACACCTTGCTATCATTTTCACTGTACCGAATATTAGAAGTATTGACAAGATGCCATAAATGTGTGTTGAGTTGAAAGTGAACCAGTGTAAACTGTCAATACAATCCAGACACAGATTCCCAGAAAAAAAAATCCATTCTTTGTTCTACCTTATTTATGTAGTGAAAGACTGACACCGAGGAAAAGCTGTCGACTTGCAGTCCAATATATACGTGCCTCCAATTCCATTAGTACTGTGTCCAAACACCGAAAGAAGATATAGTAACAGCATTTTTTCAGACAAATGCCTAAACCAGAAAAAATGGCTCAACATTTTTCAGTTAGTAACCCACTTCCAGCTTAAAGTCAGCACGGCTCTCCTAATAATGATCAAAAAGCACAACGTAACGAGTCGTATATGGATTTTGAAAGATTTCCTTTCTAAGCTGAGACCTTCTGGCAGCTCCAGTTTGTGCCTCCCATGTATTACGGTACATTCACAGAGCTAAGCCTCAGAGTTTTCTCTTTGAAAAACCCAGAGGATATTTCCAGAATCCTCAAAGACTCTTCTAACCATGTGGATAAAAAAAAAAAGTTCCGTCTGCAGAGAGTTGTAAAATGGGAATAAGGCTGAGCAATTAATCGAAATTTTATCGAAATCGCAATATATTCTACTGCAATTTTCAAACAGCAGGAGGTGCAATATTTGTTAGAGGGAAACTGTGTGTCATAGTACCACTTTAAATTAAATATTGTGCTGCAGAGATATCCTGGCCTACACATCATATTCTACAGACTGAAGTGAATATCCTTGTTTGTTACAGATCCCCACAAAAATCACACCACAGTCATTTTTTACCCCATTTCATATCACATCGTTTTTCACTGAAAATTAGAAAAATGAAGTAAGAAATTATCATTCCTTCTAGTATCACGAATCCTTTCATAATCGCAGTAACAGACAAAAGAGTCGCAATTGAGATATTTTTTCTGAATTGTTGAACAAAAATGACAAAGTTTGTAGGGATGCACGATAATACCGATTATGTTGTCGGTATCGTCTGATCGAGGCTTTAAACACAATACATAATTTCTGCCAATCTCACATTAAAACAGTTACAAATGACATAGTTTGATGACGTGAAGCAACCAGCGGCTAGTAGGAATCGTACCGTTAACTTGAATAAATTATGGATTTCTCTGGGTCTGACCATTGTTAGAAATGTTTGGGATAATGTAAGTAAAGAACTCAAAATGTATACCATATGTCCAGCATTTTCAGACATTTTAAGTCCAAAATGAGCTTTTCTGTCAATATGACAGGTCGATAACACAACGCTTTAATTATGTGCATGCGTGTATTATGTATTGAGTGACAAGGCATTTTTCAAAACTCGATAGTACTGAGGCAGTTTGATCTGTACCATAAGATTATTTAAGTTCGGTACCTCGCTCCATACTGAAAACAATCAGCATATTGAATATCAGCAAAAATCCAATTGTACATCCCTAAATGTTTTATTATCAGTTATATTTGTATATATTTATAGTTACAATGTATTATTATATATTTACACACAGACTGTGATACTATTTTTTGTGGGTGGTACAAAACCAACCAGGAGATACATCATATCCATCAGCCTGGACAGTCTCAACTGGGGTAAATGGGTTAAAGATCTTTTTTATTGTGCAACAACGGAACATTTTTTTTCCATCCAAGTGGTTAGATGAGTCTTCAGAGCAGCATTAAGGATTATTAAATGACCACTTAATTTTTTTTTTAATTCAGAAAACAGATGCATAGTGATGTAACTCAAATGTATGAGAAACACATACTGGGGCTGGGTGTCAGGCTGTGGGACTGAGAAGCCTGAATGATTTGTCTATTATCTGCAGGAAAAAAAGAGAAATATTTACCAGCATTAACCTGGTTTTCATCATCTTCCCGTGCCCCCCTCATCGCCTCCTCTGCTCCCCTCTCTGGGATGGTTTGGTTTGTGGTTTGAATTTGACCGTATTAACAGCACTCAGTAAGGTCGTCATTACAGCCGGACAACAGAGATGAGATGTTTTGTTTTTTTCTGTACATGTAAATAGATTGAAAAAAAATAAAAGTAAAGTGAGGTAGATGGATGGTTGAAGGGATAACAAAAACCTTCCCCCCCAAAAAAGGGCAAAAGAACATCAAAATATCAGAAGGAAAAAGAAAACTTGTGGGGAATTTTACAGTGATTTACACTTCACAAAAAATAACATAAATAACCAAAGAACATCTGGGCTGGGAATCCAAGCTTTTTGAGGTGAATGAGCCTTTAATATCTATTCCATGTGGTCCCCTCTGATCGTACTCATGTTCGTATTTTAATGTGTTTCTTCTGTAAACCTAAAGCAGTCTGTTTAATGCTCAGCTGGGATCTTCAGCGACAGTCAGCTTTCCCATTCAGATTTTCCTCTTATGAATCCTTTTATTCATCCTCAGTCGTGAATTCTTATTTTTCCTGAAGCATTCAACAAACCTCCAAGTGCTGTAAGATAATTCCACTCATTTCTCAACCCAATTTAACTTCAGCAATCATTAACGAACACATGTTAATATGTTGGAAAAAGATAAATAATGTGGATTACTCCAGCAGCATACAGAAAACCACCCTTGATTCAAGAGAGAAGCTGATTAGCGGAAAGTGAAATTATCCTACAGACAGTTTTCTTTTTTGCATTTGCCTTCAGAAAAATAAGCCATTTTGCATTTACTTTGTATCTTGAACCCAGTGTCATTACACAGCACAAACATATGGAAACCTGAAACTGTCAACATTTAATATAAGGTTGTCAGACAAACTTCAAAACTTCCAAAACTTCCAAATTCATATCTTTCACTAACTCATTTTATTTTTCAGCTCCTTAGTTTTTGTCATTTCATTTGCTCTTGGTTCACATTATCTGGTCAATCTTCCCAATCTCTTAATGCTTATAAGGATAACATTATGGCCATGTCCATGTATAAAGAGGCAGACCATTAGTCCAGTGTAACATCAATGGAGCAATTGACACTGTTTGGTGAGCTTTATATAGTGACACTACAGCACTATGCAGCACAATGAATGGATTACATGCAGTTGCTGGTGTGTGTTTTTGATAAGTTAACTTCAGATAGACAGATAGCTAAAAAGGCCCAAAATAAATAGGGGTAAAAAGGGAACAGATTAAATGTGCACCAAAAAGGGAAAACTAAGGAGTTGAAAAATAAAATTAACTAGAGGAATATAACATTTTAATTCATTTTTTCAACTGATTTCATTTTATCTAAACTGATTGAAAGTATAGTGAAAAATGTTTTAACACTTTGCTTTTTGCTTTTAAAATTAAAGCTACCACAAGGATCTTTCATATTGTGTTGATTTTGGAGCCCCCTGTGGACCAAAGTGGTAGTGTTTCCACCGTAATAAGCACAAAATATGACGTCAAAAATACAATTATGGAAACAAAAATCTCCTCTTACTGCTTTTTAACAGGTTAATGTACTACTGACTGTGACACTGGCTGGGAAAGTCTGAACACAGGCTGATTTAATGGAGAATCTGACTGTTTCATCACCCTTGTAGTAGCTTTAACCGACATTATTTGTTGATTTATTCAATTATATTTCACTTGTCTGATGACCTTTTACTACATTTTGTCAGTATTGGGGCTCCATACTGTAAGTGCAAGGACCCAACCAAAACTAGGGAACCCTCCTGTGGTTTCAGACTGTTAGAAACACCGTTCTTATCTAATGAAAGAAAATAAAATAACAGAGTCAGAGGGACATAGAATCAGACAGAGGTTAACACACACACCAGGCTGGATGTCTCAAGGTATGACAGCACACACACAAAAAAATAAAATAAAAAGGAAAGTAGAAAAGGATTTCACTTTTCTCTTTGACCTGAGATTTAGTTGGGACTCAGCAGTGATGCCTGACCTCTGACCTCCGAGCGTGAGCACACACCCCCGGAGGATGGAGGACGGAGGCGTCCCGAGAGAACACGAGAACATCGATGGTTCTTGGTACCATCACTGTCCTCTAGTCAGATGGGAGGGGAAGTCACCGGTGTTTCAAAACACAAGGCAAATCGTCGTACCTTTACGCGAACACAGAAACGAAACCAGCTCAGATACACTTTACACAATCACAAGCATTAAAAAAATGGACTGTAGTGGAAACGTTCGTAGATCCAACCTGAAGGAGTTTTTTCTCTTTTTATATATAGATATTAACTATATTACAACCACAAGAGAAATAAGGAATAGCAGCTTCTTTCTGTACATGATGAATGTCTCCAACCGTAGAAAAGTTAGAAAAGTGACACAAACAACTGGTGCGTACATAAATGCTCTGCCCACGTAGAGATGTTGTAAATGTTGGAGACTAATGACTAGTCTAAAAAAATACCTGTTTGTATACAACAACAAGGACGCCTCTGAACTCGGAGCAAACCCCATTTGAGAGACGTTACAGATATAGAGTTCATATTTGTTTTCCTCTTTATGCTCTTCCCTCCGCAGTCCTTGCTTCAAGGATTAAATTTTTTTTTTTTGCTTCTTTATTGACTGGATTTGGCGTTTAAACCGTGACGGAACAGCACTTTGTGAGAGGATGTGGCTCAGTTTCAGATAAACTGATGTAACCAAGGTCCATGACTTCAATTTGATAGAGTACACTGGCTGTAGATATCAAACAGAAACAGAGGAGTGGTGTAGGACTGGAGAGGGAAGTTAATATCCCTTTGATCACAGATTTTTAAGAACGGCGTGGTAGCAGGTCCAAGTGCTTCTTTTGATGTCTGCATTTTCAATCCGGTGTGTTGGAGAATTACAGAGCGAGACTGCAGAGGAGAGAAATTTTGACCAAAAAAAAAAAAAAAAGTACAATTTTGGCAACAAATTTGGCAGATTTGACCTTTCTCCCTCTGGTTGTTTGTTTCAGCGGCTTGGCCGTTGACCCGGCATTACGCTGACATCCAGCCTGCAGAGCAACAAGACGACTGACTGACCAACCGACCGACCGACGGAGACCCTGACCTCTCTCTGAAGTGCTTTTCGTTTAGATATGCTTAACAGTTTCACCATAATGCCCGCCCAAAAGCGACCAAAACGCCGGTCATTTATAAAGGCCTACACATTTTGTTTTCCTGTTTGGAAATACATATAAAAAAGTAACAAACAACAATTTATAAAATAAGTTCAGCCATAATGAAGGAGAAAGAGCTCCCCCAGATGATTTTTTTCCTTTCTTTTACCGTTTTTCTTTTGGTCTTCCCACTCAGCAGCAAGGGCAGTGTCATGTCTGACAGCCAGCTGGTAGAAACCAAAACTAGAATAATATGAAAAAGTGTGTGGAGGTACAGCAGAACATGGACTTAGTGACAGTTTTCTCCACCTTCCTTTGAGTCTTTGCTCCTCACTAAGCAGCTGCACCCAGCTGGTGGACATGCTTTTGCTGTATGTGATTTAAAAAAAAAAAACAAAACAAAACAAAAAAACAAAACAGAAAAGAGGTCACACCCACTGAGACATCAGGGTTCTGCAGAGCAGCAGGTGGCAGGTTTGCAGTCCGGTGGGTGTCTCTGTCCAATCAGCACGCAGACGATTGCGGGAGAGGCATGGCACGTTCGTTTTTGCGTCCTCCATTCATGTGCGCGTAGGGCGGCAGCTCGTCCAGAGACGGCCGCGCCGCGACACCAGAGCCCGTCCCCGACAGCCCGTTGGCCGCCTGCTGGCCGGACGCCTGCTTGTCCAAGGCGGCGGCCGACGTGCAGGGAGAGGAGGGGGAGCTGGGGGATAGTGAGGGAGCGGGCGGAGCCTCTGAGCTCGGGGAGGGCGGGGTCTGTTGGGGGACTGGGGTTTGCTGTGGCTGCGTGGATGAAGGCGGGTCCAGAGGAACGTCGTCCATGTTGTCCATCTTGTCCAGGTGGAGCTGCGGGGCATCGGCCGGCTTGTTGTCGGCGCTGTAGAAGAAACTGACCTCTCTGAACGACGGCTCCAGCTCGTCCTTTATGCTGCTGATGATCTCCACAAAGGATGGTCGCATCTTAGGATTGTACTGCCAGCACATTCGCATCAGCTCGAACCTACAACACACACCACACACACACAACACACACCACACACACACACACAAACACACAGCACACACCACCACACAACCACACAACACACAACAACACACACAAACACACACACACACACATCACACAACCACACACACACACACACAACAGTAGTCAGTCTGCATCAACAACATGTCCTCCTGTAGTAATGACTCCATCCAGAGGAACTGTGCCTTCCTACCGACAAGCCAATATTTACTTTTGCCAAATGTTTGCTTTCTGTTGCTAAAACGGCTCTGCTGTATGTGACCCCCCTACTTCTTGTTTATGAAGCACAGAGCTGATGCACGAGCTTTCACCAGCGTCCAGCAGCTGCCACAGCCAGTTCAACATCAAACCTGGATCTGACAAACCTGACACACCAAGATGCTCACTGTACCTTTATGCTACATCAAATGTAGCAAATGCTTTCTCTGACAAATTCATTCATTTTAAGATGAAAAGAAGCTGCAGCATTTTTGGCCAACATGCAGATATGTTGCACTCTTTGTTTCCACAGTGCTGGTGCAATAACAAAGCAAAGCACAGATCAAAACCAAATGCTGTGACCAATATTTCATCTGTGATTGAAAGTTTTACTTTCAGTGTGACTAAAATCACACTTTCAGTGTAGCTAAATGATTCTTGGGTGTATTATTGTGGGTTTAACAGTCTGTTGAGTTATTTTATCACACTGGAAGGAACCAAAGACTCCAGAACTGAAAGAATGGGTTGATGCAACAGTGGTAATAGCATCTTACAAATGTATGCTTAGTGGAATAAGTAGCAATCAGGAGGAAGGGGCGTCTCCCTGTAATGGGTTCTGGGCTTACATTAAAATGGAACAGAGGTCTAAATAGATATTAATCTGCTCTGTGACTCTGTGATCCTGCAGTATAACTCAAGATATATTTATGACATGTTTTCCCTATGTTGTAGTTTTTTTTCTGTATTAGATAATACATTTATTTGGTGATTTTTTTTTCTTCTTTCTTTTATGTACAAGAGTCTGCCTCCATAATATAAAAACTGTGCTGTATGTTCCTTTATCCTGGAAACGCTAATACATGTAGGGCAATCAGGCATTCACTGTAGCCACCCTAAAGCTCTTAAACAGCCTACCTTTTTCAATTAAGTATTCCCCTTCTGTTGACATTTTTCAGGCAAAATTTAAGACCCATGTGTTTTCTCAGGCTTTTGAGAGACCTTCATGCCATATATTTCACTTTTATTCTCCTGTGTTTTATATTTTTATGTTTCACTATTATTTCCTCGTGCATGGGATGGTATTTTTATGTTATCTCTGCTGCTATCTTGCTGTTTAACATGTTATATTTCTTAACTGTGGTTATTTTATTGCACAACACTTTGGTCAACTTAAATAAACTTGACCTAACATGTGTGCCTGACAGTTAGCTTAGCTTAGCACAAAGACTGAAAAAAGGGGGAAACCGCTAGCCTGGATCTGTTGGAAGGTACAAGCCATTCCTGGAACAATTTTTAAATTTCAGTTTTTGTACAGATTAAACAAGCAGCATGGTACATGGTAGGTGTATTATGTTACCTTCGGACAGAGCCAAGCTAACTGTTTCCAGTCTTGATGCTAAGCTAAGCTAACCTACTGCTGGAAGAAGCTACACAGTCTGTGCACAAATATGAGAGTGGTATCAATCTTCTCATCTGATTGTTGACATGAAAGCAAATAAGCGAAAACACTATTCATTTAAGAATAAATGGCATACAAAGGATGCTGTGTATGCTATTAAAGTTAAGGTGACAGGCCTGTCAAAGTCTAACGCAAAATTATCAATACTGTACAATAGCATACTGAAACTGTTATAAAAGTGCTTTTAAGTACATGTTTAAGACTGTTTATAGACAACATACGACTTTTAAACGATTGCTGTGTGACTGCACATGTGTTCTCCTCATGTCTTCACCATCTGATGCTTCCTCAATATTTTGTGGTTGGTGGCCAAATTTGTCTGCCACGCTCACAACTCTTTTGATGTGGATTTATACTGGGGCTGTTTCATATTAAGAACAAACACATCATGGAGCACACAGTGACAAACAGACGGGGCGTGAGTGCAATCAGCAGCGTGGTATGGAAATCCCACTGACCACAGGCTGAAGGCAGCAGCACTGCCTTACTGTTAGTGTGAGTAAACAGCGGTGAGTTGTGATTTAACTAGCAAAGTAGAGGAAAACGTGGCAGACAGGAAGACGTTGACTTGTGGATGGAAGGATGTGAAATGTGCTGGTCATGTGTGTGTTGGTGTCTTACAGCATGTCGGGACAGTTCTGTGGTTTCTCCAGCAGCCCTCCTTCCATCACGAAGCGGAGCACCTGCTCATTGGAGAGACCTTGGTAGGGCTGTTCCGCCAGAGTGGCAATCTCCCACAACACAACCCCGAACGACCTACACACAGGGCGAGAGGCGAGGGGTTATATCACAGCACCTTTCAGTATAACTAATGTACTCTGAAAATACATTTTGGAAGCAGTAAAGACAGAAATTAAAGCCACCATGTGTGTTTGTTTGTGTGTGTTTGCGCCTGTTTACCAGACATCAGAGTTGGTGGTGAAGACTCCGTCCTTAAGTGACTCGGGTGACATCCAGCGGACGGGGAGCAAACCCTTACCACCTTTGCGGTAGTAATCTGTCTCATAGATGTCTCTGGTCATGCCAAAGTCTACACACACACACAGACACACAAAAAGGAAGTAAAACACTGACAATTGAAAAAAAAAAAAAGCATTTGATATAAAACTGCAATGATTAACTGGTTAATTGCTGTCAACCATTAAATTCATCGCCATCTATTTTGAAAATCCATTTGAGTCCTTTTTAAGAAAAGAAAAATCAAAATTCTCTGATTTCAGCTTCTAAAATGTGAATATTTTCTGGATTCTTTGGTCCTATATGGCAATGAACTGATTAACTTTAGGTTGTGGACAAAACAAGACATTTGAGGACAAAACATGAATCAACAATTTTCTTCTTTTTCTGATTGATGAATTGATAAAACAATCAACAGATTAATTGAAAATAAACACAAAACTTAGTTACAGCCCTAATTTGATATAGATGGTTCTAACTAGAGTCTGATCAATATGGGATTTTTTAAAAAATGATAGTGATTTTAGATGGGGGAAAAAAGAAATCAACAATTCGTCAAATTATCAATATGATGGTGGATGCAGTGAATTTTTGAGTAGGAATAAAAATAGACTTTTTCTATGTGGACTGTGCACTGATTTTGCATTTTGCAAGAATGCAGATGACTATGAAAACATACTGAGAAGGCTGTTTTCTTAAACAAATTTGAGTTAAATATTCTTTACCATTAACATTCATATTATTCAGTAACACCATTTCTAAATCAATTTTCTACATTATTAGTTCTTTAAAAAAGGTTTTCATATCGCTGCGTATTGGAAAACATATACACTGATACTGATATATTTTTGATTGGCTCATAAAAAGACATATTGCCTATTTAAAAAAAAAAGATATATCAGTCAGGCTCTAATTGTAACTGTTTTAAAAAGCTGAACCAAAGGTGGAGTGTAATTGTCTCCAGACCTCTTGTGGTTGTACTTACTGTCATGTTGTGTGGGTCTATATATTCCACAGGAGGGCGCTATTTACTGAGATTATAGGCCTCGACATACAGTATATCTAGAATAACCATAATCCCAATCACAGCTCTATACTGGTGTAACAGACCTTTAAAAATGTATGTAACAGTAATTGTGTAGATGATCAAGATCCTGTCGCACTCAACAAGGTAACACATTCAAAATAGTTTAGGGCAGGGGTGACCAAACTTTTTCCTTTGGAGGACCAAAGCTGAAACTTAATGGTGGGCAAAAAGTACACACCTATTATATTGTATTGTATTGTAGAGATCCAAAATGGTGCTCAGATCTCAAGTTCCTTAATTGCAAAGTGTCACTCTGCCCAGGTGTGTGCTCAGGTTACAAAAAATAATTATGGATCCTATATATTTAAAAAGCTTGTTTTTACAGAATTATTTTGGCCTTGTGCCTTTAGTGGACAGGACAGGAGAAGATAACCAGGAAAAGTGGGAGAGAGACGTGGCTAATGGCTAATGGTGGATAGGCTAATGGTGAGCAGCAAAGGACCACAGACAGGAACACAGGCCGCTGCAATAAGGACTACAGTTGTACACAGGACATGCTCTACCAAGTAGAAGAGAGAAATTTTACCTTATAAAAGTAAAAAACAAATTATGATTTTTATTATGATTTCTACAAATTAATCAAACTTTTTTTTTTTTTTAAGTAGAAACATCTGGTGGACCAAACTGAATCTTAAGGCAGGTCAACTTTGTCCCACGGGCCCCCCTTTAAGCAGCTCTGGTTTAGACCCTCTTCTCTGATGGGAAATATATCTGGATACAAGATGTTTACTTGCAGAGTTGAACTCTGGCTGGATCTGTGGATGAAAACATGTTGACAGAGCTACACTGCTGCCCCTCTACAGGGTCCCCTTTACTGGCAGAAAGTTTACCCTGATGATTCGGTCATCTGGTAACTTGATAATTTGACTTTCACACTTAGCAAGCACATTCCCAACTCCCTCCCACTTCTGCTCCACGGCTGTGACAGTGACCTCTGACCTCCTTTCAGTCCTTTACCTCCTATCTTTACAGTGAAGTCCTCGGCCACCATGCAGTTCCTGGCTGCCAGATCTCTGTGGACGAACTTGTTGGCGTTGAGGTAAGCCATGCCGTCAGCAATCTGCCCGGCCATCTGAAGCATCTTCTTCAGAGGAGGGAGTGACAGGCTCGACCACTGCTGCTGGAGACACGGAAACAGACAGATGGGAAGGAGTAAGTCCTCAGAAGAAGAGCGAGGTCATGGAGCTGAACTACAGGTTATCAGTTCCCTTCGGGTATATACCACATTTAAAAAAAATCAAATATTGCCCACAAAATAGAGAGTTTTATAAAGAATAATACAGTTTAAACCCAATAAATGCATTGTGATATCTCTTATGTTCTGTTAGAGAAGATTAAAAAGCAGACTGCTGACTTTTGTAGCATCTAGCTCTCCTATCATAAAAGACATGACTGACTCTGGACATGTTTTTCAGGGAAAAACTAAAAAAACTCATAAGGTTACAAGTTGTGCTAATATTGACTCAAGGACAGACAGAAACTTCAGTATCAGCAAATCAAGTCAGATAGTTAGATATAGTTTTAGTTAAGCTAAAAAGACCCTGTTATTCAGCTTATCTGGCTCTTCAAACACAAGATTAGCTAGTTAATCTTAGATTAAGTTATCTTGAATACCAGTGCGCTCTTATTTTGAAATAAGAGCAACACAAGCAGGGAGTTAAAACCAGTCATACCTCATATGATTGGCTGAGCGCTGGCCATATGATTGCAGTTATATGGGGTAGGTGTGTCGGCAAGCCTCCCAGCATGCACTGAGGCATGAGATACAGTAGATGGAAATTAGCTTGATTTTGTTAGTGTTGCTGCATTATTACTAATGTTAGAGGTACTTTGTTCTACACTGTACTCCACTGTTTCCCCTATTATGCAACTGAGTAAATGCAGTTAGACCATAAGAGATGTTGCAGCACCAGTTCACAGTAAAATATGCCTTAAAATACTTAATCTTTAGTTTATAAACATACTCTGATTTGCAGCTACTGTCTGATGCAATCCAATGGTGTGTCCCAAATCGCGTACTTCTGCACTTACACTTAATATTTTGAGTACGTAAGTGCGTTCACACTGAGCAGTGTGCGAAAATCTAGTGCACTATGCGCACTGCATTGGCGCACTCAAAAGGCCGGAAAATTGAGTGTGGATCGCTGGACACTTTCCACACTCAACGGCCGCCATCTTAGTGACGTAGCGGAAGTACGCTACTATTTTTCAAATGGCGGCGGTGGAGATGAGCGGCAGATGTCGTTATGATTATGTTTAGCAAAACCAAAGTCCTTAGAGACAATATAACGTTACAATACACTTAAAAACATATGGTTTAACTGAAGCATAGCTTATTAGGTTAAATATATATATATATATATATACATATATATATATACGTACATTTCCAGCAAGGAGGATGAGGATGAGACGTCTACAGAGTTGATACCGGCGTAAATATCTTGAAAAGACACTCATCGTACACACAAAACAAAACAGTATCAACAAAACACGCTGGCTTTGATGAGAAAAATGTAAAAACAAATGTCACGTGTCGGCGACAGAGCTAAAATGGGGAGTTGCAATCAGACTTTAAAAGGTAGAAGAAGAAGAAGCTATTGCATCATTTCCGGTAAGTGCGCAACGGCAGTGTTTGATTTGAGACAGTACTAACCTGTCAAATTGCGTACTGTTCAACTCAGTACACTTCTTTACAGTGCACTGCAAAGCAGTGCACTGAGGGAAGTACGTGATTTGGGACACACCACAAGTTTGTACAGTCTGCACTCATGCTGCAGGTTCAGTTCATATATTTAAGTGTTGTCATCGTTAAATACAGGGCTGCAACTAACAATTATTTTCATAGTTGATTAATCGGTTGATTATTTTCTCAATCAATTGTTGTTAATAGTTTGTTTTAAAATGTCAGAAAATTCAGAAAAATTATGTTTTTTTCTGAAAAATTACTCAAACTGATTCATCAGTTATCAAAACAGTTGACGATTAATTTAATAATTGATTAATCGTTGCAGCTCTAGTTAAATACCATGTTCTCTGGTTCCATCTATCCTTTAACAGTCAAAGTTTTACTTGAGTTTTATGTCTTTCCTTTTTAGGGTTGATTCTCTTTTTTTAGGGCACCTATTTGATTTCGTTTTGTGTCATATATATACAAATATTTATTGTGAAAATAAAATTGTGATAATTGTGACAGTAAATGATCTCAAAAATCATCTAAAAGAATCATACATCAAAGAATAGGGGTGGTTTGTCTCTGAAAACGGGTTCATAAACAGATATCAGAGATGTACAGATAATTCTTATTTCCTGATGCCAATTCTGATAGCTGAACTTTGCATATCAGGCGATACAGAGTACCGACCAAATATCTGGCAGCTGAATACTACTAGACCTATATGGATGTGGTATGACTGCTATCATCTATTGTGTGGCTCAGGTAAAAAAAATTCAGCAGGGTTCTGTTTCTGGGTTAGCAAATGATATGACATTGGATTAGTGCACAGACTCATGTACTCGCTGATTTGCAACCCAACATTTTAGGCATTTCTGATACTACTATTCATACTGGTATCAGAAATGAAACCCTAACAAGATTCACCCTAAAATGTCTTGCTCATTATCTAACTCTGTGTTTGCACATTTGCAGGTTTGAGTTCAAGGACTTGTTGCTCAGGCAACAGCTCGAATTAATATGAAGTCGGCCTCAGTGAAATTAAAAACACAGACTGTCAAATCATCAGTAGTCAAATGACACCAGCTTCATTATCAGTGTCTACAGAACCTGGGCCTGGCGGGAAGGAGCTGGAGCAGTTTATAGGTCAGACAGTACCTCTTTAGGTCGGAGGGAGCGCAAGTAGCTCTTCAGGTCTCCTCGTGTCATCAGCTCCATGATGACCAGGGTGGGCTGGCCCTGAGAAACCACTCCCAGGAGACGAACCTGCACCAAACACAGCATGCCACATCACCATGACACAAAAACTACTCTGTGTGATCTTAACGTGTGTGTTTGTGTGTGTGTGTGTGTGTGTGTGTGTGTACATACCACGTGGTGACAGTTGAACTCCTTCATGACAGACGCTTCATTGAGAAACTCTATTCTCTCCCTCATGCTGGCCGACTCGTTGACGGTCTTAATGGCGACTCGGGTCTCCGGCTCGTCTTTGACGACGCCCTTCGCCAAGCCCTCGTACACCATGCCGAAGGAGCCCTGGCCGAGCTCACGACTCAGGGAGATCTTCTCCCGCGCCACCTCCCACTCGTCTGGTACATACACTGCAAGGAAAAAAATAAGATGTTAACAAAGACCCCGCATGTGTGGTATCAGTTATTCTGAAGACAAGAATAAAACGGTGCACTACGTTTCTCACAGACACGCTTCACTCACTTTCTGCGGCGCTGAAGTACTCCGGGTTGACTGACGCGTACAGGACTCCATTTCCAAGCCGGTCACTGTTCCTGACAAACAAAAACAACAAGTGTTTACAGACACACAAACACACTTGCACATACCTTCACTCACACGCACCACATGCATGCATACTTTTGGGATCTGCATGGTGTATAATCATACATATCATCATTTTAGCTTCCAAATAATATTGGCAAAATGCAATACTGAGACATTTCTGTTTGTCCACCGCTCCTCCTGTTTCTTTTTAACTACTTAAATATTGTAAAGGTACAAGCACAAATATGAGAGGGCGCCACTCACAAAACTGTGCAAATTTTAGCGTTATCTGGCACTCAGTTTGATGGAGTATAACCAGAAGCATTTTGCTTTGATCCGTGTGTTGCTTGAGTGGTTTGTGCTTAAAAATGGATCTTAATGTGACCACGCCGACCAATAGCAACTGGTTGAAACACTTATTCTGAAGGAGAAAAAGAAGAAAATGTGGAGCCTCGGGCTGTGCAATGTAACTGAACAAATTTATCACAATAAAATGCTTCATTTCTTTCGTTATAGATATTTGGTCATTATTTTTAATGAAGGAGAAAAAAGGTTGAATTCAACCACTTTATTCTGAATTTAACTACCTTACTTTGAATTCAACCATTTTATTTATCAAGGCACACACAGACTAAAAAAAAAAATCCCCTGCCATACTGGCAAGCTGATCTGACCTTTTTTTTTAATTACCAATTTCCTCACCATCTGCACTCATTTTTCACTCCATGCCGTTTCTGTAGTTGTCTCGCATGTCAAACACTCCTGCTAAATGATTGGTTGTTTGCGTATCACTCGTACACTATCTTGCTCCACTATCAAGGGATATAACTGGCTGTTTATGAGCCAGGAAGTATCTGTTACATGCTTTTCACAGCGGTTTGCATTTAAGTGAACAATTCTGCTGATACAAATCTCTACTGTTTTATTGTCCAGGCTTCGCTCAGCTGTCCTCACCAGGTGTCTTCTATAAGTTTTCCTAACATGGTTTTATTGTTTTCTCTGTGGTGGTTTGTTGTGCTGATTGGACTTGGCTTGTTACACAAGTTAAGAAGACTTATTTAATGTTCCTGCTACATGATATTCTCCATCTTTTTGGTTTGTATCCATTACTGTAAAGAAACACATGTAACTACAGTACACAGAAACACAAACCTCTTCCTGTTGAGGGCCACCAGCATTGTGACTAGGAGGCAGATGACGAGGATGATGGTGATGGGAACGAAGATCATAGCGTAGAGGACGTTTTCATATCCTGTTGGGTCAAACAGATTATTACACTTGACATCATTCCTGGGCCGTTAAAAAAACAGAGATGTAGAGATACAAAGGAAAGGAGTGATGCAGTCTGATGATGTATGACACCGTTCGTCTTACGTTCAGCCACGTAGAGATCCACCGTGTGCGTCCAGGAGCCGTTGCCGGCCAGGGACGTGGCTCTCACTCTGACGGAGTAGTTTCCTGGGCTGAGGTTGGACAGACGGACGCCACGCTGGGCCTGATACATCTGACCAGAGACGCATTCGTGCTTCTCCGTCTAAGACACAAACGCACACAGAGAAAGCTCATCATAGACTAAATCTTACAAACCCAAAAGAGAATCCAAGACCTGCTGTGTCTCATCTTTACTAAAGGCAGGATTTACAGCGCTGGACTCCCTGTCCCTCATGATTAATATATGAAAGGGTTCACCATGTGTGGTCACTGAGTCACCTGATTGGTCAATATGTATTTTTAAGACCAATTAGTTGCCATTTAAGTGTGGTTTCTTTGACTTTCTAGCTGCGTTTCTCATGCTTCACTCCCGTTTACTGGGTTAGCACTAGAACTGCCATGATGGTCATACCGACTGTTTTCAAATCCATATGTGCAATAAAAAATAAACACATGACTATTTCATCTTCTTCTTTGCTTTTATATGCTTTTATGTTTATGGATCAGCTCATTTCCAGCCTTCTCCTGCAGGCTGTTATTATTTTCTGTGATGTTTGTAGAAAATTTGTTATGTTAAAATGAAATGTTTTCTTTTTTTTTTTTTTTTTTTTTTAAAGTTATTTTTTGGCATTTTTGCTTTTATTGGATAGGACAGCCAGAGAGTAGACAGGAAACGAGGCAGAGAGAGGGGGTATGACACGCAGCAAAGGGCCGAAGGCGGGAGTCGAACCAGCAGCCACTGCAGAGGACTAACAGCCTCCATACACGGGTCGGACGCTCTACCCACTGAGCTAAACGTACGCCCCAAAATGAAATGTTTTCTAATCTTATAAAATATATTTAATTTGTTTTAGTTTGTTTCTCATTTGGAGTAGTTTTAGAATCATCTTAAATTGGAATGGAATCTCTGTGGTGGTTATTACCCTTCAGTAAAAAAACACTGCAATGATAAATACATAATTTAACTCTCTAAAACCTTTGTGTTGGTGTTATTGCGTTTCATAAAAGATATCCTAACAGAACAAATGCACTACTCTCTTGATTGGATATTATGAGAGATTACAGAAATAAAAAAAAAAAAAAAAAAAAAAAAAAAAAAAAAAAAAGGTCAAATGGCTGCTTACATAAGTTCTATTGTAAATCTAGTCCAGTGTGAAATGTCTTTGAGTTCATGGACAACAATGTTTCTTTAAAATGAGCTTGTACTTTTTCTACATTATATATTTTTGTTTCAGGAATCCATTAGTGGAAGGCTTGGTCCATTAGCCTGAAATGAAAGCTGAAATTTGATGCACAATGCTTGACAGGAGTCATTTATCTGTCAGACTGTTATAATATATTTACTAATAAGCATGACCTCAACTACAAATCACTTTCATAATGTAGTGTGAAGACACTGAAATACACTATAACTAAAAAATGAGGAACTGTTGATGATCAGTGGCAAAAAGCAGAGATCAAGGGGTCACGTTTGATTCTTACAACCTATAAACGAGGGCAACACTGTCATTTAATCTGTGAAGTAAAAATAATGTATGTGCGCACAAAGGGAATGTTTCTGCCAATAAATGACAACAAGTGTGTCACTCAGGTCGATGTGCAGATGTTGTCTTACCTCAGAAGCCAGTTTGAACTTGATCTCATACATGAGGATGAGTCCGTTGGGGTGATGTGGCTCCGGCCAGCGCAGAAACACCCAGTCCTCGTGGCCCTCCCAGGTCACCGGCCCGGGGATGTCGTCAGCTTTTTCTGCAGGGACCAGAGGGAGAATGTTGTTACCGTGGTGTATCCAGTCTCAGTGTATTCTTCCAGCATCTTCAGCTTCAACATCCACACAGGTACCAATAGTGCTTCAGCAGAAATACATACCAGGAAGAGAAGTGCAATGACACTACAGTGCGAGTCAAATATGTTACTAGTGACTACCGAGTCTTTTTTAGCGTCTTTCTGATCAGTTGGGGGTTTTTTTTTGATGTATGTGTTTTTGTTATTGTCATTGTAAAAATCCCTTGGTGTTGTGTACTTTTAAACCATGATTTGTGTAATCTATCTTTGCCTCGTATTCATATCAGTAAAACAAAAAACCTAATACATAAATATGAAGTATAACTACGATGGATTTCTCCTCTAACCTGCGGGCTTGGTTCTGGAGAAGACGAACTCTGCGGCGCTGCAGCGCTGGACCTGTCGGTTGCAGGCGTGAATGTCGATGCGGTAAACTGTGAACGGCTGCAGGCCCGAGATCTGCAGCTCACGCTCCGTCACCGCCTGCTCCACGAACTCGAACTCTCTGTCGGCTGGCTCCACGTCTGCGGCGCTGCTGTTGCCAGCGGCTTGGAGAGGCGGGACGGTGCTGCTGTTGGCGTGCAGCCGGTTGCGGCGGGGGTGAGTGGAGTTTGCAACGCGAAGAGATCTCTACGGCGACGATCTGGTGGCCTGGAGGAGAAAGGGAGAGGATGGGGAAGAGAGAAGTTTTAAGAGAGAGAAAAATTATGAGAAAAAAAAAAAAAAAAAAAAAATCAAAATACTGGCAGTTGCTAGGAGATTTTTTCTTCCCTCCCCTAAATGTGAGGAGGGACATCTGGATGAAACTGGCAAAAGCAAAATGAAACAGAAACATTAACAAAGAGATGTACGGCAGATGTTTTGTGTACAGAAGTTGATGAAGCTCAAAATATGACCGTCACAAGGAGGTATTGTTTCAGCCTTTCGGGTTCCATGTTGATCCCAGAGCTATTGGAAATCCCTCCTCACTCAGCCTTCAGTTTATGACTGATTTGGTTGTTTTCATCTCCATTTGGCCTTAATTTAAGCAGCAGGGATGAAACTTGGTGGGCAATTTCTAAACAGAATTACAGAAGAGCTCGGTGGATTTTGTAGGTATTGAACTTTCACAAACAGCATGCGATATACCACGCCCAAACTGTTCCTTAACCATGCCTATTCAATTTCATGGCATTTGCTTGAATGGGAGACATCACAGGAAATGTGTACCAGGTTCTGTCTCATCTGCAGCCAAATTTGTACAAGTTAACACTTTTTAATGGCTTTACTGATTTATTTTTAATTATATTTCTCTTTCTGCATGTGTGTGTGTTTGTGTGTAGAGACAAGGAGAGATACAGTAATGTGATGCAGATGTCTGTAGTGCGAGGCAGCGGGAGGACTCCCTAAATCAAGCAGCAGCTGAAACATGATTTAGAAAAGAGGCAAAGAGAGCTCTTCACGTGTACATGAATGTATACAGGGATTACAAGGAGAAAGAAAAATGTTAGGACTCTCACCCCCTCGGTTTTATTTTTAACTACTTATGCTGCATTCCAGACAACTCAGAATTTGAAAATTTCCAACATTCCACTAGAAAAATGGAACGCCACTCAGTCAGGGTTATATAGTTGCACTTGGGAGACTCAGGGCAAATTCATCAAATGCGACTTCATGAAGAAGCAGCTGTCTAAAGTAACACAACAATGGCAGCGCTCATGGAAGCGCACATTGTTCACGGTAAACCATCAACAAAAAGACAATGCAAAGTACATTTGCCTGTATTTAAATGAGAAAATACTTACTATCATATAGTAAAACTTTTTTGATGTCAAAATATGTCCCGTGTTTTTTGTTTACGTGTGCCATCGTGCACCTGGAACGCTTGGACGTCCAAAGTTTGAAATTTAAACTGGAAAATTCCGACCACTGACTTTGACATGAACACAGCATAAGCCTAACTCTATAATAGCCATAAAGTGAAGACGGTTAATCATCTGGCGCCAACTTATCGGCAAATTTACTCTCCAGAACGACAGAAAAATTGCACATTGACAGCAGTGAAAAACAGTATCCTGTTTTGAGATCATCGTCATTTTTGTTTAGACAAAAAGTTGCTCACCTTGGTGTAAAAATGGAGTTGTGCAGGAAGTTTTCGAAGACTTTTCGGTAGGAGGCATCGGCGGCTTCGGCCTCCAGGTCTTCGACTGACTTGGGACAGGGGCAACAGGGGCCCTTGTCTGTCCCGTCGGGGTCTGGCTTAGTGGGTTTGGTGTCCTCTTCCTGGTCTCCCACACCGATGGCAGCAATCCTGATGGGAATCTTCAGCTCTGAAGGAGGAAGAAGAGGACAATTCATGACACGTGTACAAATTCAACAACTAGCAATAAAGCTAAATGAACAAGTTGTGTGTGTGTGTGTGTGTACCTTTAGAGCAGTAGTTGTGCTGATACAGTTCTCGGTCTTCAGCTTGTTGCTGCCATCTGACCAGGTAGTAAGTCTGGTTTCCATTTGGCGAGACAGGGGGTGACCAACGCACCACCAGCTGTGTAGAGGAGTTGGAGTACGCTCGCACATCCTGAGGCATGGAGGGTGCTGAAAGAGACAAATAACAAAATTTATTCTGATCTCAGCGTCACTATGCTGCAGCTCGATGCAGTAAACCTGATTTCTAAAAACTTGTAGGAAACGTTTTTCTCCCCCAGGCAGCGGTGCACAGTCTGCCAGTGCAGATATGATTCACTGACATCACGGCACTGCTACGACTTTACCGTGCAGCTGGATTTATTTAAAGCAGTCTTCCATTTCATCTAATTATATTATAGTTTTTGTAAATCAGTTTTCTCCATCTCTTTGACTTGCAGCTGTGTTTACTGAAACGGTCTTCCTCTCCATCTCCTTACACCATATTTGGATCACATCCAGAAAATCACACTCCTCGTCAAACAATCCCACGTCTGGTTGAGAAATAAGTAGCAACAATCGGTAACCTTAGTGACGTACGATGTGATGTTTACCTGACGGGCTGGTGCGGATGTAGACCACCTTGCTCTTGGCGCTTGGCATATGTTTGTCCTCCACCATGAGTGTGATCGCCTTCACAAATATGGCGTACTGCGTCCAGGGCTTCAGTCCTGACAGCAGGACTCCGGGGTCTGAGTCCTTGTCCGGCCTCAGCTCTACATCCACCATATTCCAGCTGTTGGAGCCGCAGCCGTCCTGCCCCTCGAACTCTGTGATGTTCTGGTACGGCCTGGACGGAAGACAGTCAAAGTCAGACGTTCATAATCAATCATTAACATTTTGGCTATGTTAACTACAGTTTTATTCAAATATATTATTGACTGTGAAAAAAAACAAAATGTGGTGTGATTCTCATGTATTCATAACTGATACACAGCAGTTTTGTTCTTGTGTTTACATATATTGCTGATGTAAACGAACCACAAACAAACACAAAAGTCTTTCAATCTGTTTTTATGCACATTTTCTGTATGCATATAAAAAAAGAACACTGTGGAAAGTCTGGAAATTTAAAAAAAAGTCAAAATATCTAAAAAAAAAAAAAAAAAAAAAAAAAAAAGATGTAACACATCAGATCTGTGTGAAGCAATGAGACTGTAAAACGTTCCTCAAATGAATACATGAAACAAAGAGAGATGCCATATTTCCATCATGCTTTCATAATTTTTGTTCGTTTGAGGTTTCACTGGGGCTCTTTAAATTACGTCATTGCACTGCGTCCTCTTCTTTTGCAATGTTTTAATGGAACCTGACTGGAGAATTTGCTCCAGCAGCCATTTATTTGGTGAGATCAACCTCTGATCTCACCACTATTGTAACAGTAGTGGACGCATTCGCATCTTTTTTGCAGTTTTTCTCGTGATATGCATTAAATTTGGAAGGAAACTTGGTTATTAATCAGTGAGATTTATTTGTTCTTTGGCCTATTTTAAGTCCTGTTAATCAATTTGTAATAGGGTTCTAATAGATCCTTGATTTTTGCCTTTAAACTAATTGATTGATTCGCTGGATGAATCACGTTCCAGCTCCCATCACTGCTACAACCAGCAGTACTCAGCCCGGGAGGCAGCGAACAACTGGATTGATTCTGGGGAACTTACGCCTCCTTGTAGTAGACAATAAAGCTGATGAGGTCTCTGTAGTCGGGGGGTCGGTAGCGCTGCCAGGTCAGTTTGATCCTCGTACTGCTGGTGCTGTTGGACTTAAACTTCAGGATAGTGCTTTCACCTGGGGAGACAATGAATGAGGGAGTCAACGGCAGAGTTCAAATCAAAGTACTTCAATATGTTTCTGTTGAATTGTGCAACAACAGGGTGCTGCAGAGATGTAGTTTTTAGCTCCCTCCACAAATAGCCAATGGGATTTTTCCATTGAATTTCGGATTAGTGCAGACAATAAGCTCTTGGCAAACAAATGTTTATGATACTTGCAAGTTTTTCACAAATGAACACCACTTTTACGATTTTGAGGTGTATATGCAATCGCCAGAGGTAAAAAGCTAACTTCAGGCTACAAACAAACCAGACCACTGTCACATAACTCAGCGTCACCCCCCACCAAGTGACTTGTGTTCAATGTGGTGACGTTTATGGTCCACAACAACCCTGTAGTCTTATTTAGCCACTTGTTAGCAATCACCTTTTTTAAGCCACTATGAGCTTCTAAATTAATTGTTGGGGAGTATTTAGTGACACATTTTATGTCATAAAACATAACATGAAAGTCTTTTCAGCTTCTGTTAACCACAGATCCATTTTAAGGCAAATAAAGAAAAACAAAAAACTGACTTTAAGATGAGGGAACAGAAGGGCTACTATGCTAACTCATTTCCGGGTTTCAGGAGTCACTCCTGCAGCACTGTATTAATCTTGTTGATGGAGTAAGTGCAGTAAATAGTGACACGTGGTGCAGAAAAACATCAGGATCAGAGGAGGCGTTTGCAAACTGGTAGTAAACTAGAGTAACTCCTGCACATGCACTGGACATAGCAATTTAAATTTCTGTGGTTTTCTGACTGAAGCTCATGTGACCCTTACAGCTGGCTCGGTCGCCGTTGTTTCGGAAATCTGTCTCGTCGAAGCGGCCCTGGATGCCCGTCTTCTCCCACATCTTGCGGATCTCGGACATGCAGAGCTTCGGGTTGGCTCTGAAGAACAGTTTCCCTGTCTTGATGGTGAGGTTGTGCTGCTTCCAGTCCCACAGATACTGGAGCTGCTGGTTGTCAAATGCCGAGAAGGCGTACATGCTAGAGGGCAGAAAAAAGAGAGGATGAGTGAATAATAGTCAACAATGTGCTTTGTGATTGTACTTTCAATGTATAATGTTTCAATGTTGTGTGTATTGTGATTCATGTGAAGCTGAAAGCAGACAATGTTTTATTTTCAGTGCAGTGCAGTACAGGAGTCAAACGTACATAGAAAAAGACTCCTGTGTGCCTGCTAGTACTGTTCTATAGGGGGAAGCTATGCTAACTACATAGGCAGAAGCAGCGTTCTTTAGTCTTCTCAGATGTCCATGTTCATCTGGTGGTTTAATGACCCAGTTAAACAGCAGGGAGACAGGATTCCTGATTGATGAAACTCTAGGCTGGAAGAATTTTGTTTGTTTGCATAAAAAAATGTCCAAATCTGTCGGCATGATCTGCAAATTTCAAAGTTTGGTTCATCAATAGTTCTTAATTGTGGTTTAATTTAGCCTCATCTCATACATCGCAATATCATTTGGGGAGCTTCTCATCCCACCCATCTCTGTGAGCTTTATATTTTGCACAGCATGTTTTTCAGCTTTGCTACATTTTGCTATCAATTTTCAACACAAAGACATGACTAACTTGTGTCTTTATTTGCAAAATTCTGCATCAGCCTGCTTCACTTCTAGGGCCGCAACGAACGATTACTTCCCTAGTCGATTAATCAGTCGATTATTTTCTCGATTAATAGTTGTTTGTTTTAAAATATCAAAAAGTTGTGAAAAATGTCAATCATTGTTTCCCAAAGCCCAAGATGACATCCTCAAATGTCATTTTACTCACAAAGAGCTTACTGTCATAGAGGAGTAAAGAAACCAAAATATTATTAATATTCACATTTAAGGAGCTGAAATCAGAAAATTTTGACTTTTTTTTAGTGGCCTTTAGTGGTAGCTCAGTTGGTAGAGTGTTCGTCCCATGTACTGAGGCTGTGAGTCCTCTGCAGTGGCTCTGGGTTTGACTCACGCCTGTGGCCCTTTGCTGCATGTCATTCCCCGACTCTTTCCCCCGTTCCTGTCATATCTTCAGCTGCCAAGCCCCCAAAAAATAAACTGCAGTTAGCGATTAATTTAACAATCGGTTAGGCGATTAATTGTTGCAGCTCTATTCACCTCCCATGTCTTGTAAGGTATTTTTCCTTCCTACCTGTGATGTACTTAACTGTTACAGGAGACATGCCATACGGCTACACCTCCCAATGTTACGTTTTCTGTCAGTCCTCCATTAGATACAAGGGACTCAGTTATGGAACAGTTAAATTCAAATTACATTTCAGTGAATTTCAAGAATTTCAAATACAGGCTTAGTACATGTGTGATAAACCACACTATTGCGCAAGAAGTTCACTAAACACAACTGTGCTTTCTATACCCTTGCACACTAACACTTGCTTCTTTGCTTAGTTTTGTGGTTTACATGACTTGTGTGTTTGCCTATTTGCCTATATTTAATGGAGGAGAGGAGAGGAGAAGAAGGAGAAGGAGAAGGAGAAGGAGAAGGAGAAGGAGAAGGAGAAGGAGGTGTAGTTTTTATGAGTCACTGGGTAACACCCAGACATTCAGGAATGACTGTAATGCAGGCCTTGGGACTGTAATTCCTGTGAACTCAAGGAGAAACAGACGGAGGAGGGAGTGAAGGCCTCCCCGTGACCCTGACAGAACCTTTCCTTGGACTGTTAGAAGTTATGCTGCATTCAAGGCCTCATAAAAACAGGACATCTGCCGCTGGCTTTAGTCAGTATGTTTACCTTTCCAGTAAAGAAGAGAGACAGAAGTGTTTTTTTGTTTTTTTTTCTCTCAGTGATGATATTACAGTTACCAACCCAAAACAAGTAAGTCTGCCCTACATAAAATACTTTCCAGTCTGCACCTTCACAGTCAAAACATCCTTTCCATTTCTCGCCACCCTGCCAGCATTTCAGAGATGACCTCAACTAACCACATCAGACCACCAACACTGCACAATTATCTTGCTTGATTACTACAACTGTTACAGCAGCAGGCAAATCGAGAATGAAAAAGGGACATGTCGCAACAAAATACACTTTTCTCCAACTGTTTTGTTCAGGCTGCTGATATGGTCACAAAACAAAACTCATATTGCCATTTTAACAGATATTACAATATGTGATTCCCAATCAGTCAGAATGATCATTTTTGCATCACAGTTTCCATTTGAACTGAACTTAACATGTTTTTCTTAGTCTAGAGAGTACAATTTTTTTTAACGACTTTTTTGAAAAACTGCAGCTTCTGCAATTTGGATATTGTGCTTGGCCTTTTAAGAATATCGATAATATACTGAATATTTGTGCAGCCGTACTCCAGTCTATTTGCTATAGAGCGGAGTACTAGTCACTACAATAAACTACTATTCAGGAGAATCCTCTATAGTAAAAGATACTTCAAGAGAAACACCAACCAACATCAGCTCCGACTGCGAGTTGTTGGGGCTAAAACTGGGATTTTGTGTGTTTGTGCCTGCGGTTAAATGTTGCGTGTGATTTGCGTGTGGTCCTACTCGTCCAGAAGGTCTTCTCCATCGATGTATCTGAGGCTGCGAAGGAAGGCCAGGGAGCTCAGAGTGTGGGAGTGTCTGATCCGCACATAACCGGTCACCCTCTGGATCAAACCTGTGAAGCTCTCCAGCTCTGCCACCATGTTGTCTAAACACACACAAACACATTCAGGTTATTACTTATATTACACCAGATTTATTAGCCTATTTATGTATTTATACTTTCTTTTTGATATTTCACTTAAAGCCGTTAAAGCCGCCCCTTTCTCTGCTGCCTCGTATCATTTTGCTGAGCACACACATTTTGCTGGACTTGAAGCGGAACGTTAAGGTCGTCAGCTGTTGCAATTGTTAGGTCTGACTCACATGTAAGAAAGCAGTTCCTCCAGGATTTTGCTTTTGAGTTTTTTTGGGGGGATTGCTGCAACCTAAAATGCCTGATTTCCATGCAGCTTTTCTAAAAAGTTGCGATGCATGTCGCGATGTTTTTAGGCAACTTGTGCAATGACTTTGCAGGAACAAGTGAAAAGTTCTGACTGTTCAATGTAACATTACTGCAAAAGCTCATTATCTCACAAATTTAAACAAAATCTGCCCTCTGGGGGAAATTCCACAAAGAAGCAAAATCTGTTTGGAGCTCAAACTCAGTCAAAACTGCACAAAAAGATAAAATATAAAGTGAAGTGAGCCAATAACAATGATAAAACCTTGTGTTCTGTTCAGTACCTGTGACAAATTTAAAATAATAAAACATCAAGTCAGTTTATTGAGACATATATGCATGACGTTTGCAAGGGGGACTGCTATGAGTAAAATCTGTGGAAATGTTGCGGAGTTTAGACAAAATTGCAAGGCTGTGTGGAATTCAAAGGGATTGGACCCGGTTAACTCTGACTGATTGTTCCATTTAGACAGAGTCCAGTTTTAAAAAGTTTGAAATGAACCCTTCAGTTAAGTTTTACTTGTGATAATCATAAAAGTAGTTATTTCAATCAAAATTAAAATGAAATCACATGTTTCCTAATGCAGCCTTAACTGCTCTCTTGCTCTCATTCTTTTTTTCTTTTCTGGAATTCTGGAAATCTGAAAGTTTATTTCATGCTATTTATGACTTGTAGAACTCTCTAGAGTTTGACATCTTTTCTTTTGGATGTGTTTTACTGAAAAATCACTTCATTAAATCCCAATTAAACAGCTATTTCTTTCTCCTACATTCATCTTACTCCTACTTATCCCTACTCAGCCCCTCTTCATCATCCTACTATGTGTATTCATGATTTTTCAGGCACACACCTGGAAATTACACATTCCCAGACTTTCCAAACTTTTTTAAAAGCTCTGGTCTAGACTAATCTTGACATCATTTCTGCTTTGTAAAAAAAAACACTTTTCAGTGAAACACAAAATTGCTTTGGTGTCCAGGGGTGTTGTAAAGAACCGGTTGACTTTTCCAGACTGGGAAATCTGGGACAAACGCCTTATGGGGCTCCTGGTGTCATCAGTCATGGTTTAACAGCATGCAACTAACAAAATGGTTTAAATCTTTGTAGTAAAGGTAGTGTAGAAGTGTTAGTATTAACTGTTGCGTTGCTGTGGCACGCTGCGGTACTTACGGCCTCTGCGGATGTTGATGTGCAGGTTGCCTTTGATAACAGTGCAGCCTTTGAGAGACTGAGCGGCATCCATGGAGTCGATGACCTTCTCATCGCACACTTTATCACACAGACCATCACAGGCTGTACAGAACATACTGGAGACAGACAGACAGAGAGATAGGGAGAGACAGGAGACAGTAAATGTACTGTCATTTTATTGACGTACATTCATTCTCTGAACCCTTGTAGCTCTGCCCTGACCTTTAATCTTTTATTTCCGCCCCTTAAAAATTTTATGCCAGTGTCTGGCAGAACCGGCTAAATGATGTCTCGGAGAGATTCCGAGATTTAACTGGAGATTTTGTGGGTTTATAATGTGACAAAGGATGGACGGTTGCCTCTAAACTAACTGCCCTTTATTGTAGCTGTTGTATTATATTCAGTTTTTTAGCCCTGATGAAACTGTAGAATGGAAACTAATAGCAGGGTGTGGAATCAGTACCAAGGTCAGGCCAACAATAAGAGTACCTCCACCCAGGCTCCGTTTCAGCCTGTGTCTGGGTGGATCGCAGCTTACCTGTTGGGTGCGGTGCGCGTGTACCCAGACGGGCATTCAGGCATGCACTCCCCGCCGTGGATGATGAAGCTGTCAAAGTCAGGGAGGTGGACTTTGGAGCAGAGCTCGGCACTGATGCAGCGCCAGCCCTCAAACTTGTAGGTGCCCGGAGGGCAGTCGGCCACGCAGCGTCCTTGGTAGTAGTAATGCACGCACGCCGCGCATGCCGTGTCGCTACCAGGGACCGTGCAGCTGCCCAGGCACTGAGGGTGGCAGCACTCGCCGTCCGCTGTGCACGCTCGCCGCACACACTTCTCTGGGCACTCTGGTGAGAAGACAGAGAGGAGAAGTATTAAACCTACGCAGATGAATAAAACATTGATTATTCCAGGTAACAACATACATTTTTTCTAAAACTCAACTGACATAAAGATGCATCAAGACGTCCATCAAAAGCTATGATGATTACTCATACTAGACATGCCTGTTATTTTGCCCCTAATCCCTACCTGCAAGCAATCTGACAGCTGAAAAACTGGTTCCTGCACCTTTTCTAAAGTCAAATTTAAAGTTTTTTCTAGAATTCTCAACATGCATTTTCAAGCTTTTCCAGAACCTTACAGCTGTGGTAAATTAAAGGGCTGCAACTAATGATTATTTTCATCATCGATCAACCTGTTGATTATCTTCTCAATTAATAATTAATAGTTTTTTTTCCATAAAATGTCAGAAAATGGTGAAAAATGTTGATCACTGTTTTCCAAAGCCCAAAATGATGTCCTCAAATGTCTTGTTACGTCAAAAATACAAAAATATTCAGTTTACTGTCAAGGAGGAGTAACGAAACCAGAAAATATTCACATTTGACAAGCTAAAAACTTTAAATTTTGACATTTTTTCTTTACAACTCAAAACAATTAATCAATAATCAAAATAGCTGGCGATTAATTTAAGAACTGTTTAATGATCAATTAATCGTTGCAGCTCTAGTAAATTACATACTTCTATACATATACTCAAAATTCTTATTTCATTTCATCATCACACTGAATGTTATTGTGCTTCAAACAACATCCAACAAACATCCTATACAACCTGGCTGACCCATATTTTATTTCTTTATCTAAAAAGTGAACTATTCAGTCAAGTAACGATTATAAAAGTAATGTAATAATTTCTCACACACACACACGCACTACAGATATTACCTAGACTGTACTTATTAGCCTATTTATGTATTTATACCTTCTTTTTGATTTTTCACTCAAAGCTGCAGCAGACAGTTTGAACATACACAATGCAAAAGCATCGGCCTCTATCACTGCTGCCTCACCCGCTATGCGTGCAGACTTTGCTGGGCTTAGAGCGGAACGTCAAGGTTCTCAACCGTTGTAATTGTGATTGCAAATGCCTTGTTCCAAGGAGAACAATACTGCACTCTGTTCTATGTGTGAGTGCTCTGTGCAACCTTTGCAAAAAAAAAAAAACTCATTATCACACAAATTCTAACACAAATCTGCTTTTTTTGTGAATCAAGAAATGTACTGTGAGAAGCTCTCCACTAGGAAATACATCTATACCAGAGCTTTTCTTTAAAGGAGTAACTTGACATTTTGGGAGACAGGCTACATTTATTTATTTTTGCTAACAGTTAGATGGAAAGATTGATACTGCGCTCATGTCTGCACAGTCAATGTAAAGCTATACCCAGTGGCATTTAGCCTAGCTTAGCGCAAAGACCTGAAACAGGGGGAAACAGCTAGAGTTTGGCTAAACATGTCCTAAGGAAACAAAACCCAAAATGTCGTCTCACTTTTTGTGAATTCAACAGGAGAGATATAGGCCTACCATACTGTATAAACACATTAAATACGTTTCCCAAAAGTTCAAACTATTCTTTTAAAGGTTTCCTATAATGTTTTGTATCCTGTGAGATTCTACATTATATAAAGAGGAGTGTCAGTCTTGATCTAGACCAACTTCTCATCAACAGAATGAACAACAGATTTAAAGGACTAGTATGTAGGATTTAGTGGCATCTAGCGGTGAGTTTGCAGACTGCAAACAGCTTATGTCACTCTCCTCCTGTCCTCCAAGCATGTAGGACAGGGGTCAGCAACCTTTACTATCAATATAGACATTTTTGGCCAATTAAAGAAAAAAAATCTGTCTGGAGTTGCAGCTATTAAATTCTCTATTTCACTTTGATGTTTTTCCTTTTTTTTGGATTTGGCGTTGCTAGCCTAAGGAGACTAAAACTAGCCACCAGCAAATTTTAGAGAAAAAGATGCTGAGCTGTACACACAGACTATGACGCACAGTTTAGTTATAAGCTACACATTTTACAACTGGAGAATGTTCTAAAGAATCACTTTAGGCCTGCAATGATGATGAATGAAAATTAAAATGTTAAAAAACAACCATTATTCTCTTCTATTTAACTTTTTGACAAGGCCACAGGAAGCCACTTCAAAAGAGCTGCACGTGGCTCCGGAGTGGCAGGTTGCTGATCCTGTTGTAGGAGAGCCTACAGGGGCTGTTTGGTTTGTCCATTCTGGGCTACCGTACAAAAGTGGTGGTGCAAGATGCAATAGGTAAGGAAAAACAAAAACAATTCTTATTTTCAGGTGATTATACACTGATGAAATCATAGTTATGAATATTATATTCAATTTCTGACAAATTCTACCAATAAAGACCTATAAATCTTATACACTGGACTTTTACCTGTTCAACATTTTATGGTATATCTGTAAAATGTCAAATGTCACCACTGAGCATTAGGATACAGCTCTGGTGTGATAACAGAATGCACTGTGGTGTTAGCTGCCATATACGTAGAGAATAGTGGATAATGGTACAAAACATTTGGACCAGGCACTGAAAAAGACCCTGACTAGCAACAACCTGATTTTGCACAAGGCATCACAAACAATACCTGCCCAAATCCACACCTAGCAACTGACAAACACAAATTTCCCCCACAGTACAGGGCAACTTCCCTACTTCAACAAACGTCAGAGTCATACAAATGAACACAAGCAGTCAGTCCTCAGCCTGAATTAGGCTCTGGCATGACGCTGCTGGCTTCGGTCCTGAACAAATGATTTGCATTTAGTGGAGAGTGACTGACAACACACATGCAGACGCACGCACCAACACACACATTATCTCTCTGAACCCAGATTAGAGCTTGTAAAAGACTAAAAACAGGCACCCATGAGGAAGGCGTGCAGGCTGCTTCAAATCCGACTGACAACTTTGTGTGCATGCTTCTTTTGTTTAAAACACCCGACTGACAAATCCATACCCAATAAACAACCTGTCAGGGCTTTTGTCTAACACAGTTGTTTGCTGGGTGGGCTGGTGTTGAGCCCAGTAGTGCTGTGTGGAGTTCATCCCAGATCCACAGTGACAAAAGCCTCTCCAGTCCGGGTTTTCCACCGAGCACCGCTACAAATAACTCCTCCAGTTGCTGTGGTGTCCCTCTAAATAAGAGGATATTGTAACTGATGACAGGGAAAACTGATTGAGGAGCTCCAGCAAGAAAACACTGACTGACCTATGTACAGTATAGAAAGGAGGCGCCACATCTCGTGGTGGCCCTTGTCACTACAGCGGGGGGGTTTAAATCAGGCGTGACAGAGGGAAATCAAACACTAAAGCCGCTCTTTTCACTAGTCGACACACAGCTTCATCATTACTGTTAAGCACCAACTTTTAAAGGGATACTCTGGATCATTTAATGTGGATTTTATGAGGTATAGATAGATAGATGGATAGTGAGTGTATTTGCTACAGTAGATGCCAGTCAGCACATCCCCAGTTTGAGCAGAGAGGAGTACCAGTAAGGAAGCTAAGCAAGGTACTGGCAGACAGCATATCCAAGATATTTTCACTGCCTTACCTTACCGTCAGACAGCCTTTTCTGACAGGAAACCGACATTATATAAGCCAAATGTCGTTCTCTCCAAACCAACCAAACTCTGTAGGCGAAATCAGTCATTTTTACATCGCAGAACATGAAGGCTGCAGGTCTACCGCTGCCTCGATCTGTTAGTTTGTTTGTGTTACTGTGTCGCTTTGGTGTTCTAAAAAGGATGGTTCGGATTAATCAAAGTCACATATAACACAAACAAATGAACAGATCGATGCAGTGGTAGACCAGCAACTCCCGTGTTCTGCGAGGTAAAATGACTGATTTCACCTACGGAGTTTGGTTGGATTGGAGAGAGCAGCAGTTTCCCATCGGACAAGACTGTCTGCTGGCAGAGTAAAGCTGTGAAAATGTTCTAAATGTAACATGCGCAAACTGATTTTGTTTTTGTTTTTTCCAGTGGACCTTTATTCAAGTGGCTTAAGTGCCTTTTATTGCTGACCCTGTCCACAAGTAGGAAGTCCATTGCTTAGCTCCCATGCTGGAGCCCCTCTCTGTTTCTCCTAACTGGAGGTGTACCAACCAGCATCTACTGTAGGTAATAGACTGACTATCGATACGTACCTCATACAACCTCACATCAAATAATCCGACTATCCCTTTAACGCAGCTTTACTGACAGTAAACATGGTTCAACATGACAGTACAAACAGAGACAGAAGCGGATTGGTTCAAACTCACTCTACTCTACAGAGAGAAACGTTGTGGAGCTTCAAAGCACAGAGACGGCCTGCCACAGAAACAAACACTAATTGCTATGGAAACACTTGAAATCACCGCTTGAAATTATTTGTGTGTTGCTGAGCATGTGTCCTGTAAGCCATAAACAATAAGGACGGGGATATCTGGACCAGAAACAACCAGATGAACAGAAAAACTGTAATTTTGATTGTGTCATCCCCTTCGGTTAGCCAGGGGCTGTGTTTAAACAGAAACCAAACAAAGTCAAGTTATGGGAAATGATGAGCTGTTTATAGGATGCTGAGTGATAAAACACTGAAACACGTTTCAACATGTTGCCTCCGCGTCTCTGTTGAGCTAACTGAAAACACCAGGCCAGAGGACATGCCTACCGCTACTCCTCTTATTTATACGCCACTGATTTATCCATCGAGTCTCCAGAAACAATGTTTCAGGCAAGACATTTGCAGCTTGTACTCGCTTTATTACTGTGTTCCGGTGCTGAAAGAGCTGGACGCTAACTCTAAGTGTCCAAAAAAAAAAAACAAAAAAAAAAAAAACAGATGTCAAATTGGAGTAGGAAGTCATTTTTGGGGCCTGAAACACAACAGAAAGGTTCCAACCATCTGCTTGATCTTTTACCTCTTGAACTTGGCTCTCAACACATCAGGAAGTGTGCTTTTGGGAGAAGTGCCTGCCATAAAAACCACAGTCGTCAGCACGACGTCTCATATGGACATCCATCAGGCACCTGAAGCTTGCAACCAAGGGGTTAAGACTTTATTCATATAATTTACGAACACCACTGCACACTGGAAAAGTGTGAGATAGGATAAGATGTCTCAGAACAGAGGTTCACAACATTTTCCTTTCAGGGACCCCTTTTCTATCATTGAGTAAACTGATGACCCCTGACTACAGGACATATTTTATCAATATTTCATATTACATTCAATGTGATAATGCTAACAATACAGAAAATAACTGAACTGTACGATTAACTGAAACAGTGAACACAATGACTGCAGGATGTTTGTGTAAAATGAGTGATTTGGATGAATTTTGAGCTGGTCATTTCTTGTGAATATTGCATCACAGATGAGCTTTCCAGATATTTTTAGGAACTTTTCATATATTATGTTTTTTTCCCATTTTTAGCAATCATACACACTTAGTAGGTTTTGTTTTGACAAATTCAGTGTTTTCTTCTCCCTGATGCTTGTCCATTGTTCTATTAGCTCTTTGGTCATTAACTATGTACTTTTTTAATGCAGGATGAGGCTTTTAGCAGAGAGTGAAGACTCAGTGCATAGAGCGTGTGTTCAAGTCTTCACCGTGCTTTTATCCTGTGAGATTTATTTTATGTCTTAAAGGGATAGTTCACCCAAAAATGAAAATTCAGTCATTATCTTCTCACCCTCATGCTGATTAAAGGTCAGGTTTATTTTGTTCGTCCACAAAACACTGCTGGAGTTTCACAGGAAAACAGTGTTGCAGAATCTCCCAGGCAACGGTGACCAGTTTTCAAACATAAAAAAACAACTGGAAAAAAACATAAATTCCTCCACACTGCTTGTCTGGCATAATCCAAGTGTCCTAAAGTCCTAACATGCTGTTTACACACCATCACAACACACACACACACAGTGTGCATGTTCACCTGAATGGGGTTCCAAGCTAAGGATCGACAGAGAAGATTCAAGCTAAAAAAATATTGTTTTAGTCAACTTGGCATTTGGGGGCTTTAAGAGACTTGGAATACACCAGATGAGCAATATGGAGGCATTTCATGTTTTTATTGTGTCCTTTTCTGATGTGTGGAAACTAGTCCAGCAGTGTTTTGTGGACTAAAAAACTAGGTGAGTGGATAATGACTGAATTTTCATTTTTGGGTGAACTATCCCTTTTAATAATAATCTAAATTTTAAAAATTACATTTTCTATTTCTGTTTTAGTTTTCTTCACAGAAATGAATGAAATGAAATGCTGAAATATAGGCCTACTATACTATTATAATTTAATTTCTAGAAGGCCTTGCAACATAAACATTCTACAATACATTTTTTAAAGGTTATTAAACAGCCTCAGTTTAAAGGTGATGCTCTCTCTATGACCTAAATAAGCAAACCAGACTATCAGCAAGAAGACTGGCTATTTGTAGTTATTCTTAATGGCTGCAATCAAGTCAGATTCTTCTTTGAATCAGATGAAATTATTTATGGCATGCAGACCATAAGAGACTGCATTAACATTATCCTAAGCAAAGTTAAGTTAGTAACACATAAGCCAGTTGAAAAGGTGCAGGAGGAGATTTTTCTTTAGATTATTTTATTTTTGTTGTTATATTTTGGGGTTATGGTGGAGGAAACACTGCCAACTTTGTCCAAAGGGGTCTCCAAAATGAACACAGTATCAAAGCTGCTTGTAACAGCGTTAAAATCAACAAATTGACTAGTCACTGCAGCTCCAACAAATTATAATAAAATGTATCTATATAGCATTTTAATATGATACATTTAATAACTTTGAAAGTACAAGCAGTTAGAATGAAGCCCAATCACTGGCCTGCAATCATGGAAAAGTATGGTTTGACATGAATATAAATTTCATTTTATGGTTTACGAGCTACCAAAGCAGAGATACAGAGGTGTCTGTTTCATGGTGAATTTATGTTTGTCATCACACTGAACTACTTGGTTTGTACATGGAGTACAGCCTCTGTTTGGCTGAATAAATGAAACTGACAATAACCAGATACAAAATGCCTCAATTAGTCAAACCAATCCAACACACCTGCTATGGAAACTGCACTGTTAACTGAATAACTAAACACTCTCAGGCCTATGTGTTGCCAGGTGCTTTAAGCCCACTGATCAGTTGTTCATTTTTCCATTCACAAAAAGTAACTTCCTCTTCAGTGGCATCTGAATTCAGGACGTGGGAGAGCTCTACTGTCCTTCCCACATGACAACAAAATCATCATCAGGCAGTGCCCATTAGATAACCTTCCAGCCCGCCTCCTGACTGACACGGAAGCCAATCAGAACCTTCAGACTGTGTGGTCCCACCAACCATTCAGCAGGCTGTTTGTGCTCAGCGGGAGGGAACCAGTGCTGCGTGTCTCTGGCACAGAATGTTCTTTTTCTGCTCCGAGCCCCCACCACCCCGACTCCCACCTCGCCCTCTGACCTCTGAGATGGGGCGATGGGAGCAGTGCTGGAAAGGTGTAATTTTGCGATGCGATAATGTACGGCCCCGGGCCTGCAAACAGAGGAAGCTGAGGGAGAGGAAGGAGATAATCTGCGCCTCAAGTTTGCCTCAGGTTGGAGCTGTTAGTCTGTGGCCTCCTGAACACACTGACTGACCAGCACGGGGGTGAACGGTGGCGGAGGGTGGATGGGTGCATACAGTGTACATCAGCATTCCACCGGACATCTGCAAAATAATAGATCCCAGCTTTTACCCTCTGTACTGCACTTTCAGAGACAGGTTGATGCAGAGCTGCAGCACAAGGGGAGGAGGTGGAGAAGTAGGAGGAAGGAGGAAGGGGTAGAGGAGGAGAATGAGAAGGAGGAAATGTACAAGTGAATAAACTACAGAAGAGGACATGGAGGAGGAAGGGATTTAAAGATGGAGATATGGGGGTGGTAGAGGAAACTAAAAACACCATTTAACATATCACGTCTTTTGAAAGCTACACACACGCAGAGTTGGCAGGACTGCCAGCTGGGGGAGCCAGACAACACACACCAACACAAATAGAACTAAGCTGGTGGTGAACAGAAAGTGTAACTGAAATGATGATATGAACTGAACTCAATCACTTAAAAACGTCAGGTCCTCTATATAAAATCAGGTCTTCACATTAATGGATTTGTCACTTCTATTATTCTTTGTTGTACTTTGATTCTGGGGATAATCATGCTTGAAGTTTTAGACATACAGTTACCATAATGCTTTGAAAGAATAATCTTGCCATGGAGTTAGCTTGTTAGCTGTGGGCACAACTTGAGCCTTGTTTTTTTAAGCCTATATTTGCTCACGTTTTGCCAAACTGAAAATAGCTATTAGCAGTTCTATTAGCAGAAATCTGCCCATGGATGTACAGATAACTGTTACTGGGTTATTTTTATGCTGAGGAAAACTCTCAGGCAAGTGCTGGATATATACAGAACCAGCTTTTTTAAAATTATTTCTAAGCAGATTTATGAGCGTTTATGTGTGATGAACATAGCATATTCTATCCTCAACATTTAGTGGAGGAGTGAAACTGTCAGCTGACCAATCATTTGGACTGCCTGGTGTGTGGTGAAGTGCAGCTGGTGAACATCAAGCATCTCTTCCAGTAAAGGAGGCCAAAATCTCACACTGTTTAATGGAGGGAGTTCTGTGTAATCCTTCAGTCTACGTGGGTTATTACTTCTTGTGCCTTTGCTTCAGTATGAATTTATTAGAAGATTAAGGGGTTAAAGTTAGTGTCAGTAGTTATGGAGTTGCTGGTGTCCACGCAGTAAAACAGTCCACCTTTCCTGTTCTTCCATTACGCAGCAGATAAGGACCGCTGCTGGGGGTCAAATAGCCCAGCAAACAGAAATACCAGCCCAGCAGGAAGGTATGCTGGGAAACTCGCACCAGCCTCGAGCCAAACAGCGGGAAAAAGCCTGGGTTGTTACTTCTAAACTATCTACAGTCTAATCATAGCAGCCACATAGAATCAAATAGGACTCCAGAGCCATAAATGACTCTAAAAATCTTACTGGGTGGTTGGCAGGTGGACTGTGTTTTCTCTCCAGCTTGATCAGCTGATCAACAAAGAATTAAAAGCCTTTCTAATTGTTAATCCTTGTTTTCAGCCCCCATCGTCGGGGTGATAGGAACAGGATGTCCCACACAGACACACAGTTGCTGTGATGATGACGCTCCAGGCTTTAGCGCTGTATACTACTGAGCAGCACAGCACAACAATAACAGGCAAAGACAGATGTCTAGACTGATGACAGCACAGTTGATTCAAAAACACAGATAGAGATCTGTACTAGTTTTCGATTCCAGCAGCACCGGCCAGAAATCCATCGCTTAATATTTCATATGTAGGTTCAACCAACAAGTTACGTCGTGAGGAAACATGATTCTTAAGCAGCCTTCTTCTTTTTAATCATAGACCAATAAATAGATTCATCTACAATCTCTGCTTTAAGACTGGGCAAACAGTACTTTTTAATCACTTTATTATTTTACACGATCCATGATTTTAACAGAAAAAAAAAAATCAAAAACTGTAACACTTTCTTTGAAATGTAATGATTGCAATATGAATTTAAATCTGACTTTTCAGTGTTTACTGAAGAGATGAGCCAAACACTAAGGATTTGTTCCCATGAAATATAAATAATATAGAGAAAAAAAGATTTTCAGTTTCTTGTTATTGTCAAGGTTTTACAGGATCAAAACATTCAAACGTGTCGTTTTGGGCTTTATAAATAACTTGACTTGATTAGGAAGTTAGATGGAAATGTCTACAGTCAATATTGGGATTGTGATGCTTTTTTTCCATTAATTGTGCTGCCCTGGTGACAAAGACTGCCAGGAACAGGCCCCTGGGGCTCCCTGAACTTCCTGTATGCTTTGATTTTGTAATTACCAGCCCCAGTATGGCAGGGCTGCACCATTATATCTAAAATGACAATGCAGATAATGCTCCAATATGTTACAAAAATAATTACTAATCAACGACTGATCTGTATCATCTAAATTAGATTTAACATCCCCTTTTCTAACTACAGGATTTGTTCCAAATAAAATGTTTTAGTAATGTCAATATTAAATGATTTCTGAATGCAGAAGCTAAAACCACTTTATACAACTATTTATATACAGTATATTTATGAGAGATGATGGTGTCATGACTGTGCTGTCATTGCAGGAACTGAACAATATGGATGAGATAAACATTGACCACCAGAACAGAACAACACAACAGCCAAACAGAAGTATTTTGCAGCAGATATCTGTTAATTCTCCCATCCACTGCCTGGAAGTAAATATTAAAGAAAAATACAGATGCACTCCAAATGTAATTCAAACCGAAAATGAATAAACTAACCACTCACCACTACCATAAAAATACCACACAACACATGACTGCCTCTGTTACTACTGACCAGCAGACAAGAGAATATTGATCTGCACCATTTCATTCATCAACATCCAGCCTCATTCACTTTATGTGCACTACAGCTTTCATTCTCAGCCTGAACTGGGGCTGCACCATTTGGTAAAAAAAAGTCATATTGCCATGATTTTGACAGAACTTTCGATTGCAATATATGATACAATTAGTGGAAATGATCAGTTCTGGATTACAATTAAGTATTAAAATTGTGATGATGTGATATTTATTGAGGTCTGTAACATACACTAGACCTGGGCGATAGAGCTGAAAAACCTATCACGATAGTGAAGTTTCATATTATTCGATATCGATAATTATTGATCATGCAGGTTGTGACTAACTACATGTTGCGCAGTCGAGGGATTGGAAGCAGTTAAGGGGATAAAATGAGCGAAAATCACAATATCTTTGACCAAGAACCTTGATATTGTGACAATATTGTACAGATGACTATTGGTGCTTTCACAAAATATGAGCTTTTTTGATAAATAATTATCAGTAATGAAAATTTTATCATTTTACTGCAATGCAGCCTTTAAAACCAGGAAAAGACAACAGTTATACCACATCACGACAGAACGATATGCAAAATCTATCACAATATCCACTCTCTTATCACGATACAATATAATATTGATATATTACCCAGCTCTAACATACACACATTTTCTTTCATCTGGAGAACAAGGTCAGGTCATCTATGCAGCACTACAGTACCTCATTATGATGCTGTTTTCTCACACATTTTTCCTTTTTCAGAAAATTCATGATGAACACAGATGACCTGTCATCATGTCAGTTGTGTTATTTTAAGCTCTAGGAAGAAAGCAAAACAGATTTAACCTTGAATGATTGAACATTTGGTGCTGACCCATCAAAATACAGCTAAAGGTTCTGTGTTTGGAAAAAAAATATATAATAAAAAGAAACAGCAGTATTGCACAATTGTGTCATTTTGTGGACTGTGTTTCTTCTTGCGAGTAGAATATTTGTTTTATAGTTTGAGCATGATGGGTTTTTTTGTTCGGATGGACAGCGCTATAAACAGATTAGGGCTGCAAGTAATGATTATTTTTATGGTCGATTAATCTGACGATTATTTTCTCAATTAATCAATTAACAGTTGTTTGTTTTAAAATGTCAGAAAATGGTTAAAAATGCTAATCGGTGTTTCCCAAAGCCCAAGATGACACCCTCAAATGTCTTGTCCACAACCTAATAATATTCAGTTTACTTGCATAAAGGAGCAAAGAAACCAGAAAATGTTCACCTTTAAGAAGCTGAAATCAGACTTTTCTTTCTTAAAAAATGTACTAACCGATTAACTGACTGCCAAAATAGTTGGCAATTAATTTAATGATTGATTAATGATTGATTAATCGTTGCAGCCTTACAACAGATACTCAAGGTTGCACTATCGATATCTGTATTGGATGTGAAAAAAATGGTATCAAGCCATCCCTAATGTCAACCCTTGACCCTCTGGGATAAGCTGGTAGAGCGAGTGGTCCAATCTACGTACACTCCATGCCCTCCCAGTGAGTTCCAGTACTCAGGCTGAACTGGGTAATAAATAGCACCAGGGCAATATGCTCAAACTGAACTAGAAGTTGATGATGGACAGACAACACAACAATATTGCTGTTTTTCCACTCTCATACAAAGCCTGTTCTGTTACAGCCAGACAGCTTGTCAGTGTGTAGGTTCAGTCAGTGAATCAGTCATTCAGAAAACCAGTCAGTCAGCTGTGTGTGTGTGTGTTGCCTACAGGCTGATTCGCATCAGTAGAACAAGGCTTTCCATTCACTGCGTCCATTCACAGCTCCACATGGCTGACCGGTACTGTCCCGTTCACTTCTTGAGCCTCCCAGCAGATACCAGCCAGTCAGTTCAACTGGTGGGATGCATCAGACAGGCCACGGACATGACAACCAGTCTGACAAACAGGCCGCTCGCAAAGTGCTTTGAGCAACAGAGACAACAACAAAGAGTGAGCACACCATCAACCCTAACAGCCATGTTTGTGGTTGGGCTGCCAAACTCCATGAACAATCAAAATCACTGCATTCAAACGTAAAAACAAAGTGGACCAGAGTTACGGGAATTATTTTCCTTATGTAATCTTGTCAAGCTCTCCTGAGAATATTCTCAAAATGCTGATTGATGAAAATGCACACCGTTTCACACTTTATTTGGTAGAATTTTTGGAAATTTGCTAAAAACCTGTGCACCATTTGGACGGAAACAATGACTGGACACAGGACAGACGAGGTATAGTTTTCATTGGCTGGTGCAAAGTAATTTTTTTGGATCCCAATTCGATGACTCATAGAAACAGATTCACTGGGTCCTGTCCCAATGAAATTAATAAATTAATCATGTGCAGGAGGGTTTTCTTGTACAAAAAGGCTTTGCTGTGGAGAATCAGACATCCAGGTTATTTTAAACGCCGAGACAGACACTAGAATAACTTCAGGAACTATTCCCGATGAGCACCAGCAGTATATGTAGCACAGGTAAAGAGCTGCAAGATGGCACACTGTTGCTGACAGGAATATGAAAAGTACTGCTGGATTTCCTCCTCCTCCTCCGCAAGGAGACGTCCCACAGGAGATGTGTGGTCTGAAGCTTCCTGTTGATAATTACAGTGTACTCAAAGGGAAAAACACTAACAGAGGTGAAGCTCTCTCAGAACATCATTCCTGTTAGCGATGAAAAGCTGGACATGAGTCTCTTTCATGACAGAGAGACTGCCTGTCACTCATAACATAAAGATGGACTGTTGACTTCTTGAGACTGTGGATCTCGTTTGAGAGTCATATGACGGCTTAAATACAGGTCAATACCTGTACTGCGTGATGGTGGAGATTAGTGATTCCCAACCAGTGAACCAGCACCCCAAGGCGAATTTTTGCAGTTGCTTGGGATACATGGAAAGGTTTGCGTAAACGGCAGTGTCCACGAAGGGGTACTTAAGCTCATCTGACAGGGTTGTGGGAGGTGCGCCTGACAAAACAAGTTGGGAAGCAGTGTTCCAGAGAAAGTAACAAAAAGCTGTTTCTTAACATTACCGTCACACATTATCTGAACAAGTCAGTACTAGCGTAAGCCGAAGCTTTGGGAAGTCCACGGTGTAGGAAAAGGTCAAAATAAAGAGGCAAAGATGCAGAGGTGTCCTTTAAGGCAGGGCTGTACAACTCTGGAAAATAATTACAGCAGTAATAATTTTCTCCACTGTCTCTTTTTTTCGCAAACTTTCCCCTGCTTTTTGTCCACAGCACACAGCCTTTTGTTACCCTGGAGCCTCCATCCCATTTGATATCCTATCCTATCCAGACACCAGTCTGCTCTGCTAAGTATGAGTCATTTGTGCAGAAAAAAAAAAAAAATCCCTCGCTGGCTTCCCACCTGCAAACACTACCAATTCTTGGCCATTATTCAGTTGCATTTCTACCAGGAGAGACTTTATCTTGGAGTTTGGGGCAGTAAAACGGCGAGGTTAACATGTGCTGTGTTTTGTGTCAAAAACAGTTGACTGTGCCTGATTAAAGACTTAACAATATTCCACACTAGGGCTGCAACTAACGATAATTTTCATAGTTGATTAATTGGTCAGTTATTTTCATGATTAATTGATTAATAGTTATTTGCCTATAAAATGTCAGAATGTGGTGAAAAATGTTGATCAGTGTTTCCTAAATGTCTTGTTTTGCCCACAATCCAAAGATATTCAGTTCACTGTCACAGAGGAGTAAAGAATCCAGAAAATATTCACGTTTAAGAAACTGGAATCAGTGCATTTTGGCTTTTTTCCTTTAAAAAATTACTCAAACCGATTAATCAATTGTCAAAATAGTTGGCGATTTATCTAATAATCGATTAATAATTGATTAATCGTTGCAGCTCTAGTTTTTACAACAAGAAAAGCACACAAAAAAAGTAGAATTACAGTACAGTGACCAGTAAAAAATGTTTCCGTAAACTCACAGAAACTAAAGTATCTACAGTGAAATTACAGGGCGTTGGGGTGAAATGATCCATTGATCACTGATTCATCCATTGATTAATCGTTGCAGCTCTGTTCCACACAGTCCAAAACACTATTCTAACTTGGTGACAAGTTAGAATATTTATTATTATTTTCTGCCAATTATTTTCACACTTGATTGATTAATATTAATATTTTTCTGTTTTGAGTTTGTTATTCTTAACATAATTTTGATTTTTTTTTAATTCTACGGTTCATTTTCTTTTTTACATGTTTGATATAAAAATATATTAATCAATGAGTCACTTAATCTGAAAAATGCTCATCACAGTTCACAGGGCTTAAATTCAAATTGCTTCTTATGCCAAACCAACAGTCCAAAGACTCTTCATTTACGGTCATAAATGACAAAGAAAAGCAGCAAATCCATACATGTAAAAAGCTCGAATGAGCAAATGACATTTTTGCTTGAAAAGGACTGAAACGATTAATCAGTTATCAAAATAGTTGGAAATTAATTTTCTTTTGATGGACTAATCAATCAATTAACTCATTGTTGCAGCTCTACTGGTGATCATACAAAGTTAAAACATATGGTATTAAATACACACTGTGATAACAACCAGCACCCTTTCTCCACACAACTTTAACAGCTTCTTCAGTTCTCCATTCAGTCCCCTGACTGACGACAGAACAGGAATGAAAAAAACAGGCTTATCAAGCCATTAAACAAAACTGCTGCAAATCATATATGCTGTAATGACCTAATAGTCAAAGCATATGAAAAATTATCAGAAAAACATTCTGTACAAACTAGCCTAAACAGAGCCAGCAGTTAACCTTGTGGAACTTGCTGGGACAAACATCTGTCAGATCAGCTGACACTACAGGATAACTACAGACAAAAGGAATTCCTGGCATCCCCCTGCTGACTGACCTGGAAAAGACAAGACAAATCAAATACTTTGGTCCCCAGAGCCTTTCACAGAGGCCAGACAATAACAGGGTGGAGGAGGTTTACAAGGAGCTATCACATTGGCTGTGTCCTGATACCTCCAGCTAGTTAAGATCAGGACAGATATCACGTACGGCTTCGGTTGCAGAAGGACAAAGAAAGTTGCAGAACAGCCACAATATGAGGTTTGTGTCTAGGTCACACGACAAGACTGTTGAAATCTGATCCTATTACAACGGTCTGACCTTAATGAAGAGGCTATGTGCTGTCTTGTGTACGGTATGTAACAAAATGAAGATAAGGGCTCACGTATACATAAGAAATCACAAATAACCCGATTTTATCGTTCAAAAGACTTCACCCAAGTCCAAAACTTTCACTGCAAATACAATATAGATAAAAGGAAACAGACAGCTCTGGATTTGTGTGTCTCTGCATGTATGTTTTTGAGTCTTTTATACAGTAACATAAAGATAATTGGAAGCATCTTGCTATAAAAAAGGACATTTATTTGCACTTTTAATGCAAACACATGAACCAAATTGTACACAAAGCAAAATATGAACCTATATTATTGCAATATGACTCTGGGTCACAAGAAGGGGTGCATAACTAGTTATGGATGATCTTATGTGTTTTAGTTCTGACCATCAACAGCTCCTTTTAAGAGGTACGCTGCAGGTGAAAACCAGGGACCAAAACCAGACGCTGATAAAATATGCATGTGGCTAGTAGATTTGCTTCACTTACCAGCTGAAAAACAATGGTTAACTATTGAGTAGGGGTGCAAATAACAATTGTTTTTACAGTCTATTAATCTGACTGATTATTTTCTTGATTAATCAATTTGTTTGGTCTGTAAAATGTCAGAAAATTGTGAAAAATGTCAGTGTTTCCCAAAACTCAAGGTGAGGTCTTGACATGTCTTAAACTGCCCAGAACCCATTGATATTCAGTCAACTGGCATAAAGGAGTAAAGAACCCAGAAAATAATCACCTGAAATCAGAAATTCAAAACACTCCATTGATTATTAAAATAGTTGGTGATTAATAATTTATTTATATAATAATAATTAATTTATAATCAATTAATAATCGCTTATTCGATTAATTGTTCCAGCTCAACTAGTGGCTGGTAAAATTTGAACATTCACAAGCCATTTGGCTAGTAAATGGCTACCAGCTCTTTACAGCCTCTGCCCTCTGGGTCAGGAGAAGAGGTGCATGACTAGTTGTGGATGGTTGTGTGTTGTGATTTTAGTTTTGACCATCACAAACTGCTTTTAGGAGGTCTGCTGAAGACCAGGGACCAAAATTAGCACCAGTAAAAACGCTGGTAAAATCTGCATGTGGCTGGTAGATGTGCTTCACTTGCAAGCCAAAAAACAATGGGCAACTATGGAGTGGCTGGTTAAATTTGAACATTCACTAGCCATTTGGCCGGTGGAAAAAAAAAAAGTTAATTCTGCACCATGGTGAAAACAATGAACCGTTTAGCCTAATATAATTCACAAATAACAAGATAATATCAAGGTATCTTTAAAGTTGTTATTAAGTGTAATTATGACATTTTACAAGCTTCTTACAAAAAGAGTGCGTCTGAACTCTGTGTCCTGATACCTCCAGCTACATGACAAGTTAAGATCAGGACAGATGTCACATATGGCTTCAGTTGCAGAAGGACAAAGAAAGTTACACGATGGCCACAGTATGAGGTTTATGTCTAGATCACACAAAAAGACTGTTGAAATCTCATCCTATTACAACGGTTTGATCTTAATGGATAGGCTATGTGCTGTCTTGTGTATGGTATGTGACAGGACAAAGATGAGGGCTCGCACACACTCAAGAAATCACAAAAACTGATTTTAGACAGTTAGACAGTTCATCTAAGTCAGCACCTTTCACTGTAAATACAATGAAGACAAATGGAAACAGACAACTCTTGACTTGGGTGATCTGTGTGTCTCTCTGTGTGTGTTTTTTAGTGTGTTATACAATCTTGCTATGAAAAGAAGAACTCATAAGCACTTTTAATGCAAACACATGAACAAAATTCCTCACAAAGCAAAATCTGAACCTAAGTCACTGCAGTGTAACATGCATGAAACACATGTTGAGCTCAGTTTTAAGCTATGGCAGCACTGCAGGGGAAATAATGGAGAAGACTGAGCTCAAAAGACATTGTGTTCCTGTTTTTTTTAAACATGCTTTACATTCATACTAAAAACAGGACACGGGTTGATTTAACCTACATCAGTCTGCTTTGAGTCGATAAGTGTTTATTTAATCAGTGGGTACATAAAGCTGTTTGGAAAGATTCAAAATCTGTGAAATGTAAATCTTGTTGATTCCTAAATTTGTTTACTACAACCACACACACAAACAGACACAGGCTGCATCACAAGGAGCTAACTGCATTCTGCATTCCTGAGTCTTTGTGTTTGTGTGTTTGCTTGGCGCGGGAAGACAGAAATATCCCTGGAATTTGATGGAAAGGATGAAGGAGGCAGAGTAAAAGATTCCCATTCACCTTGAGGCGGCCTGGCCTGCTTGGCTGTGCTAATGACCTACAGTACCTCTCTGGCAGCCTTAAAACATATCAGGCATCTCACCACAACCAGGATTCAAGGCCTGGATGCTGATTTGCACATTCACCTGGATTACTTTTATAAACAGAGATCCTAAAAGATATCCTGCTCTCATACGCAACTTTGCATAAAGAAACCCAACAATGCCCAACTGTGATGCAAGGGGTGATCAGTGGGGCAAAAGAGAGAAACCACAAGACGTCAGTGACATAGTGCATTTTAGGTTGGCCTTATCACTAATAACTTGCGAGACTGAATGGAGCCTGGTCTTTGATACCTGAATACCATCTAATGCTGGATGGGGACTGGAGGCAAGGAATGTTCCAGTTGGACCAATAACCGGTTGATTACACCGAGCAGGGCACGTCTGCGCCACGGTTCTGATCCGTCCTCCGCATAGCTGCAAGCCCCACCAGCAGCGTTCCAGAAGCATTTCAGCAGCGGAGAGTTTTGCCTGCGTGATTATGTTTACCTGCTCAGATTTTTTAGATTAGGTCCTCTTTCCTTGCTCTTTGTGCGTCTACCATTTATAAGCAGGATTTGTGGTTGAACAGTTTCTTTTCTGTCTGTCTTTATGATCGTGAGTCTGCACGGGGTCTTTTATTTTGAAAATTAACCGGATTCTCCCTGACTTTTCTGTGTCTGGCTTCCTGCCCATTTGGTCTGCTCTGTGCTAATAGACACGGCATCCGTTAAAAAACAGACTTGGTGCGTATCTGAAGTGGAGTGGAGCAGAGAGCCACTTCTGGGACGCACTGCGGTGCTACTGGTGAAATTACAAGCATTGTCTAGAATGGCTGTGGATCATTCCGGCTGGTGCAGCGCGGCTGTAACACGACACAGCCACGCCTGGTGGAAATTGTGGGTGGCTGTGACAGGAAAACTGGCAACTAGGGCTGGGTTTTAAAAAAAAATTGGTTTCTCATTGCCTGTTCCGATATCAATTCATAAAAAAAAATTTTTTAAAAATCGATCTTTTAATATGTCTTTTCTTCTGGGGATGTGGGGTACAGCCTGCAGTTTTAAACCGTTAGTTTCTCATAACCAGCTTTTGGCGCGAGGTCCCATGGCGTGAGATTTTGCTAATTTAATGTGTTGGTCAGGTCATGCTTAATAAAAAGTACACGATTAATGTAACTACTTTGGGGTCAGTTCCTAATCTAAACATTAATATTTTTAATGAGGCACCAGGTTAGAGGGTTCCTTGTACAATTTACAGCATTAGTTCTCTGAGAATCTCTTTCATATCCAAGCAAAATTGGTAATAAGTAACTGAAAGTAACTGAAATTTATATTGAATTGTAAATTGAATCAAGTTGGAACATTGTGAAATGAATCAATTTGGGAAATCTGAATCGATATCCAGCCCTGCTGGCAACTATTGCTATACAGATTATTTAATTTGAACAGGAGGGTTCTGAGCCATGTTATGTTTGCAGCATTTATGCTGCTGTCTGTACATGTGTGTAAAGTTGCAGTACAGCCTCCCAGCACTGCTCTGTAGTGGGTGAGACACAAGGAAACAAGTAATCATTAATAAAAAAAATGTGATAAAATGTATCAATGTTTTTGTTGTTGTCACATTCCTTCTTACAAATACAGACAACTGGTTAGCCAATTACACATAAACATATCATAAACTCTAGAGGACACAAAACCTCTGACAGGGCCAAAATATTTTGTCTTTTTTCCTCTCTTTCCTTGTAATTCTGCCGTGATCACGGCAGAGTGAAATGATGGAAAATGAGCCTTTATGACAAAACAAAACACAAACTCTTCCAACCAGCCTCAAATCCACAAACAAGAGGCTCATCTCAGTCCCTGGTCACAGCGCATCCCAATCTGACGGTGTTAACAGAGCACAATTAAAGGCCACATAATTACAGTAGGCACTTCAACACAGCCAAACCAGTAATGTTCTCTTCCAGGAATTCCAGGGATGGGTGTGACTGTTCACTAAAAGTAGTCATGGATGTGCCTAGTTTACAAAGCAGTCCCTATAATTACCAGCCCTGACAGCCTCCGGGTTCTGGGTCAGGGGAAGGGGTGCATGACTAGTTGTGGATGATCGTATGTTGTGATTTTAGCTTTGACGAACAACAACTGCTTTTAGGAGGTCCGCTGCAGGTGAAAACCACGAACCAAAATTAGCACCAGCCAGATGCTGATAAAATATACATGTGGCTAGAATTTGTACTTCACTTACCAGCCAAAACAAAACAAACAAACAAAAAAAAAACAATGGTTAACTATGGAGTGGCTGGTAAAATTGGAGCATTGACTAGCCAATTGGCCAGTGGACAAAAAAAAAACTTAATTCTGCAACATGGTGAAAACAATGAAATGATTAGCCTAATATAATTACCAAATGACTAGATCATAATTCTTAAGTATCTTTAAAGTTGTTATTAAGTGTAATTACAACATTTTACAAGCTGCTTACAAAAAGAGTGAGTCTGAACTCCAGTTCTCTCACAGATCATTTAAACAAATATGACGTACATCAGAGGGTTTCAAAGCCTGGATTCAAACCACAGGGCTGGATGCGCACCTATGAGTACTTGTACTATAGCCAACATAGTGACCTATATACTGTACAGTATAATGCTGCTGAACCATCTAAAAATAGGACCAAACACAGTCAAGTCGTGCATGGGAAATGCAGCTTTATTTTGAAAAACGTAGAGCAAAACTTTTGTACTGAACAGACAAGTTCAATTAATATTAAAATGGAAAGAAAAATGATTTAAGGCTTGAGGAGTGAAATTTTATCCCACAAGAATTACAAATATCGTTTTTCTTCTTTTACTGATGATTCATCACATTTAGCTACAGCATATTATGTTACGACTAGCTGCTGTTTCCTTTTTAACATATAAACTTTGGACAGGTGTCACTCCCCTGCATACCTCCCAGAGTGTTTGCAGAGCAAGATGAGTGATGGGAAAATGAGAATCAGGACTGTTGAGGGCCGGCTGGAATTGCTGCAATGAACTATTATTTTCCTGATCAATCAAACTGATATTGATAAATCAATTAATAGTTGCTTGTTTTAAAAAGTCAGAATATGGTAAAAAAAATGTCAGTCAGTGTTTCCCAAAGCCTCAGGTGACGTCCTCAAATGTCTTGTTTAACACACAAACCAAAGATGTTAGGGTCGCACTGATACTACTTTTTTTTAGTCCGATCCATCAGACAGGAATCAATAAAGAATCGGAATGATAAGCAGAATTGATAATGGCATCAATATCAAAATCTTATCAATTACCATCTCTCAAGAAAGATCAAAGAAGGGCTGTAATGATTAGTTGATTTACTGATTAGCTGACAGAAAAAAAATTAATTGACAGCTATTCTGATAATCGATTTATTTGTAAATCCTCTGATTGGAAGTCAGTTTTCAAGTAACATCCAAAACTGTCAACAAAGAGAAGATATCACTGTTGTTTTTTCTATAACAGATTCATCTGATATTTAAGGCATCAGTGATACCTTATATATTTAGAGGGTATCATTAATGCCCCAAAACCTGTACTCTGCTGTTGTGGCCAAAGAAGTGACCACTCAAAGTCTGACACACTGGTTTTCACTGTAACCTTACAACACTGTGATACATTTAAACACTGTAAACCCAAATAAGTCAGCAGTACTCATAGAAAAAAAAAAAAAATCAAGGCAATCAGCTGCCACAATTTTCTTGTGTTCGTAAACTTAAAAATTATCAGACCTTAAATATTTGTCACATGTACTTTTTTGACTGCAATTAAATCAAAATTATTGGCTAAGTCAACTCAAATATTTCCAATAAATGCAACTCAAGAATTTTTATTCACCCCTCTCAGTTAACGGAACTGAATAAATGAATACAGCAGTATTCAGTATATTAGTATATAGTATGAGTATAATATAGTAAGTACATTTGCCCATGATTTCATGTTCAGTGAACTCAATATAGTAATTTTCATTTTCTTAAAATTTGTGTTTTACGGACCTTATTTCCCGCATTAATCAGAAATTATTAGTTTAACAAACACAAAAGAAAGAAAATTCAACTGAACATTTTTAAGTTTGTAGGACCTCTAAACAAATGTTAGTGTTTCACTGCTTAATACAAATAAATAATATGAGCAATTGGTTTTACAGTGTATGTATCGCAATTTCATATGACAGTAATTTGACATTCTCTGTTTGCTCTTAACATGCTATCACAGGCCTCAATGCTAACATTTCTATGCTATTGTCTATTAAACATATGCATCATTACATGCGGACAGACATGCTCAGCTCCTGTATGTGACTGGCTATCACTGGCAATCAAAAACTCTGTTGGGTGTGCCCCCTGTTCTGAGGCTATCAGTCCCTGCAGCGGTCACCAGTTCGACTACCACCTGCGGCCCTTTGCTGCATATAATCACCTCTCTCTCTCTCTACCCCCTTTAATAAAGCGAGGTGTGTGTATAGTAAATGGACTGCATCATAGCATGATTTACCAAAAGCACAAACTGATGTTTGATTAAATGTCTCCAACACTGGTCCTTAGAGACATCTTTGCAGTAGAAACTAAGGGAAGGGATTTCTCAATCACTTTAAGACCAGGCATTCAAACAGGCTACCACATGGTCCCAGGCCAGCTTCATCGGTCTCCTTACTCGTGTGTGTAGGAAGTCTGAGAGTGGGTGTCTGTACTCAGTACATGAAGGTATGGAGCTAATCATAGCAGAGATTAGACAGACATGAGCAGGAACTAGTAGTCACTGGGCTTCCTTAAGCCCTAAGCACTGGGTCACACAAGTCAGACTGTCTGGATAACCTGAGGTCTCTGCTGGAGCTGTTCTCCTCTCACTTTGATTTACTCTGATCAAAAACACCTCCACCCTCTCCCCTGTTGCCTGACGTAATGGATGTATACACCACATACTGTCGGTGGTGCGAACCGTGCTGCTCCTTTAAGAGGTTGTTCCGTATGTGTGTCAGTATGTACTGTACTACTCTATTATGTAGGTCCTGTTGTCATGTGACGTGCATTAGGAGGTGCATTAGTTTTACAGACCGTTTCCTGCACTGCACTTCACTTTAAACACACACACACACACAAAAACAATATTTGAACTTTTGCGATGTGATTTGAACTGAAAACGACGGCTCCAACCCTGTGAAACAACAAAACTTTGCTACCAAACTGATGCGTATCCATCAACTCTCACTGCCTCAGTACATCACAGTACCATCCCTTTCTTTCTTCATCCTCTTTTACTCCTTCAATACCTTTCTCCAGCCTTTAACACTTTACTCCACTTCTATTCAGGCCTTTCTTGCCTTTTTTGTCTGTCACCTCTAAGTAACACTATAGTGGATAACATATGGCTGTTAGACTGTTGCACATCCAATCACTCTGCAGATACATGTGCGGGCGGTTTTGTTTAGGGCTGCAACTAACAACTATTTTCATAGTCGATTCACCTGCCAATTATTTTCACAATTAATCGGTTACGGCTGCAATTAATGGCTATTTTCACAGTCGATTTATTGGTTGATTGTTTTCTTGATTAATTGATTAATAGTTGTCCGCCTACAAAATCTCAGAAAATGGTTAAAAATGTTGATCAATGTTTCCCAAAGCCCAAAGCGATGTCCTCAAATGTCTTGCTTTGCTCACAACCCAAAGATATTCAGTTTACTGTCAGAAGTAAAGAACCCAGAAAATACTCGCATTTAAAAAGCTGAAATCAGAGACAATTTTCTTTAATTTAATAATCAATTAATCGGTTACCCTTTACACCACTGTAATTCATTAATCATTTAATCTATATTTAATTAATTATTAATTATTTATTTAAGTTGCTAGAAACACACCAGCAAACAGGGCTGCCTCTGTCAAAGTGATGCAGTCTGTGTCAAATTAAAATATCTAGAATAGTGAACTTGTTAACTCCATTTACACCTACCAATATGGCTGCTTCATTACCCACAATGCAACACTCTTAAAGTACCAGAAGTACAAGGCATACTCTGTAAGTCTCTCTAGAGTAGAAGCAGCACATTCAAAGTTGACGTGCTCACAGCAGCAAGGAACAGAGAATTATTTGAATGTGTGGCAATGCAGCCACACTGTTCAAATGTTGTGGTCACTACATGTAAAGTTCATATCTGATCCTCCAACTACAACTGAGTGAGAAAAATGCTGAGTGAGAATATACAATAGCTATATTGGTGGCCATGTCTTTAAAAAGTGCAGGGAGAAAGTAGAATTATAAGGTGGATCAATGAAACAGCTGGGTTTTTATGTGTCTGGTTCTGGAAACATTGCAACTAGTTCATCAATGGAACTATGCTCCAGTCTAAACACAAAACAACACTTTATGGCCCAAATGAACACCTTAACACTTACCTCATCTCAAACATCCTCAGGGAGAGCAGAGACTTTCAAGGTCAAGTACGACAAGAAAACCCAAAAAAACATCAGTGAGGCCGAAACTGCAAAAAGGGCTAGTTCACGTCAAGAAAATAAACGTTTAAAAATGGCCTCAGATTTAGCACTAGAGAAGCACTGGGTAAATAAACACTGGATCTACCACATCCAAAACCAACCAGAAAACAGGAGCGGGAAGGGGAGGGTGCTGAGACTGACTCCACAACTCCTTTACTCACTCTCTCTGTTGGACTTCCCTCAGCTCTCTTTCACACACGCAGAAGTGTGTTTTCCTCCTAGACAGCTGATATAGTGCCGTCTGCATGTCAGCTAACACGCACAGTTTCACTCATGACACACCAACGTATTCAGCGTTTTAATGCAAAGTCACAGTGCTACTGGTTCCTGCAAAAATGCAGTGTAAACAACAGATAATCTGACTTTATGAAAGACTTTATTTCTGATTTAGCCAATAAACACTCACCTGATAGCTTCCATTCAAAGGTTAAATACTGATACTAGTGACAAGAACATCGCTTTAACAGTATTCATAATAAAGCCAGACAGATACTGGATATTTTGGGGGGAATTTTGCCTTTATTTAATAGCTGAACATGTCCAGACAGCCAGGAAACATAGAGGAAGATGTAAATAACAAAACAAAGATCCTCAGCCGTACTCACACTAGTACATAGGTCATGTCGTAAACACGATGAAGCCCCAGTTAAAATGTGGTCACATGTCACTCCTGTCGAGTGATTATATACCGGTTTATTCTGTCACAGCCACCATTCAATGTTATTTCCATTTTCTAGATTAAAATACTGCCAAACCACGCTGGTTTTATAAGCTGTCATCTGTCCGACTTTGCTGATAAAAACATCTGGGGTTGCCTGGAACATCGGGGCCTACGCGCTTACAGCGTTCAGCGAGAGGGGCTGCAGTCTGATGGGGCCACAGCCCCAACTAGTGGCAGGCGGCTCCCTAACATCTTAGAGACAACAGTTAACTGGCATTGTGCCTGAAAAAAAAAAAAAAAAAAAAAGTTTAACCGACTAGTATTTCTCGTGCCGACTAGTGAGGGTGGCGGCGTTTAATTGTGCAGTCGACTAATCGTGCACATCCAAGTGGATACAGATATTGATATTTTAAATTTGTTTTTAGTATTATATCATAAATATATACATTTAAACAAACTTTTTGCCAATAGCCCTTAAATTTGGTTATTAAAATCTATAATCAAAATTACACTGAGCAGGATGCTTTACAGTTGAAAAATACATTTGTCAGTGATCACTGCTTTTTCTTAATTGGCTCAAACTAAATCAAGTTTGAACGAACTTAAAATGACCCGTAATTCGTTCGAACAAATAACCCCCCCCCACCCCCCCCCCCCCCCCCCCCCCACCCAAAAAAAAAAAAACAACAAAACCCTGGTCTGCTGCAGCTGAGTGTGCTGAATAATATGCAGTCAAATGAGGCTGTACACCATTCGTCTGTGGTGCCTCTGCCTCCGCTGCCTCAGTTGGGTGGTAAGCTAGCAGAAATACGCAGAACGCAAGTCTTTTTGACGGATGCCGCGTCAATTAGCACACAGCAGATTGAACGGGCAGGAAGTCAGGCACAGAAAAGGAAGGGAGAATCCGGTTAATTTTCAAAATAAAAGACCCCGTGCAGACTCAGGATCATAAAGACAGACAGAAAATCAACTATTTTACTACGTGGCCTGCTTATCCATGGTAGAAGCACAAAGAGCAAGGAAGGAGGACCTAATCAACAAAATCTGAGCAAGTAAACATGATCAGGTGGGCAAAACACTCCGCTGCTGTAACGCTTCTGAAACGCTGCTGGTGGGAACTGCAGTTGCACGAATGACGGAACAAAACCGCGGTGCAGACACGGCTGGTGTAAATCCCTTGTAAGACAGCTGCCTTTTACAAAGTCGACAAACAGCCTTATCTTCTATCTATCTTCATCAAATTGTCTGATGCACCTATAGAGACTGCAGCCGCCATTTCGAACAGGTAATTACAGCTCGAACATGAACTTTTCACCTCATGTCCGAACGAATGTTCGAAACTCGAATAAAAAGTGACAGCCCTAGCTCAAACACATCTTTGGGACATCTGTACTGCAATTTCTTGTTAATAGCCACAGAGCAGCACGTTACACATAATATGAAGAATGAAATTTACAGCTTAGTGACTTATCAGCCAACATACACACCATGCAGATGTATGCTATCTGCAATGAGCTAATATCAGTCAGATCAGACATATTTTGAACAGAAACACTGTGGGTTTTTGTATGCTTGTTAAAACATTAAGAGTATAAAGTTTTTTAGACTGCATCTTCTTTTGGATTACTATCTTGCACATTTCAAATAGACTATACTGCATATTTTTAAAAAAATTTACTTAATATATTTATTGTTAAGTACAAAAAACATCAAAGCAAATTCTTTGTAAGTGTAAACCAATTTGGCAATAAACTGGACCCTTATTCTGAAGTGGATTTTCTATCATCTTAATGTAGAAATATAAATCTATTGTAGCATTCATTGAGATCGAGAACTAATTTGTGCAACAAGTTTTATATTGAAATCACATAGCACTATCCCAACTCTTACCCACTCAAAGTTATATTTTGGGCAGAGAAATAGCTGTTATGGTGGGGGGTGTACAGGGGTAGCCACGTGCTCTGCTGTCCGCTAGTGCTTTTTTGATATTACCACCAGAAACCGCTAAAGCCAGAAACTTTCAAATCTTACACATAAAGGCATTAAGTTTAGAAATTGGTTTCCCATACTGTATTTGACCTCAGTGAAACACAGCTCTCATTTTACAAAGACACAAAAACAGATGATTCAAACATGAACTATTCACTATGAGTAAGCAGGCATATTGTTTTTGTCTTTCAACAACTTCTAGAGAAACACTTAATTCGTGAGGTCCATTGTCCCATCAGGATAACACGTCAGCTAAACAAGTATAAACATAAATGAGTATCCACTGACATGGCAACTATAGCAAATTAATCTAGTGGCAGGCTGAGCAACAACCCTGAAGACAATCCTTCTGGTTTAATGTGTAATCCCTTCAGCCAGGGGTTAACAAAAGACAAAAATTCCTTCCAGTAAATCCCTGAAGACCTACTTTGTACTTTAATGATGTGCTTTCATCTCCTCAGACCATACAAAGCACCGGAAAAACATCCCCCATGCTGTTCAATGTGTGAGCGTTTGTGCGGGTTTGTGTGCTCGAGAGAGCGAGTCAGACAGTGTGTTTGCTTCCCAGCATGCACGGACATGGTTCTTCTTTAGAAGGAGTCTGTGAGTTATGAACGAGACAAAACACCCAAACCAGATTCCAAAAAAACAAATGAGGGAAGTAAACAGGTAGAATGCAGCCCCCGCCGCCACCGCCACGGCTAGAAAACACTCCACTTTCCCAGAGAAGCAAACTGGCTTTGAACCCTCTTTTTTCCCCCGTAACGGTTTTATGAATGAGTTCAGGCTGAAAGCATGTCCTTTATATTAACTCAATGAAAACAGGGCTCGCACATTTCCCTTCCGTCATTTATTGATCTGATGAATGACCGGGTCTGGAAATAAAATGCCTCTGAATACAAAGTTGGCATTCATGCCAGCACAGCAGAAGGCCTGTGAGCGACGCACACATCAAACAATAGATCCCAGATAAGATTACTGAAGCTTGATATGGAGCGTTATCAGAAGAGACAAATGAAAACCATCAGAATATGGTCACGCTTCTTGTACAAATCCAGTACAGACATGATTCCAACACCGCAGCTTTACTATTTTTACTGACTACATACCACTAACGCACAGGACTGCGCAGCATACATATAAACAGCCTCTGATCTGCAGCTGCCAGACAACAACTTGAGAGAATGAACAGTGTTCGGTCAGCCAGTTCAACCGCTCCTCCAGCTATCGGGCCTTCCTCACTTTAATGAAGCCTGGCTTTACTACCACCAGACTCCTCCAATAAACTGCCTAATAAATAGCACAACAATGCAGTCTCTGCAGTGAAAGCAGCAGTGCTCATGTTGTTTGAGATCAATTCTGCTTTAAGGCAGCGGCAGCGACGAATGATGGCCCATTTGCCCCGGCTGACACACTCCCTCTGGAGCCCACTCGACTGCCTATGCATCTTCACGGGGTCTCTCTCTCTTCTCTCTCTCTCTACACTTCTTCTATATTTAGTCTGCTTTAAACTGACTTAACAAAACATGCCAACCTTTTCGAAGGGAAGATGCCAACTAAAACACTAACAGATTAGTCAGGCCTAAAAGTGTCTCATCTGTCCAGTTAGTCAGGTTCTGAGATAGGACCGGGGACAAACTGCAACCATGAAGCTTTGGGTAAGTGTGCAAAAATGATCTGGACCTCCCCATGTCTTAAGACAGTGGAGCAGAGCCCTTGCTAAACTAAAGTTTCTTAAGTTAACAGAAAAGGATTTTTTGCACAGAAACCACTCAAAGGGACAGTTCATATTATCTGAAGTTGAATGTATGAGGTACTTGTCAGTGTTATTACCTACAGTAGATGCCGGTCAGCACACCCCCAGTTTAGAGAGGCAGAGAGGAGTACCAGCACTGGAGCTAAGCAATGAAGTGCTTTGGACGGGGTCAGCGACAAAAGGTATTTTAGCTATTTAAAAAGGTCCCTAATCCTAACCCTACAAATATTTATATCAGTTTAAGTGTGTGGGATATTTTGAATATTTTCACTGCTTTAGTTTGCTGTCAGGCAGTCTTTTCCAAGGGAAACTGCCATCATATTAGCTAAATATCCCTCTCTCCAAACCAACCAAACTCCATTGGTGAAATCAGTAAATCTAGCTTGCATAACACATGCGTTGCTCATCTACTGCTAACACAATCTGTTAGTTTGTTTGTGTTATTGTGTGACTTCAGTGTTTTAAAAGGTTAGCTCGGTTTCACTCAAGTCACACAATAATACAAAGTAACTCACAGATTGAGGGAGCGGCAGACCAGCAATTCCTGTGTTCTGCAAGGTAAAATGACCGATTTCGCCTATAGAGTTTGGTTGGTCTGGAGAGAGCAATATTTGGTGTATATAACAGTGGTTTACTGTAGGAAAAGGCTGTCTGGCGGCTAAGTAAAGCAATGACAACGTTCTTAATATATAGCGTACAACTGATATTGATCTTTTTTGGGGAGGGGTGAGCCTTTTTTAAGTGGCTAAACTACCATTTTTTAACCTGACCATGTCCACAGCAGCGCATTGCTTAGCCTCCATGCCGGTGCCCCTCGCTGCTTTTCCGAACTGGGAGTGTGCCGACCGCCATCTGCCTACTGTAGCTAATACGCTGACTGTCGATAACGACCTCATACAACCCCACATTAAATAATCAGAACAATCCCTTTAAGATGGTGGCGTAAAGCCTCCAATCATTCTCCTGAGAGTTCCCCCTCTTGTTTCTTGCTGTCTAAATAAAGAATATCATTTCTTCAGTAAAAAGAAAATGATTGTTTTCTGCGCAGACACCACTTAAACTGTTCTGGCATCAGCTAGTCAACAGTATAGTGCTGCAGAATGTGCATACATGTGTCTGCTAGGCTCAGACATCATGCAGCTCCAAACAAGAGGACTGTAGCCTCGGCTCTAGTACTCGCGGTAGTGCTAACAAAGGTTTCAGTAGCAGCAGGTGGTAGACCAGTATTAATAGTAACTGTTGTCTTAGTGGGAGAAGTAGTAGTAGTAATAATAGTAGTTATATAGTTATAATGGCAGCAGGAGATGGCTTAGCAGTTGAGGCAATACTAAGAGAAACAGTAGCAGCAGCAGCTGTCGCACTTACACTGGTAATAGAAGTACTACTAGCCAAGGCATTTAGCCTAGTATTAGTTGTTGGCTGTTTAAAAATAATATTTAAATCTATTTCCTGTCCTTCACGGCCACCACCCTCTGAAAAACATCATGTTTTCATCTGGTAGTCTCAACAGAGCGGAGACAAGAGAGATGGCCTTTTATCAGCGCTGTTACACTTGACCTCCATACAGAAACAAATATTTAATCATTTTCACCAATGTTATGATCATAGCAGCGAGATAACTTCACAAACTGTGCACCTGGATTCTACTGTGGCCTAAAATCCAGGAAGCGACAATTCAAGCAACCATATTTAAGTTTTTTTGCAGAAATTGGCTCATTGTGTCAAAACTCTACACACAGGTCAAATAAGACACAACACTTTGAGATAAATGTCTCACTTCTATGTCAGAATGAAACTCTGTAATCAAAGCCAACAATCCTTTTTCAAATAGCGTTTTTGAAACAGAGTGATGACACACACACGAACCATTTGAATTAAAGCAGCAATAAGACACTGGTGTCTGCTTTATACAAAACACTGCTGTCTTTGGCACTTTGCATACATATTTAATTTTCCTCATACAGGCTTCTGTGAAAGATTATTCTAGGATAGTAAATCAACCTTAAATGGCTTCAGAAAAAATATACAGCTTATTTTTGCTTTTTGTCATTGCAGGTTTTTACTGGGGCTGCAAATAATGATTATTTTCACAGTTGATTAATTGGGCGATTATTTTCTCGATTAATAGTCGTTTGCCTATAAAATGTCAGAAAATGGTGAAAAATGTTGATCAAAGCCCAAGATGACATGACAAAGATATTTAATTTATTCATAGATAACTAAAGAAACCTAAGAAAAAAAAAAGCATTTTAGGAGCTGGAATCAGAAAAAAAAATATATATATATATTCAAACCAATAAATCAATTATCAAAACAGTTGGTGATAAATTTAATAATTGATTAATACTCGATCTGCAGCTCTAGTTTTTACAAAAAGAAAAACACACAAATGAAAGTAGAATTACAATACAGTAGCCAGTAAAATATGTTACTGCAAACTCACAGAAACTTAAGTTATTACAGTGAAATTACAGGGCATTAGGGGCGTAATGATCCATTGATCTGAATCAATGATAGATCTATTCAATGATCAACAACCATCCAATATCATCGATACAAAGTAAAGACATACATTTGTACATCATCTGTATCATGCCTTTATTTTGAAATTCCCATGGCACACTTATGTCTATGAACCATGGCCGTTATTATTGAGCCGAATCCTTTACTTTTGTTACATGTTCTTGTTGTCAGCCCATGTTTTATGTGTGTTAGTGAAGTCAGTTTAAAAGAAACCTTAACAGCACTTAACTGGTTACAATTTTTTATGTTGTTTTTTTCTTTTATGGCCAAAATCAGAAAAGAAAGGGGCAGCAGCTTCTTATGTAACTGACTGTGTTAAATGGGCAAGTGATATCGTCTGATATCGATCACAGACACACACACAGGTAAATCTTTTTTTCATGGAGGAACATGGACCTACTGTCAGACTCACTTGTATTGTACTGTGATGCAGAATGACAAGCAACAATTACATTGATAGAGTCTAGTGTAGAAAGCCGAAGACATGCCTGTTCTCTAGTCTACATAGACTGTATTGCAATGTGGATGCTACCCCCATTGACGGGCCACGATGTATTACAAACACCGCCAAAGAGGCCCAAAAGTCATCCCGTACATGTCTCTGTCTTTGTCCTTGTCCTCCTCTCACTGCCTCCATGTTTGCGAAGTTCTCACAAAACAGGTGAGCTTATCAGAGGTCTGTTTGTAAGATTCAGACCAATCGGTGCGTTCATGTAGGAGTCTTTTCACGTGTCTCCGATTTCAGGCACTTTCTGTATTTTGAATAGATGTGCTTTTCCAATGGTTGCAAGAGGTTTCGCTCTTGAATGAGCGTCTAATGTAAGAAAGGGTGTGTAGTGCGCAGGTCAGCAACCTTTAAGCTGCAACTATTTTCTTCAAAGACTTTTCTTTTTTCGATTTGGCATCCATGGCTATGCTAGGGAGATGCAACAGAACATAAAGCAAATGTTTTTTCTTTTTTTTTGTTTTAGTTTTATGGGCAACATTTTGTGTATATCTGATCATTCTTTTTCTTAATTCTAAATGTTCTATTTGGTTTTTTTTTATTTCTAGCCTTCATGTTTTTAATTATTAAAAATACAAGTGAAGGTTTACCTTTTCAAGTAAAGAATATTAGATGATATATTGATATCTGATTTGTTTTTCCTCTATAATATCAGTATCTGCATTGCCACCAAAATCCAGTATCAGTCAGGCTCTACACACAATACTTACAGCTTGTAAGTTGAACTTTATCTTTAAGTTGTACTTGCTTGTACTAGGTAGGAAGCTAAGACTTGCAGCTTATTTGATTGATGATACGAATTGGAGATAGTCGTCACATAAATCAACAGAGTTTAAATGAATGCTCTGTTAAATTGTGGAGTTCTTTGTCGAGGCAACACAGCTGCTGATTGTTGTTGAGCTGATGTCACGGCAGGAAGGAAGACGGGTGGCCTTCTCACACGTGGAGACACAACTGCAGATAGAGGTTATTGTAGACTCAATAGGTCACCATACATATGATGACTGGTTAAATGATCTGGATTGATATTGTGTTTTATTGATCAGAAGTCTTTTTTTTTTACAGTCTAAAAAGAGTCTGAAGTTCACTGGCACAAACACGGACAAAGAGGAGATGTAGATTTTATGGTGGACGTTTTCTTTCTGACAAAAGAACCAACAATGGGCACAGAGTTCTGCTCCTCCACCCGACACCCTCTGCATCCATCCAACACGTCGTCCTCCAACATATTCCACCTCCTGGTTTCTTTTCCAGCTTGCCCACACTCTGCCACTCCAACGACTCACAAAGCAGGCCAGGCGTGTGTGTGTGTCAGACGTATTTGCATCTCTCTAATAACTCTGTTTGTGCGTGCCTGCATCTGTCTGTGCATCGAGTGTGTGTGTGTGTGTGTGTGTGTGTGTGTGTGTGTCTGTGTGTGTAATGATGGTGATGGCATGTGTGTTCGTGTGTGTGTATGGACATGCATGCGATCCAGGCCAGTACTGCGACAGTTCCATGTCACAAGACTGAAAACATCAACATGCTGAGTCTGCAGCAAGGCGCCAGTCACCAGGGAAACAATTCAGCCAGACACACACAGACACGCACACACACACACACACACACACACACACACTCTCAGTCAGCCAAAACACATCGTCTGAAACGCACCAGCAAAACAAGTCGTCTAAAACGCTGCAGTCGTAAACACAAAATTAAAGGGCGAGTTCACACTCATCGTGCTTGGAGCAGTTTAATTAAACTCCGGAGCATTTACTCCTTTAAGTCAGTTTGTTTTAGGCAGATGAGAGCATTTGAACAGAACAAATAAGCTCCACAAGACACCTGAATATGTGAGCTTCTGCCTGTTTTGAGAAAAATGCAGTAGACTGTGTTATGACAGGAAACCGACCTAAAATACAAGTTTTTATCTGTATACAAGTAATCGGGGTGGAACGGTATGTGTAATCATCTTGAATGTTTTGGTATAGGAGGCTGGGATCGGTGCACCTTGTTACCCTACTTGTCAAAATCATCGATTTATATACATATATTACTACTAGCACACACAGAACATTTTAGAGCGCAAGTTTTATCAGAGATGTTTTGGCAGTGCACCAGCTGTTGTGGATCAGCTGTAGCATGCTAGTCAGCTTAGCCTTGCTAGCCTGGTTAGTAAAGCTCATGTAGTGTTGCTGCTCCTGGTTAGTTGGGGTAAAAAAAATTACAAAAATGAAGATTAGTGTCAAACCTTGTGCCAACTATAGTTGGGTTTGTCTGTGGAAACACTTCAAACATGTCATTTATGACTGCAAACCGAATGTGTCGAATAGTAGAACGAGACCAAAACAGAGTGGAAGGAGAGTCCTCTTGTTCCACAGTGTTCAGGAGGCCTCTCGCAGTCTAATAAATACAAGATTTAAGTGTACGGTCAGAGAGCTCGAGCTTTGCCTTCACAGGTGCATGCTAGTCAGTCCATTGTGCAGCACTGTATAAACTAGGGGTGTAAGAAAATATCACAAATATCGAGTATCACAACATATTTTGTGCTACTGTATTGATTCTCAAATCACTGTATTGTGATATTTTGATGTACGCAAAGATTCATTGCAGTGGTTACTTTTTTGTGTTGCGCTTCAAGCCCCTAGCCACTAAATAGCAGAGCTGTTTTCTATCTTCAAGCTCTGATTACATAACATAGCAAACTTTTATATATCATCTTACTTAAAGTATCGCAATATATTTGAATCGTAACCTGTGTATCGTGATATATATTGTATCGCCAGATTCTTGCCAATGCACAGCTGGCGCTCTGATGGGGCACCATGGGACCCAACCGCAGAAAAAATATGAGCTATGGTCAATGGCGAGAGACAAATTATTTTTTGTTCCCATTTGAATTGATGATGTACATACAAAACTAAAACACAACCCACAACAAACTGAGACTTTCTTGACTTGTAAAATTCAGTTTTAAATTGACAAACAACATATGTGTAATTTGTAGCACAGCTCAAACAGAATCAAAAAACAATTTGTCTCTTGCTAAAGACTATTGTTCATATTTTTCCAAATTAGGTGAGGGTGTGACTATTTATATTTTATAAGCTACCATTTACGTTTTTCAAAATGAATGACACTAATGTTAATTTTTCTACATTTTTCCCTACGTTTTCCCTGCTGTCCCGAGAATGTACTGAATCATGACCCCAACAAGGTACATACTGAACTGTGAAGTTTACCATTCCACCCCTAACAAGTAAACAGAGGTTGTCATTCAACAGGTAGTAATTGTTCACATACAGAAAACCTTGCTCAACAACAACATGGCCTGAGTCAGTCTTATCTGATACCTCTATTTAGGTCTCTTCATGTTTCCTTAACTTGGACAAACACCTGAGATATATTACAGTAAAGATCTGCAGACAAGCCAGTCATGCATAACAACATCCCCCTTCACTTTCCTCCTTTCTGGCAGCTAAAATACAACAGCTAAAGCAGTTAAAGTGACAGGTAGCAGGCCACAGCTGTAAGCACAGAACCGTTCATTACACTCCCAAATTCACATCCACACAAATCAGGCCAAAGGCCAGACTGTCTGCATGATCTATTTACAATTCAAATCCCTGATGAGCTATCATATGTGACAGTCAGCTTACCTTTCTGGCAGTGATTGGAATTCCAGCAGCGGTAGTTGTAGTTGTTGTTGAACATGGTCTTCCTGCACTGAGGATTGTTCTCCATGATGCCCGGACAAACGTCGCTGCACTCCTTGGACTGCTTGTTCCCGGCGATGTAATTGTTGAACTCCGCGTCCATGATGAGGGACCAGTCCACGGAGTCCAGGTAGCAGAGCTCTGGGTTTTTCTCAATTCGGATGGCGCCTCGGGTGATGTTCCTCAGGTTGTACAGGCCGATGTCCTTCAGGCTGGTCATCTCAAAGATCACGAGGGCGTAGTTGTAGAAGAGGTTTCGCCCGCGTATGACGGTGAGGTTGGGGAAGAGCCCGCTCAGGCTGTCCAGGCCGGAGACTCTGAACAGCAGCAGGTAGTCCGTGATCATGGTCAGCTTGGGGAAGCTGAGGGAGCGGAAGACTTCCTGGTTGATGTTGTTGTTGTTTTTGTCACCGATGAGGAGGATCTGCAAGTAGCCCTCCACCACCGTGCAGTTCTCTAGACGCCTGAATTCACTGATGTCGTTGCCGATGTCGATGCTGGGACCACAGACTGCAGGGGGGACACAAGGGGAGAAGGTGAGGGGTCGTAATCCAATTAAGTCAACAGAAATGTAAATATCTAACGCCTCATTTGTTCTATTCTCATTTACTTCTTTGCTGTATCATTTTTTCAGCCAGACCCATATATCAGATGGCTGATATTATTGGCCTGATATTGGCCTATCACAGCTCTATCGGTCTATATCATTATCGGCATATATGTGAGCCGATATGCACACATTTGAAAACATTTTTATATATATTTTCTGGTGAATTATGACAGAACTTTATTAATCCTGACAGACATTCCTGTGCCAGAGGTTGCTCCTAAACAGTAACAGAGTAACAGAATAAAAACAATAGAAAACAATTGAGTATTTAATATAAAGTGAAATATAAAATATAAAGTGTAAAAGGATATTAAAAATATCAGTGATTAATGTTTCAGTGCCTGGATGTAATTTTTGGCAATAAAGTTTAAATTGTTAAACTCTAAAATATCCTGCCTCCATTCATATATCTTTGTCACAAATGTTTGATAACCCCATTTGAGGGATCATTGCAATATCTGCCGATGTTTAGATATCAGAATCTTTTTTTTTCCACTCCCCAATATCATTATCAGCCCCAAAAATCCAGTATCGGTCAGGCTCTAACCTGTTTATTTGATGCTCTCCACAGGACTCATAGCAGTTTCATCATCACAATATGAGGTCTTGGCTAAATCAAACAGCCCTGAAGGTTCTTTTAAAGCTAAGCAGCAAATAAGCAATAAATAGCAGTTAAATGCAACAACAGACAAAACAATGTTCTCCATTTGTTAAATAGTGATATTTACAAAGAGATGTTTATCCAAAACATATTTCAAATATTGACTGTACACTTGAGCTGTGCTGTAGTTGACAGAACATGTTTGCTTTTCAATGCTAACTTAACATTGTGTGACAAAGTAAATACTTGAGTGGGGTTCTATTCAAGCTTTGGTTATGAGTGCAATAAAGTTCATAGTGCTCTGCCTTCAAGCTATTGTTGCTCTTGCGTCCCCCTAATATGACCCCATATTTTTGGTTTCACTGCTTTTATAAAGCTTTCATAATGTGACATCAAAGGCAGAGAAACTATTCAACTACATAAAAGACATGTATTCACTGGCATTTGATCAAATACAATATATGAGACAAAAACAGCTTGTTAAACTAAAGACAAAATTAATCATGGAGGAGTTTCACAAGAACTTCATGAAACAAGGAGCTCTGTGAGGCACGGCGGTGCTTTGTGCTAAATATTAACGTTATTACAGGTGGGTGTCGGTACTTCATGTCCTTAAAAGGTATTGACCAAAATAATCCAGTACCAAGTGGTATCAAAATTTCTCAAGTCAAACAATCACAGCAGCTACAGCTCATATAGTCTGTAGTGTGATGTTGAACACGGTGTATTTGACAGAGTTGGCAGTTCAGCTCGCCGAGCTGCCAACGAAACATTCAGAAGTACGACAATACCACACAACTGTGGCATCTGATAAAAATAAAGGCAGAAAGATTATTTCAGGAATGCCTCCATGTGCATGATGGGTATCAAATGAAGTACTAGTAGTTGAAATATAAGTAGTAGTGAAGAAAATAAATAAATGTATTGGTACTAGTATTGGTACTGGTGTTGTGACTTTAATTTTAACGATACACAGCCTGAAATGTCACCATGCTAAAATGTGCTGATGTTTAGCATCTGTTAATTAGCACTGAGTCCAAAGTACAGCTGAGGCCAGAGGGAGTGTGATTAGCTTTACAAGTTTTTAGCCAGAAACCAAAATACTGGATGAGTTTAAATGTTGACCTGATGAAGGAGATCGATGAAAAGGTAAGAAAACACCAGATATTACAATTCACCTATGAATTTCTGAGTTTTATTCATGACAATCTATCCACTAGTTATGAAGACATTTCAAAAACATTAACATCAAAAAAATTTGAAAAAAAATTCAACAGTTTAAGGCTGCATCTAATGACAGTTGATTATTTTCTAGTTTTTTTGTTAAAAAATGTAAGAAAATGGTGATAAACGTCGACCAATGTTTCCCAAAGTCTAAGTCTTCAAATGTCTTGTTTTACTCACAACACAAAGATATTCAGTATACTGTCAGGGGAGCAAAGAAACCAGAAAATATTCGCATTTAATTTTCTTAAAAATTATCCAAACTGATTAATCAATTATCAAAATAGCTGGCAATTTATTGAAATAATCAATTAATTGCTGCAGTTCTACAACAGTTATTTTATTATTAATTTTTACAGAGGTAACAAGCTATTTTTTTCCCTGAGTTACTGCATTTACCTGAATTTTTATCCAATTTAAACTGTCCAATCAAACCTAAACTGAGCCCATACTTAAGAACGTTTTGCCCTGTCAGCTATTTATGCAACGTCACATAAATACTTTTAGCAGTATCATTTGTCTAGGAGCTTACTGATATTTCACTACCGACCAGTCAAGAACAAGTACCGATTTAGTACCAGTTCATGATACCCATCCCCAAGTAAGACATATTGCCTATGAACCATGAATGGAAGTAACACATGCCAGTCCATCAAGTCACTACTGAGATTCACAGGATAAGTGAAACTTTGATGCGCTAGAGACGCTAAATAAAAAAAAGTCCAGAGATCACCAAATTCAGCAGGATTCATCCTCTGGTGACCATGAATGTCAGTGTAAAACGTCACGGCACTCTGTCCAGCCTCTGTTTGGATATTTCAGTCTACTAAACACCAGACAGACCAACATTTCCATCCCTAGAACCACGCTGCTAAAACGGACAAAAACAGCAGTTATTACTGCGGTGTAACGTCACCTACTGGAAAAGTCTCAACCTGTAGCGGTCTTTGCTTTGAATTTGAGAATGATCTTCACCAGAAGTGAAAATGTCTGGGCCTTTCATCAAAGGACAAGACAACAAAGGACAGTTGTCTGCACTTTGATGTGAACAAATTGTAAAAGCATGTATTTATGCAGTTTTATGTTCTGGGTAAAACAGTTTTTTTTTTTTTTTTTTAAGCATTGGTTTGTTTTTAGCCTCTTGAGTAGTTCTTTGTCTAAATAGGATCAGAGTCCAAGACTGTCTCGGTAAATAACACAGAAATACATTGAACCATACAACTACAAAGACACGGCACTCCTCTGAACTCTGTGTGGTCTCTGAATAATCCCAACCCGCATCAGGAAAAGTTTGGTAGAGCATGATGGTGATGATCGGTGATGATGGGTGGAGTGTTTGCCTTTCCAACTTCTACTCCCACCTGTGTGCTTTGCTCTGAACAATACTTAGCCCGAAGCCCCAGCAGCACCCACAGAAACATGGAGGCCATTATCGCACATCACTGTGAGGAGGATTTAGACTTCAAAAGCTGGAGGGCAGTGAGTCATGGAAAACTCACACCAACCAGCTAACAGGTAGTCACACTACTACTTTAATGCTGGTCTATAAAGTTTTACTGTATGAATGTGGAGCAGAGTGGGCTTGGGAAAGACGATGCAGAAGCACCAGCATGCCCAGACGCAGATGCCCAACAAACAATTAATTGTTTTCTTAATTACAACATTTTATACTTAAACATTACAGCTGGTGTTGCAGGTTTAATGAATGTAAATAAATGTAATTTTAGTATTAAGAGAACAAAACCTGGAGCTAGAGTACTGTGCCACCAGCTACACATATTCCCACACTAGATGTCAGGCCCCAGGGCCGTGCACATTGCTGTAGCGTTTCCCAACTTTTTTCCTGAGGACCCACTTTATCAATAAATCTTGGGAAGAGTTCATTTGTGAATACATGAACATTCCTGACCATTTTTACTGCCATTTCCGCATCATGTTATATCATCTATACACGTTAAATACTTTATAAATGAGAAATAAATGCATTAAAGCTGAGTTAGCAGCTTGTTTTTTTATTTCCTCTTATCAGTAAAACAAACGTTAAAAAAGCTGAGACAACTCAACATTTCAAGTTAACTTACTGTAATAAATTTCTGAGTTTTGATCCCAGCTCAAACTCTTAGTCTAATCTTTTTTTAAATAAAGAAAAAGTTCTGAAACCCTATAATCTTTACTTGAGATAACTTACTTTCCTTTTTTAGATAAACTTGAATATTTGAGAATATTTAGAAATTCAAAAATATTGTAATTCAAAAATTGTTCACAGTGAGCTTAAATGGTTTTAAATAAAGATGAAAAGCATTTTTCACCCTCACTACAATGTGTTTACTTAATTATTTTTGGAATACTATTTTGGGAGGGGTTCTTAAATTCAAAAGATTCAATTTTATCTAAAGAAGAAAAGCAAATTATTGCAAACAAAACATTTAGCTGGTAAAACTTGATCAAAACTTAAGACTTTGCGTTGGGCTCAAAACGATAATTTATTTAGTAAGTTGCTCAAATTTTGAGTTTTCTCAGCTTTGTTGTTTTGTTGTTGTCATTTTAGCCTACTTCATAAGTGAGACAAAATAAGAAGAATTAACACACTCTTTTCTTCTCTCTCATCAGTGAGACAATAAACATACTTTAGCTGCTTTGGTGTGCTGCGGATATAAATCTTAAATTTGCAGAATTTCTTCCATATTTCTTTGGTGACCCAAATAAATTCTCCTGTGACCCACCTGTGGGACACAACCCAGGTCTTTGGAAATGACTGCACTACTGTATAATCTAAGAAAATAATATCTATATAAAATAATATAATACTATAAAATAAGTATAACATGTGATAAACATGTCATAACAAATCCAAGTTTTGTTTTTATTCTCTACTATTTCATTACAAATTATGATAAATGAATGTGAATGTAAGACCTGTAACTGTCTACATGCAGAGTATATCCGTTACAGACAGCACTGCTGATACCAAAATCTGTAGTTCCCCAAAACACGCGTGGTGTTTCTTCAGAAACCTCACTCCCACTGAGGTGGAACAAAGTTGAATTTCCAAAAGAACACCCTGAACCCTTTTTGCTGGCCTGGCATTGCAAAATTTTCCTAAACCTCTCAATGTGGTTTGACAGTGTAGGGCACATCATAATATTGGAAAGGTCTATAACTGACCAGCTACACACAATTTATATTCTTAAAAAACACAGTGTTCTGATTTTAGCTTTAATGGTGAGTAATTTACTGTTGGGTCAGAACATTTAAAAAAAAATAAAGATGATTTGAATGTCAAATCTTTGCTGTAGTCAAACACTGTGGACAAATCTGTTTCCAGATATCTAAGATTCTTTTTAATCCTCACATAGACATGATTATGAATGATCTAACAAGTCTGGCATCAGTTACACACAGAAAGAGAAGCTACAATGACAACACTACCCTAATGCAAGCTGCAGGTAAATGGTAAAACAAATGAAACTCATGAGTATGTGGGAGTAGTATCCCTTTAATAGCTTTCAGTCACTTGTTGATGAGGTCGGCAATGATCCTGCTAACTTTTAGAAACTTTGTATTTTTCTGTTTCAGTGTTTAAAGGACATTTCCAGGTATTTTTCAGAAACACGATGCACTTTAACAAATCAGATGTGTTTCTGTGACCAACTCTCTAACAGGAAGCGCAAAAGCAAAACAAAGATGTGATGAAACTAAGCTCAAATGTGACAAAGTTCATGAAACACAGCGATTTTCCTACGCCCAACACGATGAAGCAAACCAGCATCTCTTGTTTGAAATGGGCACTAAAAATTCCTGATGTCACAGCAGTCCTCAAATGCATCTCAGAGAAAGTTAAGCTTATTCCCTTTCTTGATCTTTTACACCGCAATTGTGATTGAGGGACGTGTAAATAAATCTTATTTAACATCTTGGTTTTAAAAACTGCACACACAACATGAAGCAACAAGTGAAGTTGGCTGCACTACAGGCCTGACAGGGAAGATGACAAGTGCTCTCAGTATTTCATTAATGACTACAAATGACTTAACAACCTAAACTTAAATATGTGAGCTTCAACTGAGTTCATATTAACTAGAAACTTTATCCACAATTTAATCAAACGTGGATGTAAACACCTTCAAAATAAAAGTGAGTTATACTGTCCTTAAAGTCAATGTTACATCTTACAACTATACATACAAAACCAGCAGTTGAATCACATGGTAAAAAAGTGTTATCTCCACATTATACTAAATATATTATCCAGTGCAATGCCACCTCGCATATCTACTGCTTTACTACAACTATAGGCATTCAGAAATGACATTGGAAATGATCACAGACGCCAATAAGAAAGGGCAGACAAATGTATTACATGTCTCTACTGAGAAAAAAAAAAAAACTAAAAAAAGTTGGGCCCATGTGCAAATTAAGGTTGTCAAAAGTACTGATACTTTAATACTTTTTCCAACACCATTTGTTTAAAACTAAACAATACGACATCCATTAATTATAGTATTAAAAGTACCGGAGTTACTACGAAAAAAATCATCCAAGTTCAAGACCAAAGTTCAATTAAGTCTTTACTGTCCTGCTTGAAATTTGGCGTCCAGCACTGCAAAATCAGACAGAGCTCAGTGACTTTTTCTGCACCAGCACTCGGTGCAGCTTGTTAATTTTATAAAAAGAAAAAGCAGATCTGATTTTGTGAGCCTAGGGTTGGTTTTTTTTTGCCTTTTTGTCATGATATTGAAAGTTAGTAAACTCTGGGCTTGACATTAACCATGGCACGATGGTTTTATACTTTACATTTCCACAAACTGTTAACATGACCCTTACAGGACAACCAGAAACACAAAGGTGAGATATGAAAAATCAAAACAACAAAAATTTAAGAGTAAAAGGAAGCAAGTTTTAGTGGCTAGAATATGATACGTGTACGGACACAATGTGCTGCAGCGCGTGCTGCCAGTTTCCTCAAGAGAGGTCTATCTCGTTTTTCATCAGAAACGATGCCTTCAGGAAACACCGCATCACAATTCATGGGAAAAGAGAACAAGACAAGTTTCACAGTTGAGATCTGCTGAAGTGCCTTTTCTGCATTGTTTTTACAGCGGTTTACATTTGCTGCCAAAAATGTACTTTGGCCCAAAAATTTAGGGGTTTTGGTGGCCTGCGGGGCCGGTGCGTAAAAATTCTGAGCTAGCATCTATCTCTGTAACTGGCTAAAACAAGTTTATAATTGTCCTATAATTCTCTGTCACAATGGCTGGAACGATCAATCGACTAATCGATTATGTTGTGAGTCACTTTTTTGGCAAAAAATGTCCAAATTCTATTGATTTCAGCTTCTTAAAAAAGTGAATATTTACAGTTTTTTGGTCCTCTGTGACAAGAGGACTGAATATTTTTATGTTGTGGATAAAAAAAAAGACATTTGGGGGCATCATCTTGGGCTCCAGGAAACACTAATCGACATTTTTCACCATTTTCTGACAGTTTATGGAAAACTCGACAAATCGATTAATCGAGAAAATAATCGACAGATTAATCGATTATGAAAACTGTCTTTTAGCTGCAGCCCTGTTTTCACCACAGTAAACTGACTGACTGGCAGCATAAAAACCTTCCAGTGGTTGACCTCTTTCAACCCCGCCTGTGACATAAGTTTCAAAGCACAGTGGAGCTGTGGCTCTCAGTGTGCAAACGTGCTGCTAAGATGTTTAACTTGTATCACCTTTCTTTGCATTTGGCATTTTAATTGGAAAATAATTTGGTTCTCACATTAAATAGAGGCTTAGGAGCTGTAGGCTTTTCCACCCAGACTGCTGAGAGTTTAAGTCTTCTCTTGAGAGGATGTGAGAGCCTTTGGTGAGCTATTAGAAAATGCCTTTGGTGTGATTTAAGTCAGGCAGCGTGCTGGTATGGCGGTTATGTCTTTCTCTGTAATCTACTTGTCAGTGCACACTGTCAACAGCCCTCAGCGAGCTGCATACCTGTTAATACAATCCCGCCACGCCGGCCTGTAAAAAGACACGCTGCTTGGTGACGTTACATCACCGCCACAGCCTCGTCGCCTCACCCTCTGTGGCCTCACTGCAACGCCAGCATGGCCGTCTTTCATGGGAACTGCTCCTGACCTCGCCTCGCAAAAAGACACTGAACAAAAGTTTCTGATCAAAATGTGCGTCTTGTGCGCCGTCAGCGGAGTGAAAAACACCAATTGCAGGTGTAGCAGCTTAATAACCCCCCCCCCTCCCTCTCCACCCATGCTGACACATTTTAAACAGCTGAGTACACAAGCCTATCTCTGCTGCTTTGATGAGCCTCCAGATCACATATTTACTTTTGATAACCTTTTCCCAGCTGTCTGCGGCACCCAGACGATCCGCAGACAATCAGAGGAAATCCACTAGAAGCCCCATAAGACAAGAAATAGGAAGCAATACGCCCTGTAAGCTGGTGCTTCATACACTGCCACTAGACTGCAGCAAGTCTGTTTACTCCTCATTTCCATCCTGTTAGTGACAGACTGCCCGAGGGGGGGGACGTATTCATAAATACTTTTCCACATGAGAGGCAAGGTGAGAAGAAATGCGCTGGGAAGCTTTAGCAAGAAATGATTCTTGACAGATAAAACTTGTTTGGTTCACCTGAGAGGTGGCGGCTGCTGCAGCAGAGCTGAACCTGGTTAACCCAAACCTACCAGCTGCCCTTTAGTCCCCGGACTGATATGTTAAACCAGCAGGAATGCTGGGAGTTTAGCCACACAAGGCACCTTTAGACAGCTCCACACCGGAGTGAGAATAAATGTAGGATTTCGATGGGAGAACCTCTCCGCTGCTCCCGGGTTTGTCCGGCGACCACTGGGGCTAACAGTAAACCCCATGACACACAGTTCACAAGCTCCTCACTCTTTCCAATCAACAGAACTTAGTCTGTTTTGCTTGCGAATGTGCTTTGGCTTGTTCTATTTTAGAACCCAGACCCTGGTTCAAGCCCCCGGCCCACCCCTCCCCAACATGTCATGATGAATGGGATGAATCAGGAAGCCTAGTTTACAGTGTAGCTGGAGACATGGAAAGTTTTCGGATGGCGACACATTAAAAGAAATTCGGGATAAATATAGAAGCTTTAAATTCATTAAAATTGAAGGTTTACAAGCTGACAGAAGACGTGAGCCTCAATATGCTGCCAGGCAGCAGTTAGTCACTAGAAAGGCTCATTCCTTGCACTTGACTCTCAGGCTGCAACTAACAATTATTTTCATCATCGACTGATCAGTCGATTATTTTCTTGATTAAGCTATTTATAATCAATCAGTGGTTTGGTCTATAAAATGTCAGAAAATGGTGAAACATGTTGATCATTGTCTTTCAATGTCCAAGTTGACGTCCTCATATGTCTTGTTATGTCAAAAACACATCTTAAGTTGAATGTTATAGAGGACTAAAGAAACCAGAAAATATTCACATTTGAGAGGCTGAAATCAGAGAATCGGAACATTTTTTATTTAAAAAAAAAAAAAGACTCAAAACAATGAATTGATGATGAAAATAGCTGGCGATCGTTGCAGCTCTGCTTGACTCAAAGTTCTGTCAAAATGTCATAGAAGGGGGTGTCACAATTTCAACATTCATTTGAAAATCGATTGAAATAAGCTTTTGATTTCATCTGTAATCCTCCCAGTATTTTTCTATCTACTCCTCCGATGTCTGGCACTTGTCCAGAGGGAAAAAAAAAACTATGCAAACACCAATGATCTAATGATCTTTACAAAACAAGACTTGATAGTCTGATAATGGTATAGTTGTTAGTGGGGAAAAAAAAAAAGTTTAAATCAAAAAATCAAATCAAATAGTGACCATAAAATCCCATGTCAAATCGAATTGTGGATTCAGAGAATCATGACACCCCTACAAGTTTAATTCAACGGATTATCACTGGACTACAATCATTAATCTCAGTTCTTCAATGTTTCCCATCCAGGGTTCAAAATGAACTTTTTGTCCAAAGGCCAAACAGCGAGTGAATGTTCAAATCTGACCACCCAATCAACAGATTACCACTGGGGGTTTTTTTGGGTGGTGAGTGAAGCATATCTACCAGCCACTTCCACATTTTACCAGCATTTTCTGGCTGGTGGATGGTGCTAATTTTGGTCCCTGTTCCCATCCTTTGCCTGATGGGAGGAGGGTGCTGCCTCTAATCAACTGCTTCAGCAATCTGGTACTCATGAAAATATTTCCAAGGTCAAGGTACCCCAAGGTTTGTTTAGTAAAGGAGAATAAATGACTTTGTACCATCAAAGAAAAGCACAGTGACGCCCTTAGACAAACAAGAGTTCAATGCTGCGGTTTCAGTCAATGTCAGGGAGTGTTAATAAAGTTTATAGCCCTTCGTAAAGAACACCTGCACACAAAAGAATGCTTGAAAGTGACGGTCAAGGTTGGGTTTTATTAACTTGAGTTCATCAGAAACCCTGAAAAGGTCATAAAGTATGAGCAGAAATATCAAAGCTTTTCTTTCAAACTAAATTAAACCTAAACCTACACCACTGTTACTCTCTTTACATGGCATTTGTGTGTTTTCATCTCATAGTAAATGAACAGGACCAGGCTGTAAAACCATCACATCTTCACTTCACTGACAAACGAGGCTCAAAATTAGCACCAGCCACCAGCCAAACGCTGGTAAAATATGCAAGCGGCCGGTAGATTTGCTTCACTCACCAGCCAAAAAAACAATGGTCTACTGAGTAGCTGGTACAGACTGAACATTCCCTGGCCGTTTGGCCGCTGGACAAAAAAGTTAATTTTGGACCCTGCTGACAAACACTTCCTGTGACCTACAACAATTAAAAACTAAATATTGTGAGCCTATGCCTTTACTTTGTGTTTAAATGTCTAATCTATTACAACAGGGACTCCCAAACATGGATGGATGTGTCTTGGACCACAGACTCATAATTTGACAGGATTTTGTCTTAAGGAAACCCCTCTGATGACTTTTTTTTAACTTTGAAGATAATAAAGCCTTCATAGGATCACAATCAATGAAAACAGCCAACCTATTCCTTCAATTGTTTTTTTCCAACTTTCAAAAAATCTGATACAAATTAAAATATTCTATTCCTCTTTAGCCACTCAAGGACCCCTGTTGGTCCCCAGACCTTAGTTTGAAAACCACTGTATTATAGCATATACAGAGCTTAATTCTCTTATTTGTCTTAGAAAAAACAGCAGCAACATATTCACTTGTGTTTGCATCAGTTTTTTCTCACTTCATTATGAAAATAATGAACCACATTTGTGCATGTAGGGCAACACAAGCCCAACTAAACTCAACAGCCTACCTTTCTATTTCACAAATCCCTTTTCTGTTTGTGGTTTTCTGTTTAGATTGCAGATACCTTCCACTTTATGTTGATCCTAAACTCACCACATTGTGACTCAGAGTTGACAATGTGGCGTTTATATAGTTTGACTGGCTCTCTCCATCGGCTGAGTCATGTAAATGTATTTACCAACACACTTAAACTGACTCATTTCTGTGGTGTGTTTGAAAACCAAATTACAATATTACTGCTAGACTTTGTACAGTCTGTATCACAGTATTCAACAAATCAAGGAAAATACACTTGTTTGCTGTAATAACACAACATATTAAATGTTCTTTTTCCACTAAAATATAATTATGTATCCTCCATACATATACAGTGCAGTATTACACAATCTATACAGAGTAATGTTGATGTAAATTCATATCGTCTATTATTCTGTAGCCACTTCACTACATTGTGATATACCTTAGATCAACAACACTTATCTTTTCGCCATAAATGCAGAAATGTATGTAAATTACCAAGAAAACATTGTTATCACCATTGTACTATATATTAGGGCTGCCACTAATAATTACTTTAATCATCTATCAATATCTCAATTATTAATCGATTAGTGGTTTAGTCTGTAAAATGCTTATCGCTGTTTTCCAAAGCCCAAGTTGACGTCCTCAAATGTCCAAAACATAAAGATGTTAAGTTTACTCTCATAAGAGGACTAAACCAGAAAATGTTCACATTTGATTGGTTGAAAACAAAGATTTCGGACGTTTTTATTTTTAAAAAAATGACTCAAAACGATTAATCAAAACAGTTGTGATTCATTTCATAATCGACTAATCGTTCGGATCTACCGTACACACACAATGTATCGAGTAAAACGTGATGTTTTCGCCATTAAAAGCATCAGTGTAAACGTGCTGCGTTGGATCCTGGTTAAAAACACTGTTCCCCGTGTGTGCAGCAGTGTGGAGCAGCCTTACTTACTCTCTGCGGTGGCGGGCCGGAGGCAGGACGACAGACCCAGCATCAGACCCCAAAACAAGGTCAAGCGGCTCCTTTCCGTTCGAGACCTCATTCCTGGATGAGTAAATCCTCCCAAACCCTGTAAATAAATATGTGGAGGGGAGGAAACTTGGGCGAAACCCGGTCAGAATGATCAAAAAGCTTTTTGATCTCCAGCCAGCACCTTTTAGCTGTTAGCCGGCTAATGGAGCTAACAGCTACCACATACAGGCTAGCAGGGTAGCTTTCTCACGTTTCCTAATGGGAGCCCAGTCCGTGCTCCAAAATATCACCGATTCGCTCCTCTAACCAGGAAAAACGTATTCATAGTGTCACTGTTTATCCTTGCCGAAAACAACACCGCACTGGTGTGTGTGATGAAACCAATGCGGCTAAACGAGCGGCGGGGATTCCTCTGTAATCCGCATCTTCACGCTCCATATCTGGAGGAAAAAACCTTCAACGTCCCGCTGCTGGAGGACCCTCCGGAGGGAGAAAACGGGTCGGACCCCCTCAAAATTAGGATGGAAACAGGCGGCCTGCGTCAAATAATGTCATATTAATTCGATACACAGTCCTCCCGTGTGGACGACACGGCGTTGGTTTCGAAATATCCACAGGATAAAATGAGGTTTCAGACCGCAGCAGCCTCCTTCTCCTCCTCCTCCTCCTCAGCCGCTCATCATGCACACACACACACCGCGTTGTTGTGGTGGCTGTAATTCACCTTCATATCGACGGGAAACGGAGCGTTTGACCTTATTGCTCCGGTCAGGTCAAGTCCTTTGGTTATCTAACGGCCGTCCGTCGGTAGATAGCCGAGCAGGTAGCGCAGATAGGCAGATTATTGTACAGGTACGCGCCGCACACAGCCTCCTTCGACCAGTCTGCAGTCTGCAGCCGTGTTCACTATAAACACGGCGCCCGTGCGCAGAGATCGTCTCTGTTTCAAGAGATGAATCACTCGAGCTGCTGCCCCGCCTCCCAGTCTGTGGAAGTGGGTGTCGCTCTTACTGCAGTTTAGCCACCATAGGAGAGCAGTTACCATAGTGACTGGTCTGGTACTCATCACAAGGAGGTCTAGTTTGACAGAATAAACTGTAAGCTGTGGTGTTTACGCCGCATCTATTCGATCATTTGCAACAGAGAGACATTTTACTACGCCATCTTTACTTCTACAGTTTGGATAAAAAAGTCAAACTCATATCACCATTGCAAATTTCTACCTAAATATAGATTTTCTTAAATGATCATATTTGCAGATCTTTTACTTAAGTGAACTTGTCCATAGCCTGGCACCCCCTTCAGCCAACATATTCATTAAAAAATATATATATATATATATTACATATTACACTGAAATGTAGTCAGTTGGTGAATACAAATTACCTGGTATTTTTTATAATTAGTAACTTAATCCTTTGCACCAAAAAAAATCTAATCTGAACACATTTGGATTAGTTTATTAGCCTATTTAACAATGAAAATATTGGACACAGCCACTAAAATTTCAGTTCTACAAATATTCTTTTTTTTTCTCTTAAAACATCTCAAAACATTTTCAGTATTTAAAAAAAAGCATTTTGCATATTCAGCATTTAAAGTTGGTTAAATGATCCTAACAAAGATTGTACTGACACAATCTACAGGTGTACTGTGTGTATTCTGTGGGATGTTGTTTCTTTACTGTAAGTGTTGCTGATGCTTTAAAAAATAACCATTGCCATATTTTATATTCAAGTAATCCTTGAAACTGTAAATGAATCCAATTACGCATTTTTCAAATGTAATCTGGTCTGATTATCTGTTTTATATTTTGTAATCTGTTTACATAATCCCATTACGGTAATCCATTACTAACCAACCCTGTCTACCAGAGCTACTACCAGAGGAGACTGTACAGTACCATATAGAAAAAGTACCTTTAGGCAGACAGCCTTGGAACAGTATACCCATAGAACTAAAGAACATCACATCTTTTACCTTGTTCTCCAAATCTATAAAACTGGATGATCAAACATGCTGTCATAATCTAATCATTGTTTTGCCAATTTTTAATGTTTTTGTGTGCTTATGTGTGTTTGTATAGTATGTTCTATTTAATGTTATATGGTTATGTCACTGTTTTATTAATTGTGCTTACGTGCTTGGTCTGTGTTTATGTGCTTTCTGTATGCGGTTATGTGCTCTTGTATGTATTATTTAAATGTTGTTTGTTTTTTAATGATATCAATCTCCTGTCTGTGCCTTTGTATGCTGTCTTTTAATATTTTTTAGATGACACCAGTCAGCCAGGGACAGCAGAAGAAAATGAGCCTGTATGGTTAAATCTGATACGTTTACATAGTGGACTTATTGTCATGTTAATTAATGTGCGTAGTCCCTTCTTAAGAAACAAACATTCACACTAAAGTGGGCCATCATTAATCTACCAGTAGCCAACAAACAAAAGTATTTTCCAGTCTGACGAAAGCATTCATTTGTGCGCCAGTTCGTAAAGACAAACATGGTCATCGTGACATCAAAAATCGTGACAGAGTGAGACGTCAGTGCTTCCTTCCTCTCTCTGATCACCGCCGTAGAGACTCCGTTTACGACGCGGTGTGAAGCAAACCCGGGATGGGAGTCCAGGATCAGGGTTGTTTTGCTTCTCACGAATCCACAGCGGAGGGCCTCCCGTGCAAAGATCGTGTCTGTCTGCACCACCTGTAATTACACTGAATCAGTCCGCACACTCACAGGTGTGTCTTCATACAGTCTTGTAGGCCTGTCAGTCACACATGTACATCACTTGCATCTTCGTATGTCGTTGCCTGTATTAATTAACCCACAAGTGTCTGTATTATGTCTGTCTTATTGTTATCTAGATCAGTGGTTCTCAACCTGGGGGTAGAGACCCTGAAGGGGGTCGCAAGACAATTTCTGGGGGTCGCCAGATGTTTGTGGAGAAGAAAATTAAATAAAATATCGTGGCAAGCAGCACAGAATGAAAGCCAGGAAGCTGCTTTCAGCTACACTGACCTCTTAAAAGCCTCACTAATAGCTAAAACTATAAACCAGTAATGAAATGACAGTTACCAACAGAAACCACCGTGGTCTGAACAAACACAAACACAAAAACTATCGTTTGCATTTTACAACATAAAATGGCAAACTTGGCAAACTACTCAGTCAAACATGATGGGAAATAAGGACCATATTTTAGATTGTATTATTATAAGTTATTTATTGCACTGTTTAAGAATTCATGTTATATTTCAATAAATTATTAAAAGAAAATAAATCTTAAAATAAAACCATTCTTCTTACGGCCCATGCATTGTAATAGGGTAGCAAATAATGATTATTTTCATTATCAAGCCGATCATTTTTTCTATTAATCTATTAGCTGTTTGGTCCTTAAAATGTCAGAAAATGGTGAAAAATACTGATCACTGTTTCCCAAACTTCAAGCAGGGTTCAATTTTTGATTAGCTGTGATTAAATAACAACAAAGACTAAAGTTATTCATCATGTTTAATCTAGGGCTGCAACTTCTATAAAATGTTAGAGGATATTGACAAATGTTTCAGTCCAAGGTGGTGTTTAAATGTCTCATTTTGTCTAAAACCCAAAGATATTCAGTTTAATATGATAATAAATGACAAAAAGCAGGAAATATCCACATTTGGGATGCTGAAAACTGCATTTTCTGCCACTTTGCCTGAAAAATTACTTTAACAATTAATTGATTATCAAAATACTTTAATAGTCTTACTCTTTTTTCCCACTTGCCCCGGGCAAGTGAGCAATCCTTTTTGTTGAACTCTGCCATGTGACTGCAACCCAAAGATATTCAGTATACTGTCACAGAGAACAAAAAAAAGAAAAAAAAAAAGAAAATATTAACAATTTAGAAGCTGAAATCAGAGAATTTAGACACATTTTTCTTTAAAAACTTATAACAATTGATCAATTATCAAAAGAGTTAATTTTTGCAGTTCTACTTTTTATTTACTTTTTTACATTTACAAGTCTGTTTTTTAATCCATGGGCGATGTCTCCATTCTATTGGTACAAAAGAAAAGTACAGAAGAAAATAAGGCAAATTTTTTTCCAGTATTTTTCACATTTTTGGCAGCATGTCTCAGAAAAAAAGTAATTCATTCCATAGTATAAATTTCTTGAACTATTTCTATCCACTCTGATTGTAGGAGACTCCTTACGCCGCCATTTTCTGGTTATTAGATTTTTACCACCTGCTAGTGGTATTTATAACAAATATCTGTCCTGTTTTTTCAGGCAAGTTGGCACATTTCCTAAATATATAATGCTGAAATGAAAATCAAGCTCTGGGTTGATTATACATTACAGGATTTTTTAAAAATTTTTGGAGTCACAAAATGTTTTTCCAGGTGAATTCCCTCTGAAGACCTGAGCTCGAGGTAGTAGACATGTTCCCGACAAAAAAGTCATCTTCAGCTTCAACTTTATGTCAGCCTGTTTATCAAACCTTGATTTAACAACGTTGTGGGGAAAAAAAACTTTCTAATTGTCAAGATTAATCAATCCTACAGATCAGTTTCCTGTTAGCATTACCTCTAAATGCTTCAATAAAGATCTTAACCAAACACATTCCTTTCTCTCCAGAAGTTTTTATTTTTATTTTTATTTTTTGAAATAATGTCTCAATTGTAAATACCTGAAGAAATCATGTTTCTCTAAATTTTATGTTTCTGAGAGTTGCTGAAAGTTTATTTAAACTTTTATTGGAGGATACAGTATGAAGTGATACCTGCATTTGTCCAAAGTTTAGATCCGCTGTCAAATTTGGCTGCTGTGAATTCTGTATCACATGCCACCCAATGTAATCTTCATTCCTCTCGAGTTTCAGGTCTTTGAGATCTTTATGTCAGACAATTAGTCTAGTCTAGATATTTCTTTTGGAGTTTTTTTTCCCTCCAGTATATGTTGGAGAGGTATGTTTGTTTGATAATATTGATTTTCAGTTGTTGCAGTTCTACCTCGTAATATTATATCATAAAAAAAAAATCAAAACACATTAAAGGGATAGTTCACCCAAAAATTAAAATCCAGTCATTTATCTTCTCACCCTCATGCTGACTGAAGCTCGGGTTTAGTTTTTTTAGTCCACAAAACACTGCTGGAGTTTCACAGGAAAACAGCGTTGCAGAATCTCCAAAACCAGTGAATGGTGACCACTTTGCAAACATAAAAAAACAACCAACAAAAAACATAAAATGCTTCCATACTGCCCATCTGGTGTAACTCAAGCTTCCTAAAGTCCCAACATGCCAAGCTGACCTGAAAGACGTCATTTATACCATCTTTTTAGCCTAAATCTTCACTGTTGGTCCTTAGCTTGGAGCCACTTTCACACGCACACCGTCTGAGCTGAGTGTGTCTGGTGTGATGGTGAACATTTGCAAATGAACAGCATGTTGGGGCATGAGGAAATTTGGATTATGCCACGAACCATATTGAGGCATTTTATGTTGTGTTTTTTTTTGGGGGGGGGGGGTGTGTTTTTTTTTTTGTTTGAAAACTGGTCACCATTCACTTAAATTGTCTGCGAGATTCCCCAACACCGTTTTCCTGTGAAACTCCGGTCTTTTGTGGATTAAAAAACTAAACCCAACCTTCAATCAGCATGAGGATGAGTAGATAATTGAAACTGAATTTTCATTTTTGGGTGAACTACCCCTATAAAAAGGTTAACTAAAATACTAAAATCTCTTTGAGTTATGAAATATATGGATGATTTCTACAGAATAAACATCAAACATTGTGGAAAATCTGCCCCTCAGATGCATCTCATCATGTAGTCATTTCTTGTGAAGGTTGGTGGACTTTGAAAAGACACCGAAATGCTGCCATCTTGAGGCAAACAGAACCAACTGCAGCTTTCTAATCTACAGTAAAATATAAGTCAAGGCAGGGGCAAAACTTAAAAATTTGCAAAAGAAAACCATGCAAATATTCATGTATTCCTTCTAAAGACATGGTTTATATATGATTTGTGTTTCTTTGCATATGTTATCATGGGAGGCTGCAGTGGATAGAGTAGCCCCAGTAATCCTGGCAGCTTTGTCTGACCTATAGGCCTAGAGCTAAAGAGGGATTGCTGTCACCCTTGCCCTTAAGTGACCCATTGAGCTCCCAAAAAGCTACAAAACTAAGAAGGAAAATAAAGTCATACAGTTGCCTTGTGAGGCGGATACAGAGGGAAATAGAAGCTAAAGTTGTGCCTCTCATCACACTGACTTTTACTTCGAGGCACAGGCAGGTACAGTTGCAATGATCTTTTGAGGTCTGAGGCCCCGGCGGAGGAAGTGGAGGGCCAGCAGCTTGTGATGCTGTGAGAGAAGCAGACAGTAAACAAAACGGTCCATAGAAGAGCCCCTGACAGTTTTGATTATCCCTGTAATTACAGGCCGCTTTCATCACTTCACAGAGCAGAGCACAGAGGCATTATTTGAACGCCGCACATTACCTCAGCCCTGGCAGACAGCGCTCGGCATCCGTCACAATCCAACAATTAGCACTGGGAGGGGGAAAAAAAAAATGCACATTAAAAATGAAGTGAATATCAGTGGCCACCCAAGAGTCCAAATACAGTGAGTCACCCTCTAACAAGTGCTCACTGTACCAACATGACCTCCCTGTGCCAGAGAATGTTGTGCCTGTCCACTTGCATTTGTTAAGTCCCTATTAAAGTCCCCATGAAGGCAGCCGGCGGGCCCACCTACCTCGACTGTCCCGGTGGAATCCATTCTCGCACTGCACTCATGTGGAAATAAGCCTGTTTACCACCAACGGGTCACACATGCTAATGAGCGTCTGTTTGTTTTTCCACTGTGCTCATGCAGGAGGAAGGGAATTTAGAGGGGAAATAATAGATGATATGCAGACAACAGCCCGGGTGGCACTGCAGCACTAATGATGAAAAACGTACTGTAGGACAGAGAATTAATGGATATGAAATCGGAGCAGGAAATGTGGTCTGACATTTTGATGTTGGTGGGGTCTGATCACAATACAGAGTGTCGGCTGGCCCGGTTTGAAAAGAGCGGTGAGGTTGTGGCTCAGGAATCCCCAGATAGACTGACCTTAGACCGCAGAGCAGTGAGCTTTGTCTGCTGAACCCCCCCCCCCAACCAGAAAGGTATGATAGAGTTAAATGTCTATACCATAAACTACATCTGCCTGGAGTCTGTATCACTGATGACACAGCAATCAATCCTGAGAGAAGTCATTTTGGATCTTCTTCCAAATTTATACAAATATAAATTACAGAAAAGAAAAATCTCATTGTGTTAAGAAATAAGTTACATTTACAAATTGATTTTTAGTGTTGGTGGAGCTGCGACAATTAGTTGAATAATCAAATGGTTCCCAACCTTTTTTCCTCCTTCCTACTTGGAAAAAAATGGCTCTTTGATATGTTATATTTATTTGATATGTATGCAAAGGGCATCTTTTCGCTTCCTTTAGTCCTCTGTGGCAATAAACTGACTATCTTTGGGTTGTGGTTAAAAGAAGACAACACCTTGGTCTTTGGGGAAACACTGATCAACATTTTTCACAATTTTTTGACATTTCATGGACCAAAAAACTAATCAATTAATTGAGAACATGATTGTCATATTAATCGATAATGAAAATAATCGTTAGTTGGAGCCCTACAAATAGCACACACGTGAATACGTATAAACAGGGGAGGATTTAGTCATTCTGGGGCCAAAGGCAAACACAGGCGTGGGGCCCTCCACATCCCTCATTCTCCTCCTTTTTTCAATCCGTGAATAAACATTGTGTCATAAAAATAAACTTTTACTCATGGTGGAGTGCGGAGGAAGAACCGAGGAGTTGCACAGCCTCAGGACAGAAGCTGTTTTAAGTCTGGCAACAGATACTTCTGTATCTCTTTCCAGACAGCAGCAGAATGAACAGGCTGTGGCTAAGATGGGTATTGTTTTTTAATAACCTCCCACTTCCACCTTTGTTCAGCACCGCTGGGACAGCTTCGCTTCATTTTTTGACAGTCTGTATGCCACACCAAGCTGTCTGTTTACATGAGTTGGCCGCTGTCTTCCTGAATCATTACTGCAGATGTGCCATGAGATCATGGAATAGTCCAAGATAGTGAGACACTCATTACTTCAGGCATTTTGATGCCATTTTAGCGCATGGATTTTTAGATGGACATAATTAATGAGAAAAAGTTTTTAAAAAGTTTTCAGTCATAAGTTAAGTAAGAGGTGTTTTATGGGGACCTTGGTACCTTGGACCCTAAGACAGTTGCTGACCTTTGCCTAATGGTAGGTCCACCCCTGACTGCACTATCAAAATTCTCTGCGCCCATGAACATATAGTTGATGGTAAATTCTCCTTTAGGCCTGCACAATTAATCACAATATTATCAAAATCGCAATATGGCCAAGTGCAGTATCCAAATTGCAGAACCAATCTGAAAAAGGAAAAATGTGAGAGAAAACAGCATTATATTGAAGAACTGTAGTCCTGCATAGACGCTCTGGCCTAAAATCTGAAAGAAAACATGTTTGTTTAGTACAGACCCTAACAATTATCACATCATTATGATTTTAAAATGATCATTCCCACTAAGCATATGACATATCACAATTGCAATCGCACCAAAACAAACAACAAAAAAAATCTAGATGGCTAAATTGCTCTATAGGCCAGGAGAAAAAAAAAAATCAGTATTTTTGATTTTTGGGTGAACTGTCCCTTTAACAATGTCTCTGCTCTATTCAGGCATCCCAGTGGGCAATGACCCAGCATGCATTGTCAAAACGAAGCAGCTATATTGTATTAAGACATCATTAATTATATCATGTACACCTGTGATTTCACTGCTGCGACATGTCAATATGTCTTCATTGAATAAGGCTTATCGACCTTTTTCACAGCAGCCATATTGATATGAGAGAGGAGGGTAAACACAGGTGTTACCAATGACACTAATTAAGGTGCATTTGCATATAGTGTAGCAGAGCCTTACCAGTGAGCCAACATGCACAATAGCAGCACCCTGACTCTGTAAATTTAATTAGCATCATCGGTAACACCTGTGTTTACCCGACAATTTCATATCAGTCTTGCTGCTGTGAAAAAGCTCTAATCAGGTCAACAATTTCGCAGGGCCATAGTTTTGTAATGCTTCTAAGTTTTTCGACGTTTATCACTTGTATATTGATTTTTGAGGCCTTCTGCCGCCACATTACATAATTTCACTTTTGATCAGATTCTGCTGTGAACTACTTCAGTTCACGACAAAGAAAGGTGCAGCTGGTGTGACATCACTTTGAGATTTGAAGGCAGCGTGAAGCAGCCGACAAAGGTACAAAGGGTCCAGTAATTATGTGGAGCCGCAGTTGCTGGTGCATTAGTCACAAAGACTACAACATTATGTAATGTAGCGGTAAAAAGTCTCAGAACTCCTGATGACACATGGGAAACAGGAAAAGGGAAACAGCGTAAACCCTCATCAGTGTTGACACTTCATGGGATGTTGACTTTACGAGGCCACACATAAATAATTATGAGCTTCGCCAAACTGCCTCACTACTGCGCTCCTGTAGGCCTGTTATATTTTATTGTTTCTAAAGTCTAGTGCCAATGTGCTTTGAGAATAAGTGGACAAACAGAGAGAAAAACACTTTATTTGAAGGGATGGACATAAGACTGACATGACACTGTCATAACCATGACACGACACCTGTCAGGAACATGAAGGAATCTTTATGAATGTTCATGAGTGTCATATATGTTATTTTAATGCAAAGTTAGATTGACATGGCACTGTCAGTCTTATGTCATGTCATGGTTATAACAGTGTCCTGTCTGTCTCATGCACACTCCTTTTGAAGTGTTACCATGCAAGAACAATAGACCTTTTTCACAGCAGCCATGTTCATATGGAATAGTAGGATAATTATACATAAAAAGTATAACCATTCATACTTGCCCTGTAATAATAGAGTAAGTATCCACTAGTTAAAAAATAACTACAGTATAATTTCTTTGTAAAGTCCCAAATTCTGACCACCTTATTCCATTTTGTAACCCAGTTGATAGGTATGGTGCTGGCATAGCATTATTATAACAAATTATACTGTAACTGTGTGTGTTACGGGCTGAAGTCTAAAATGTTACCATATTTCCTAAATACAATAAATACCAATTAAAAGGCCCATGACTTGTGTTTCTCTGAACTTCTTTATTTTTAAACTTTAAACTAATTTATGAACATGGTGCAGGTTTGTCAGATAAATCGCACATTTTACTGTATTTAATAGCTGCACCTACGTTTTAGTTGTAAATGCTTTTATTAGATTTGAAAGGTTTCATACAACATTAAACACAGCTGGAACTTCTTCCATCATACAGTAACTCTGGCTGATATGCAAATTTCCAAAGTGACAGCCAAAGAACATTAATGAACATTTACAAATTAGAATAAACAAAACAAACAAACAAAAAGTCTCAGTGTTAATGAATTTATTGTCATCGTGTATTTGAAAATGGTCGGCAGGCCACCGAGCACCCTATCCCGGGCCAGATTTGGCCCCCGCGCCTTAAGTTGAATATGACTACTGTATGTCTGTGAATGTTCTCAGTCATCCAGGTCATGGTATTTGCTGCGGGTTATTGTAGGCAACTGAACTTGCACAGGTTCCTGAAGTCAATCCAAAGAGGCGTCTTCAGTTCTTCAGAACCTGGGTGAATTTAAGCAACAACCTATGCTGTAAGTTCATTTATCTTCACATTTATCCAACACATCACATCTAAACTGAAATAATCACAGTTCATGTGCATCACTGTCCCAGTTTTGAGTCATATTTTTAAAAAAAATATTTTTATAGTTTGATCTTACTGGTGATATAGCGTTCATACACTCGAGAAACCAGTATCCAGGATCATCTGTGTGCAGATATGTCTCGATTACTCACCATCTCAATCACCGTCCAAAGACTGCTCAGAAACCTGGATGAGGCGTTTACATGCCGTAGTACATTTCTATCGGAGTGCTCCATGTAGATTACCCATTTTCTGAAACGTTTCACATAATTGTGCCACTGATTATAACCACAATACTAATGCGCATGTAAATGAACTCAATAACCTCCCCGCGCGGAACAGAAGATTGAAGGTTTCTGTTGCGGGTCGGCTGCTTCATGTGGAGACACAACCGGATGTAACCGAATAAGTCATCCGGCAGCTGAGAGGCCGAGAAGCACTCAAGCTAACGTCAGTCCTAAACAGTCAAAATCTGTTTATTTTAGCATTATTTCATATTGTGATTTGATAACTCCAAAGAATAAACATGATTAAAGCCATCTTGATATTTAACAACCACGGGAAGCCGCGGCTCATCAGATTCTATCAGTATTTTGTAAGTACTTCTGGGCTCGCTGTTCAAAACACGTTTGCTGTCGTTCTCTCCTCTCTCTGGCTCGCAGTAGCTAGTGTTAGATTATATAGTCAGCTCGCGGATAATCATCCCCAACAGAAATGTTACCAAGGTCCAGCTCGGTGTGCGGTGTCTAAAATAGTTTACAAGTTACGAATAATGTTAGCCGATGCTAGCTTGTGGGTGCTAGCCACTTTTTAGTTTCAGTTCCTTCTCGTTCTCTCTGAAATACAGTTTAGGAATGTACACATCCCTCAGCAATAGGGCGGCAACTAACGATGATTTTAATCATGGATTTCTGTCTGATTATTTTCTCAATTAATCGATTATTGATTCAAATGTCATGATCACCTCAAATGTCTTGTTGTGTCCAAAACATAAAGCTATAAAATTTACTTTCATAAGAGGACTAAGAAAATAGGAAAATATTAAAATTTTGAAAGTTGAAATCAGAGAATTTGGACATTTTTTATTAAAAATGACTCAAAACAATAATTGATTATCAATATCGTTGGTGATTAATTAAATGGATGACATTTAGTAGCAAAAATAACACAACGCCAACTTGGCATTATGGCCTGTCTTTATATACTGTAGCTTATAACAACAGGTAAAATAGGCCAAATCTCTAAGAAAAACAATAAAACAAGTGTGAACATCAGGGGTTCTTACTAATAATAATTCCTCTTCACAAACTGCTGATTGTGTACATACTGTTAAGATTAAGGTCATCTTTATTGTCCCTTCAAGGAAATTTTCAAGGAAACAGCAGCAACAACATAAATAAAAACACTGAAAAAAACACATACTAGTTCAAGGGAATGTCAATTTTATATCAAATACAAATATGCAAGAATGCCAAAGTGCAGGTGTGCAGATTGTCCCAGCACAGTGCAAGGACTGCAGTCAGGGCCGCTAGTCGCTTTTGAGCAATAGGAAGCACTTGGAATGACAGAGTCATGGAGTCTGTTAGTCCCCCGAACCCCCAAGTTGATTCTTACAGGACAGATTAAAGTTTCCAAACCAAGAAATAATAGAGAAAGTTAGAGCAGATTCAGTGACGCTTCTGTAAAAGAGCGTCATCATCTCAGTGTGAACAGCATGGGATTCAAAAGTCAACTTATTATCAAGAACAACACCCAGATATTTGTACATCTCAACTGTGTCTCTATCAACACCTTTTACAACAGGCCTTGGTGGTGAAATCAATTATCATGTTTTTCCTTTTAGACACATTTAGATTGAGGAAAGATTCATCACACCAAGCCAAAAAATCATCCACCACCAGCCTATGATCCTGAAGATCAAGAAGGCTAACAGTAACAGAATCATCGGCAAACTTTAAGATGTGTTGACAGTCATTAGTGTACATGGTGTAAAGAAGGAGGCAGAGACTAGATGTTTTGTTCATCTGAAGATAATGAAAGAATTCACTGGTCACCATTAAACACGACATGCACATATTTGATTTAATGCATTAAATGGACAGTTCAGTTTTCTATGATAATGTATTTGTTCCTGTTCCCTGTGAGTGGGAATTGCAGCGTGCACAAAAGTCTGATCAGTTTGATAAAATTAATTGAATTTTTACTTCTTGCTTTGGTGCCAGAGCTTGGATCTTGTGCAACTTTTACTGCTCTATCAGCCAGCTAAATGTTAAAAATAACAAATGACTCACAATAATGGTGGGGCTGGCACTTGATAGGCTGCGTGACATGTTTTCTTGCAGGCGGAGGACATGCAGCAGCAGATCATTCGGGAGACTTTCCATTTGGTGTCTAAAAGAGACGACAATGTCTGCAACTTCTTGGAGGGAGGGAGGCAAGTATTGCTGTTTGCTATGATGATGATGTGTCAGAAAAACTGCCACAAGTGAACTTGATTTGTTTATGTTGTGATTTTTTTTAATGGAAAGACTGTCTTGGTGTGACAACTAAACACAGGACTAAATACCTTTGGAGACCTTTTACGTTTATGTTTGCAGAGACAGAAAGGCAGACCTGTACTATGATGATATTACTATTATGATGTGTTATGACACACTTTAACTACTGTAAACCATGTGCCACTTTTCTGGGTTTTCTCAGTTTGGTTTTATGTCACTACAGCAGCTGACCTCAAAGATGAGCAGCTGATCATCAGCTGACTGCAGATACAGTAGCGTGATTTAACCAATAGATGGAGGCAAAGCCACAAAAGTAGACTTGATCTCAGGACTACTGTCATTTCTTCAGTCAACTTTCTTACCTTAGCACAAATGTTAATTGTATTACACACATTTGTTTGTTTCATTCCTGCTGGCACAGTTACACACAGCACAAAACTACGCCTGAATCTTCCTGTAAAATAGCATTTTTATCTTCTCACAGTCTCATCGGTGGCTCAGACTACAAGCTGATTTACCGGCACTACGCGACCCTCTACTTTGTCTTCTGTGTGGACTCGTCTGAGAGTGAGCTCGGCATTCTGGACTTGATCCAGGTTAGCTTCTGCTTTATAAACATGTTAAACAAAAATATAAATGCAACTCTTTTGTTGTCAAAGTATCGAAATGTTTTTCTGTTCACTTGTGGAACATCAAGATGCTGATTAAACAGCATGATTCTTGCACAGGTGTGCTTTGAACTGGTCACAATAAAAGGCCACTCTAAAATAGGGCTGCACAATTAATCACAATAAAATCACAAAATGGCCAAGTTCAGTATCCAAACTGCAGAACCAGAACCAATTCACAAAAGAAAAAGGAAGAATGTGTGAAAACAGCATCATAATGAGGATACTGTAGCACATGCTTGATGTCCTGGCCTAAAAATCCTGTTCTCCAAATAAAAGAAAGCATCTTTGTTTGTTACAGACCTCAACAAATATCACCACATCACTATGAAAATTGTAAAGCAAAACTGATCATTTCCACTAATGGTATCACATATTGCAATCGCAACTTTGGTAAAAAATAATCACAATATGACTTTTTATCACGTGGCAGCACATAGCTTGTTGCGAGTGGAAAGAGAAGGAAGCAGAAACAAACTCATAATTTCAAAATAAAATTTCTTAATAAAGTTCTGTCAACATAAACATCTGAATGTGAAGAATTCACAATGTAACAAATCAGTATATTGATTCTAATGATGGGGAAACACCGGATTTGTCTTTTAATAAAATTCTAAAATTTTAAGTTTAGGGTTGTGTCTGGTTTTTCACTGTTGTATCAAAATCAACGTTTTTCAAAGTACTGTATCAAAGTTAGAAACTCTAATAATACTAGAGCTACAGCTCAACAATTTTGAGAGAATATCTAATTGCACTTGTTTTTTTAGTTATGTTTTGGGGATTTTTTTTTTTTTGCCTTTTTTAGATAGGACAGCTGAAGAGCAGACAGGAAGGAGGGCAGAGAGAGAAGGGTTGATGTGCAGCAAAGGGCCGCAGGCAGGAGTTTGAGCCAGTGGCTACTGCAGAGAACTGACAGCCTCCATACATGGGGCAGATGCTCTACCAACTGAGCTAAATGGCTAGTTGCAATTATTTTAACTGATATTGCAGTAGCCTTCAGCAAATATTGCACCTCTTGCGATTTGAAAATTGCAGAAAGCCATATTGCGATTTCATAAAATTTTGATGAATTGTGCAGCACTAACTACAGCACAGTGCCGCAGATGTCATGAGTTTTGACATGCCGACTGCAGGAATGTCCACTAGAAGGTGTTGCCCATGAACTGAATGTTGAAAGCTGAGAATGTGCCAATGCATCTAAACGGCCTCACAGCCGCAAACCACGTGTAAACACTTCAGCTCAGGGTCTCCACATCCGGCTCCTTCACCTGCAAGCTCATGTGATATCAGCAACCCCAACAGCTGATGCAACAGTTGGTTTGTAAAACCAAAGAACTTCTGGAGAAACTGTCAGAGACAGTTTCAGGGAAGCTCATTGTACGTGCCCACTGTCCTCACCGTGGCCTTGATCTGACTGCAGTTTGATAAAACAGCAGAGTTTAGAGTGACCTCCTGTTTAATCAGCATCTTGTACAATGGTCCAAACTTGAGAAGAGGACATTCTGTCTCTCCCTTAAGCGACTTAACAGGCTTCTTTCCATTACATGTAGCTGTATTTGATTAATTTTGGGAAACAGGAATCATTTTTGAGCTTTTGCCTCCTCAGTGGCTGCTTTTAATGCTGGTGATTTAGGAAATGAAACTTAACTCTTCTGTTGAACTCCCTGAAAATCTAGCTGGATAAGACATGTACTGATAAAATGTAAATAAGGAAACACTGACGTGGCAGACACACATCTTACAGACAGCTCAGCTAAGTTATCACATGAAGTGCTGGTACACACTGATTTAAATCTTCCTTCACGTTTTGATTGTTCCCTTGGGAACATGTTGTTGTGCTTGTGGCAAGCACACAAGAGATATAGAACTCCTCCACATGGAACAAAGTTAGTGCCCTAAAAAGTTAAGCAACATCAGTTTCGGGATCTGGAAGAAGCGAATCAACATGCTCACACCCTCCACTTATCATTGCTGACATCAGATAGTTATCAGCACAGTGCCTTATCATCAGTATAGGAGAATTATGGCATGTGGAACAAAAGATAAACAAACAAACATCTACACTGTAAAAAAAAAAAAAAAAAAAAAAGCTGAGAAAGCTGAGAAAACTTGTAAAAGGAAAGCAACCTGCTGCAAAGCCCTCTTGATTTTACTCATACTAATAAGATTTAGTGTGTATGAGCTGTAAAGTTGATCATTTGCTTCATCAAGGACCACAATGGAAATAAATATACTAGGCTTGGACATCGAGTTTCGATGTTTAACATCGCATTCTGAGTTGTTTTTATCATGAATGAAATCAGTATTCTTTTAATTATGAGATGCAGCTTACGACTCAGCTTACAGATCTGATCACACAGTGATTTGATTAACTTTAAATGTTTGTATTGATCCATCGACAAGGCCTCATCATTAAACAGTGCTGTAGACATGATGTTTTTTTTTTTTTAGGCCTCTCCGGATGTTAGAATCGATCAGGTTCCCTCCACAAAAAGAAAACGGGATTTTTGCACTGGATTTTAGATTAGTGCAGAAAATAAAATCTGAGGCAAACAAAACTTTATGGTCTTGTTCAACAAGATCAAAGAATCTTCACAAATGAGCACAACTTATATGATTTTTGGAGTGAAAATACAGTTGTCAGGAGCAAAAAGCTAATGCTAGGCTAACACACCGCTGTCGCATGACTCTACATCATCACCACTAAATGACTAATGTTCAGTGTGATGACATTTAAAGTCTTTTGCAACCCACGTGTCATTGCGTGTGCTGGCTTGTTGAATACTTGATTATTACAGTTGTTATTGAAGAACAGACCGTTGCCATGGACACAGTTCTGATCATAGACCACAGCAGGTAATGACAAATTTTAAACCAACACGAACACATCAAAAAGCGCATAAATAAGCAAAAAAAACAAACAAAACAAAAACAGACACGGTTTTCCGAGTCTGTGCATGGCCTTTTTTCCTTTGCCAGGATCCAGGACACACGGAGGGAAGCTGCTGTAGCTCTCCTTTGGGCTGTGCATGACCGCACCATCGCAGTACGGCTCCGGTTGTATGATGCAGTCAAATTCTGCACTTTTGCAGCCCTCTCCTGTGATCCCTCGGCAAAGTTTGTCCGGAAAGTCTGGTGTTTCTCAACGTGATGCCTCCGAACTCTCATCGCAAATTAAACACACCGGTTTGGCGCTGGGATTTGGCCGCAAAATAAACAAGTGTTTGTCAATCCAGGCAGGGTTAAACAGGCGGTTTTCATTGTCAATTGTGCGTTTCAGGGTTGAGAAAGATGTTTTTTTAGAGGTTGGATAGGACTGCCAGTGGTGGAAAGAGTACTTAAAATTTTTCTAACATTTCTAAAATATTACTCAATTACAAGTAAAAGTACTGGTGTTAGAAATACTTAAGTAAAAGTACAAAGTATTTGTCTCAAAAACTACTCAGAGTATTAGTTACTTTTAACTGTTGTTGTCACATTCACCTCTCCAAATTAGGGTTGTAAATTTTGTGCATTTTCCTGAACCAGTAGCTGAAAATGCTAACAACTGATTAATCATTAAAAATTTGTAAGATACATAACACATTTTATTTTCCTAATTTTCTTTTTTTCCCCTTATTTGTCTTTTTTTTTTCTCATGTTAAGTCAAAATTTAAGTTTCCTTATTCAACAAATGGTTCTACTAGACAAAACAATATCAAATGACGTGCAGTTACTTCCGTGACTGTTGATTAAACATCAATGAATACTTTTCTAATTGGGGTGAATTCTTAATGGCAATTAATCGATTAATGATTAATCATTAACATCTTTACTCCAGATGTTTGCTGCCGCACCATTTTGTTTTGTTTTTCAGTTGTATGTCTTTGTTTTCATTGGCTCGTTTGTGATCAGAACACCCGATTGGCTACAAAAATGCAGATGAAAGGTTTGGATATTAATTCAATTTGTACTCAATACTCAACTATGATTCTGAAAGTAACTAAGTAGATTACATGGTGAAATGAATACTTAAGTACAAGCAAAAGTACACACATGAAAAATCTACTCTTAAAAGTACAAGTACCCCCAAAACTTCTTAATTACAGTAATTTGAGTATTTGTAATTAGTTACTTCCACCCCTGAGGACTACTGCTTCTAATGTTACCACAAGTAGACACACATTTTCACAACAACGCTCTGCATTCTGGGTTGAGTGTTGCTAGGCTACGCAGAATGTTGCATTCACGATCTGAACTACTGTAGGAATTTCTGTAGGAATATCTGTAGGCTCCCAGAACATGTTTTTCCCGGTTTTTATCCGCTTTTCTGGTTGGGCCACAGGCTGGGCCACTCGGGGACTGCTTCTGGGCTGCATGTGGCCTGCTATTTGAATGGGCCTGTCATAGACTCTGGAGGAACAATAAAATCATTGCTAAATCACTAAAATCATTTTAAAATTAATCGTTTATGTCAAATTATTGATATTATTTGATGCATAACCATCTAACAGGCAGGATAATGTAAAGTGAGCAGGTCACTATTGTAAAATAGAGCCATAAAATCATTTTAGAATTAATTTGTTGTGTCACTTAAATGTGTGCCAAATATTTTTGGGGTGTACATAACCATATAATAAGCAGGATAATGTACAGTGAGCAGGTCATTATTGTGAAATAAAACCTTTCAGGATGATTCAAGACGCCTCGCTTCAGGGTCCTGTGTCATCCTGTCAGGATTTATTTCACAGCAACGACCTGCACACTGAACATTACCTCTTACTTAGCAACCACCTTTTTTTTAAAGACACATAAAAGCCTCAAAATTCATGAGTGGGGTATTTACTGAGGTATTTTATGCTGTAGAGAAAAACTTGAAAACCTTTTCAGCTTGTGTTAATCACAGACCTCATTTCAGGCATTTCTCCAAACCCATTCAAAAAACCCACTGACTTCGAGATGAGGGAGCTGGATGTGTGCTAAGACTCACTCCTGCAGCACTCTCTTGTCATTTATATTGGTTGTACCAGTCAAATCCAGTCACCGTTTCCGTAGTTTTTTGAATGTTTAAAAAGTATTAAGCATGAGTCATGGCACCAACCACTGATTTCCTGAATGTTTGGACCACGATCATCTAACTTAAAAGAAGAAAACAAATTCATGAGGGGATTTGTTATTCCCTCAAATATAATCATAATCTCAGATAATCTTCAAAATGTTTCTCATCTCTTGAGAAATATGAGGTCTGACTGTCCAAATCCTCTTCACTGCAGGTGTTTGTGGAAACGCTGGATAAATGCTTTGAAAACGTCTGCGAACTGGACCTCATATTCCACATGGACAAGGTGAGTGTGGACAGGAAGAGCCTTTTCTGTAATGATCGTCTTCGAGTGTTTCCTCCTCCTTAAGCTCAGAAGCTTACGAGTGTCATAACAGCCTGCGCGGTTGTTTTTCACCTGATGGACAGCAGCTCTCTCATACGATGTTCATTTCCTGTTTAGGTGGACTTCAGCAATAAAAGTAATACAAAAAAACTTTGGTTTTGAACCATGTGGCTGCTGCGGGAAGCGGTGAATCAGTCAGTACCAGTAAATGAGGTTACTTGAAGCCAGCAGTTGGACATTTTAACTAATTTTGGACAAGTTTGATGCTCGTTAATCAGTCAAAAATCCATTCCAACATATTGTTTCGCTCACTTCCTCATATGTTAACATTTGTATACGATCCACCTCCACATCAGCTGGCCAGATTCACACTTGGCACGATGCTGCGTCTGAGGTAACCTGCATCTGCATGAAATTATGGGAACATTAAGGCCTTTGCAGCTCAAGTCTGTTATTTCCTTCTGAAAATGTAAAAAAAAACAACCTGATGTTTATTCCATTATGTTTACTGTTTGTGTGCTCACTCCAAAACCGCATTTTGTTTTTTTTTTTATATTCAATAAAAAAAAAAGTCCAGATGAGGGGATTTTTGTATTCATGAATGAGCTGTGGAGATACGTGACTCCGAGGTAATGCGCGGAGGGTGTTTGTCTTTTCTCTACAGCCAGCTGCTTTTCAGGAACAGCTGCATTCCTGTAATTGATCGAGTTCCTTTTGGTGCTTGGGACCAGCAATTTTGAATAAAACTGTACATCTAACTGGGCTCTCCCTGAGCTGTATTACTGTAGTAAGATTCTGCAGCTCTCAAATTCTTTTTTTTAACATTTTCACCTCAGAACTGAAATCGTCAATCACTTGCATTTTGCTTCAAAATGAAAATTTTTCAGCATGCGAGGTTTCTTCTTGTAAAGATTTTTTTCCGATGACAGGTTTAAAAAGTAATGCCTTTAAACTCCGTGCTGGCTCCTTTAGATCGAAGCTCTGTTGTCCAGGCTACAACAAGGCCTCGTTTTTCTCTCGCTGGAGCTGAGCTCGAAGTGTTGCTGGAAACTAATCAGACACGTCTATGGCCATCTTGATTGAATTTTCCCAGCAGGAAATTGATGTCATGTGGTGCAGTGGGGCTTGGCCTGAGGAATGTTCCAAGATGAAACTTGGAAGTATTTCTGCTAGAGAGAAAACCCTCCCCTAGCCGCACAAAACTGCACAGGATTGTAAAACAGACTTAATTTACTAGTCTTATCTTGAACATAGGTTGATAAGGGACAGATTCTGGCTGTTTGGTTATTTTCGTTTGTCCAGACAGTTTATCATCCTGAAACTCAAAGTGTAAACTGGTCGAGTGAGCCATGAGAGAGAGCTTTGTTCCAGAGAGGTAAGCTCTCTCCAACATTAGGTTTTGCACCTCTCTTATCTCTTCTGTATCATTTGGCAGCCTATAAAGGAACACAGACAACCTGTGCTGCTAGACAAGGCAGGATTGTAAAATGCTGAACCTTACACCACTTCAAACAGCTACATCTGGCTGTGTTTTGGAGCCAGGATGTGATGTTGTGTAATCCAGTCTTTACTGTTTAATGTTCTATCTGAAAATCGTTCACAAAAGTCACGGAAAAAAAGGACCCGTTTTAAAGACTGAGCAGACGCGTGCGGTGGCGTGCGGTCTGTCGCCGTGGATTAACTGCTGCGTTGTGCGTCTGTCTGCAGGTCCATTATATCCTGCAGGAGGTGGTGATGGGAGGTATGGTGCTGGAGACCAACATGAATGAGATCGTGGCTCAGGTCGAAGTGCAGAACCGCATGGAGAAGTCAGAGGTGAGTCTGTTAGCCACATTAAAGGACCATACCAGTGTTTTTGCATGATTTAGGGCATAGACTGCAACTTGTGCAAACATCCCATTAGTGCAAATCATTTCCCAATGCTTACCATAGGATTTTAGATAGATGAATGTGTTGGGTTTTTTTTTTACCTTTATTTATTCAGGGTAGGTTCCCTGAGAGTGAGGTTCTGGTGGTGGTGTTAATGAGGGAGGGGCACACACTGTCTTTCACTTAGCCCACCCAGAATTTTCCTGTCAGTCCAGGGATTGAACCGCCAAACCCTCAGGTCCCAAGCTCGCTTCTCTAACCTGTAGGCCACCCCTGTCCAGTGGTTAACATTCACTTCACTGGTAAAATCAGAATTCAAGCTTGAATTGTTGCTTGAAAAGCCATTCAGTTTCATTCGATTTGGTTAAATCTGTCAACACAACAAGCACAAGGAGGCATTAGCACATGTGTTTATTGAGACGTACATGACTGTGAGTCATTTGCCTTCCAAAAGCATTTGTTTGTATTGTGGTATCCACTCTGAACTTCTTAAATCTTGCCCCAGACAAATACATTCCATGTCATTATTGAAAAAAACAACCTAAACCAAATACTGAAACTAGTAAAAACAAAACTAAAACATTTTTAAACAGTAAAAACTAAACTGAAACAAGAAAAGCCACCCTTGCAAACTAACTAAAACTAAACAAAAATTAAAAATGAATACGAAAACTATAATAACTCAGGTCTGGTGTTGTGCCCACTGACGCCTGTTTGTGTTTAAAAAAACATACATATCAATCAGACCTTAGTACAGATTAATTAGCTCGGAATGGGAATGCCAGCGTTGCGAGCTACATTCATTAAAAATAGAAAGAGGTACGTAAAGACAAGCGTCAATGAGACTGACACTGCTGCACAAATTGCAGATTCATGATGGACAGTTTGAAAATATCATCTGTCTTCCTTGCTTGTCATAACTTGGCGCCGACATTACCCACGATGCAACTTGACCACAGTTCCATCTGCGATTCGGGTGTGTTATGTTAGTAGCGGCTAGCCTTGAACTGCTGTCCAGAGATAAGGAGCTGGCTCCAGAGGAGCCCACGTCTTCGAGTGAAAACTCCAAACCCCCAGATTTTTGAAATTTCTAACTTTGACGTCATTTGAGACAGATCAGACTTTGTACAGCTCCCACTGCTCCTGCGAAAGGGTTGAGACACCTTTTTTTCACATATGCAGCAGTTTTCCCAAGACCTATAAATAGACAGTGCTGTGTAAGATCACTTTCTTTAATCATTATGAAAAAGTTAACTGCTCTTGGCAACGGCAGCTTCCAAATTTGACTACACAACATAACCCCCCTCCACATGAACACAATGGCAGACTGACTGAGAAAAATCTAATGGAGATTCAGTCTGATCATCACGCTAACTCACTGTTGCGTTTATGTCCAATTGAGAGAGAGAGAGAGTTTCCCCCTTTCATCATCCAAGCGCTTGTGGGAAGCTCCTGCAGCGTACCTGGAATTTGAGAATAAGCTGCCAAAAAGGATCACATTCACTAGCTACTGTATGCTGATGGAAAATGAAACTCGGAGAAATGAATGAACTGAAAATCAATACAAACAAAAGTGAAAGTTGAAGGTTGTCAAAAAGAAATGTGGACTTGTTTAGACTAGATCTTGAATTAAAAGAACAGTAGTGGTTAACTGTACAGTGATAATGAAACAACAGGCTTTTAGCTTAGCTTAGCATAAATACTGCAAGAAGGGGGAAACAGCTAGCCTGGCTCTGTCCAAAGACAACAAAATCAGCCTAAAAGCACCTCTAAAGCTCACTTATTAACATGTGTCACAGTTGTTTAATCTGCACAAACTGAGGTCTAAAAAAAACTACACACAGTTTTAGGGCAGGTCTACACAGTTTTTCTTGGCAAGTAAGCGACCAGTATTTCCCAAAACCATTTCTTTTTAAGGTTGCAGTTCAGCAGCCAAACCTGAACTGTCATACATGTGAGAGTTTGGTTGAAATAAACCCTTGATTTACCGCGTGAGATGTGAAAATATTGGGAGAGGCGCATCAGAGAAGCAGTAGGGGAAAAACGTTGTGTACAGCCAAAATATTTTCACATCTAATTAAGGGTTTAATTCACCAAAAAACCAGAGTTGGTGATTGTTGGAGCGGTAGAAAGACGAGCCAGGATGTTTTTGGTGAGTTTTATTTTGTTTCTGTCGAGTTTGAATGTGTTTTACGATGATACAATTACTGTTTCTGTAATTGGAGTCTGGTGGCTTTGGTGAGAGCGATAAATTGTCGGCTCCTGGTTAAACAAAAAGGATCTTACTCTTTAACAAAAAGGTCTGCCTCTGTAGAGATCCTTTCCGTAATGTCTTTGACAGTCTTTGCCTGTCCGTCAGGGCTGCACAGTTTGGCTTCCTATGGCTCTCTGCAATTTTCGAATTGCACAAGGTGCAATTTTTGTAAAAGGCAAAATGTGTGTAAAAAAAACATTTAAATTAACTAATGTTGTGAGGCAGAGATGTCCTGTCCTACAAATCAGATTCTACAGACTTTAAAAAATCTTCATGATGTACATATTCCTGCACAAAAAAATCACACCATAGTCATTTTAACATGTTTTTCAATCAAAATAATAATGATGTAAAAATGATCATTCCCTTTAATATCGCAAATCAGTTGCAATATCAGTTAAAATAACTGCATTTGGATATTTTCTCAAAATCGTTCAGCCATACTGCAGCAAAACAAGCACATCTGGGGCACGTAATTTGTTAGTTCACAACTAACCCTTCACTAAGCCCCAGCAACTGTCTAATCACAGCTTAGCAACCGTAACTAAGGTGTAATGTGTTGAACGGGGCAATACTCTGTGTTTCATGAGTTTGGATGGTGGCGTCTTTGTTGTAGTCTTTCAAAAATGTAAAACCCAAGAGCACACATATAGGGAATGGATTAAACTTCTTAAACTGGTCTAACATGAGCTGCAGTGTCAGCACATCAGACTATAGATCTCTCTCTGGCTCGCTCTCTTTGGTCTAAGCCGAGTTGGCTTTGCCTTTATCCCGGTTCTCTTCCTAAGGTGATTGCAGTCCGGTTGGTCTGGCCTGGTGACCGTCTCAAGGTCTGCTGCAGTAATCTAGTCACTGTGCTTCCTTTTCCCACTTTAATGACTGTTTTTCTGAAGTCTGTCACATACATATAGGTGTCAGCTTTCACTGTCCTTCTAGTGTTGGCTGGGATGTAGCTTTAGCTGTTACATCATATCAGGGACACAGTTCTTAAGTAACTTTAACAGACTTGACATGATTCTTGATTAAAATGTGACAGATAGAAACATTAAAATGTCTGCTGGTGACAGACTCCTCATTTAACTGAAGGAGTTTGTGCATTAGCTGACATTAGCCAGCTACACTTATTTGCAAAAGGACTCCCCCACACTGTCTAACTTGCAATATATCATTTATTTGCGACGTTTCGGTACTAGTCCTTATTGCAAGTTAGATAGTGTGCGGGAGTCCTTGTGCAACTTTTGGTCTTCTCTCTCCAAAGCACCTGTCTTGTTTAATAAATGTGCAAAGAGTTTCCTTTGTTCCAGCTACACTTATGAAATATGCTAGTGAGCGGCTAAAATAGCTGACAAAATCCCCGGCCGTCAGCCAGATCTGAGAAGCTTGCTTCACTTTATTTTTCTGTAGAATTAAAGACTTCATGTTGCAACAGTTACTCCCAGTTTCTAAGTAAAATCTGTAACCCGTTTCACTCTAACCGGCATTATGTGCAGTGCAAGAATAAAAAGCTTGACAGGTGTAGCAACAATAACTAAGGAGGAGGCTTAGCAGCCTGTTTTTTGGCTGACAGCTGCAGTGGTCTTCCTAATACTGGATACATTTCAAAAATTGTTGTCCCCATTGGCCACTTAGACATGACAAAAAATGGCAAAATAGGGTCCAGATTGAAAAATACAGATTTTACCCTTTAATCTGATGGCATGCTTTAAAAAAGTTCAGAGGTGAAGGATGCTCAAGATGTTTTAAGTTGACTTACATGCAAAAACACTGGGACAGTATGGTTTTTAAATGTCCACTTTTGAAAAATAATAAAGTAGGGATACATGATTTTTTTTTTCCATTGACAAAAATGTAATAGAAATAAAAAGAATTCCACACACAGTCGCTTTAAAGATGTTTTCCGTGTTGTTTCATTTCGACAGGGAGGTCTGTCAGCGGCCCCCGCTCGCGCCGTCTCCGCCGTGAAGAACATGAACCTGCCTGAGATTCCCCGCAACATCAACATCGGAGACATCAATATCAAAGTGCCGAGCCTCTCCCCGTTCTGAGCGGCCCTCCAGCTGCGCTCCGCAGGGCTGATGTACTACTGATGCAGTCCCCCCACGCTCCCCCCTCCGCCCAGCCCTGTTGTTCACACGGAGGAAACTGTTTTATATATCTGTTAAGGAACCACGGCAGCTTATTCTCCCCCTCATTCTTTTCACATGAACGGGGAGATAAGCTGCGGATTATTTTTGAGTTCTGCTGTATACAATTTACAGATTAACTCCAGTTGAAGGATTTGCACAATGATGTAAAGTTTGATTCTATATAGCATCAAGAGTAATATCAGTATGTATTTTCTGCTGTTCTCCTTCTTTCTGTGTTTTTTTTTATTTCTCCAGTTGATTTTCCACTCTTTCCAAAAAGAAAAATGATGTTGGCCCGGTGCGTATTTTCCTGCACAAATCTCTGACATTCATCAGCGCTCGCTTGTCCCGTCTAAACTTTGAAAACGTTCCCTGGCTAGAGTGAGCCTTTGGACTCTGCTCAGTTCACTGTAATAAGATCCTCTGGCTTCTGTGCTGGGCTGCAATTACTCAAACACATCTTTATCTCCTGTTCCAAGTGTGTGTTCACACAGGCCGGGAGTGGACTCCTCTGCTTGGCTCTCTTCACAGTTTATTTGTTTGTCCTCCTCTGTAATATATTGTGTCTCTGACTTCTCGTGAATAATATTATTGTCCTCCTGGGCGCAGAGCGTGCTCAGTGCAGGAAATTTAAAAATCTGTTTAGTTCTACCCAAGTTTTAATGTGCTGTGGTAGTATCTTGCCAACATCTGCTGAGAGAGGCGACAGACTAACTTTGACCTTTTAAGTGTTGTATAAAGTGTGTTTGTGTCTTATTGGCTGTATTTAATGGTCACATAGAATCAGATGCAGACTGTCATTCAAAGGAACAGTTCATCTCAAAAGCTGAAATGCGTATCTACATAGTTCTGGTGTGAGCTGCCAGGTTTCGGAGATATCGTCCATAGAGATGTCTGCCTTCGCTCAAATATAAGGTTACTGGCTGGCACTCGGCGTGTGATGCTCAAAGCGCCAACAAAAACATTTGAAGAAGTTGACAGCAATATCTCTTTCCAGAAATCGTGACCCAGTTACTCAAGCTAATCCACAGACCCTGCTGTGAGCAGTCTCATGAAGGAACTACTCTCTTTCTGCTATTTTCTTCTTACTAGAAAGAAAATAGCTCCTTTATGAAACTGATCACGGTAAGGTCTGCGGAATATGGAAAGACACATCATAATTTTTTTTGCACTTTGAGCCCCGGAGGCCGAGTGCCATTTAGTCCCATCATATTGGAGAGAAGGCAGATATCGCCAAAACTCTGCAGCTCACACCAGAACTATCTAGGTGGATAAAAGGCACTACAGACAAGAGGAAAAACACAGCTTTTGATTTTGGGATGAACTATCCCTTTAAACCATGCTCTGCTAGAGTTTCACCATGAAGTCCTGCTGAACCCTTCCTCTCAAGGAAGGCGAATGTGTCCGTGTCAAAGACATTCCATGCCAAGGTAAATTAAATAAATGAAAATGCAAGTCTCTGTGGCGGTGCCTTTTTTTTTTTTTTTGTGCAACAGGATAAGCAGCGAGTAAGCCGAGTCACCAGGCTGTGGTCGACCAGCATCATGTGAAACTTGCATCAGAACAATCTGAACACTCTGTACCTCTCGGTCCTTTCTGCTCCACCGCAATGAGTCCGCAGTCTTGTTGATACAGCCGCATTCTTTCAGCGCCCCTTCTCTAATTTAGGGAATTTTCTTTCTCTTTTTTTTTCTTTTTTTTTTTTTTTTTTTTAAAGGGGGGGAAATTTGCAGGAGTTGTTCCCTCCCTACATCCCCAGGAAAACATGTGCTAGCTCTCACCACCTCCCACCTCCACCCTCACAGATGCGGACTGTGAGTGTTTCACATCAGCCAGGATCATTCCAGCCCCAACTTCTGCATCTCGAGCAGACTTAATTCAGGGGCTTGCAGTGGACATCCAGCGACACGGAGTTTGGTATGTACTGTTTGACATGTTAATCTATCCAAGATGCTGCATGCCAAGTCACTCCTTTTGTTGTGTTTTTCCTTCACAGCAAAGGTTCTGTCATAGCCTGTGCATGAGCTTTACAGCTTTTGGCATCTGGGAGGTTTCTCAGGATTGGTCTGCAACAGACAGGGTCATCTGCTCACAAGTGGGCATGAATGCAGTATAGACAGATTATAGCCACTGTGAACTGCTGTTAATGACAAGTTAACACAAAGCCAGACAGTTGAGTCTTTGTTTTTTCTCTTTCTTCTTGTTTTGATTCCAGTGCTGTCACTTCAAATAAAAGATCTGCACATAATAAGGCTTGTAACCACACTTTTAGTAGTTGTGCAAACCGTATATATAACTTGTGCAATGCAGTTTTGAGATAATTCATCATGAACCTCAAGTCCCAGTTTGACGTCTTGGCTCTGCTGTGGTTTTATTGGTTGTCTGTCAACATCCAGCGTGGACTGTGCTGCCTGCATGGCTGTGAGGAGCTGAGAGCACGCAGAGCTGACGGTGCAGGTCACGGGTTTACGTGCAGGTAGAACCATAATGCAGAAGCGTGTCTGTGTGGGTGTGGTTGCATGGCTACTAGAAGATGTTTTACCTTCACGTTGAGATAAAATGAACTTTATTGATCCCCCAGCGCGACATCTGGTCGACATGGCAAAGGACAGAGTGTGAGAGAAGTGATAAACAATGCAAAGAAAACAAGTGTGTGTCATGCTTAGATTTATAGTAAGAAGGACAATGTCACCAGTCCTGAGCAAAAAGCACAAAAGTTGTTTTTTCTTTTTTCTTTTTTTTAACGAACTACTATTTTTGATTTCTAAGCAGCATATTAAGGGTGTCACAATAAGTAGGGTTGCAAATTTAGTGCATTTTCCTTAGTTAATAGCTAATTGATTAATAAGTATGATACAAATTTTCCTTTCTGTCATTTTTTTCTGATTTTTTTCTTTGTTTCACTGATGACTGATTTATCATTAGCATCCCTACCAGTAACCGTTATATTTTAAAAATTAAATATTGATATAATTTTAATAATACACATGATAATATTTACAACAATTTAAAATTTTACAATTTAATTTTGCAGACACTTTTATCCAAAGCGACACACATCTAGATTATTCAATATTGTGTAAATAATGAAGCAGTTCTAAAACATATTTCTATTTCTTTCATTTATCAGTTCATCTGGTTGCCTTTTCACTATCACTCGAGGTGTAATTTACCTGTTGTACACTTTTCAGTTATGGTTGCAGACTCTCTCTACCTCCCTACACTCATATTTTGTGAGTAATTCATTGGCCCAAAAGAGGCAAAACACATAATAAACAGAGTTAAAGATAAATTTGACTGATAGCATTATTTTTGTTTAGATAGCGCCATAATATCGGAATCGTCAGTTCTTTTGGCTGCGATAATCGTGTAGTGAAAATCTGATATTGTGACATCCCTGTAGCATACATGCATGCACATACTGTTATTAGAATTTAAAGGGATGATTCACCCCAACATTAAAAATACATTATTTGTCCCCCTACCTGTAGTGCTGTGTACACTTCCTGTGTTAGTTGTAGAATTGTCTGGAAAGACGTTCCAGTATAAGAGGACTAAATGTCACTTGGCTTGTGGTTCTCAAAGCACCAAAAAATACTTTTTAAACAACTGACCTTGCTGTGAGCAGTTTCATGTAATTCTGGTTGACTCTATTGCAGAAAGAAAGTAGCTCTGGTAGACTTTACTGTAGAAAGAAAATATACCTCCAAAACTTGGCAACTCACACCAAAACTATCTAGATTGATTTTGGGGTGAACTGTCCCTTTAGGAACTTACACAGGTTCTAACCAGTAGGAATAAACAGTACTTGCAGGGACCCAAAGAGGAGAGTCCTACAATCACAACATGAGACAGAGGCGGTCACATGGCTCTTTTGTTGTCATTTTTTACTCCATGAGGAGATGTGATTTTGTGGCTCAGGATAAACAAAGATTATCCCGCTCTCTGCTGGCTGGGGGAAGGTGCTTGTGATGTGTTTGCCTTATTTTGCTTATTAACTTGTCTGAAAAGGGACATTTGTTTGGGGCAGTAGAGGCATTTATCTAACAGACAAGCTGATTAATGTTCACTTTTAGCACAGACTGCATCTGGGACAGAATCCCTCCGGTCTGTTACATTAAGATTTAATACATATACAATATATAATAGACCTTTTTAACTGTAGCCATTTTGACATGAAATAGTAGGATAAACACAGCTGTTACCAATGATGCTAATTAAGGTTCATTTTCATGGAAAGGCTCTATTACACTCAATCAGGACCTTGATTAGAATCACTGGTAACACTCAGGTTTATTCTACTATTTCATATCAATATGCCTGCTGTGAAAAAGATCTATACCAGTACAGTGCTGGGTATCGGTACCACCTTTAAGGTGTCGGTTTAAGTAGCCCAATACCGAGTAGTCTCAAAACTTCCCCAATCAAACAGCACCTGCATTGAATCCTTTTGGTTCCCGGATCTAAAGAAATGATTTTTTATATGGTTTTGCTTGCAGCCAATCACTGCAAGCATTCTAATAATATAATATCATGATGAAGAAGCTTCAAAAAAAAGTTGTCATATGAAGTACTCCACCGGTATCGGTATCACTTTAAGGGTACTGGTATTGAACATTTTTAAATGATACCCAGCCCTAACTTATCAGTTATTAGGAATCACAGTGACTAAATCAGCTCAAAATTGAGCTACGCAGCTGTTACCTGTGAATGAAAAATCAACATTTTGATGAACTACACTGGTAATTCAGTATGTTATTCCACAGAACTAAATGGTTCAGTGCCAAAGGAAAAAAAAAAAAACTTAGCCTAACTCCTAGCTAAAGTTTAGTGGCTGCCATTTCAGCTTCATGATTTTCATTTTGTCAGTTTAATGCGATTCGATGTAGTTAAGCCAACTTTAAATCACATACTTCATATAGCCTACTAAATAGCTGATTAATTAATATAGATTTCACTATAAATACTGAATCCTATAGGCCTATAATTCCTAATGACTATGACAAGTTTATAATGTGACAATCTGTTTAAAATGGACTAATAAGCTTAAAGAACACATTTAGTTTGTGTGTTTCCCCTTGAGGATTATTCAAAGGCAGAGTATCTTCATTTTTAACAATCAGCCTAAAAAGACAGAATGAAAACAATACAACATTTCATTTGCTGTCTGACCTGAAACCTTTTAAATTCACCGTTTCTGTAGTCACTGTTACTATGTTGCATGACTACCAAAGTAACAAACTGCGGATGGTTTCATCTTTCAGGCGTCGACGGGCAGAAGCACAGAGGACTGAGAGCATGTTTTGCATTAGAGAGATCATAGAAGTTTCTTTGCTCTTGGTCAGCAGAGTTTAGTCACATTCAGATCCATCGTTTCCAGATGTCCCGTTTCTTCACATAGCAGTGTCAGAGGAGTCGCCATCATAACTCAGTGGATCCTTGGATCACAGCAAAGTTCAGTCAGTTTTTTTTTTACCAGATGGAAAACTTGACTTGCATTCAGAGGCAAAAGATAAAATAAAAAAAAAAAAACAACTCAAAAATGCAAAACTGTTTCCTGTACATACAATTCACGAACACAACAAAACACAAAACATCAGATTAAGCATGATTATTGCACAGGGAACAAAAGAGTTCTTACTCCTATTGCATTTGAACGAGGGTAATCTAATTCTGTGGCCTGAGGGGGGAGTTTAAACTCCATGTGAAGGGGGTGGTTTGTGCAGTCTGATACAGAGCCGGTCTTGCAGAGAACCTGCTGGTCATCGGGGGGGTCTGTGGGACACCTATCACCTTACCAGCCACCTTCACAATACAGCGTGGTGTTTTTTTGTTGTTGTTTTTTTTGTCCCTGATGTTCAGATACTACACTGAGCAATCAAAGAAAAAGTGAGAACAGATTAAAATGTCTTAAATCAGATGCCTACATACATTCTAGATTATTGTAGACAGGTTGCAGCTTCAGTCAGGTGAGGCTGCTGTTGCAGAGGAAATCTTATCCTTAGCCTCTCGTCATAAAAGTGTTAAACAATGCACCATGGGCTGTAGATTAAACCTCAATTTAATTATTCTTAATCTCAAGCAAATGTGTGAAGCTGCACCAAAGGCATACTATAGTGTGTTGAAGTGTTGCGTTCACACAACAGTGGCTGTGTTTCCGTGTTTTTTAGTGGCTGCAGGACTCATTGATCTTTTCAGCCTTGGTGTCTTAATAAAATGGTAGATAACCCTGATAGAACTATCACAGTTATCACTGCGGCACCCTTCTTGGTCTATTAAACACATTGCCAGACTTTATAATTTTATCATCTCATTTATTGCAGCCTTATCTACAGAAATTAATAGACTGGAATACCAAGACAGATTTATGAAATTAAAATTTCCATAATCAAAATATTACTTTTTCATTAAAAGCTTTATCAAAAGGAAAGTCTGATACCGACATAATAATCCAATTATCTGTATGCAAACAAAGCCTTACAAACAGAATCCTGTGTACTAGATTGTTGTAGACTTGGTGTCAGCTGAGGTAAAGTTGTTTCCACACGCAGGTTCCTGTAACAAAGGAAATCTTATCTTTTGCTGTAAATTCTCACTATCGTAAAAGTGTTAAAGAGACTACCCATGAGTTATAGACTAAAAGTCTGTTAGTTATTCTTAATCTCAAGCAGGTGTGAAGGGAAGACGCACCAAAAAAACAAATAGTTTTCGATAGAGCTACTTGTAACTAAAGGCTTTGTGTTAATGTACACTGAGCCATCGTAAAGTAAATTGACATATTGTAACAAATACTTTAGCTGGTAGGTATATTCCTCCAGGCACTGCAGGGGGCCTCCAAGTGTAAAAAAAAAAACAAAACAAAACAAAACAAACAACACTGCAAAAGTGTTCTCTTGGATGCCCAAACATGATAAGGTGCTCCCTAAGGTGCCCATCACGTGGAGATAACATGGCAAAGTGCCCTCAAGGGTGCTAATGCTAACTAAGGTCCTAAATATACAGCTCATTGTCATCACGTGTCTTTTGTGAAATTAATGATTAATGATGGCTATTTCACATAGGACTACAGATAGAGAGTTATGACAAAATTAGAAGGTCAGAAAGCTATGACACTTTATTAATCACTTACTAACATTTATAAAAGTTGATGTCATAGCTTGTTGGAAAAAAACAGAGATGACTAAATAGTCATAGGTTTCACACATCGGGTCTGCAGTTGTAAAGGTTACTAAATCATTAATTGGAACGTCAGTTGCAAACTTACACCCACAACTCATTAGTTGCCATCACAGATAAAGTTTGCTCAGTTGTCATGGAGATGGCTCAGTTGTCTTCAGCGACTTCAGTCGAGGTCCAAGCTCAAAAATGAACTCTGACACTTAACATTAATTAAGTTCATACAAAATTAATTCACTAACTTTTCACTTATAGCCCCACTATCAAGGATCTATGGAAAGAGGTGGAGAATATTTAAAATATATTTCTGTACACTAAGAGAATATTCTTATATAACTATTTTTTATCTACTATTTAGTTATTACTTCTGACAGTTTTGAAAAATTAAATATTTGTGGGGAGATGAAACAACACACACTGTGTTACAGCTGACACATCTGCTGAACTTAATGTGGTCGCTGACTGTTCCTCCTGAACTCCCACATGTCCAGTAAAACGATTAGCTGATGATGCTACAGAGGAAACATCTGCACATGCTATCAGATAGGAAGGAAAGGAGGGAAGAAAACTTGCACAGTCAGGCTTTTGTACTTCAAATGATAGAAGCAACAAGTGACAAAGTATGCTTTGAGTTATCTCCTGTTATGTACATCAGTGTGCTCTAAAGCAGCAGATATTAGCACAGCTGATCTCTGTGCACTTGCTGATAATGTAACGTGTGGAGGACACTGCTGATCTCCCACTATGGCCACTGAAACTGTTTCCTTCCCGACAACGTTATGAGTGTTTATGATCTACAGTTTATGAGTTCAGACTATACAAATATGCCAGACTGCTGATCAGAGAGCATCATAGCAACTATAAATGTTGCTTATCGGTAATATGATTAAACAGACTGTTTTATAATGTCACTCTGTGACCTTTGTTCTAATCAACTTGTTTTTGCCTGTACAGAAGTGATAGTTGACATGGTTTGTTTCCTCCTGGACTCGTATTTGTAAAATAATCCAGATGGCTACTCCTTATGACTGTTGCCCACCCTGCGGAGTGATGTTTTATTAAAAAATAAATTACACACACAGACGAGTTAATGCTGGGGTCGGCGATTCTGGAGAAAGATGGTTGATTATGGAGTCTCATTCCCAGTAGTCACCGAGTACTTGTGTTAAGGGGCCGTCACGTGATAAGAAATTTGTCCTGGGCTCACGATGAGGTAGGACACAGAGAGGTGTCCTGTCTGTCTGGTATACAAACAGCTAAGCTAACTAGCTAAGTTCATGAACTATACTCATAGCCCCACCTGACTGTTCACATTTCACCATGCATTACGTTTACTAGTGAAATCGTAGTCTCTTTTTAATGCTGTATTGTAGAGTTTGGGGAACCCTGAAACACTTTTCTTTGGCTTTGTCTGAAAGGGAACCCTTGATTTATGAAACTCCTTTGAGATTTGTGTGTGTTGTTTCCTCATTGTTAACATTGTACATATGCTAAAATGATCACTCTTGCGTGATCTTCCACAGGTCTGGGGTTCCATTGAAGACTCGGTCATCAGTTTTTCCCTCCTCTGCTTGTGTCGCCTCTATATGTCTGTGGTTGTTTCTGGCTGCATTGTCACATTCAGCTGTAATTTCATAGGTTGCGCTTTGAAAAGTCAGTGGCAAACAAGGTCAAAGTTCAAATAAGCGCTTAGTTGAGCACCACTGTTCTCTCTACTATGGGACAGCAAGTGCGAAGTGTTTTGTACCACTGATCATGTGTGGGGGCCTTTAGAGACTCCTCCAGGTTCTGATTGGCTGTTTTTGTTCCAGCATGGTGGACTCTTTCAAATGCCTTTAGGAGCAGCAGGAAGAGCCAGAACGACCTGATATTTTCACATATTATCTGTCTCATGTACCACTGTAAAGATACAGCAAATCTGACAAAGTTATTTTATAAAAGTTACCTACTGAACCTTTAATCACAACAAGAAATGAAATACATGACAAGACACACACTTACGACAGACAAGAAAGACAGAAAAAAGGAGAGGAAATCAACACATGGGTTTCCCAATCAAGGATGCCACACTGTCATAAAATCTTGTGTATGGAAACATTCAGTATTTAGAAATACAGCAGCTTGCTGGAAAACAATAAAATTACTGTCTAGAAGTGAATAATCATCCTTTTGTTCACCTTCATATGTCAGCTAACATGACACATATTCTGGTGAGTAGTAGTAGAAGTAGCAAGCGGCAACCTCCACTGCTAAAAAGTGACGTCCACATGGAAGTGCTGAAAACTGCAGTTCCTTGAATGGCCACTTGAGGCTGGCTCCGAAAGTGAGTGAATCCCCATGGAACCATATTAAAATTCCCAACTTTACTGCTGAAATAAACATGTTTACAGCCTGGTTCAAGAAACAGTTTTGGTCTCTACAGCTAATTAATCTGAGCTTAAGTTACGCACCATTAAGGGCATGTCCACTTCATGTCCACTGGTTGCAAAAAAGAAAGCCAACTGTATGTAAGCTCATGAGAAAATGACACGACTTCTCACTTGATTTATTACCTCAGTAAACATGGTCTCAATCAATTATATATAAAAAAAGATGATAAAGCAGGGTTTGCTTTAGGGTGTGGCTACTTTGTGATTGAAAAGTCACCACCATGGTGTGTCCTCAGGTTCTCGGCCAGATCTGATCGTGATAGAGGCACTGTATATTGGTGTATCCAAATACGGTCTCATCGTGACTCAAAAAAAAAAAAAAAAAAACACAAGGCCACAAACGGAGACTTCAGAACGGTAGTCCACAAACACATGGGTGATGTCATGGTGAGGTTACACTTGGCCTAAACACAAGGTTAGAAAGAAATTACCTGTGTCCAAAAACAAAAACAGCATGGGTGTAAAAGCACAGACCCCCCATTCACACAATTAATGTTAGGAGAAAAAAGACAAAAAACTTTAGCATGCTACTTGGCTGCTGCACACGTTAAGAGCACTGACACACTCATTCAGATTATTATATTCATAACATTAGTGTGTGTGAAGCTCTTCTCTTAAAATATACAAGACACTGGTTACATGCCAGATGTGTTAACTAGTTTAATGCTGGAGTCAATCAGAATACATGCTAAGCAGATATACAGAAGTTGTGTGGCTTGTGCCTGACAAAATGAAGTGTTAACGGCAACCTACCTCTCTGCCTTCTTATTATAGATAATAACGTAACAGTGACATTAAAAAGTCATAAGACTGCAGTGTAAACACACAGTGTCACTCCTGACAAACTGTGTCAATACAGGGTTTATTGAGTCATCGATCAGCCACACAAGCCCATGAGAAGAGACTCTGCACACCTGTTTTTTGTCTCTGTAAAATTATAAGCATAAAACAACACAATGCAATTCCCATCCAAAGCCGTCAGCCCGCTCCCACATTGAAAGTCTGAATGCCAATGAAACCTAGCATGACAAAAGTTATAAATATCCATTAAACAACCATGAGCACACAGTAACAGTGTGAGATGTTTATTCCTGCAGTTTCATAACATCCAGGGCTCTGATCAGATCGCTGGAGGTAATTACGCCATAACAATTATGTACTCTGAGCTGACAGGCAGACTTCCTTTCTTGGAATAATAAACATTTTCCCCTCATTGCATTTGTGATTTGTGCCATTTTTGGCAAAACATTTTTTTTTTTTTTTTTCCACATTGATCTTCTCAGAAACACTCAGTCATTTTGGGTCGTTTTCTAACCCCTCCTGCCTGCAATGTGGCTTGGAAACCCATCAAGTAATAATAACCCCAAAGCGCAAGAAAAGACAAAAGCAATAACAGAAGGGACTTCAGCTTTTGACTTCAAGTATCTACAAAATTCCATCTTGGATCCCTCAATATTCTGGAAGCATCCCCCCTGTTGAAGAAAGGAAAAAAACTATTCTGTTTTGTACTAAGACAAAAAGGAGCAAACTTAATAAGTGGAATTTGCCTCTGGTCTGAAGATGGAGTGAGAGTACATTTCTAATAAGAGCATGCTGTCTTCTACCGTCATGATATGATACAGTAGCTTTTTGTATTTAGTTATTCACAGAAGTGTGTTATTATGTTATTTTGAGAAATACACTTATTGTAACTCTCCTCTTGAGAGTAGCATGAGAAATTGACACCACTCGCATGTCTGTACACTACAGCCATTTACTTAGCTTAATTGTGCATGAAAGACCGGAAACAGTGTGGAACAGCTGGGGTGGATCTGTTGAAAGGTAAAAATCTGCATAGCAGCGCCTTTAAAGCTGGAGTCTTCACTGACAACCCAAGAAAAAAAAGGATAAAATATCTGTCTGGAGTTGCAGCTTCTTTTGGACTAGGCATCTAAGGAGACTCAAAAGTAGCAACCAGCAAAATACACAGGAAAAAGGCTGTAGACGTAAAGGCTCTGACACACATTTTAGTTTTTTCTGTGTTTAGGCTACACATTAGGCTACACACTGGAGAATGTAAGAATCACTTTAAATCTACAATTATGATAAGTGAAAATTAAACTATGAATAAAAAATAACTGTTATTCATTTCCAGTGTTGGGCAAGTTACTCAGGAGGTATAATATGTTACTTTTTACTTATCACTCCTTTAAAAAGTAATAATATTATTTAACTTATCTTACTTACTTAAATACTACTTTGTACCTTATTGGCAGCCTTGTTAGGCTCCAAAGACTGCTAATCCAGTTAACAGTTAAACCCAGAAAGCTTTTGTTGTCAGCTGTTCAGATGTCAGCTGTGGTGGGAACGAAGTCCAGCTCTCTGAGTGTGGCCTTGAAATTAGATTCTATCATCACATATTTTCTCTGGTGGAACCAAACAAACTCAAATTAATGACAATAATTCCATCTGTGGAAAGTCTGCCTCTCGTCCTCTCCCTCATCCTCCATCCAGCGTTTAGCTTTTTGGCTAACAGCTGACATGACCTGCCCTGACCTGCCACATGCATGTACATGTCACCATAAGGTAGTCAACCGAGGTCAAAAAGTAACTCAGTAACTCAGAGTTACTTGAAACAGTAACTGTAATATAATTAGTTTAGCAAATTATAATCCCTTACACTACTTGTTACTGGAAAAAAATAATAATATTACAGAAATAGATATATTATGTTACCCCCTAACACTGTTCATTTCCAGATATGAATTTCTGTGAAAGCCACAGGGATCCACTGAAGAGGGGCAAAACAGCTGCATCCATCTCCAGAGTCGCAAGTTTCTGACCTCGGGTTATGCTATGAAAGAAAGAATGATCTGGCACACAGCCCCAAGTAAAACCACAATTTGTGCTTTTTACGCTTACATGCCTTTTCTGAGAAAGAAAGTGAATAAACATGTTATTAAAACTATTCCTCTAAAGCAAGAGTATGTCATTTTTCTAAGAAGAAATATCATAATATCCCTCATGAAGATGAACAGTTAAATTGATAAACAACAAAATAAGCTCTTGTTCAATTCAACACACTGGAGGTGTGTACAGTAGAGGTCATACTTGGTACAAGGTATGAGCAGTAGCTTATAGATGCAAATGTAAAGTTTAGATGGATATTGGTCAACATCTATCAACATATCTACACAGTATTTGCTGTAAACAGTCAGTTCACTGAATTTGTCACCAACTTTCCTGCTTTTTTCTTTCTTCCTTATTTCATGCAATCATTTTTTTTCTCAAGGCGTTGAATGCTATTCTTCTAAACACTTTTTACTTCTTCCAGATTGATTTTGAATGATTTGTTGCCATTAGAATAGCTCTTCATCATCTTGGATTTTTCTTTTTTTTGCTTTTAAATTGACTGTTATTTGTGAAGCTGCATACAGTGACATGTTCTCTTGCATCATACCTTTTTGCTCCCATGCTGTCTAATGTATGCAGGAATGGTAACAGCTGGTGGGCTTGCCTTACACCACTGATCACAGAACTTTTCCATGAGCTTCCCAGCATGGAAGACTTTGCAATGCATGATGAGTTCTGCATTATGTTGAGGAACCCCTCTGGAGTATCATAGTGAATACAAAGCAGTGGTGGATAAATTTTGTAGATTTTCTGGTGGCACACAATGTAAAGATGCTGGTAATGTGTATTCATGGTCATTACTGAAAAAGACTGAAAACATTTATTCATATTAAATAGTAATGTACTTAAAGCACATAGCAACAATGAAACTACTTGACATTTATGAACCTCAGACCTGCTGAGTTGCTGACTAAATGTCTTCTCATCTTTCCATTTCTCTGTAGGTGTTATGAAAATGTCTTTCTTGCCATGTTAATATCTCAACCATTAACTGAGGAGGGAAGAGACCTGCTGTGCTGGACAAACACAGACTGAGACCCCTCACAGTTCTTCTCTGATCTCCCAATCCGGACATGGGGAAAGTGTACTACGTCAGTAAAAATGTGGGCCTGGGGTTACTTGTGTTGGGGCCACTGCCCTGGCTACGATCATAGCTCTGTCCATCGCCTACGACAAGGAAAGGTCCAAGAATCGAGGGAAGCCTGAAGATGAAGCGACACACGGCACCAGCCTACCCCCCACCACCGCTTTTGTCCCGAAGGAGCCCTGGGACCACTACAGACTTCCAGGCTCGCTTGTTCCCGTCTCTTACAACGTGACCCTGTGGCCCCGGCTGGAGCCCAACACAGATGGCTTGTACATTTTCACCGGACATTCAGCAGTGGTCTTCAGATGTGTGAAGGAAACAGACCTGATCATCATCCACTCCAACAAGCTGAACCTCACCACCTTCTCTGGGCACCATGCTAAGCTGAGTGGCCTGGGTGGAGCCACGGTGCCCGCTATACAAAAGTCTTGGCTGGTTGTGAGGACGGAGTTTCTGGTTCTTCAGCTAGGCAGGAGACTAACTGCTGGAGCATCATATGTGCTTTACACTGAATTTGTGGGGGAGCTGGCCGATGACCTGGAAGGCTTCTATCGGAGTGAATACGTTGAGGATGGTGTGAAGAAGTAAGCAATGACACAGTCGTAAATAAATAATGGTGCGCCATCATTGTACTCTTGATAGTGAGAGTTCATTTTCATGGTTCCATTGTTCCTCTTGGGAGAACTTTGCATGCTTAGTCTCTGTCTTGTGTTAATGTTTGATGTGAACATTTTACAGAGTTGCTGCTACCTCGCAGATGCAAGCAACCTATGCCAGGAAAACCTTCCCCTGTTTTGATGAGCCAGCCATGAAAGCCGTCTTCAATGTCACCATCATCCACGACAGAGCCACCGTGGCCCTGTCTAATGGCAGGGAAATCGGTATGTTTTAGAAACACATTAATTCAATCCCTTTATATGTTCATTACATCTTAATTCTCTGTGGAAAAATAGATTAATTGTAAAAATCAAATAACAATAGAAATACAGATTGAAAACTATAGCCACAGGTGTCAGTTCATGGGTTCAAGCCCTTTTGTGCTCAACAGAAGGAAGCAGCTCATTCGGCTACAGTTAAAGCTTTCAGGCTTCACAAAGGTGAGCAAAGTCAACCCCAGCTAGTTTAATCCTGTTTAAAGGAGTGAGACCAATCACACATTTCTTTCATCATCACAAAGCCTGCAGCATTTCAATAACTGTGAGCCCAGAGTGCCACTATTTGTCTCCCATTAATCAGATTAGAAAAAAACTCTATGCGCACATTCAGGAGATAGCCCTGGATGTCTCCAGTGAGTTTAATCGGGATTGCTCAGAGGCATGTTGAGTTATGTGCAAAAGTGTGACATGCCACGCCCACTTGCACTTGCAGTACTTACCCCTTAAGCATGCACAGTGAAAGTCTGTCCACTGGGTTTTGAAGTACATGTTTGGTATTTGTAGTGCCCCAAATGGGTCTGGCTCAAAATGCTTGTTATCTAAAATGTAGACCTAAAATGACCTAAAATGTAAACTAGAATGTAGACCTATTCCCAACAATGTCCTGAAGGTGTCTACCTAGATATTATGATGATTGGACAAAATACTTAATGAGATATGGCCAATTTCCTGCTAAGCCCATGACCATGCTTTTGGACTGATTTTGCTCATTTGTAACAGAAATATGTATTTAAGTCCCACAATACTGTATATTTGGCATTGATAGAGTCTAAATCCAAAAAGTGGGTGTCACTTAACAGTTTTTCAGTTTATGCTAATTAGCATTTTGGTGCTAATTACAGGGCCATCTGGACCATTGGTTTCATATTTCTTAGTCAGTACTTATTGGGCTGAGTTTTTTTTAGCTCATTCCGGCTCATGATAATTTGAGCAAATAATAATCATCAGGTTTGAACCCTAATAAAACTGTGTTTTAAGTACCTGCAATACAAAGAACGCAAGTGGTGGTTAGTACAAGATGTTTAACAGGTTTGTAATAAAAGTGATTTTCAGAGAAAATGTAAAAATACAGTACTATATGTGTGATGTGTAAGCCAATTTCATTGTAAATGATTAATAACTTGGACATCTTATTAGAAAATCAGCAACTACATGTTGTTAATGCTAACAGAGTGTCAGAGTCTAACTCTTCTCCTCTCTGTACAGACAAAGCAGACTCTGTCATCAGCGGTGTGCCTGTAAAAGTGACTACATTTGAGCCCACTGAGAGAATGTCGACATATCTGCTGGCCTTCATTGTCAGTGACTTTGTTAGCATTCAGACAACCCAAAACAACAATTTGTTGGTGAGAAATATTCATTCCCTGTATCTGTTTACATTAACAGTATGGTCAGCATACATATTGATTTGAATCGGAGACCAAAAGCAGTGCTCATGACAAGGGTCAGAGGTCACATCATTACGTTCCTGGTTCTTATGTGACCCCAGAATGAAATCAAAATCTTCGGACAAAACGTATTCATTTTCTGGACTAACAGCTGTTAAAATCTTTGCAGATCCGACTCTGGGCCCGAAGAAAAGCCATAGCTGACAAGCAGGGTGATTATGCTCTGAACGTTACAGGGCCGATCCTTCAGTTCTATGAGCACTACTACAATGCCACATATCCGCTCTCCAAAGTAGGTGGGTCAGCTCTGCATCAACAAATTCAGGCAAACATTTTCCTGTGGAGATAGAAATACTAATCTGACTTCCTTTATGCCACTTAGACAAATATTTTCCTGTGAAGATAGAAATATTCATCTCATTTCCTCTATGTAACCAGCTGTAGTCAGTGTTTGCAGTAGTAAAGAAAAATATTTTGTTCCATATGTGCAAGCTTCGCACATTTGCTGTTGAACATTTTAACCTATATTTAGAAAGAAGTAGACTTTTTCACTTTTTAGATCAACAACATTACAAGAAACCAGTAGTGGTGTTAGCATGCTAAAATTAGCTATTTAGCACTAATACTAAGCATTGGCTATGGCTAATGGAAGTGTTATCAGTTTTTGGAAGTATCTGGTCATAAACCAAAGTAAAAATCTGATTATAGTGCTACATGGAAAGTTAAGGACAAAAAAAAAAAAAAAAATCTGTACCAAACGTCCTGACAATCCATCCAATAGTTGTTGAGATATTCACTGACGACCACAAATGTCAACCTCGTGGTGGTGCTAGAAGAGACGTCAAGGGGATCACCAAAGTCATTGGGATTCATCCTCTAGGGACCATGGGTACCTGCATGGTTCAAATTAAAGGGGAGTTAAGGGGGGGCTTGGCTCCCCTTAAAAGGACATGAGCTCCCCTGAAAGCTTACGTTGAGATATTCAGGGGAGCCTTAAAGCATCCTCCATTTTTTAGTTAAATTTTATTTTCTGTGCATTAATGTTGCTAGGATAAATAATAATTGTTAAATATGCCTGTATTGTGTGTTTATTCTCTTATAACATTCCAGTTTTGTCCTCCTATTTAGAAACAAATGTATGTAGTATTCTTTTGCTTTGATTAGTCTTTGATTTTGAAACAGTAGCCTTACAGTATATTATACTCTATGAACAGTACAAAACGTAACCGATAGTTGACACTATCTGTAGTATTAACAGTAGAACATTTTCTACAGTAACCATGCAACTGACCACGCTGCCATGCACTTCCACATTTGTGCAGGAAAACAGGGCTCCCCCGAAAGCTACTGTGTGATTCAAACCCAGGGTATCTGTATGAAATTTCATAGTAATCTATCAAATTGTTGTGTAGATTTCAGTCTAGAGAGACTGTGGTGGACAGACCTTCCAGACGACTGACTGACAGACTGACATTGCCATCCCTAGACCCATGTGTCTAGCTTGGCCAAAAAGTAAAAACCAGGCAAGGCAACACAACATAAATGTCATCCCAAATATGCTCTATTGTCTTCTACTGTTTGCAAAAGATCAGTACTACTGGTGAATTAATCAGTTCATCAAATCATAATCAACCAAACAGTATGTTTTTTTAGACTATTTCAGCCTCACTTTTCTTCCTGTTTTTTTTCCCAACCTTCTCTGTTAAATACACAATTTGAATTGTGGACAATTCAACTACTGAACTTTTGTTGAAACAAATGGTGCTCAGTGGATCAGCTAAATGCTACATTTACCAGTTTATTTATATGTGGAAAATGCCTTGATGGCTGATACGCAAGGTAACATTAAAATGCTCAACATTTTCAGCATTTTATGATTTCTGATTTTGATGTCCTTGTCCACCCCAGATCAGATAGCCCTGCCTGACTTTAACGCTGGGGCTATGGAGAACTGGGGTCTGGTCACATACAGGGAGACGATCCTGCTCTATGACCCCGTCATGTCCTCCAACGGAAACAAAGAGAGAGTTACGAGTGTGATCTCCCATGAACTCGCGCACATGGTAGGCCCCAGTGTTCCTGCCAAATTGCTGTCATCGCATCATTTCCTGGTTCAGTAATCAGGAGACAAAGAAAAAAAAAATCTGATATCGTACGTGTCATAGTAGGAAACTCACACATTTATTAATGACTGCTGCATTCCATTTAGGTGAGGTCTGTGCATGCTGGTTCACTGTCACTGTTACTGGAACTGTGTTTTTCTTGCTGTGACAAGTCAAAATGTCCAATCAGTCCTTTGAGTACTCAACCTCCCTTTGCAATTATAGATGATAGATAATCACTTGGGGACAAAGCAACCTGTTACCCTGTAGATGTTTTCCAAAACCTGACATCATACATGTGATACTCTGGGAAATTTTCTGAAGAAAGATCTGCTTAGTTGTTTTTTGTATTTCTTGGATTTCTTGTCTTGTATTTGTTGGAGTTGGACTTCAGTGGACATGTAGACCAATATCTGAACTCACTGTGGCACAACTCTGTTTAATCTTATGTGATGTGGCGTTTTTTTAGTGGTTTGGCAACCTGGTGACTATGCAATGGTGGAATGACCTGTGGTTGAACGAGGGCTTTGCATCATACGTCGAGTACCTCGGAGCTGACCATGCTGAGCCCACCTGGAACATTGTAAGATCCATGCTTGTACAGTAAGCCTCGACAGAAGTCCTGTTACCTCTCTCTCAGTTATGGGTGAGAAAGCCTCCCCTAACTTACCTCTCTGCTAATTTGCTGTAGAAAGACCACATCGTACTGGATGATGTGTATGATGTGTTTCATGTGGATGCCCTGGCTTCCTCCCACCCGCTGTCCCGCCAAGAAGAGGAGGTCAATAGCCCTGCTGAGATCAGCGAGATGTTCAACACCATCTCCTACAGCAAGGTCTGCTCCTCTGACACAATTTAATACAGTATCTAATGCAGGATCCCATACAGACAATGTACAATTTTGATCTTTTTTTCAAATGTATTATAGGAAATATATCTGTTCATTTACTTTTATGAGTTAAGGCTCATTCATGCTCTACCTTGGATATGCATACAGACATGGATGAAACCTTCTGTCTGTACTCTGCGCTCATTTTGTTTGTGCTTCTGCACGTTGTCTGAAAGCTCACGGATGCTGACCGAACGGAGCAGTACCTTTGGTAGTTGTGGGGGCAGTGTAGCCAGTATTTCAAGTGAGGCACGACCACAGGACGTGTTAAAGAAGTTTTTAAAAATCCAATCATATTGTAAATGACGTTCGTTGTCAGATAGTCAGTGAAAAAAATTCTCCATCCACATACCGTGATTTTTGCCTCTTTCTCTTTCCCTAGAGGTTCATTATTACAGCCACCATCTGCATCATCATGTATGCTTTTGGATCTTCTTTTTCGGGGTCTATTTTCATATGTAAAGGGAGCATAAATGAGCTTAAAGGAGCTGTAATTGAAAAATTGAGGCAATACCTTAATACTAGGATGTTCAGATCCCAACATCAGCATGCCTTCAGTACTGCCTAAATTGCTGGTATGAGTATCATCGAGTCCATGCACGTTCTGGTACCGCGTAATTTAACAACCCAGAAATGGGACCGAGGTAGTTCCAAGCAGTGTTCTGTATGCCATTTTTTCCCCCAGGATGGTGAAGTCATGTTCTGTGGCATTCATTTTCTGTATATACCTGAGCTGGGCCATACAACCATGATAGCAATTATATCACATCCATACAGGGTTAGTAATACCAAAAAATTACATTTTTTACGCACTGTTATCAGATTGATAATTAGTATCGCTAAGTTCTGCAAAGTTCAGGCATTAGAATAGGTAAAGGGAAGGAAAAAACTGTATCGGACATACAGTATCTATTGGTATAGTTTCAATCCCATTTTTTATTTTTTATTATCCGCCTTTAGGCAGTTTTGATCTATTCTTTCCCCTTTTTTAAATTCTCTGGAAAAATTCATTTAGCACAAACCTAAGAAAAAAAGCCTAATAAGCAGTATGACCTATGTATGAGTCAGTATAAGTTTTTAATTATCTTTTTTTTTCACCATTTCCCAGCCGTGGATGTTGTTATTTCTAAATGAGGAGCTATGTTTCATCAACCAGGAAACCTAAAACTTCCCTCAGGTTGATTGCACAACCCATTACACAATATTTTACAATTTAGGTCTTTTTTCTGTGTTTTTGATTTCAGGGAGCAGCGGTTCTCAGGATGCTGTCAGGGTTCCTCACTGAGCCAGTGTTTGCCAAAGGACTCGGTGTGAGTAGCAACACTGTCACTGAGTCATCAGTCATTGCTTCACGTGTAAAATGGTTTCTATATTTTTCTTAAAATTGATAACATAACACATGTTGCCCACTGAAGTTTTAACATTAAGCAAAGGCAATGTGTTTACAGTTACTGATCCTGATGCTAATAACTGCTTTCTCTCCTCAGTCTTACCTGAACACATTTGCCTTCAACAACACAGTTTATACAGACTTGTGGGACCACCTCCAACAGGTTGGTACAGTTAAAAAAACTAAATGTATGCAAATTCGTTGTGCATGCTTTCACTTGGCAATGTATCTTTTGGTATGTGTCATACCTGTCAACATTTAGGATTTTAAAATAAGGGAATTTACCGGCAACCTGCCCCAGGCCAGACTGGATTAATTTAATGACTAGGGCACAGTTAGGCTTGGCAGATTACTCATGCTGCCTCACATCCTTTTTCTCTCTGTGGAATATTTTACAAAAAGCATAGCTCTGACCAAAGGTTGCTCTCAATTAAAGGTCCAGAGTGTAAGATTTATGAGGATCTATAGGCAGAATAAGGAAGAAATTGGATATAATATTCATAAATATGTTTTAATTAGTGTATAATCACCTGAAAATTAGAATCGTGTTTTTTTTTTTACCTTAGAATGAACAGTTTATCTACAGAGGGCAGAGGTCCTCTTCCTCAGACACTGCCATGTTTCTACAGTAGCTCAGAATGGACAAACCAAAGACTGGCTCTACATACAGCCTTTTGTATTTTTCGCGATTTTTAAGGCCACTGTAAGTTCTGCAATACGCCTGGAAGGGGAGGGTGATGCCAGGTGCTTGCAATCTACAAGCTTACCGCTAGATGCCACTAAATCCTACACACTGATCCTTTAAGTGCGGGTAAGCCTTTTCTCATTTGATGAGATACTTGCACAAACTTTTTGCCTTTTTAGTTTTTCCCTTTCATGTTCATCCATCCTTCCATCCTCACGCTTTGGGGTTGTTTCATAAACGTTGAAATTATCAGAGATTTACAATAAAATATTTCATCAGGAGGACGGCAGGAGATAAACGTAAATGTGTATGTGTGTGTTTTCTCCTTTAATTCCCGCTAACCTTTCTCTGTTGTCAGGCGGTTGAAAACACACCAGGTATGCATCTTCCTGATACTGTCCATAACATCATGCACCGCTGGACTCTTCAGATGGGCTTCCCAGTGGTCACTATTGACACCCAGACAGGAAGTGTCACCCAGAAACACTTCCTGTTGGATCCAGACTCTGTAGTGGAGAGGCCCTCTCAGTTCAAGTAGGAACCAATTTTACCTTATCTTGTAAGTTCCATGTAGACAATAAATGAAAAGATTGATTCTATTATGCAATATCTGTCATTTGGATAAATGTCTACTTTAATAAAATAATTACTACTGGCTGAAGCACAAACATTTTTTAAATAATAGCTTTGTTTCCATCAAAGCATTTTTATACAAAAAAATTAAAGGAGCAACATGCAAGACCCTAGTGTTAAAATGTGAGTACTATATTCCATATAGTGAGTTGAGGCCATAGATGATATATTAAATAGGTTGAATCCCTATTTAATATACCATCTATAGAGTTCACTGACTGCTTCTACTTTCCAGACTCCACTGACTTATTGCTCATTTCAACAGTTATAAATATCTACTTGTTCTAAAGATTTTTAATTATTTCTTAAGACTTATAAGATTTTTAATTATTTCTTAAGACTTATAAACAGACACTAACTCATTTGGCGAATGTTTGGCATTAATTAAAACTAAATGTGAAAGGGGCAAACAAAAAGATGTTTCTGACTGGAATGGAAATTTCAGAAAAGGCTGGCTATAGCATTGTTGTCAGACAAGCCAGTGTTGAAACTTTGCATGTTTCAACATATTGCATAATTCTCCTTTTGCATTAGGAAAGGTTGACAGAAACAACAAAATCTGTCTCAATTTTGCAATTTTGCACATAAGTTTTTACGCTCCCTTGTAATTGTTTTTGCTTTTTTCAAAAAAAAAAAAAAAAAAAAAGTTTGGACGTCTTTCTCTTGCAAAGATTTGACTTACATGACTGATCAGTCGTTTCCGCTGTCATGAGTTTACATGAAAGAATCATTTCAACTTACCCACTTGAAAAAATCCTGAAGAGCACTCTCCATTTTTCTCTCATAGATGGCTAAGGCGATTGGGTTTGTTCTTTCTTCTTCTTTGAGGTGTATTGGCGGCTGTTTTTGTTTCTGGTTCTCAACCTTTAAATCATCTACCTGTTTATACAACCATGTATAACATAGCCTACACTGCTAACTCCTGACAACAGCATGCTTTGCATAGCCTGGTTTATTTGCTCCATACCAGTTGATGGAAATGCACCTAAATTGCATTTTCTTTTCTTTTTTTGCAATATTTCATAAAGTTTGCTTCAAATTCACTTGACAGATTGAAACACAGCCATTACAACATTTATCTCACAATCTCTCTCAACAAAAGCTCTGTATTTAGGCCCTGCAGTACGTCAAGCCAAATGCTAACATTGGCATGCTAACATGCAATGATAATGTGTTGATGAAGTAGGTGTAATGTTTTTCATGTTCACCATCTTTAGTGTGTTAGCATGCTATCATTTGCACCTGAGCACTAAACAAAAAGTACAGCTGAGGCTGATGGAAATGCTGTTCATTTTGCAGGTAGGCCTATTTGTTCATAAACAAAAGTATTAGGCTAAATTTTGGCTTGATGGTGCTCCTGAAAGCAACAAGATCACCAAAGTTATCACAATTCATCCTGATGTTGACAGGGTGTGTTTGTACCTACTTTTACCACAATCCATCCAATGGCTATTGAAACATTTAAGTCACGTTCGCACACGTGTACTTGGTGGTGTTAGAAGAAAAGTCAGAGCATCCCCAAAGTCAGTATGATTCATCCTCTGGGGACCATAAATACATGTACCAAATTACATGGGAATCCATCCACTTTTTCACTCACCATCTACATCTGTTTCTGTCCAGTTACACATGGTTTGTCCCGATTAAATGGATGAAAACAGGTGTGGAGCAGCAGCAGTACTGGCTTCTTCAAAAGACAGGTATGGCTATACAACATCCACTGCTGTTCTACAGTATATAAGATCAGCATATATATAAATTGAGCAGAGAAGTAAAGACTTCCTACCACATCAGTGCTCTCAACAACCGAATATTTTGCATGTCTTTCTTCAATATTTTTCACCAGACACCCACCGTGCAATGAGAGTGTCGGGACAGGACTGGGTGCTGGTGAACACCAATGTGTCCGGGTATTTTAGGGTGAACTATGATCTTGGCAACTGGGATCGTCTCCTCTCCCTGCTCAACACCAACCATCAGGTGAGTCACATGCCCATTATTCACCTGTCGAAAGTTGCAGTGATGGTTTGGTTTGTGCTGTATGTCTACTTTTATATAAATACAGAAAAAGGTAAGATGTACATGCATGCAAGACGATCACCTGTTGATTGACGTTTCTCTCAGGAGTACCAGCACTGAAGCTGTGTGATGTACTACTGTGGACAGGGACAGCAAAACATACTGTATTTTAGCCACTCAAAAAAAAAAATAAATAAATAAATAAATAAATAAAAATAAAAAAGATTTTAAAAAAATCAATATCAGTTTAAGTCTATGCTATATTGAGATTCACCATTTTACTTTGCTGTCAGACAGCCTTTTCTGACAGGGGACTTAGGCTGCCATATATGCTGTCTTTAAAGTCAACAGACTCCTTTGACAAAAACAGTGATTTTACCTCACAGAACACAGGGGTTGCTAGACTACCACTGCCTCAACTGGTTAGTTAGTTTGTGTTACTGCGTGATTTGGGCTCTATCTTACGCTGATCTAAAGCACAAGTGGAAAGCGTGAGGCGCAATGGATTGAATTTATTCGAGGATACCCCTGCGCCCTATCTTGTCCTGTCCCACCCCTTGCACCAGCAGCGCACAGCGGGATACACCTATCAGCTGCGCCCAAGTTCCTTGATTAATTCACAGGCGAGTTATGCTGAGCATGGAATAAACCAATCAGAAAGTCGGCTCTCATCACCTTTAAATAGCAGAATCGCAAGCTGTGTCAGCATGATGGCGGATTTACCAGGAGGAAACAAAGAGAAAAGATTTTTAAGCAAGGAGAGATTGGCTGCGAAGCTGCACCTCAATCCATCTGAACACTAAGCTGGACTGAGGTGCAGCTTCAACCTGTGTGCAAAATTACACACTGGTTATTCACCCAGCACCGTTTTCTCCCTGACTGGTCTGGTCTTGTGGTCAGATATAGCGATATAAATTCATTCCTGTTTTTTGGATCCAATAAACACACAGACACAAATGCTACAGCTGCTCATGATTGCTAAAGATGATTGACAGCTGTGATCTCTCCTGTGTGTATTTGCAGGTCTATTGAGATTTATTGGGCTTTCTAATCACATAAATAATTCCTGATTCTTTATTAGTGAGAATAAGTTTACACACACACACACACACACACACACACACACACGTGCATGCTCTTTAACATTAATGAAAGATGTTTTTTGAGGACATGTGGCCAAGCGTGAGACACACACACACACACCTGCACGCTTTTAACTTCAATATTTACACTTAATTGCTCATAGAAAATATGTTCAAAGGACATTTTACTAATCCACAGTCCTGAGTGGGGAAAAGACTGAACATAAATGAAGGTGTTTTGTGGAGATGAACAGCCAAATGTGCCAGGTGCTATCTTGGGCATTCAGACCTATTGCACCACAGACTCCAATGCGCCAAGCACAAGATAGTAAATGCGCCCGGACACGCCTTCGTTTTGCCTTCATTTTTAGACCTTCCACCCATGGCTGCACAGACCAGGTGCAAGTGCATTTGCTATCTTGCAGACGCGGCAAAAATGGCAACTGTGCTGGTGTAAGATAGCAAATGCATCTGCGCCACTAGCACAACAGCTTTGCACCGGGTGTAAGACAGGGCCTTTAGTGTTTTAATGCGATTACTTGCTGTGGATTAGCAGACCAGCAGCTCCTGTGATCTGCCAGGTAAATGATTGTATTTGTCAAAGGAGTCCTGATCAATATAACGGTTTAATAAATAACAGTTTGAGTTCAACAACCAGTATGGATTTTTTTATTGTTTTGTGGAATTGATTGTGTGATTTTCAGAATAAATGTCTGAGTAGAACCATGGCCAATTCAAACCCAGTATCAGAAAAGTCTATGAAAACATTTCAAGTTTGGATTAAAACTCTTTATTAATACTTTTTAGATGCTTATTATTATGTACACAAGAGTTGAAGGATATTGTGGATTTGGGTTTCAAGCAGCTTCAAGTTTGTCCTCCGACTTAAATACTGCCAAACAGATAAAAATACATTTTGATGCATTGTTCTACAGAGGAGAATGGGCCTAGAGAGTAGAGCCTGTCCGTGGGAAAGTCTGGATGAAATAAAACCGCTGTATGAAACACATTTGGATTTTATTTACTTAACTATTAATTTGTTTCACCATTTCCTGTTCCACACATGTAGAGTTTTTATTTGTTGTGTTTAATCAGAAATGTACTGGTTTTGGCAAATTTCATTCTTGATATTGCTTTTTCAGTTGGTCTTAAATTTTAATCCCTGGATTCCAGTGTTAAATGTGGTTTCTGAAACTGCAGACACCAGGGCTTTATAAGGAAATTATACACCAAACTAATCATGGCTTTTTGCAGCAGTCTTGGTGTATGTGAAGTCGATCATGTGTCTGTGTGTCATTTCTTTCAGGCTTTATCAGTCATCAACAGAGCACAGATCATAGATGATGCGTTCAACCTAGCAAGGTAAAAAAAATACAACAAGTATTTAAAATATTAAACGTGTCACACATACAGTTTGTCTACAAAGAATATTAAGGTCTGTTCCTTGTTTCTAGAGCCAAAACAATCAGCACAACACTGGCCCTGAGAACTACCACATACCTGTCCAGTGAAAGAGACTACATCCCCTGGGAATCGGCTCTGAGAAACCTCCACTTCTACGTCCTCATGTTTGACCGCACTGAGGTCTACGGAGCTTTACAGGTTAATACTTCTTTATTAGAAATACCAATAGGCCATAGCTCATTCTGATGCTAATAGGAGAAGTGTATAAGGGAAATAGTAAAATGACTGGACATACAAACAACTACCTAATATGTTTTTTTAGGCATACCTCAAGAAAAAAATCCAGCCACTTTTTGACCACTTCAGGACTATTACAAATAACTGGACCAAAGTACCCACAGGACACAGTGACCAGTAAGAATTCTAATACCAGGGTGTATTTTTAAAGCAGAAATCCAGTGACTTAACATCTGGTGATGCCATTTAATTCAATGCAATATTAAATTTGATTTGCCTCACTTATATCAAATATTGTTGTGCTATATTGCAGTTTTTCCCAGTTTTCTCCAACATCTCCCTTCTCAGGTATAATGAGATCAATGCTATTCAAATGGCCTGCAATACGGGCGTGGCAGGATGCAGGGAGCTGGTCAAAAGCTGGTACCGACAGTGGATGGAAAATCCACATCACAGCCCGTGAGTACAAAGCGGTTTAAGTCACCTCTTCAGTGTTTTAAGATTTAATTTGCACAGATTTTGCTGCTGGACCCCAGACAGCCAGTGAAACAAAATGATAGCTGTTGCTAGCTAGCAATTTACTCTGTGTGTGTGTGTGTGTGTGAGAGAGATTGTGCGCTTTGTGTTCACTTTCTAACTTACTGCATGTTTACCTTAATACTGACCAGGATCCATCCCAACTTGAAAGGCACAGTTTACTGCACTGCCATAGCCTTCGGCGGTGTGGAGGAGTGGGACTTTGCGTGGAAAATGTTCAAGAATGCCACTCTGCCGGCTGAAGCTTCCAGGCTCAGGTCGGCCATGGCCTGCACCAAAGTACCCTGGATTCTGAACAGGTACACAACGTCCACTTTTGTAAGAGTATCGTCATTCAAGGTTTCCGTTGGAGTTTTACTGTAGAATGATATAAAGTGAGACCGTAAATTTTGCTAAGCAGCATCCAGTTTGGCCACAATTAGGACAATGATACACCATTGAAATTTACGTTAGCCTAAATACGGTAGCCTTAAGTGTTTAGACATTGCAATTGTTGTGGAACATAGTTAGCTATACAGTAGTGTCTCAAACAAAAATAATGGTAACGTGTATTTTAATATTACGATAACGAGGATAACACTTTGGATCTCTTGTTAATGTAAGATTGAAATCTGTATGTCTTTCTTTGAGATGCTTTGGTATGTTGGAAGTGTTTTCTCCTTTTGTCTTTAAAGTTCAATGGCATCATTTGCATAATAGATTTTGTGAATGTATTACAAATCCACAATGTAGTCTGACGTATTGACCCTTTTACAGGCGACGTCGTTGAAAAGCTGTGTGCGCATTTCGACAACAGAAGTAGCGGTCTGCCCCGATCATCCAAATGAGTTATCAAGCTGCAAATGTTGAATTAAACCTTTTACCAGCAACAAAATCACCAAAATATCAGTTGTTGCGTACCTGATACGTCAGAATCAATATTCCACTTGTCAACTTGACGCAGTTCAGAATTCTGACAGGATCACGGCCCTTTTAGAGCAATCGGTGGCGTCTATGGCCGCTGGTGTCGATTGGACTGGGGACGCAATCAAAACTGCTTGTGTTTGCAGCGGCCCATTGACAAGCTGATGTGGTCCGCCGTACTGTTGCTGCCAAAATGTGCACGCAGCTTTCGCTTTGTTTACAAACTGTAAAAGGGTCTATATCCACTTCATGGACCGCCTGTCACTTAGCTTCCGGTGTCAGATCTGCAGTATATGTCTTTGCTCACCCAAGTGTTTTTTTAAATCCCCAAGTTATTAAAACACTTTTTACAGATCAATTTGTACATATTGTTAATATTTTACCGTTCGCTTTGTATACAGTGTGTATTAATGTTTAGTTAGTGTTTTTAATCATTTAATTGATAATCACATAGGTGTTTTTAAATAGTGAGGATAGCCAGTTAGCTAGCCAGGCTGGCTGCTAACATTAAGAAAACCATGGTGAAGTTTAAGAGGAGGGCGGTCAGCTACACAGAAGTCCTTTTTACACAAAAATCCTGCAATATTGCTACAACAAGGGCTTGCCTTTAAGCCAGCTTTGTTGTTTTTACACTGACCAAGCAACGCTGGCGTAAAGCCGCCCCAGTGTGCGAGCCGGCATCGTGGAATCAAAAGAGGCGTGAATGAAAAAACAACACGTCAGTCACCAGGTGATTGTGTTCATTTATAATCACACTCAAAGAGCTGATAACCTCATGGATTTATAGCATAAAGGGTTTTTTTAGTGTTCCTGGATAAACGGGCCGTTGCTTCCTCTACTACAGATAAGTTGAAAAGGTCGCCTCATGAGCTGTAAACTATTAATAATAAGTACAAATAGAACTGTAAGAAGTTTTTTAATATTATACTGCACTATACTGTATACTGCAGATTTGACACCAGAAGCTAAGTGACAAATGGTCCGTAAAGCGGATATACATCATACTAAATTGTGCAGATGAGAATTTGCATCTGTGTTTGTGTCTGCTTTGACCTGTGTCTGAACACACCAAGAGCTCAAAATGCCAATAATAAAATGTTTTGGTCGACTCAGATATCTGGAGTACGCGCTCGACCCAACCAAGATCCGCAAACAAGACGCCATCTCTACCATCGTGAACATCGCCCAAAACATTGTGGGGTTGCCGCTGGCCTGGAACTTCGTCAGAGCAAGATGGAGCGACATTTTCGAGCAGTAAGAGCTCACTTTTCACAGGAATGAATTAAGGGTGGAAGAATATTTAAGACACAGGATTAAGAGCAGCTCTCAGCTGAGTGAAAAAGTTAAATGCTGTGGATTTCTAGGCAGAGACGCAACTTCTCCAAGTGCACATGGTGCTGTTTTTCCTACACTTACTCACCCAGTCTGCTGAGTCAGCAAGGCTTTCCCCAAGTCTGTTTGAGGTGCAGTTAGCTGGAAAAAGAGTTTCTCTGGCAATGAAGCACATGAGCATTATATTAAGAGTTGAGTGTGTCATATGTTTTTTTTGAGCTTTCACACGTGTCCGATACCACCAAACTTTATTTCACTTTGTTTGCAGCATATGAAGTTTACAGGGACGTATATCTGATATCTTCCTTTTTCTGATCACTATCTTTATATCAATACGTCAAGTGAACAGTATTTCTTTTTTTAGGTATGGAAAATCATCATTTACCTTCTCTAATCTCATCCGCGGAGTCGCACGGAGATTCTGTACAGAGTTTGAACTGCAGGAGGTATGCCGCCCACACAGCCACAACCACAATGAAATACATACTGGATTTCCCTGAGGGTATTCAGAGGAAAAGAATCTCAACAAATGCAGATATTCAATTTTTATTTCTTTTTTTTTTTCTTTTCCTTTTTTTTTTATGTCTCTCTCCAGCTGAAGAAATTCAAAGAAGACAACCTCCGTGTTGGTTTGGGCTCAGGGACCTTGGCCCTGGAGCAGACCATAGAGAAGATCACAGCCAACGTTAAATGGGTGACAGAGAACAAAGCCCTTGTGCTGAAGTGGCTCACTGAGGAGTCCACATGAGAACAATTAGACAAAATGACACACTTTCTTTTTTTTGTACTGTCAGGGATACGTAACACATGACAATCACTATAATCACCAGGAACAACAAATAGACAGTCGTTTCTCTTGCGCAAAAACAGCTGATGTGACACAAGTACATCACCGGACATCAGCGTCAGAGCAGAGGAACAGACATGATGAACGGTGGACCATATGTGTCATTATATATCAGCGGTGTAGCAGTAAACACTAGAGTGAAAACCCTCATCTCTACTTTGTGATTCACTAGAATAAAGCATTGTAACAAAATTGTTTTACCTGCGTAACATTTATTGTCATTTTCAGAAATAAATTCATTTATGTCTTTTCATTGTATCTCACATTATATGTTGTATGCAATTCATTTAGACCATAAACATAAGCCATTTAAAGGGACAGTTCACCCTAAAATCAAAAATGCATTTTTTTTCCTCTGGCCTGTTGCAGAGTTTTGGACATATCAGCCATAGAGATGTCTGCCATCTCTCAAATATAAAGGGAATAAATGGCATTCAGCTGCTCAAAACACACACACACACAAAAAGATACATTTCAAAATTCAAATCCAAAACCAGTGTCTCTTTCCAACAATCATGACCCGGTCAAGATAATCCACAGACCTTGTTGTGAACAGCTTGATATAAGAGCTACTTTCTTTCTGCAGTAGAATCTACCGGAACTACTTTCTGTCTGCTAGAAAGACTTGATTGATTTTGGGGTAAGCTGTCCCTTTAAACACTCGACGAATACCAGAGCAGCTTCAGTGATGTAACCTGTGACTGTCATTATGATGGGAACTTACATACTGTATTTTTAAGTGACTGCATACACATGTGTGTCCCTGCAAGTGTGTGATGACTGTGTGATGACTGAGTTTAAAAAAAAAAAAAAAACTCTGGTAAATTTCCTGCAGCTTCTTCCATGTGAAGACAATCTCAGCACTGGATATCTTGTCATTGAGAATCAGTCTGCCCTTCAGTGGTGGGAGAGAAAGATATTGTAAAAAGTGATCTTGCTAAATAAATTAGTCTGACTGAGTTGTTTGTCCTTTTTTAAAACTTGATGAATAGACCATGATTCATTGCACTATACAATATATTGATTGTCTTATGCAAAAGCCTTAATCCTCTGGAGATCAGGGTTATTCAACTTAAATAGCATTTGGGCTAATTAGGAAAACCACTGGGTTTCGACGGCCACACAGAATACTTTGTGAATTCATGGCTACAAATAGCTCTTCCAGTATAATTCCTGCCAGCCCTCAGGAAAATTGTAAAAAAACTAGCAATGATTTCACTTGTACTGCCTCTTCATGCTGTGTTCTTTCATCACAGCAATGCGTCTGTTGCACAATATACAAACTGGTTTATTACTTGCGGCAACTAGCAAAGTAAATTATTACTTGTCATTCCATTTGCTCTTGAATCTGCAGTTTTCAAAAAGAAATTGGAAAGAGCCGTATGCAGCCCGTGGGCCACCAGCTGAATAGGCCTGCTGTATATTTTGCACTTACTTAACATTGATAAACTATCGTTGTAGAATGCCGGAGGAGTAAGATTAGCACAGAGGAGAAGCTTCTCTTGTTTCAGCCTGTTTGAGACACTGATAGTTCAAGGTGACCACGTGAGCTGATAAGAGGTTTTACTAACTTTTTATGACCTGTATAAAGTTGAAAATAATGAAAAGGTTAAAGGAGCTCTCCGCTGACTTTACTTGTCACAGTTACCCTACAAGTCAAAGGGAGTAACAGCCCGTGAAAACAGTTGTGTAACGTCTTCTGTGGCTTTTGAGAAGTGACATCACCCAGATATCTAGACTTGAATACATATTTCAAAAAGGAAGTCGGCATACAGAATGGAAAATGTGTGTGTGTCAGATGCTATCATGCTCGGGTGGTGTAGGGTTCAATGTTTTGGGGGCTTTTTGGAGTTTGCGTCCATTGTAATTAGCATTGTGCCTTGCCTTAGCAGGCAACTATATAGTGTAAGTGCAAATATAAAGATGAGCATAGAACATTTTCAACAACTTTGCTCAACCCAGTGGGAAAGCGTTCTGCCTGAGTGCTACACTTCGTTGTTGCACTTTAAGTATTCTAATGTCCAGTGTCATTACACTTCATTTGCTAATGTGAACCAGGAAGTCCCCAAAGCAAGTGAGCTTTACAAGCAGAAGCTAAACACTTTGAAACAAAAGCAGAGAAGTAGATCCATGTTCCATGCTAAAATCCATAAAATGAAGAATTTGTTAAAAAAAAAAAAAAAAGTGTCTCAGTAATGCTGTTCCTTGTCAAGTAAACGGCTGTTAAAGGATGTTATTAGACATTTAGCTCAATAACACTGTTGACAGAACATCGTTGGCTACGTTATTGGAACACAGCTGTATCCTCATTTTAGGAAATGTTGTATATTCGAAAGCATCACACTGGCTGGATTAACTGTAAGGACAAAACACAACAAGTTCAAGACCAGCTGCAGATGACAAAAGCTGAATAGTGTGTTTGAAGATTGCGCAATATTCTGTTGCATCATTTGGAGCCAGTTTGACCTGGTATATATAGTATTCCCCTTTGGTGACTGAAGCTCTTTGGAACAAATTTTCAAACGGAAGATTTGGTGTGTTTCTTGGCGCAACTGGACAAGCAGCTAATGTGCCAGAAGTGAGTGCAGAGTGGCAGACAACACTGGCTTAAATCAGATTCCACAACTGACAGGTGGAAAAGGCGCTGAATTCACGGAGTCAAAACTGAATAAATACAAGGTAAGAAAACACTTTGTGGAACACAAAAATGGTTTTCTGTCATTGTGTCATTTGGAATTTGTGTGTCTGCCTGCATGTGATGTGGCTCTTGGCATGTAGTTGGTTGTGATGGCTGAGTGTCAATTTTGCCTGTGGCAGTTTTTATGACTGGGAGCCAGCATATGACTGAGGGCCACACAGGAGAACCCATGGACTTGTTGTGAACTTGTTGTAAAAATTCCATGAGCTCCAAATCCACAGATCACTTGATTTGTCCAGCGAGGTCTAACAAAGTCAGAGTTAGTCCATTTTTCCTGAAACCTCCTTTTCTCTTCAACCATAGCCAACAGCATTTTTTCCACTGTTGCTTTTCCATCCAACTTCCAACTTCAGCTGCCATGTCGGCCACCAAAATTGCTAACGGTAGCTAAGAGCACTAGCATTGATGATGGAACGTAACTCCTGCCACACGCGGTGCTATGCAAGCAGTAGCTTTTTACAGGTCGACATTCTTCTGCTGTACACAACTTGATGCAGTAGCTAACTGGCTGATTCGATCTGCAGCCCCCACCAGCAGCAACTCAGAAGCATTTCGGCAGCAGAGCATTTTTCCCACCTGTTTATGTTTACTTGCTCAGATGTTGTTGTTGATTTGGTCCTCTTTCTTTAGTCTTTGTGCCTACGTAGAACACTGCATAACTGAATAGTTTATTCTCTGTCTGTCTTTATGGTTGAAAGTCTGCACAGGGTCTTTTATTTTGAAAACTGACCGGATTCTCTCTGCTTTTTCTCTGTCTGACTTCCTGCCCACTCGATCTGTTCTGGGCAGCGCAGCCATGCCTGGTGACATTTAGCCATAAGAGTTGTATAAAATGCAGAGATGGTAAAAGGACACTCATTTTTCACTCAAGCGAAGTATGGGTACTTGTATAAAAAAGACAAGCCAAGTATTCAAGTAGAAGTACTGATTCAGCTTCAACTTAACCTTAGTAAAAGTGACCAAGTACAGGCTCTGAAATGTACTCAGTGTAAAAAGTAACCCTCTGAGGGACACTGTTTCTATGCAAAGCTGACTGAACCTCCCCTTTTCTCTGTGGTTGAGTCTCCCTCTTTTGTCTGTTTTCCTCATATGTCTGTTTAAACTGTTGAACATTGATAGATAGACCAAGGAATCATCTTCTCTGTGTGTTATTGTGTCTATACTTACCATCCTTGAGACCTCAAAAATAGGGAGGATTTCAAAGCCAAAAATTTGAGTTTCCGAGACTTTGTTTCCTCCATTTCCTGACTTCTGAAAAATGAAAATAACAAAATAATGAGTACACTGCAACAGCAGGTTCAATTATATATATTTAATTTTACTTTCATTTCTCAAGAAATAATACAGAATAAGTCTCCCCTCGGGCATGAACTCAGCTTTCTTTCATGTATATATTTTTTACCCTGCTCCTGAAAGAAAAGTGTCATGGCAGATTTGACAAAATAAAAACTTTCTTTAAGAAACAGAATTTTCTTTTAGTCTAATCACTTATTTCCCTTAAATGCATAAAAATTAAAGTAATGATCCTGTTTTGAAATGTAAGGCCCGGAAGTACAGGTATTTTTTGTTAAAATGTAATGGAGTAAAAGTAAAAAGTAAATTAATTTAAAGCATGGATATCATAAAACTCTGCTTAAGTAGAGTAACAAAGCATTTGTCCTTTGTGACTTGCCACATTTGACTGAATGTAGGTTATTTAAAGTATAAGTATTGAAATGACAATGCATGATATATTGCTTGTTCAGGAGCCTTACAAAATGTCTGAGGGATGCCATTGGCCCACAGGCTGCACTTTGAGAAACTATGCACTATAATTACCAAGAAGGACGACATGTATGTATTTGATTAGGGCGCTGACGGTACATTGCATTGCAGCTAGTTAAACTTCTTTCCAGGGAATATTATTTTGTCTGAGCACTGCCAAAAATTTGTTTCCCACACAGCATTACTGCGCCTGATTCACCAAAGTTTCCACCTCCTGTTATGTCAATGGACATAATGATGATTATCATGATTAATTTTTACACTCGTGTCTTTCTGGTAATAAGATCCATCATCCTTCAGCCCACTCAGTTCAATGCTGATGCTTCTGTTTTACTTCATGTTATTGGGCAAGAGTTGATTAATTGTGCAATCTACTAAATTCATTGTATATTTCTTTCTTACTTTGTTTGCAGACCAGAATCCAAGTGTGATAGTAAGACATTTCTGTGCCGCCCAAGCACAAAATATGTGTTTCAGTTTAGCCACTGGAATGTCTCCATTTCTAAAGGCCACAACTGTTTTGGTCAACCAAAGCAAATTTAGAGTTGCACAACATTTGGCTAAATAAAAGTTTATGCAGCTTTCTAAACCCGTCTTTTGTCCATTTCATTATGCAACTCTGGCGTCTTCGCCATCGGATAGCCAGATCTGTATACAGATGACATTTTCAAACACACTCACACACACAAGACAGAAAAAGACACACAGGGTTCTACTGTATTTCCATGACCACACAATTTGCAGTGCTGCCTAAAGAGAGACAACACAGGCCAGCGTCTAGAGAGGGCCTTCATTCAGAGCCATTATACTGTACAGGTACAAAGTTCACAGATTAGGAAGGATTCTCTCTTATCTCAAGGACTTTTACAACTCAGTGTTTTGTGCTTTCAGCTGTTTTCCCCGCCCAGGAGATCAACCATTAACACTGGGCTGAATCTAACAAGGCAGGGCATAAAAAGCAGTCACTGTCCCCCTTCTGTCTTCTTTTTTCTCCAGTGGAGACATGGGGAAAGGCTTCTTCATCAGCAAGGCGGTGGCAGTGACCTGTGTGGTTGCAGCCATCGGCGCTGTGGCCACCATCATAGCTCTGTCTGTGGTTTACGCTCAGGAGAAGTCAAAGAATGGAGAGCCACTTCCAACTGCTACCACCAACCCCACTTCCACCCCCATCGCACCCACAACGCCCTCCGTCCCGAAGGAGCCCTGGCAGCGCTACAGACTCCCAGACTCCCTCGCTCCCGTCTCCTACAACGTGACCCTGTGGCCCCGGCTGAAGCCCGAGCGCACGGCCTGTACATCTTCACGGGACACTCCACGGTGGTCTTCAAGTGCGTGAAGGAGACCGACCTCATCCTCATCCACTCCAACAAGCTCAACCTCACCACCTATGAGGGATTTCATGCTAAACTGAGCGGCCTCCACGGAGCCACTGCACCCCGACTGAAGAAGACCTGGCTGGAGGTTCCCACCCAGTACCTGGTGATCCAGCTCGACAGCCCGCTGAAGGTCGGCAGCACGTATGAGCTCTTCACTGACTTTGTTGGAGAGCTGGCTGATGACCTGGGAGGATTCTACAGGAGTGAATACATCGAGGATGGGGTGAAAAAGTATGATGTTCTTTCTAATCTTTATTAGAATTTTTAAAGCTAAATTAGTTTTAATTTTTTCTGTTTAGTTTCACAAGTTATGTCACTGTGAGCATTTACACAAAATGTATTATTACTATGTAGTAATGCAGGGTTTAAAAATAACTTTACAGGCATCCCAAACCATGCATTTAAACCAGACCTCCACTTTAAAGGTGTAGTTCGGCATTCTGGGAAATGCACTTATTCACTTTCTTGCTGAGAGTTAACTGAGAAAAGTGTTCTGTTAAATATGAAGGTATGGCCAACAGCCAGTTAGCTTAGCTTAGCTAGCAAAAGACTGGAAACAGGTGGAAACAGCTCTGTCTGAAGGTAACTTGCAAATTTATACATTATATCTTGTTTGTTTAATTTGTATAAGCAAAGCTAAGCAAAGCTAACCGGCTGTTGGCTTCATTTCAAAATCAGAAATACTTTATTGGTTCCTGAGGGGAACAACTGGGTTTCATTACAGTTTCTCCAACCAAGAATAAAAATAAATATAGGCAGAGAGAATTATAAGAAAAAAATATGAAATATAATGAAAGGAGTCTTAAATAAGACATATGTAAGAATATTATCATAGGCCAACAATATATAACAACAGTGTACATGAATAATAAAGCTGAAAATTGGGTATATAAATAAATGAGTTAAAATGTAAGAATGAAATAGATAGTATTAGTTGAAATGTACAGTATAAATGCAGTATTGATGCCAGTGTATTAATGAAAATCCAAAAAGTCAAATTATTCCTTTGAATAAGAATTAAGAGTAGTCAGTAGCAGAAGTACTGTTTAGTCTATTTTAATTTAAGCTTAATTTAATCTCCTCTGCATGTTACTTATACAGTTTATTATAACACATTGCACAATAAATTGTGCAATGTGGTCTATTAATAAACTTTAAGTTCTATTATTTTACCCACTTTAGTAGATAAAATAATAAATAAAGTGAAATCAGAATAAAAAAAAACTCACTTGGAACAAAATTCAAATTTTGGAGTGCCACCGGCTTATTTACAGCCACTACAGTCTGTGTGGGATTTGAAATCTTGTCACTCGGCTGACTCCTAGTGGTTGCATCAAAGAAAGACACTGTGGTAAACAGCAATTCATATACAGTTACTGCCTCAAAATCAGAGCAGCGCAAAACAGAAAATGACACAGAGCAAGAGCTTCTTTCTAGCATCACTATTTTGCACTAATGAGTAAACTTCAGCGGAAATGAATCAATGGAACCACAAGACATGAGTCACAAAGACAGCATCATTTGTTGGTGTTTTTAAAAGTTAAAACATACAGCTAAAAGCAATGTTCACACCAGGGTTGGGTGAGATGTTAAAATTTCCCAACTGGCCACCGTAGGCCCAGGAGCCAGTGATCGCAGTTATATTTGCAACCCAACCCTAGTTCACATCGCTTCTCACTATTATCTGGAAACTCCAGAACTGTCCAGAACAACTGACAAATAAAAAAGGCTTATAAAGGAAACAACCACTTATATAACCCCTAGAAGACATTGGACACGGATTATATCTAGGGGTGGAGTGTTCCTGTAACGTTTGATACAGCTGTTAATTATTAAGTTTTTGTATCTTCTGTTGTCAGAGTTGTGGCCACGACTCAAATGCAGCCAACAGATGCCAGGAAAGCCTTCCCCTGCTTCGATGAGCCCGCCATGAAAGCTGTCTTCCACATGACCCTCATTCACCCCCATGACACTGTGGCTCTGTCCAACTCAATGAACCACGGCAAGTTGTTGTTTCAGTGTCCAGCATAACATTTCACATATGAACCGTCCATAAGTAATGTTTCCAAATAACTTTCCAAGTAAGCATACTGAACCTTTAAGTCAAAATCTGAAATATATTAACTATCATAATTCGTAAAATGACAATGATGTGTCATCAGACGATTAAGGAAATATGTTGAAATACTGGCTTTTCTGACAACAACTTTACAGCTGTGGTGTCCTCCTTTACTTCTATTCCAGCCCCTAACTTGTGTTATTGTTTACCCATTTCACGTTAATTAGAGTTAAAATTAATGCCGAATGTTCAAATGTTTGCTGAATGAGTAAGTGTCTGTCCTAAGAAAGTCCTAAGAAATCATTAATAATCTTTTAGAAGGAGCAGATGTTTATGACGGTTAAATTGAGAGATATCTTAACGGAGTCTGGCAGGCGGTCATTGAACTCCAACTCCAGAGTGTGTATTTTCACAGCAGTGGGCTTTTGCTTTCAGGATAACAGGCTTAGCTTTCATTGACAACTGACAGGAATAAACACCTGATTGACTTATAATGTAGGCCTTATTGCTTGTTATTGTCAAATTATAATATTGCGCCTGTCTTGTGCTCCTGCACTGCTTCCTTGAGTCTGGGGAGGAGCGGGCAAGGGGCAACAACTCGCTTCAACCACAGATCGTATATTAAATAGGATTTCAACCTATTTAATGTACCGTCTAATGCTCCAACTAACTATTTGAACTGCAGTGCTAATTTCTGGGCATGCAAGTGTTATGTATTGCTCCTTTAAAGTTAAATACATTTTGATAGGTGTCAGAATCAGATAAGCTTAGTAGACACCTCATTTTTAAACCGATCACTTACAAAAATCAACATTTTTTAATCTTATTTTTTTTGTATGAAGTGGTGATCAAACATTTCATGACACTGACAAACCTGCTCCCCAAACTTTACTTACACATAAAAGAGTAATAATACCTGAGGGGCGTCAAATATGACCGACTCTTAATATTGTAGCTCAGTTCTCTGCTGTGTTGTGCTGATAAACTTATCACGGCTATATTTCTTCATTAATAAATCCGCTGCTGTCTTTTTCCCCCACACAGACCCAGTTAACATCGCTATTGGTGACCAGGATTTAATCCAGACAAGCTTTGCACCAACAGAGATTATGTCAACCTACTTGCTGGCTTTTGTTGTGTCTGACTTTGGACATATCAAGTCGAACCCAGATGCAGAAGTTTTGGTAAATATTTATTTCATCTTACCGTCAATAAGGGGAATGCATGTAAAGTATTTACATTTATAAGTCTGTGAAATCTTCTAGTATTGCAATTATTTTGCAGTGCACGTGGTATGTAATTTTTATTATTTTTTTAATAGTTAATTACGAGTGTAGCATTGTGAGCTGCTTTGCTGAAACAGACTCTGACCAGTGATCTCTCTATAGAGTGAAACAAGCAAAGGAATAATATAATCAGCTTTGAGAACCACACTTCACCTCACTACTACTTCTAGTTCTACTACTAATAATAATACTGTATTTGCTGCTTCTGCTATGTGCTGTTGTTATCATACAGTACCACTGCTTGAATTAGGCAGAAATTTAAGTTGAGCCCAAAAGCCCTCACCTTAACACTAGAACACAAAACTAGAATCATAGCTGCCATCTTTAGGAAATATTGCTGTTTTAATTTAAGAAATAAAACTAATTTTATGTTTTATGTCAGCCAGACCTCAGAGCAAAAAATAACCACTAAGACAGGACCCAATTGTTTGACCTGGGTACTTTGCCTCCACCTACGAGAGGATTTTCATGGCTCATTTGGTGTAATAGGCCTGCTGTGAACTTGGATTAGCCCTCTAAGCACCAGAATGAACCATTTTATTACAGGAAACTAGCTGTGTAAGAGGTTTAAAAGTTATGTGCTCTGTTGACTGCATCATACAGCGGTTGAATTTTAATCAATGCTTCCGATTTAACAGTTTGGTTCAGGAGACAGTGGAAGAAGTACCCAGGTCTTTTACTTGAATAAATGTAGTAATACCACAGTGTAGAAATACTCAGCTAAGAGTAAAAGTCCTGCATTCAGTATCTTAACGAAGTACAAAAATACTCGCATCTAAATATATTATAAATAGTGCTTATTGTGCGGACTGGCCCATTTCTAAATAATATATATCGTATAATTATCAATGCATTCATTTGTTCATCACTTTAGTGCTGCAGCTGATAAATGTGGAGCTGATTTAATGCTGTGTACCTTGCGATCAATACAGTTTTATCTTTATCCATGATAATACATCACCATTATTTATTTGTTGATTATAGTTTGCATTTTTAATCAGAGTTTCCAAAGTAACTAAAGTTATCCAATAAATAGTGGAGTAAAAGGTACAGTATTTGCCTCTGATATGTAATGTAGTAGGAGTAAAGTAGCAGAAAATGGACTTAACATTCATTTTAAAAGCTTGTTTTATAAACTCCTGCTACTATTACTACCACCTTCAGTTACTCTGAACAGCAGCATACTGTATGTTGGCTTGTCTGCAGTTTGCTGCAGTTGGTCAGAGTGTCTCTCTGCTGCCCTCTGCTGGACTGAAAGCTCAGTTCAGGTCTCTGGTCTGGCATTCTTTCTGTTGCTGTCTGCTTAATGAAGCACATGTTTGTGTTCAGATCAGGATCTGGGCTCGCAAGAAGGCTATAGAGGAGGGCCAGGGAGACTACGCTCTGAATATTACTGGACCAGTACTGGCTTTCTTTGAGGACTACTACAAGTCCCCCTACCCCCTGAAAAAGTCAGGTGGGAACCACATACACACAGACAATCACAGACCAGTTTACACTACTGTATTAATACCTTTAACTATATTTGTGGAGAAATTATGTACCTGTGTATATTTTTGTAACTGCTTTAAAATGACCTGTATCGACCCTCTAATTGTTTTTAGATCAGATCGCTCTTCCTGACTTCAGTGCCGGAGCCATGGAGAACTGGGGCCTGATCACCTACAGAGAAACTGCCCTCTTATACAATGCCAACATGTCATCCAATGGGGACAAGGAGTGGGTCGCAACAGTCATCTCGCATGAGCTCGCTCACATGGTATCACACTGAAGTGCATTCAATGGTATACTGCCTAGGGCTGAGCGATGTAAAGATATTATATCACTATCTGGACACAAGACTAGATATTATCATAGATTTTGAATATTCTTATAACATGATATGGCATAAGTGTTGTCTTATCCTAAATTAAATTAAAATTACTGTAATTTTCTGAATTTACCTGACTGTTCTGGCTATTTAATTATTTGCTTTTACCTGCTTATTCATTCTATCTACTTTACTGGTGATTATTTGTCAAAAAATCTCATTGTGTTAATATTTTGTGAAACCACCAACAGTCATCTCATAGAATATTGTCACAATTAAATATCAAAGTATTTGGTCAAAAATATTTTGATATTTGATTTTGTCCAGATTGCCCAGTAAAATCGTCACACTTGCACTATTTGAGAATTTATGTTATTTTATAGAAAATGTGTATATCAAGATATAACTAAAGCCAGAGATAAAAAGCCACATTGCTCAGCCCTAATACGACCTTCCAGAATTTTTCATATCTTTGATAATAATTGATCTTTCCTTCCTCCTGTCCTTTTTCGCACTGTACTCCAATGACAGTAGAGCAAGCAAGGCACCTCGGTCAACTTTCTCCTGTCCTGTTTCCTGTTCTCAGATATGCTATCTGCTAGGGTTGTCTATGTTGAAAAGAAAATCTAAATTATTGAAAGTTATAAAAGTTCTTAGCTAATGTTGGTTAGTCCCTTTATGCATATATCACTTTAAACATTAGCTAATACTTTGAAAGTGAGTGTGACCCGATATGTTGCTTTTGCATGAAAAGGAGAAAGTTGACCAAGGTACCAAGTTTACTCAACTGTTATTGGAGCATAGAGCAAAAAGGGGTGGGACCTAAGAAGTGTCTAATGTGTTTTAGTGTCGGAAAGTGTTTAAAAAACTGCCAATAAAATGAAGCTCTGTCCTCTCAGTGGTTTGGGAACTTGGTGACCACGAGGTGGTGGAATGACTTGTGGCTCAATGAGGGCTTTGCCACCTACGTCTCTTACCTCGGAGCCGACTATGCTGAACCAGACTGGAACATGGTGAGTTTTGCTCTCTGGTGGACGCCTCTTGTAGAAAAATACCCAAGCTGAGAATTTACCTGCTGAATGGACCTCTTTTTAAGTCGCTCCAGTCGTTGTGAGCCAAGTCCTTGGAAAATGTGTCCGGGCGGTCATGCCACAATGCTAAATACAAGCATGTCTGTGTGTGTTTCCAGAAAGATTTAATAGTTCTGAATGAGATCATTGGTGTTATGGGTGTGGATGCCTTGGCCACCTCCCATCCCCTGTCATCCAAGGAGGAGGACATCCTGAGGCCAGAGGACATCAGTCAACTCTTTGACTCCATCACATACAGCAAGGTGCAGTAAAATTGAGGGTAGCGCATCACAACTTCCACACCCGCGTGCTTTGTTCTCCTCAAGTCCCACTAGACAAGATGTTGACCTCCAATAAACAAAACAGGATGAATTAAAATGTGACCCTCATCAAGGACTTGACACTTTCTTTGAGAACTACAGAATTAAATTCCTCATGAATCCCTGATCCTCATTAACAGATTGCTGTCCCATCTGATATGCCAGTCACTAACACTGCTAATATCCTCTTGTTTTTCATTACAGGGGGCTGCAGTCCTCAGGATGCTCTCACACTTTATCACTGAGGCCGTCTTTTCTCAAGGACTCCATGTGAGTACAGCTGATCAACGTGATGAGCATCTAATCTGTATGAGTGTTTTGTTAACATTGTCCATTTTATCGACCTGCATCCAGCTTGTTTGTTTCACCGCACAAGCACAACCTGAGTATAACCAATATGTTATTATCTGTCTGCAGACATACTTAGAGGAGTTCAAGTATAACAACACGGTCTACACAGACCTCTGGAGGCACCTGCAAATGGTAAGATCGTCATGACTGACTACTCTTTCCACAAAACAGCTGCATACAAGAATTCCTCCAAGTTGTTCATTATTTTTTACAGTAAATCTGGCGTATTTCTTAAATCTGGGAACAAAGCGCAATTTGCCTAAACCCTCTGAACTCTGAGCTGAAACAACATGCTAACTTCATGACATAACGAAATGTGTTCATCATATCAGACTCTAAACATGGCCATATCTCATGAACAGTGGGTACTGTAATTAATGTGAAAATATTATTTATTAAAGTCACGAAATTTGATTTGCTAGTCACAAGCTTGTTTTCTCTGTTGTTTGAATCTTTTGACACATTTTTATGTAAAAATATCAATTAGTGTGGCTGTAAAACCTTATTATGTAACTTTTGAAAGATAAGAAATTTACAAATTTAAGGTTGAATTGATAAGAAGTAGAACTTGAACTAGAAGCGAGATCAGTCCACTTGGTGTAACCTGTTCTGGAATGGCCGATAGCATATTGTGGCTAATGTTACCAAACCAGAGGTAGCTATTGCTGTGTAACTGACATTTCTAGGACGATATTCATTCAATCATAACCCTACTCCTACCCCTAACCTCCAATGAACTACACTGTAAAAATGGAAAAGTTGAGAAAACTCAAAATTTCAAGGCAACAGTATAAAGGCAACATTAGTAAATACATTGAAGTGAAAGTAAATGTTAAAATTTTAATATTTTCAATTAAAACTCTTTAATTTTTCAGGCACACAAAAAAAAAAGACAAATCAGGTGTATTTTCCGTGTTTCATTAACTATTCATGATTAACTTGCCATCCTAGAAAAAAATTGTCTTCTATACACTGTTTTAAGATATGTAGCCTCACTTTAAACATTTGTAGAATTAATCTGTTATTCATTTTGACTCAATGATCAATGAATTAAAAGTACAGTTATTGGTGATGGCACTGTGAAGAAATATTGAAAAATATACTATAATATCAAAATATGTGGATGAAAATGCATTATGGTTATACAGCGCGTTGCTGCCCTCTGAACTATTTGCCAAAAAGTAAAAGAGTTCCTCTGCAGGGAGCAACGAAAGCATCATACTATAACTAATATCTGAATATTCCTGTTACCAGGCAGTGGATAAAGTTGGCATAGATCTGCCCCACCCTGTGGAGGTTATCATGAACCGCTGGATCCTACAGATGGGTCTCCCAGTGGTCACCATCGACACAAAGACCGGAAAAATCTCCCAGAAACACTTCTTGTTGGATCCAGACTCTGTAGTGGACAGACCGTCAGAGTTCAAGTAGGAAACATTTCTTTTACTTTTCTTTTTTTTTTTTTTTTTTTTTTCATGTATTATGTTGATTATACTGTATGTGGTCATATTGAACCCTGTCTTACAAAACTGACCGGCTCTCTCTGTATACTCTGTGTCTACGTACATGTACGGCTGGGTGGATGTGGCTCTAGCTATGAGTGGTTTGTCCCTGTTACGTGGATTAAGACCGGTGGAAAGGAACAGCAATACTGGCTTCTTGACAAAGAAGGTAAGATTTATTTCAGCTGTATGTTCAGAGCATTTCAAGGATGTACAAACATTTATTTTTTAATCTCCATCCAAACAGCTACAAATGCAAACATGGCTCTCGGTGCTGGTGACTGGTTGTTGGCCAACATTGATATGAAGGGCTTCTTCAGAGTCAACTACGACTCTGAAAACTGGGAGCGTCTCCTCGCCAAGCTGAGCTCCAAACATCAGGTACGCCACCTCCAGCTGGGGATCGTGCTGCTTTACTCCTGCAGTGTTTCTAAATATACTATCTATCTCAATTTACTCCGTCAATTTTCACTTTTCAGGATATTCCAGTGATCAACCGGGCTCAGATCATCGATGATGCTTTTAACCTCGCAAGGTGAGGCCGTATTCTTTGCAAAGCTTTGCTGGGAAGTACCAAAAGAGGGAGCTGATAAACTGTACGCGCTATTTTCAGGGCTGAGATGGTGAACACAACTCTGGCTCTGAGGACGACCAAGTTCCTGATAAAGAAGTGGAATACATGCCCTGGCAGACAGCCAGACGCAACCTGGACTACTTCTTCCTCATGTTTGACCGCAGTGAAGTGTACGGACTCATGCAGGTTTGTGATAAATCCTCAACATTTGTTATACCCCTTCGATAAATTCATTCCAATGCTGACTCCACATAAAAGAGCTGAGTAAAAGTTTTCATGAAGGATTGCAGATTAGTTAATCATGGAAAAATATTAATGGAAACCATATGCAATGCAAATTGAATATCACTCTTTAATGAGTCATTTCTAGATGACAAATTTAACAACAAGTTAACAAAATGCACATCTTCTTCCCTCAGGCTTACATAAAGAAACAGGTCACTCCTCTGTTTAACTACTTTGAAGGTCTCACTGCCAACTGGACAAAGATCCCAGACAATCACACCGACCATAAGAATTTGAAATTTTGTTAAACATATCGTTTCACTCTTTGAGCACATACCGTATTATGCTAAAGCAGTATTTCCTGAGCTTTTACAGACAGTTTTAAACCCCCTCCACACATTAATACAGACCTACATGTAAATCTACCTGAAACTGTGAAATACACTCAGCACAGTTAATGAAGGATGTACTTCTGAGGTAGCACTTAACTCTGCAATGTTTGGCTGAATTTGAGAGACAGAGTCTTAAATTTCCCACAATCTGTTTGCAAAATCACTTATTTTTTAAAAGTCTCGCCCGCCATCACTTCATGTACCTCTGGGTACATGTACCCCAGCTGGAAAGGCAGGGTTGGGTAGAAACAGATTCCAGAAAATTACAAAAAATAATTAATATTATCAATTCATGATCACATTTGAAAGATGTATAATTAGATTATAGTTACATTGTCATGGACTTCTTAATTACATTTATGATTACATCTTTAACATATGGCAATTTTGAAATTATATTATATTTTTCATCATAACTAATACTCTATTAACTCAAAAAAATATCGTTTGCTCCACAAAAAGGAACCCTATGTTAAAATGCAATTTATTTTAACTGATTTATGTTTTGAGATGTTTAAAAAAGAAAAAAAAAGATATTTGTGGAACTCAACTTTTGTCCAATTTTTTGCTATGGAGCAATATTTTCAATTTTGATTTTGAAGTAATGAAAGTACAAAACATAAGTCCGCACACCAGAAACTGCTCCTTTGAGGATTTTTTTTTAATTTTAAAAAAATCCTCAAAGGAGCAGTTTCTGGTGTGCGGACTTATGTTTTGTACTTTTGTATCTGTTCTTCTGTCCAGCACCCAGCACTCATCGTTTTTGGATGTGCGTGCTGTTTTTTGTAGCTTGATTTTGAAGTAATCCCAAAGTAATCCAAAAATTAGCCTGATTAGATTACAATTTTTTGGTAACTTGATGGATTACGTACCTAATTGCAAAAATTGTGATGTGATTTGTATTCAGTAACTGACAATAATGACGAGCAGTGGTGTATTCTTTGTACCCACATTAAAACTGCATTTTATTGTAGTATTTAATGTTATGATAAACCATGATGGTATATGATTTTGTCTTGAACCCCAAAGACCTGAGTGCTCTAATAAGCACATGATTCAAGAGTCATTTTTTGAGTGACAGTTTACATTAATGCACTTTAATCATCCCAAATGAAAAAATGAGATAATTCCCAAAGTGTTTACCCATCCTCTTTAATTCAACCCAAGTTGTACTTCATCCCCTGAGCTTTTATTTACTTCTTTACTTCTTACTCCTGGAAACCTTCATCGTAGTCCTTCTGAAAACTTGTATTTTTAGGTTTTACTTGATGCCAAGTGATTCTGAATTATATCATTCACCTCATCACATGAGTGAAAGTTTAAGAGTTTTGATGGACTCCTTCATCAGTGTGTGAAGATTCCACCGCACGTGTGGAGACATCAGGTCTGTGAACCAATGGGAAGAGAGTAGAGTCCAGATGTGTCACTTTCTTTTCTGCCATTAAAGCATAAAAGCAAACAATTAATTTAACTCATTTTCATTCAGAATGAGAGTCTGTTATATCAGATGCTCAGAGAGACAAGTGTTTATGTGTTTATGACTCTAGAACAGTTGAACAAAAGGCTTTGCCAGGATAATCTTTCTAGATTTCTTACATCTTTTTCATCTGTGAAACATTTGGAAAAAAAAAGGTTTGCCAGCATATTTTTGGCACTGCTTAAAGTACATTTCTATCCAAAAGAAAGACATTAATGTTGCAATAAGTTTTCTTTCTAACAAAACTTTTCTTTCACTTGTTTTCACAGAAAAAAAAAAAAACAAGAGAGAAAGAGAGAAAACAATTTAATCACTTTAGATCAGACTTAGAAAATGGATCAACAGAATTTTTTTCTCACTTTCCTCTCAGGCCTTTTGTAGTTAACAGTATCTTACAGAAGGGAGGTTTCTTTTTTCACTACATCGAGAGGTTTTGAAGAACATAAAACCTTAGCTTCTCCAAAGGCCTACACTTTTTCATGGAAGACTGAAACCGCTACACTCAAAAATATATGAAGTGAAATGAATAAATCATAAATAAATAAATGACTTGATAAATAAACTTTTTTTTTATTTCGGCACTTTCAACCCTCTATACATAACAGGAGAGAATATGTCACCTACCTATATTTTGCCTGACAAAAAATATTATCTTAACACACACACACACACACACACAAAAAAAACATGTTACCCAGCTCTCTTCCCATTGGCTTGCAGACTTAGGGTCCTCCAAAGTGAGGTCCACAGGTCCACCATTTTTCTGACCTTTGCATCATAACGTGTCACGTCCCTGTCCAGGTACAACCAGGTGAATGCGATCTCGTTGGCCTGCAGCACTGGAGTGGAAGGCTGTAAGGATCTGACCACTGGCTGGTTCAGAGAGTGGATGGAAAACCCAGATGTCAACAAGTATGTTCACACACCCCACACCTTCCTGTCAGTCTGTGCAGTTCTTTTCCTGTCAGCCTCATTTTCAGTCTAGCAATTAATATGTCAGCTTTCCCTAGTAGTGGTTTTATTTCAATTCAGCCATTTCTCACTGGACCTCCCTGATTCCTCTGCTGCTGTCACTGCCTTTAACTCTTTGTCATCTTTATTGATCATTGCAGAATTAGTCCAAACTTGAAGTCCACAGTGTACTGCAGTGCGATTGCAGCAGGAGGAGCAAAGGAGTGGGACTTTGCTTGGAAGATGTATAAGAACGCCACCATCGCTTCAGAAGCTGATAAACTCATGTACGCTCTGTCCTGCACCAAACAGCCCTGGCTGCTCAACAGGTCAGTAGCACTGATGTTATGCTTGATAATGTTTGTTTGCCCCTCTTAAGGTCATTTTGCACTCTGCAAAAAAAAGAAAAAAAAGAAATATATAATAAAAATAAAATAAAATTAATTCAAACTTGTATTACTTTAACTGGCCTGTGCTGACAGACAGTGGTCACTTTTGTGTTCCAGGTATCTGCAGTATTGTCTTGACCCAGAGAAGATCCGTAAGCAGGATGCCACCTCCACCATCATTTCCATTGCTAGTAACCCCATCGGTCAGCCTCTGGCATGGGACTTCGTCAGAGCCAATTGGGACCATATATTCAATGAGTGAGTTTTTCCTGATGCACACAAGTATTTCCCCTCAAATGGTGCTGTTACAGTAAAGCTGGAGGAGGAGTGTCATGTCAGGGTTAAACATCACTGTAAAAACTAAAAAGCTGAGTAAACTCAAAATGTCAAGGCGACAGACTGCAATGGATTTTTGAGTTTTTAGCCCAACCCAAATTTTGTAAAAGTTTTACCAACTACTAATCTTTTGTTGAGGCAATTTACTTTTCTTCTGTAGACAAACTTAAAGCTTTGAATTGCAGAAACTCAAAACATTGTAATTTAAAAAAAAATGTTGAGTAAATTCATTGAAGTGAAAGTAAGTGTTTAAACTGTAGTATTTTCAATGAAAACTTTTTTTTTTCAGGCCCAAAAAATAAAGAAAAATCAGGTTCACAGCTCACTGTGGCAGATTTTTGAATTTGTTTTTCTTTTAGTTCCTAAAACTCAAAGATTCAAGTTTATCTAAAGAAGAAAAGTTAATTATCTCAGCTAAAGATTATAGGTCAGCAAAGCCTTTTAAAGTTTAAATTTCAAAACACTTTTTTCAAAGCTTTGAATTTGAGTTGGCTCGAAACTCAAAAATCCATTGCAGTGCTTTGCCTTGAAATTTTAAGTAATCTCTACTATTTTTTTGTTTTCTTTTTTAGAAAACCTGCTAGCATTGTCATTGACAGCATGTTAGCGTGTCGATGTTAGCATGTATCTGCTAGCATGGCTGAAGACCCTTTAGCTCTTTTTACACTGTACTAACACCCACAAACATCTGGCTTCCGTCTTCAGTGGAAAAAGAGTATGATCAGTCACGGGTATTTCTCAGCTCCACCTCTGTTCAGCAGTGATAGAAACATAATGCCCCAGTGCTAATTTCCACCCTTTTTTCGCACACTATGCTATGAAGGCTTGTCGCCTTCCTGCTCCTGGAAAGTGTTTTATAGTTTGTATTATGGTATACTGTCTGTTTTTGTAAAGGTTGTATTGGAAAATACACACTGGAATGAGTGAAATTAACGAACATAAACTAAACTAGAACTAAACTATTTGTCATCTCAGTCACAAATTCCATCCATTTCCATTCAAACAGCCCTCAAACGTCATTCCAAATTAGTCGGCATTGGGTTTGAAAGAGAGATTTTAGAAAAGAAAAAAAAAGTAACCACTGTAATATTTTCACTGTCCTCTGTGCTTTTTTCTACTGTTTACTAACCCTGTTTTCCAACAAATTTGTGATCTTGAATGTAACACATCGGAGAAAAAAACACAGAAAGGCACTCATCATCACATATGCACTAATTTTGGTGTAAAAATTGTATTTTTTCTTGTTATCAAAGTGTCAGCTTTGGTTTCACAACCTGTAGTTGTTTGCAAAATGATCACAGCCTGTCTTGTTTTTCCCTTTTCCCATTTTCTTTTCAGCTACGGTGGCGGATCATTTTCCTTTGGAGGACTAATTAACGGAGTGACCAAACGATTCTCAACTGAGTTTGAGTACAAGCAGGTACAGTTTCTCTAATATTTGTTGTTGTTTGCTGTGGGACCTAATTACTCTCTGTTTCATTTCACATTGACTGTGTGTGAGTAAATTAATATTAATAACTGGACTAATATTTGGACTACATCAGGCTGCTTGAACTCTGTATCCAAGTGTTGTCACAAAAGTATGGTGGCAAAGCACATGTTCTTATATCCTAACCCTATATAGATATTGGTTACATACATTTTAGTGCTGTACAGGATAGAATCCCAGTGACACCCTCTCCCTCTGTTCCTCTCCAGTTGCTGCAGTTCAAAGAAGACAACGCAGGGCAGCTGGGCTCAGGCGCCGCAGCTCTTGAGCAGTCACTGGAGAGAACCAAAGCCAACATGAACTGGGTGGCCCTGAACAAGAAACAGGTGTATGACTGGTTTACCAGTGAAGTTCCCTCTTCACTTTAACACTCTCAACTACACAGTGTTCAAATGTAGTTTCACTGACTTTTTACCAGCAGCTGGAACCAAATTTATTATTATAAATATTCTGAATGTGATGGAGCTTTTTTAAATGTAAAGTTTTGATTAATACTTTTTTTTAATGAATAAAGACTATTTGATACCAAAATCATATTGTTTTAATATTGTATGAACTGTCAATATTTGAAAGATTTTATAAGAATTCCACAACACAAATGTGTGAAATTCTGTGCTCACTAGGATGCATCCCAATATTTTTGCTCGTGGTCAACTCATATGGGCAGGATGGCTGATATGTACGATGCTGATATCAAAACAAAGATAAGTCATGAATAATTCCATTATTTCCTACACATTACAGTCTAATATACATGGTTATCTTAGCTCATAACATGTTATTTTAGATGGAATTTGTATTATTTACTGAAATACAAAAAAAAAACATGATATCTAAGAATACCAGATAATCAGCCGTTTTTCACACCTGGAAGCCAGTCTATGAAATAAAAAATATTTTAAAATGAATATTAAAATGTGACATTTTGCACCTCCACATTTCAAAAGTAGTGTGCATTTGAATGTGCTTGGATATGTAGCTCCTCTCAGAAGAGAAGCAAAAAGACAGGCATTCTCTAAGATCATGATGTGAATTTTACAAAGGTTGTGAGCACAGTTTGTGTTTTGACACTGCAGGCACTACAGGGAAAACAAAGCTCATTTGAATGTAAAATGCCTGACTGAAAATAAATATCCATAAAGTTTCAGTTATTGTAAGTAGTGCAGCTCCCGGCATCTGGGCAACATCACAGATTACAGTGTTGACATAGCAACAGTGTAGAACATCACTTCACAAAGTGGGTAGCCATCTTCACTGACAAAGAATAATACCTTTGCCAATATTAAAGGGGCAGTCCACTCAAAATCAAAAATAATTGTTAACCATCATAAATAGTTTAGGTGTGAACTGCTCAGTTTAGGAGATATCAGCCACACAGATGTCTGCCATCTCTTAAATATAATGGGAACTAGATGGCACTTGACTTGTGGTGGTCAAAGTGATCTCTCAAAGTGGCAGTGTCTCTTTCTAGAAATCATGACCCGGTTACTCAAGACCTTTTGAGAGCAGTTTTCACGCAGAAGCCACTTCTTTCTACCGAACTACACCAAGCAACCAAATCACGCGCATAAGAAGGCGTGCATCTACTCATGGACGAGAGGCTCATGCACAGGGGATGTGAACTTTAATGGGTGAGTAACTGGGTCACGTTTCTGGAAGGAGACATTGGACTTCGGGCTCCTGGATTGCCTGGATCTGATGAACTTGAGGTGAAAGGGGTGGAGGACTGTCGCTGCGATTGTCTGTAATGACAGCTGACGGTGCAGAGAAAGAACCGATTTTAAGTTTGACAGCGGCAAAATGATTGGCTGACGGAGACCGTGGCAAATCTGATTGGATTAGTAGAGAGGAAAATGAACGCCCACAATCAGCTGATAAAGTGGGAGTAGGAGGAGTGCGAGAGAGAGATGGAAAATTGTGAATGAATGAAGCGTAAAGGTGATCTTCCTGATTAAATCTTACGCTGAGCTTCATTTGATTGTTGTATCTCATTCCCAGGACGTCAAATACTGATTGTTTTGGGTTGATAAAGCCTCCTGAGCACAGCAAAATAATAAAAAAATAAGGAAATACAGACACAGGCCTGGGACTCTGCAGGTACAGATACCACCACACACTTCTAGTGGTGATAATTAAAGGGATTATTTTTTATATTAGTCTATGTAGTTTTTTAGGTAAATGTTGCATATTATGCCTTTAATCCAGGGCTAGTTGTTTATCATGCTGTTTCATTCAGGGTCTCAACCACCAGCGATGTTTACACAGGATACCAAAGGTGCCAATTAAGTGGCCCTGCCTCAGCTGCCACTTCTCTCAGTGGGGGTCTTTCCTTAAAGACTTTAGAGGGGATGTGCTCGCTGTTTAGCACCTCATCGTCCTGCTGACAGCTGCAGTGTTTGTGTTAGGAAGCGGAGGCAGAGCACCAAGTCTGCGTGAGTTCATGTGTTTAATTTGTCAGAATTATCGCAGACACAGAAAACCAGGGGAGAAGTAACACATCTCAAATTACTGTAATTAAGTCATTTTATTCTTCTTTATCTTTATCTTTCTTCTTATTTTATTTGTCTCTAATTTTATTTGTACTTAAGTATGCATTTAACTTAATCTATTTAGTTATAATTCACTGAGTAGGCCATCATTTGAATTCATATCCAGACCTTTCCTGCATTCATGTAGCCAATAAGGTTGTCCGATGGCAAACGGGCCAATGAAAAACTTGACATACTGTACAGATGAGCTGGGAGTAATTTAGGTAAACTTACATGGTTGCTCACCAAACGTACTTAATAGTGCACTATGTACATCTTATTTAAGCCATTTTATAGTCTTTTGTAGATATAGATATATTTTTAAGAACAAAACCACATTTCTTCTGGTTATGTACATTTTCGTGGTTTAAATTTCATCCTCACTTTGGCAATGTGCTTTTTTGTGGTTGTTTTTTGTTGTTTGTTTGTTTTCTCACACTTGCTTTGGCAATGTAAATGTTTTTTCATGCCAATGAAGCTCTTTTGAATGAACTGAATTCACTTTGGACTGAAAATCTGGAAGAAAACACAAACCCACTGTGATTGATAATGCATTCAACATCACTGGCCAAAAAAATCTAATACTCAAGTCATTTTTGAGAAGAATACGTCATACTTTTCCGTAAGTAGCAGTAGTTTTACTTGTAGTTAAGTGATATTTCAGTAATGTAGCAGTACTACTAGTATTCTTTCTACAACAAACCCATCTGGACAAATGCAACAAACTCAATGGTTATTTAGATAAATAATGTTTATTCTGCTCACATGGTGAAAGCTCAATAAATACACAGTTCTATATACAAAAATACAAAAAAAAAAAAAAAAATCATAGAAATATGTTTTGTTCAAAATAACAAAATAAGAAGTTTAGTCCATAAATGTGGTTGGGGTCATTGTTGCAATGAAAATAGTTGAGTGGACTGATCGCCATCTCTCAGCACTGTCCAGAGAAGGCTGTATGTTGTAGCTGCTGCTGTAGCATCCAGTACTGCTCACTGGTGAAGCCAACTTCACTTGAAACCTGATGACAGAAAACAGATTTTGGTCATGAACTCATTCAATAAACAGACTATGAAAATGATGTTTTTTCTGAATTTAAAAATTAAGAATTTGACGACAGCGATATGAACATACCTGATATGACGGCTGCATGGAGGTCATCTGGGCCGTGCTCATGCTGTTACAGTCTGGTTCTTGTGGGCTGTAGCTGGTTGTTGGCTGCCCCAGGAACTGGCTGAGGGTTTGGGGCTGTTCCAGAGAGCCTGAGGATCTCCTCTGCTCCAGGTCCTTCCTCGCTGAGGCCCAGCTGAGCCGACAGGTAGGAGATGTAGCGGATGGTGAGGCGGAGGGTCTCGATCTTGGTCAGGGTCTGTCCTGCAGGGGCCACAGAGGGTGGCAGGTAGGTCCGGAGGTGATGCAGGGCCTTGGTCAGATCCCTCATCCTCAGCTTCTCCCTCTCGCTGGCTGTCTGGCGCTTCTTGCCCGGATACCTTGACCTGGATTTCTTTGTGGTGGTGGTGGAGGTGGTTGTGGAGGATCTGGAGCTTGGCAGGGGCTGTGTTTGGTGGGTCAGATGAGGCGCCGTTGAAGCGCTGTTGAAGAAGAAGCAGTCCAAAGGGTTTTGTTCGTTTCCGGCAGCCTGGAGAGACGTGGGGGAGAAGCAGAAGGAGTCCACAGAAGAGGTTGGAGACAGGCTGCTTCCAGCGCTGAAGTAACCAGGGTCCGAGGCTGGATCGTAGGCCAGAGGATCATAAGACTTGTCCAGCAGGGACTCGCAGTCAAAGAGGAAGGAGTTCTCCTGGAGCTGGAGAGGAGAGCAGTAGGACACCTCCATAGCTGTAGCTGTAGTTGTAGTCAGTGAGCTCTTCCCTGAGCTGTCAGTGTGTTACTGGTGAGGCAGGCAGAGGATAGTGAGGAGGACCAGAGAGGCTGCTCCATATATGTGGTGGGAGGTGCGAGGTTGCACCTCCGGCAGCCACCTCCGCTCCTGAGAAGCTCTGGGAGCAGGGCTGACACCTCGTACAGGGGGTCCCATGGGAAACTGGCCACTCCAGGACAAGGTGTGACGCTGGCAGCTCGCATGAACATCATAAAGTAGATAGAGTCACACTATATGCCGCTGTCGCCCGGGAACATGACCCCGCCATGACAGGGGTTGTACCTGGGTCACAGGTCAGTCTCTCAACCCGAGATATTCAATAGAATTTTTTCACAGCAGCCATTTTGACATGAAATAGTAGGGTCAACACAGGTTTTTTCAGTGATATAAAATTAAAGTTCCGTTCCTTTCAGGTCAAAGAGTCAGGGTGCTGTTATTGTGCATGTCGGCTAACTGGAAAGGCTCTACTAAATGGAATGGGGCCTTAATTAGCATCATTAATATTGCCTGTGTTTACCCCACTGTTTCAGATCATTATGGCTGCCATACAGAAGGTCGGTTTGAAATCTAGATTGTCAGTGGCTGTGACTGGAAGCAGCTAATTTACCAAAAATATCCAATAATCTAATATCACTTTTCTCATTATTAGCTGATTGAATGAAAAGAATAAATGGAAGTTTATTTTCAGTCAGTCACAAAAGTCAGTGTTCCATCATCATCCATATACAGTAAAAGTTAATTTGGCAGTTCTTTATCTCTTTCTGTCTGCTCTGGTATCCTCTACATACAAGGTCAGGCTGGGCTGTAAGAAGTGTGCCGGGGCAGCTGTGAAGTGTGAGGAGTTTACACCTCGTCCTGTTTGGACAGCAGAAGACCTCACCGGCCTGGGAACCCCGATCCGCACAGAAAAGAATGTGCAGAACCAATAACTGCTGACATGCTTTATAGTTGAGGAGCTGGACTGAACTGTGTCTTTTATCAGGTTTAATAAAAGACACGGCTCAGTTCCTGCTGTCCAGGCTGCGTCTCCCTTGCAAAACCTGGTCAGATAAAGGTTTTATGAAACATAATATCCAGTCTCTAGATTGCTAAGATTACATACAATCTAGTTAATGTCTCTGTGATTGAGGGATCATGATGTTGGAGAGAAATAATTGCAAATAAGATTGATGTTTTTTGCCAAAAACATTATTACCATGTGGAGTCATTTACCAGTGTTTCATTTGAAACAACAGAAAGTGAGTTAATACAACACTACACTAATGTACACAACATACTATCTTTTGTGCATAGCTATGTTTTCTGTGTTTAATGTTTTTATTACACCGCTTTGTTAAATACTTGATTTTGATTGGTTAATTAGTTAATAATCTGTTATTTTTGAAGAGTAGACCGCTGGTATGAATAACAGACTGTTGCAATAGATGCAGTTCTGATCCTAGACTCTAGAGGAGCAATAAAAATGTATTTATCAATTATTTATAAATAATTTTTTAGATTTTTAAATGAATAAAATAATGTTTTAATTAATGTTTTCTGTCAAATCATTATTCTATAAAAAAAAAGTATGTAGCTATATATTAGCCAAAGATAACGAGTGGGTCATTATTGGTTTATTTCACAATAATGAACTGCTCACTGTACGTTATCACTTACTACTTAAAGTTGCCAGGAATGTGATACTATTAAACTTTATATTTCATAGAATCAGTCCTGACCTTCTCAGTGATTTGTTACTATGGGACTATGTTCGCAACAAGAATCCTCGATTATCTTATCATCAGTTCATTTCATTTAGCAGAGTATAATTGTTATCTTAAAGGGTATCAACAGGTCACTTGATTCTCTCTGATATTTCTGTGGATTTGATGGTCAGGTGTTGGTCGTGGATCTGAGTCTCGAGCAGCGTTCCCACAAACCACCGCGTCACATTCGACTCCTGAGGTGAAACCCATGAGCTGGACGTGTGAAGCGGTCTCACACAGCTCTCCACCACTTCACTTATGCAAGAAAAACATCTGAAATAAGAAAAATATCCAAAGCAAGGACGGGAATCCTCTTAGGAAATTAAAACATTTAACATGGAGATGCCATTTTAAGTAATTTACCTTAAGCTGGTTTAGTTTTTTTTATTTGTCTTGAGCTGTAAAGTGTGTGAGGTGACACCAGACTTGACAGCTGACCTGAGGACTAGCTCCCACAGTGACCTCTGACTGCCCCGCCAAAATATCACTATGAGACATGACACAAGTCACTGGAAACAACATTTATTTCCATCATTCCCAATACAATACACAAATACCTTCTCTGTGACATACAGGTTACTTTTTTAATACAACTCTCAAAATGAGTACATCACTGAGAGGAGTAACAGTCAAAAATGATGATAGCCTTATTGCAACTAATAACTTGATTGATTAAAGTTTGAATCTTTTAGAGATCTGGGGTTTTACAACTAAAAAACTGAGGAATGATTGTTTTTCTCATGTGTAAAAGTTTATTTCATAGAGCATAAATACAGATAATTAAAAGAATGGAATTGGATAAGATAACATACAATTTAAAAAATGTATATAGTCTGTAGGAATAATCACTTTCATTCTATTTGTTTCAACAATAACAATCGATAAACTATTAGTTGAAAACCTTCCTCACATTCTTCCCAGCTGTCAACTTCCCTGTCTCCCTCCCAGGCTGATGATAGAGGAGATCTGTCCTCTTTAATCCACATTAGCTCTGACGGTGTTTACTCACATGTAATGAGAGAATAATCAGCACAGCAGTGCTAACCCTTTCATCCCAAACCCTTTTAGCCCACACAGTTTATTAGCTTTTCTGTGATGAAAGGCCTAAGTGAGTGTATTAGGCTTTGTGTTAGGTTTGCTGCCCGCATTTCAAATGAACTGCATGTATGTGGCAAACTAAACACCCGGGCCTAATTCTCCTGCCTGATATGCAGATCCGCTCTGCTCTATGAATATTAAAGGCCTCTCTGTTGGCTCAGGCAGGTAATTAGGGCTGTAGGTGAGAGGACGGGGGAAAGAGTGGTGAGGCTCTTATATCTTAGTCTAGACTTAGCGGTGCCAAGGACCTCTCTGTGTTTGCAGAGCCCCATTAACAAAGATACACTAAATAAACTAGATAACCTGTGCCAGAGGATGATCTCTGCTCTGCTGTGGAACAAACCTCACATCCTGTTCATTTTTTTTACACATTTCAGACCACGATAGGAAGTTACTATAATGATCTGACAGGGTTTGTGCCTCAACACTTTATCCATTGTTTAAGGTATTAAGATATAACATTATTTAATAAGGCATCCCAGTAATACTTATATGTAAACACAAACATTTCACAAGCAAACTTGCAGAAAAACATTAATACTAATAATATTAATTAATAATAATCCTTATTTATTAAAGCATTTTTCTGAATCCACATTGCAAAGTGCTTCACAAAGAAAACAAAGCATAAAAAACATAAAATCACCCAGTTTTAAAAGATAACAGATTTAAGTATTAGAAAAACACAATAAATTACATTTTGGGGGAAATAAAAAATGAAGTTCTAATAAAAACTATTACAAAAATCAGAAAAGGCTCCTCAATAAAAATCAGTTTTAAGAAGGGACATCAACGAAATGTGTTATATAATCTATTTTCAACCTGTTGTGTTTATGGATTTTTTGTTTGTTTCTAAAACACAAAAGGTTTTTTGTTTTTATGTGTTGCAACAAATCCCATTTTATTGTGAAGTTTTATTTTTTGTAAAGTCTTTCCAAACTAAATCCAAAGTTCTAGTTTTTAACCTGCTGAACTTTAACTTTCCAAAGACACAAACAAGCCTTTTTTTTCCACAGAAGACCTGTCAGCCTGTCACAGCAGGAAAAGCACAGATTGTGAATAATATAATGAATGATGTTGGGTCCCGCACTGCACACGCTGCCTCAACCAAGTACAACAGAGTTGACGTTATTATTAACATGTGATTTTATGTGTTCTGTTAGTGCGACGAGTTAAAATGTCTACTGTGAAAAAGACTTTTAGGCTGAATTTGAAGGGAAATGTGCACGAAATGATGAACAAGATTATTAGCTAATACTTTTCTTTATTAGACTGTTTACAGTGAAGTGACTCATGGGAATAATTGAGGGATAAGATAAATTATACTTAATTGTCCCCTTGGGCTCAGAGAGCTTTGATGGTTTTCAAGATAGGTTGTTTGATGGAATCAAACTTGCGGCAACACGATCTTCCAGGATATTCCTAGAATATTCCCATGTGATAGAATTATACAGGAGCTTCTTTGGGGGTTTAATAGTGTTACAGGCTCATACAGAACATACAGTATATCATACGTTCAGACAAAGCGGTTAAGGGGAGGACAGGTTAGTAAGTGATCTTTTAATGGCCTGTACGAACAGGAGGAACGATTACAGAATGCGAACCTGTGTCAGGTCAATGGACACCTGACTGTGATGTTTTTGAAGTTATCTTTTAACAATCTTGAAATGATGTAAGACAAAACAAAGAGGGGATGTGCTAGTGATGCTAGTGATGCTAATTAAGGTGAACCAACATGCACAATAGCAGCACCCTGACTCTGTTTGACCTGAACGGAACAGAATTTAATTAGTATCATCGGCAACGGCTGTGTTTGTCCCATAACTATTTAATGTCAAAATGGCTGCTGTGAAAAAGGACTGTTGCAAATGAACACTCCCTCTAAATTCAAATCTTTTCAGTAGTGTCACCTTGTATTTTAAAGCAATATTTTGACCATCTGTGATGTTTCTGCAAGGGCTAAAGATAACAACTTGAGAAATCTTTAAATCTGCAGTATCTGATTTCTTTCTTTCTTTCTTTCTTGTTCATTTACGTGCAGAAGAAATGAGCTCAACATTGAAATATCACATTGTAAGTTGCTTTTTTTCCACACATCCAGCGGTTACTGAGCAATATTATCACTCGTTTGGAGCCACCTCTCTCTTATAGCTCTTTTTTCATTCTCCCCCACCTCCTGAGGGAAATATCTGACTCTGACTCTGAAGCTGCTAAATGCTCCACTGACAGCTATTGCTGACTGTGTCTGTCTGTCTGCTGGTTGGCGATGGGCCTGAGCAGGGAGTGTACAGTAGCTTCAGAGAGCCTTTACACTGAAAACATCTGCTGTGGCTGAAAACAACCCTGAGAGAGCACTGAAAGTGACCAAAACAGTTAAGTTTGACAGCTAAATGATGAGCTGAGAGTCACAATAAAACTCTATATAGCTGACGGGAGCTGCAGATTCAAGTAAAAAAAAAAAATTCTCTGTAGGTTATCAGTCACTGACCCCTTTCACATTGTCATATTGTTTTCACATTTTCATGGAAAAAATATTAAAAACCCTCTCTTTTAAATATGCCTGCCAATAAGAAAAAACATATGAATTTATTCTACACACAGTATGAAGTCTTTTTATTGCCTTTTGTATTTTTCTGTTCATATATTTGTGTCCATAATATCTTATTTTATTGTTGTGTAGTTTTATTTTAATACATTATTATTATGTATTTCATCATATTAGTATTCTTATGTCTTACTGCTTATTTTACTGTTTGTTTATTCATATATTTATATTTGGAGCGTAACAGCCAAAGTACTCATCACAAGATTGTACTGGCATGACAATAACCATCATGAATCATCTCATGAGTCTTGATCCTCACCTTGTGCACTTCAGTTGATCAAGTGGGGTGCTAGTGTGCCTTTATGACCAGCAGAGGGTGCTCTGTAGCGTTTTTTTTTTCCTGAGCACCAATGCAATCCTGCCTCACATTCTTTTAGCTAAATTAACATACACACTGTACAAACATGAGGCAGGATTTAAACCTGCAGCCTTCCTTTAAGAATTTCCAAACTTAAAGAACACACTTAATAACTTCCTGTCAGAATAATGAATGAGTGAAAGTGAACTGCATCATGGGAACAAACCTTCGAATGATGACAACACATGAGACATTTTAATATTTTATTATAAATAGTGGTATAAAGACATATAAAAATAGTTGTTAGACATATCAATATTTACATGAGACATTTCACAGTACAAAATAAATAAAATGTAGAATAGCATATATATTTCAAATAAATTACTTGTTTCACAGTGAGGCAGTAAAAACAGAGACATAGTCTGTGTCTGTTGTTGGATGGCGACGGTGCAGCGTTGGAGCGTTTAACCCCAGTACTCTCTGGGAACCAGCGGCATGCAGAAGTCTTTGCCACACATCTGCTTTAAAAAATAAACAGGAAATTGATTAGTTTTTTGTACTTACAGTTCAAAGAGATGCAAAATGTGTGATTTCTAGTAAATTGTGTTAATGAGCGAATGTTCACATACCTGACAGGAAGGCTGTGTTGCTGGAGGTGACTGCAGGATGCTATCCATGCTCATGTTTCTCTGAGAAGCTTCAAGGTACTGATCCACTCCAAAACTGCAGCTCCCAGAATGCAGCACGGTGTTCTGGCTGTGACACTGGGTGGAGTAGAGGCCCTGGTTCAGTTGGCAGCTCTGGTTCTGGATCTGGGCCTCCTGCCCTCCCACAGAGCCGTGCTGGAAGTATCCGAGGATGTCGGGCGAGGAGGTGTCGCTGGCCGAGGTGTCTCCCTGCTCCCTCCTCTGGAAGAGCACCTCCTCGCTGAGGCCAAGCTGCGCCGACAGGTAGGAGATGTAGCGGATGGTGAGGCGGAGGGTCTCGATCTTGGTCAAGGTCTGTCCGGCAGGGGCCACAGACGGTGGGAGGTAGGACCTGAGGTGGTGGAGAGCCTTGGTGAGATCCCTCATCCTCAGCTTCTCCTTCTCGCTGGCGCTCTCCCTCTGCTTGCTGCGGATCCGGGGGGCCCGGCCCGACTTCCTGACCACGTCCGGACAGGGAGCAGGGTGAGGATTTGAGCGTCTGGGTATATCCAGTCTTAGCCACCTTAGGAGTGGACTGAGGCAGCTGCTGGTAGGACGGAGACAGGCTGGAGTCCATAGAGGGGACGGGGGAGAGGGTTTCCGGAGAGGAGATGCTAGAAAGGTCCGAGTCGGAGCACCACTGGTACTGCAGGCCGTAGTTGAGCAGTTGAGGGACAGAGGAGGTATCCATGTTGTGTCACTGGTCTGACTGGAGAGACTGGGAGACTGAGAGTGCTGCTCAGCTCTGCTGCACTGGTTTATAAGTCCAGGGCCAGGCCACAGAGGTGTGAAGTGACACCTCCGCAGATTCTCACAAACCATCACTGTCTAAAGCAGAGGCCCCTGAACACACACACACACTCACTCCCTCACTGGGACCGTGTCTCAGTACCTCTGCTTCTCCTCTGTGTCTGGGAAAGTTCAGCTACAGGAGTGGAAGTGTGAATTTTGACTCCTGCTCAAAACAATAAACAGTTTTTGCTTTTTGGGGTTTTTGTCCCTGCAGCGACCCAGATGCATTTTGCACATGTGTAAGGGACAGGGTTTGTTTGGAATCATCCGATTTCTCCCACACTCACTTTTTAACACTGAGGACGCTGGTTAGAGTGGAAAGTGGACAATATAAGAGGAAAGTTTAAAGAAAATACACTGCAAAATGAATACTATCTGCTATATTTTACATTGACAGAAGAAGGTTAATACTCCTTAATCTTATTAAGCACATGATGGGTTTAAATACTTTTTCCAACTTGTGAGCAAATATAAATGTCACTTGATTCTGCAAATAAAATTGTATCACCAGTAACTGAACAAATTAACTGAAAGTATTAGTACAGCTAAAGTTACAAGTTCCTTTTCCAGATTCAACTGATTAATTTAGATGGTCTAATGTTAACATTAGGTCGGTAGGTGTATGTTCAGTCACATTTTCATATCTGAAGGCTTAATGATTCTGGATCTGCATTGCCAACATACACCAAACTGCATGGACACGAGCAGGGGTGGAAGTAACAAATTAAAACTACTCAAATTACACTAAGTTACTTATTTGGGTGCTTGTACTTTCAAGAATATTTTCAAGTCTGTAATATTTTCTAAAGTGTGCAATACAGTATTTTTCATTTTAAATGAACAACGTGTAAGTTCTGCTGCCAGGGGTCTCTCTACATCAATAAAATAACAAAAGACGTAGTTTGATGATCTTGTGAAGCAGTTTGGGACCATGGAAGTTGTTTTTCATTGACTTTCATGGACCAGAGATTTCATGGGATAATGTTAAAGTTTTTCTCACATTATGTTTAGTCATGTTCGCCAGCGTCCTTCCCACTCTCTGACGTATCCGACTTTGCCTTGTTTCCCTGGAAGCTATTAACAACTAGTAACTAGCTAGCAACAGCTAGCAGGAAACACACCATTACCATGAACAAATTATGGATTTCTCTGCATTTGAACATTACTGGAAACATTTGGGATAATGTAAGTACACAACTCAACAAAATACATGGAATACATGCAGCATTTTTAGGCATTTTAATGTGGAAATGTTACATATTGTACCACAGGCTCTCAGGATCTAAATATGGGAAACAATCTTGTACAATAAAATACAACAACATTGCATTACTACATTTCATCAAAGAGCTATAGTTACATGTTGCCTTACAGATTTGATGGATGATGATCTGATGTTAACAATTTTACTCAAGACGACTGTAGTATGACTCCCTGAACAAGTCTTTTTTTCATATTTTCCTGTCTGGAGTGATCAGATAGATGCAAATAGAAATACTTTTTTGATCCAAAATTAGGAAATTCTTGTGAGATATATATACTTAATAACAAACTGATACCAAATTGGGAAACTCCTGAAGTGTCCTGGTTTGGGTTTTTTTTGTTAGTTAGTTCCTGTTTTATTTTGTAGTCTTGGTCCTCCCTCATGTGTCTTGTCTTTACTTCCTCACTTTGTTCTTTTCCCGCCCTTTTGATTCGCATTTGTTTAACCTGTTCCTGATTAGTTCCACCTGTGTCCGATCAGTTCTTTGTCTGTTTAGTTCTTGTGTTTTTCTGTTTCTGTGTCAGTTCATCAGCTCCCTTGTGTATCACCCTGTATAGTCCTGATCATACTTACATGTGTTGGATTTGATATTTGTTTTCCTGGACTTGTTTTTTTTTTTTTTTTGCATTTTGTCCTTTGTGGATTCTTTTTGTTTTTTGGACTTGGTTGTGACCTGACTGCCTTTAAGTAGACTTTTGATCTTTCGTTTTCTTTATTAAATACATTTGAACTCTTTTCCTGCTTCACTGTCTGCATTTTTGGGTCCACCATCTTGTTTTATTTTGACATCACACCTTGACTTTTTATGTTATAGCTGTTTAAAGCCTGAGGAGGTTTGAGTTTAAAGTTTGGGTTTAGGGTCAGTGTCTATCAGTGATTCCACTCACGTCTGGGCCCAGTGCAGAACATTTTATAAAACAAAACTGGAGCCAGCAGACTGTGTGCTTTGTGTGCCTGAGAAACATTACGCATTATGTATTTGGACGTGTGTGTGTAAACAGGCAAGCAAAGCTCTGACAGCACTGTGGTTAAAAATATATACCACTATGTCAGTTTCTTAGAAGTCAGGAGATTTCTTCTTCTATTATTCAGAGAGCGGAGATGATCCTGTCATCATTGTGGGTGCTTCTTCCCCCTCACCTCACTCCAACCTTGAACCTGACATCTCCTGCCCTTCTCTTGCTCGTCTCTACTTTATATCCCAACACTTCTCACCAACATGATCATTTTATAGTCGAGGCAAGTCGGGCGTGAGCTGTGACCTCTGATACTCCGCTCTCTTTATCTTGATTTTTGGTTGTAAAGCCTCTTCTGCTGCCGCTCCTGACCTGTGTGCTTCCTGGTATGATCCTACATGGCTAAAATGCAAATGTAGTAAATGTTAATACATTTAATGAAGCATAATGAGCTGCATTATCCACTTAAAGCAGAGGTGTGATGGTTTCACACTGATGAGAACTGATGAGCCTGGAGGCGTCGCTTCACACCTCAGCTGTGAGAACCAGGAATCCTAACCTCTCTCTGTCCCCATCTTTCCCTTTTTTTCCCTCAATTCTCCATGTTTCTCTCAACCTTCTTTCACTTTATGTGCAGAAAAACAGAAAAGGTTTGGTTTTTTTTGCCTTTGTTGCTCTTAGCACATGCTTTGACACGATCAGTTTTGGATTAAGGTGTTTAGTTGGTCAGATTAGAACACCTTAGAGATGTTATACTTTGAAGACAAAATAAATTCTACCAGGCATATTTTTCTCCCCAAAGTCTGTTTTTTTCTGACTAACTTTACCTTCTCCACTTAAATACTAATGTAGCGTTGAATGAGAAATAACTGAAACCCACTTGTGAACACTTGAACACACTTCTTCAAGTCTACTCAGCGCATCTATTCTTTTCACACACTTTTCTCCATCCGGTCTGCCCGGGCATTTTTTTTTTTTCTGCTATGAGGCAATTTGTCTGCTCTGTTATTCATCATGCTTTACTTTTCCCTGAATCTGTGCTGATTATCAAATGCTCTTAACATCAAACTGTCATAAATCCCATCCCTGTTCAGCACAGGGGATAATTGTGAGTTTTCCCAGCTCAGTTTCCATGAAACACCAGCACTTTGTGGTTGGCTCTGTTGCAACGCTTTATTGTCCCTGATGGAGGACAGACAAATGAAACACAAAACTGTCTTTATCTGGTGTTTGTACAGGGTGTTCTCCAGCTTTGGCCAGAACACTGAAGCTAAATAATGAAAAACTGGTTGAATAATGGGAGGTGGTTAAGTGTATGAGGTGTACAATATGGATGAATCGACTTAAGATAAAATATACAACACTCTAAGATGTTCTGTGTCAGGCTGAGGGCGTGCAGGGTGAACTGAGGCTGAACCCGCAGCGCGACCCCACCGGTCACTCTGACCAAGGTGAGGCTGTGGGAGCCTGCCTGGGAGTTTGGCACCTCTGGGTGGCTCTGAGGCTGGGCTGCCTGCCACCTGTCTGGGCCTCCCGAGTCCACAACCCCACCACGACCTCAAGTGTGCTCCCGCAGCTTTAAATAAAATTAGACATCATTTCAGTGATTTTGTGTGGGGACATTGGGTTGGTGCCTTGATAAACAGTGATAAAACAGAGACAAAAAGATCAGAGGAAAGCAGAAAGGGAAGTTAAAGATCACAGACGGTGTACAATCTCGTCAAAGTAAAGTAGTACCAACAAATTAAAATGATTATACATAAAAAGCAAATCAGTGTATATGAGTATAAGAAAGACTGAGGAACTCTCATTTTTAACAATTAAATTATCTACTTTATTTCTGTCTTTGCCTTTTTAGTTCTTCTATTGGGAATCAATTTCAGCTGAAATAAACAAAGCTGTTTGTATCTCAGTGTGGTCTGGGAAAACTGTCTGGGAAACTATAACAAGCTCTGTAGTTCATTGCTATTATAAATTTCACAAGTGCCTCAGATAAATGCGAGGAAAGAAAATAAGATAATTTATATCTCTCGAGGGTGGCTTTACTTTTGTTTTTCATTCAAAGCGAAATAACTAATTGCTTATTGAAACTGTGAAAATAGTTTCTGCAACTTCTCCAGTGAGAGCCGATGTCTGCTCAGAGTTCTGACTGAGAGGATTTATTAAAAATCACAGAGAACTTCTGACCCTCTGCAAGGAGGAGAACCTTCATTGTCAGTGGTTCCTCATTTGCTCATAACCAGTACAGAGGAATGATCTGTTAATGCTGTGGTCAGACTTCAAGACCACGAAATGCTTTTTATAATCAGGCTAATTTAAGAAAAAAAAAAAAAAACAATGACAGAAGGAGTAGAGAAACAACAAATAGTCACAAGGGCTTGCTGCATGATTTTATGTGTGAAAATGATGTCAATCAAATGCTATGGCCTACACTGCAACCAGATCTCAACCACAAACATGTTAGATAAACATGTTAGACAACGTGCTCCACCATCACCAACATAAAACACTTGAACGCTTCATATGGAAACAATTGCTGTAATGCCAAAAGAAGAGAAATAGATCAGTATTGCGTTATAGAATGAAAGGTTTATTGTTTTAACAGATATTTTGTACAATATTTTCTTATTACAACATAGGATACAAACTTAACTGTTATAACAAGAGACTTGTTGTAATATGGTAATATTTACCTTATTATGATATAAAACATTTTACATTATAACATCATAACTTATTTTTAACATAGGATGCGGTTTCCATCAGCCAATCAGGTCGTTGCTGACAAACTGACTGTGCGGAATCGTCACAACCTCCTCCACCCCATTCTCCTCCAATTCTTCATATCCAGTGCCACGGCTGAGCTCATCAGAAGTCCACTCCTCATCACATCCTGATCTTCAGCCATCCCGTCACCACCACCACCACCAACCAGTGTCTAGACTCCATCGGGGAGATTCTTACCTTAATCGCGGCATCGCTACCCCTTATGCATGATAATGTCATGATGGGGTCTAGTCAACAAAGTCCTTCCACATTTCTCATCCAGATGTCAAATAAATATGATTTCATACACTCAGAATGAAGTCTCTCCTGATTGAAACAGAAAGATAAAACAGGACTTAGTAGCTATGTAACTGAACGAATGTGGATAGAGGCATGATAAGAAGTGGAGCAAGTAAACCTCTGATGTAACCTCTGCTGAGTGGGCACTGAAGTTGGTAAAAGTGTTTTCCTTGTTGTAAGGACCGCTGCCATATTTTATCCTGGGTCAGTTATGGACTGCTTCACATTAAACAATAAAAAAACAGTTGTCTCAAATTCGTGTGGTTGTATTTGGTAAGTTGAAAGCTTCAGTGTGTGTGTGTGTGTGAATGCAAGTGAGTGAGGTGTCAGGTGAGGGGGATACATTCTGCACCCTAGGTGTGAAACATAGCTGGGACCGGAGGGTCAGCCAGAGGTGGACAGTAAATTTCCTCTAATTGTAAGACAGTGACATTCACAGAACATAACCAAATTCAACAGAACAACTTGGCAGAATGAAGTGAAGTCAATTAAATTGTTGGAACAGGAAACAGGAAACAGGAACTGAATATTGACTTTGTGGGAATGTTGATAATATTATATTATTCCCGACCCTTTAAAATAGTAAAAACCTTTTCATAATCGATTTAAGTTACGTCGATCGGCTAAATCTCTCTCAGGTTTATCATATAAAGCTTGGTTTCAGAGACAGTGTGTGTCTTCTGTTCACTGCCCTCTAGTTTGACATCCAGATAAACCTGGTGGACAGATCAGCAGAGTCTTTCACACCTCAGCCAGAGTAAACACATCCTCCACTAGCGGCGCTTGCTCACACTTGTGTGCTGCCATGTTTTTACAAGCCTCCTCACTCACCCCCCCAACACACAGCTGCCACTGACATGGGAACAGTTATATTCAGCTCCCATTCACTGATATCATGCCTAAAATATGAACACGTTATATAACCTGTTTCTAGAAAGCAATCTGAGGTCAAGACTGTTTCAGAGTGAGAATTATGATGGAGAGAAGAAGATCCATATGTGTCTTGACAACATGATTTCAGAATTAATGCAGTTACATTTATTATTATTTGCTTTACATCACAGAACAAAAGAAAAATCTGTAAGTTTTTCCCTAGTCCAGTAAATCAATATATTTCTAAAACTTCCTACAAGTATTTATGAATTTTTCATTGTAAATATTCCCAGTGTACGTCCCTTTAAAAGCAGCTGTTATCTGTTAAGCTGTCTTCAAGAGGAAATTTTGAGTCTTTGCTGCTTAATCAACCATGACATCTTTTTTTACATCATGATAACCCAAGTGAAAAGTCATAATGACATCCTCTGTGATTTTATTTAATTAGGTTGTCAGATCATATCAGAAGACATGGTTCAACACCATGGCAAGTGTGCTTATTTGCTTTTTGCTATGAGATGAGAATATTAATGTATCTGTTTGTAGTATAAATAGAACTAGTAGCTGTTTAGCTTAGCACGAGTAAGAGGGGGAATAGCTAGCCTTTCAAAGTTGGCATGGGGTGGCATTTCAAAGTTGCATGAGTCTTTCCATCAACCACAGTGAGCAAATCACCCTGCCTTTGCATTCAGTCAGAGATGCTGGAAGGCAAATGTTGTTACCTTTGGACAGAGCTAGGCTAGCAGTTTCCCCTTTTCCCCCATTTTTATGCTAAGTAAAGCTAACCAGCTGCTGGTTCTAGCTCTATACTTAAAGGTCCACTGTGTAAGATTTATTGGACTCTATTGGCAGACTATGGCAGAAATGGAACATAATATTCATTAGTGTGTTTTCATACGGACACAGAGCGCAATTGAGTTCCAACCACACCGGAGGGGAAAACAATTCATTGCTGTCCGCTGACTTTTGCTGCGTTCATCGGAGGTCAGAATTTCCCAGTTGAGATTTCCAACATCCGACCTCAAAGCCTTCCAGGTGCATGACACCAAAAGTAAACAAAGAACGTGGCTGACAGTGACGAATTGATGACTTTTGGAACACAGCATAAGTATTGTGTGAAGGTGCCTCCTTGTCATGTCCACATGCTGGCAAGCAACAGGAAAATACCTAAAAGCTGCTGTGTGATGGGATGCTCTACCAACAGGCTAAAAACCCCACACTCAGTGTTTATAAGCTGCTCATTGAAAAAACTGAGCCCTGAGTAAGACAGAATTGGATACAGGCAATCAGCAGGAAGAACAGGAAAAATGTGTTTCAGTGGGTATAAAAGGCCTGGTTTTAGTCTTTGTTAAATAACAATCTTACCTTGTGATCAGGTAGCTAAGTAGATATTACAGTGTTTAACTTCTGACCATTCAGTGGGATCATTTCTCCAAGAAAAAGGGGGACAGAAACCGACAATACTGAGACTGTCAAGATAACTTTTCCTCTCAGTTTAGTTGGTGTGACTTGCAGAGTTATTGGCTGTAGACATGTCTGGCTTCTCTCCAATGTAATGGAACTAAATGGCACTCGGCTCGCGGTGCTCAAAGCACCAAAAATACACTTAAAAGATTAAAAGAACAGTTTCTCTTTCCAAAAATCATGTCCCGGTTGCTCAAGATAATTCACAGACCTTGTTGTGAGCAGTTTCATGTTGGAACTATTTTCTTTCTTTCAGAGAGTAAGTAGTTCTGGTAGATTTTGAAGTAGTTCCGGTAGCTTCTACTGCAGAGAGAAAGTAGTTCCCACATGACACTGCTGACAACAAAGTCTGTGGACTATTTCGAGCAACCTGGTCATGATTTCTGGGGGTGACATTGCTGATGAATTTTTCAAATATATTTTTTTGGCACCACAGAACAAGTGCCATCTATTCCCATTATATTGGAGAGAAGGCAGACAACTCTGCAGTCTATATCTTTGCAACTCACACCAAAGAAATCTAGATGGATAAATAGCACTACAAGCCAGATTTTGGGGTGAACTGTCCCTTTAAAAACGTCCTTTGACATGCTGAGATATAATGTTTTTAGCTGGCTACAGACATTTTGTTAGCATTTCAGCCCTTGGTTGCAAATTGTGGCACCAGTTGTTTTCCCCTCTAGTGTACATGGTTTTATTTAGTGTGACACATTGCACTCTGTTTCTGTTCATGTATAATTACTTGAATTACGATTTGTTAAATATGAAACTCTGGATCATTAATGAGGACACCGGATCATAAGCCCTCAGCTTTATTCAAGTCATGATGGAGCAACTATTTTACAGCTAATATACACAGGTCTACAGTATGTACAACAACAAATATAGTATTGGTAGTCAGACTGTTGTTCCAGTAAATTCACAGACGTGGATAACAACCACACACACACAGACACACACGCATGCACACGCACACACACACATACACACACACACACACACACACACAGCTCAGTCATGCCAAAAAAGTAACATGCTCCTTAGAAATCTTGACACATGTTGTCAGAAATGCAGCAGATTCTGTAAAACTGTTCTTCATCAGAACGTTAAAATGAGAGAGCATCATATCAAAACATCTAATCTCACAGTTTTGTATCATTCTCTTTTTTAGAAAAAAAAATAAATTAACAAACAAACAACAATTTCTTACACACTGTCATGGCAAGATTCGACAGGTAAGACTCTGACTCTACGTTATCACCACCTACAAAACACACAGTTAAGAACGGACAGGACGTTTCAGTCGAGGAGAAGACGATAAACGGGTAAAATCCAGTCGGCTGTTCAGGTTGGATTTGGATCAGCCGGGAGAAATGAACAGCGGTGGATTCAATAAAAAATATTCCCCTACATTTAATAAAACGGTCAATCCAGGTTTATGTCGAGAGAGAACAAACCAAGCAACAACATGAGAACTACAGAAGACTCTATACACCACAGGACAGTGCAGAATAAATAGACTGGGTGAATAAAAGAGGTGTTTTCTCTGAATAACAACACCAGCGGTAATATCGCTGTTGAGCCTTGGCAGTGGATACAACAGGATTCAAATCCAATTCAAGTTATGACTATAAGTCCGCTCTCTTTTCCAACAGGGGATGAACTCAAAGCACAACATGGTAACATGAACTACATCACCTTTCAAGTACAGACACATTTCATCTCATATTAATCTTTCTTTTACACAAACCTCAAACAAAACAAATGCTCCTACACTGTGTGTGTGTGTGTGTGTGTGTGTATGCGTGTGCGAATAGAAGATGGGCAGTAAATGATAAAAAGGAAATGACAAACACTAGTTTTATATGATGTGACAGACATGCTGGGCAGCCTGAGGAGCTTACAGAGGGAATAGAAAGCAACCACAGGTTCACATAGGCAACCAGACAGGTTTTCAAGATTTTTTTTTAATCATTACAGCCATGGCAGACTCATAATCACTGCATGGCCTTTCTTCCTCATCTTTCCATTTTCAGTTTAAGCTGACACTTTCCCCAACAAGCTTTCCACCTCCATAGCTATACTGTGGTCGGGGCCTGGAGGCTGCAGGAAGTTTGGCTTTTCAAGACAGGATTTTCTCCCGGGTTTCGGGCAGCTTCAGGGCCACCAGACCTCCGCAGACGAGGGCGGAGAAGGCCAGGAAGATGGGGATGATCTTAGTGACGCCGATGAAGGCTGCGAAGATGAAGCTGGCGATGATGGCCGCAAACTTACAGATCCCGTTCAGGATGCCGAACGCCGTCCCTCTGCAGAGTCAAAAAGAGAAGAGAAAGATTAGATGCATAACTTAAATGACTGACTGGTGAACTGATACGGTTTGACAGTGCAAGCAATTTTTTTTCTTGTCGAGAGTAAATTACTGTCTGACTCAAGAATAAAAAAAAAAGAATAATAGTGTAAAAATGCAATAGCTGACAAAAAGTGAAGTTAATCAGATGAATTATTGTCTTTATTCAGTTTAATAAGAGTTCCTTTTAAATTTTGAGCTGAGAGGCAGAATTGTCGCATACTTTCTGGGTGCAAGGGAGTAGTTAGACCTTACCATTTAAAGCAAAGGTTAAATTAGCATGTAGCTTTTAATAGACCTGTTAAATTGGCTCTTCACAGAGTCCCAGATTAATTGGAGCAAGGCACATCTGCAGTTTAACAAAGAAGTAGACTTTATCCAGTTGAAATACAAGTCATTTCTGAAACAATGGGTCTCCTATTCCATACATGAGTTCACAAGCTTAAAATGTCTAGCCAATGGACATGGAAAATGATTACATATGTAATTAGTGAGGTATCATTAGCTAATTAGTTAATGCTGACGGTTGATTCAAACCCCTGTTTGCTACTGTAGAAAAACATACTTGAAAAAGTAACAGACAGGCTAGATTTACTATTGTCCATACGTATATTGACAGAGTATATTTTACCTTTACAAGGAAAAATAGTGAGGACAATGACAAACTGTGAGTTTGTGAGCTCCTTCTTGTTTAATGAGTTTAGCTTGAGTTACTGGAGTGCAAACAACAAAATAAAATAAAGAGCAGGACTGAGCTGCTAATGTTCTCCCAAACTCTGATATAGTAGCATCATGGCTCCCACACAGTGGATGTTTCTGTGCTGAACAGGGACTGCCGATTGTTCCAACAGCCCAGTATTCCAAAATCCCAGATGTCCAAAATTGTTCCATTGGACCAAAAGCCCATTTGTCTGACAACTCCATTATCCTGAAAACAAATGCCTATTGCTCCGAAGGCCCATTTCTCTGAAAATACAAACTTTACCTGCAGCTGGGTCGAGGGTGGGGTTAGATTAGGGTTAACCCTAATTACTTGGGTGATGGGGGGACGCAACAACCACCATCAAAAAAGACATCACCCAACAAATGCTTTAGATACTTATTATCTTTCTTACAAAACAACTCAAAATGTGGAGAAATTCAGAGCTTGACAGGCCAGGTCATGGTTGCTAAGCTAGATTGGATGATCAGTGAAAGGTTAATTGGCATAAAGCTAACAGCGAATGGGTGGAAGAGAAGTGTGGTTTGGTAGAGATCAAAATGGACCTTTAAGAGTTGGAGTGTACCTTTTAGAGGAGGGGTAGAGTTCCACAGAAATGACCTCTAGTCCGTTCCAGGCCGCCACACTGGCGCCATAGAGAGGACACTGCCAACATATTACAGCTCCTTGACTGAAACTTAGCAGCAACAGGAAAGTACAGGCAGACGACGCCAACATAGAACCACCTAGAGAGAAAAATAGATCACAGATGACATACTGAAACAGATTTGGCAAAATTTACAAAAAAAAAAAAACAAAAAATAATCTATTCAGAGTTTCTGTGCTCATTTCCACTTTCTGCTGCTCTCACCTATTATTCTGATTCTTCCTATCTTGTCCATGAATAATGCTGAGATGATGTTGCCAGGCAACACAGCCAAGCTGCCCAGGAAGCTGACCATGTAGATGACAATGTCATTCTCCTCCTGGAAGTTCAGATGGCAGCCTTTCTTTGGGTGGAGGAAGGTGGTGTTCTCCATTCGACAGTCTTTGAACTTTTCCTGCCAGAGATCTGCAGAACACACGGATGTAAAAAGGAGTGATGCTGACAGTTTTTGGTTTATATATATCACATTAGGCTGTAAACATAAGTTTTTTTTCCCATTTCTACTGGAGGATTAACATACTAAAAAGCGTTAATGCTTTGACTAAGATGACTGTTTTAGGGCAGCGTCAGTGTTTTAATATATATTTTATATAGCACTAATTGGTTGAGTTTATTGATCTCTAAACCTTAAAGGCCCCAGCAGCATAAAAGTGCAATAAAATTTCTATTAAAATCATTCATAACTAATTTTTCATGATACCTGTATTGTAGAAGACAGTGTTTTTGATGGTGCAGTTCTCAAAGAAGGTGTTGGTTGACTTGACGTCCTCAAAGTAGCAGTTTTCAAACAGAGAATCCTCAAACTTCACAGACTTAATCTCAATGTTCGCAAACCTACGTGAAAGCAAAGCAGTTGTATAAACTTTAAAGAGCATGACCCAAACATAATATGAATATATACGTATATGAGGGATGGCTTTGGCAAAAGTTACTTGTCGTGGATGTACTCTCCCTCGCGGTGGATCTGGTTGACCAGAGAGAAGTTGAAGTGGAAACGTTCGACCCGTTCTCGGTGGAACACTCGGACCTTGGACTCGTACTCCTCATACTGCATGTATTTGATCATGTCAGGGAACCACACTCCCAGCCCGTGGTAACTGATACACACAGAAACACAAAACTCTGAGCACGTTAAGATAAAATGATCTACATAACTAGATACAATCACAGGGATAAGCGAGAAAATTTGGTGTTTTAGCTCTGGCTTGGGGAATTTTACAGATATCCATTTTCAAAATGTTCTAATAAAGCCTGATTTGAATGAAAAACTAGCAGCAGGGATTTAAGTGTATTCTACAAGGACATTTATTCCTCAAATCTTAATGTGGGTCTACAGGCTAAATAGCATTGCTGCTACCTGAAAGCCAAGCAGAACCAGACAATAACCAGGAAGAGGCCTTGCAGTCTGAGCTCTGGAGCTGATAGTGACATGACGTTCGCCATCACCTGAAAGACAGACACACAGTTAATCAACATTTCAATACATTAAGGCTAAATGGGACAAATGCAAAGTTTTTAGTCTAGTGTAGGAGTGATCGTCAGACCTGCTGCAGCATGGTCACGTGTCTGACGGTCCAGCGCTGGAAGGCGGTTCCAGTGTCACTCTGAATCTCTATGAACTCATCCTCCTGAGTTTGTGGAGTTTTAATGTTGGTCACCTACGCAAAGAAAGAGGAGATTGTGTATATAAAGAACACATAATTTAATTTAATGGACCAGTGTGTTGGATTTAGTGGCATCTAAGCGTTTAGGTTGTAAACGGCAACCAAATGAATACTGCTCGCCTCACCCTCCCGTTCCAAGCACCTAGAAGAAACTACAGTGGCCATGAAACATGAAAGACTCTTTCTGGATTCAGTGTTTAGTTTGTCTGTTCTGGGCTACTGTACAAACATGGTCATGCAACATGGTAGCCTCAGTGGAAGAAGATTTAAGTAGATATAAATGGCTTATTATGGTAAGTAACAAAAACACATTTTTTTATTTCAGGAAATTATACACAAATGAAAACATACTTAACACACTGGACCTTTAAAGAGTTTTAACAGGGTTAAATGAACATGACATTTAAACATGTGGGGGTTTCATTTGACTTTTTCACTGCAGACACATAGCAGGAAGAATAAAGGTGTGACTAATAACATTAACAGTGGTTTTATTCTCTTCAAGTGTCACGTAAACCATGACAGTGAGTCAGCATGCACAATACCAGGATGCTGACCTTGAAGCAGCTAAATGGAATTCAGACATTGCTACTTTTATTACTATTATTAGGCTTGATGGGTTCTAACTGTTATAGTAGAACTCGAATAGCTTTCATTCCACACCATATTCACAAATTAAAGTATGTATGTAAAATGTGCTGTTTTTGACATTTATAACACAAGAAATTTGTGTACAATACCTTTTTTTTTAACCAACAACACAAACATACAGTGTGCTGATCTCTGACTGTGAAATTTTACTTAAAATATGAAAAAAATGTTGAATTGCTGGCTTTTTTTCCCCACACATTTTTTTCACAGCAGCCATTTTGACTTCTCACAATAGGAAAAGCACTGGTGGACCATAACATTATTGATAGCTACATTTAAGTGCCCCAGTCAGCCAGCATGACAGCAGGGCCTTGAACCAAAATGGACTGCAACCATTGTTAATGATATTAATTACACCTGTGATTGTTCTGCTAAGTGATGTCAAAATCCAAAAACAGCTTACTGTGCATGCTAGCTTGCCATCATGTCTTACAGTTGAGTGGAACATTGCAATCATTTATGACAGCTGGTGTTCAGATGTAACAGCCTCTAGTAACATTTACTTTGTTAATGAACTGCTAAATTAGATAATTGATGGGGTTAGAGGCTTACGGTGAAGACTCTCTCTGGCTCCCCCTTGGCCTTCCAGTTGGTGTCATGAACTTGCCGCAGGATCATCCACGCCTCATCATGTCGGGCATTCTGAAAAACACACACGCATTCAAACTTATCCATTAATGTCTACATAACCAGTTTTCAAGTGTATTCTGTGAAACCTCTCACTGTGTTTACGGCACATTTATTTCCCACAAACACTGCAGCCAGCTAAAGTGAGTAACAATGTTCCCATGCCTCTTATCAGTTGGGGAAATGTGTGATAGTTTGGGGGAGTGTGATATGAGCATGTTGGAGCAGCCCGGCTGTAACATACAAACACAATACCACATGTGGTTACAGGTCTGACAATGTCCTGGATGAGAAACGGGGGTGAGTGCTGTCCTGGTGGCGCCTTAGCAGCCTGTCGCTACCTTTGCACTGCAGTGGGATGTTGCTGTGGTGGCTGATGACTCAACACTTTTAACCAATCACAGCTTGATGTTTAATACTGTACACTGACATAATGAATATAAAGATAGGGAGTGTGCAGCTCAATATTTTTGCGGTTATTTCTTTAGTGATCCTGTATCGGCAGCACAGATAGATGTGTTTTCATGTTTTGCAGTTGACGCAGAGAATTAAACCACTCATTTTAACGTGGAGACACTGGATCTGACCTCCAGGAGGAAACGAGGGCTCTCCGGCATGAAGATGACGCCGACAAGTGCAGCCAGCGCAGGGAAGAGACACACGAGAATAAATAACCTCCAGCTGTGCATCTGGAACTCTGTACCGATGGCGAAGCCCCAGCCTGGAAAAAAAAAAACATCCATTGAAGAGCATGTAAATATTTCAAGAACCCACCTTTCTGCCATATTTTAATGTCCAAATCACTCAATTACTGTAGTGCAATGAAATCTTTATTGTTTTCTTTTATCTATTTTCACTTGAGTTATTTGCATTTGAAACATTACATAGATTCAAAAGTCTAAAGTGTGGGTTAATTTTGGGCTTCCAGGGAATTATTGTACTGATGGTGGCAAAGTTTTTACATAGTTTAATGTAAATTATTCATATTTAAGAGTCATTTCCACAGAAAACTTCAAGATCTGGCACATAAGCAAGCACAAAGAGGACTGATTCAGCCACACCCTTTATTTATGCAGATTGAAAAGAAAAATGACCCACGTGTCAAACAATAAAACTCTCCTCCAATTCACTAAGTACGGCTTTGTGCCTTCAGCATTGTACTGTAAAATGTGTGTCTGGTTATGCGTGTGTGTGTTACCATAGTGAGGGATGATCCCCCAGGCGGTGAAGGAGGCGTACAGGCCTCCCAGCATCCAGAACATGCAGAGCCAGCTCAGATGTTCCCCACGTTTATCCATCTGCAGGAACTCTGTGAAGTAGGTGTACACTATCGGGATGGAGCCGCCAATTCTGGGGGAGGAATCGCACAACATCACAGTCTTCCAAAACATAATCTTTTTTTTTTTTTTCCCTCACAAAACATTTTTACTCTGTCCATCATCCTGTGAGGATTCACAGGAGCATTTGCTTTGATATGTGGCCTCTGACACATTAACTACTGCTTAACGTTAATCATCTGGGATTGTTATTCCGTTATTCTTTATTAGTCCACCCAAATGACACTGCTGCTACAATGTTCTCACTTACTGCTGATATATAGCTATGCAGACACTTGTGATTTTATTTGTCCAGATTTTGAGACATCTGTCTCCACACCAACACATTGGAGGTGCATGGAATAATTTGCCATCCTCAAAATATTAAATATTACAATTAAAAGACTACACAGTCTTGTGTCTTACTGCCTTCAGACTCTCCCTGATACCCCGAACACGGTTTTATTGGAACTACTTTCTACTGAAGAAGTAGTTCCTGTGAAAACTGTCTGCAGCACTACTGTTTGTAATTTGGGTAAACTGACACTTTAATAGCAAATAAATAGCCAAGCATTAAGGTCTATGACTGCAGTGTAAGTCTTGAATGTTCATTGCTGTGCAAAAACAGTTTTAGTGCATCCATCTCTCAAGCACTAATCAAAGCCTGCAAGGTAATGCCCAGATTATGGAGACTCAGTTCTGAATACTTCTGATAAAAAGCATTTTTTAATGCATAATGAAGAATTGTTGGTGGTATCTGAATACTTTGTGGATTGTTTTTGGGGGCCATTTTGTTAAGAGGGCTCTCAGTGTTCAGTATGATGCCAGGAATGACCAGTGGGGCTGCGAAATAAATTAACATTTTATGGATATTGTGATATAAAACTAGATATCGTCTTACAGTTTGGATATCTTTGAATCATTATGTGGCATGTGTCTTTTCCTGGTTTTAAAGGCTGTATCACATTAAAGTGATGTAATTTTCTGAACTCACCAGACCGTTCTAGATGTTCTATTATTTGCTCTTACCCACTTAGATATTAAATCCACATTTTATCAAAAATCTCATTGTGTTAACATTTTCGTAAAGCTCCAAGAGTCGTCCCTACAATGTTGTCACATTATCGATAAATGTTGCTATTGAGGTTTTTGGTCAAAAATGTCATAATATTTGGGGTGTCCCTGTGGCTCAATTGGTGGAGCACACGTCCCATGTACTGGGGCTGTTGGTCCTCTGCAGCGGCCACCGGATCGACTTCCACCTGCAGCCCATTTGCTGCGTGTCATCCCTTCTCTCTCTACCCCCTTTCCTGTCATATCTTCATTATCAAAACAAAGGCACAAGCACAAAAAATAATCTTATAAAAAGTCATAATATTTGATTTTGTCCATTTTTGCCCAGTCCTAACGACAAGACCAGAATATATGGTTAAAATGTTTTTGCTTTTACTTCAGTGATTTAAACAGATTTAAAAACAAACAACCATATACTAGGGATGCAACAATATATTGAATATTGTGAAATCACAATAAAAAAAATGTCCCGATACCGTACCGGACTACTTATCTACCAATTATCTTCCATGATAGTTGATTAATGATTAATGATTTTATTTCAAAATTTGGATTTATTTTATAATAAGGACTTCTACTGACTGCTGCACTGTTTTTGTTTTGCAACTGTACATACATAATTCAAGCAATTGTTGCCAAAGAAATTATGCCTTTTATTTTATATTATTTAAGAAGGAAGCACAAGCATGTCAAGTTAAACAAATGTATATAAAGAATATTTTTTCAAGTCATCACATTCTTCTTTTTTTTAAAAAATATTGCGATAAATATCATACTGTGGACTATTAATTGTGTCATTACTGTACCTTGAGTGTTTGGTATTGTTACATCCCTACCATACACACATTACATTTTATCCGAAGGACAGCAAAACTCTTACCACTGTAGTGTCTTTAACATCCAGACAATCACTGGCATCTTAGGAGGTGTCTCAGTGTCTTTTTGTCATGATGAGGAGTGTTTGTGTACGTGGTGTGTTGTCTACTGCTCTTTATGTTTTCGTGAAGCCAGCAAAACGGGCACAGTTCTTCTGCAGATGTGAGTGTTAATGACTAACATGGGGCTCATTATCACAGTGAATCAGCAACAGCTGAACGTTTTATTTTGGTGACCTTGTATTTTTTGGCTTAGCGAAAAAGCCCAGGCATCAATATTGCAGGTCTGGGTACACTCAGGCTGCAATCATTATCAAAAGAAATGTGTGTTTGAAAGCTGCAAAATCAATCTGTGCACAGCACTGAGGTGCTGACGGCAGCAGGAAGTCAGCAATAAAAGTCAAATTAAAAACAAGCAAAGAGCATTGTTCACTTGTTTTAATTGGTGCAATAAAGAAATGCTCTGTCGAAGTAAATAAACAGAAATCTCCTTGTGTGGAGCATGAAATGTAAATGTGCTGTATTAATGAGCAATATCAACTAACAAGTGAGTCGACTGGTGTTTGAATTATTATGTACTCCCTGTCATTTCCTCAGGCTGCTCCTAAAGGTCCACAGTTTGTTTTAATGGAAGTGCTACCTGTTACTCATCTTACTTAAATGTCAGGTAACTTATTTTGGAACAAATATCTTCAAACATAAATACAGAGGTGTGCTTTTTTTGCCCCCCTAAATGTTACAGACGCGCTCGCCTCTGCTAAAAGGATTATGTATGGAAAAGGTCAGTCATTACAAAAGCCTGCAGAGCTGTCATTTGTCCAGGCGAGGAAAATGCAAAATGTGAACAGGGATGTAAATGCGTCTCACCCGAAGCCGGAGCAGAACCGGAAGAAGAGGAAGAAGCCGTAGCCCTGGGCGAAGCAGGACAGGAAGGAGAAGACCAGGTCGATGGTGAGGACGTAGATCAGACACTTCCTCCTCCCCATCTTGTCGCACAGACCCCCCCACACCAACGCCCCCACCATCATGGCTACATACACCAGCAGACCTGCAAACACACAAACACAAAGCTCATTTGGAGGCATGTGACCTTTACACAAGTTATGTCTTTCACTCCCATAGAGCGCACTTGATTTCACTGAAACGCACATTTTCTGTATACTTTTGATATAACAGATACATATATGTGCACTAATTAACAATGTGATTGATATATTCTCACTTATAAGGACAATATAACGATAGCTATATATATAAAACACTTCTCACTTTTCAGACTGTTGTCAATTCCAACAGTGGTTTGTTGGTAACACTGAAAGAAAAGGTCATATTAATATTTATTGTGATGTGAGCCAAATAAATAAATGAAATGTGAGTATTTTGTCCCCCGTGACTTGAAGACTTGAGATGTGCTACCTTTTCAATTTGGGTCTAGCACTCCTCTGAGAGCCCTATTGTTGAAGCGCAACCTCCTTTTCTAAATTCAAAATCTATTATATGTTATATAAGCAATCCTACTGGGCATGTGCAGAGTTATGTCTCATCACTCTGGCATGTTTCCGATTGGAGGACTTAAGTGTGTTACAAATGCCACCTGTTACAATTGCCTCTTGTCTCCACCTAATATTTGCATTTTAAATAGTTTTGACTCCAAAAGTAGAATAATTACATGACTGAAACATCAGTTTAGTTGATGCCCTCGCAATTTTGCGTGACAGGGGAGAATACTGCTGTAACCATTCCTCCTCCATAATCAATACCATTTGATTTTGAATTTGTTTTCCAGTCCAGAAAAAATTGACGCTAGATTATTGGCTCTAAATAGTTTAAAGAGGTTTAAACTGTGATTTGTCAGTCCACAGTATGTTTAATCTAATTCCAATAGGTGCCGACCGGAGACAAACCTTCTATTTCTATTATGAAGTTTTAAGAAGAGTTCTGCCAAAGCAACACGCCTGTTAATTCCAAGTTGTTCTAAACATTACTGTGCACTTGAAGAAACTGAAACAGGAACTTGTTCCTGTTTTAATCTGCACATATTTTCATGCCAAGCTTCTATTCTTATTTACCTCAGAGTTATCTTTGTCTCTTTCCGCCCTTTCAGTTGTCAGTCTGTCTGTGCAGTGTTTTGTTCTCCATGTACAAAACATTACTTTTGCAAACACTTCATACAAATAACATGTATTTGACCATTCAGAAATAGTCCTCACAGCCATCTGGATGTACACAGTAAAAAAAACACACCAGAATTTAGTGTAATCAACTTAATAACTCTTTTCTCATTAACTTAACGTACATAGACAAGTTTTACTTATTTGAGTTAATTAAACTTAGAATTTCTGTTATTCGTTTTCAGAACACTACAGAACTTTTAAACATAGATTTCTCTAACTTAACTTTTAAATTAAAAGTATGCATGCAATGATACACTCTAAAACTCTCCTCAGAACCTTTATACTTTGTAAAAACATTTATATTGAACATGTACAGCTAAATTAACATCAAGTTTATGTGACTAGAAAGTTTATTTGTTTTGAATCATGACAAAATTACCTCAACATGTCTTTTTAAATTGAGTCAACTTAAAATTTTAAAGCAGCCTGGACACTAACTTTTTTAAGTTGAATCAAATAGTTTATTTTAACAGTGTTCCAGTTGTCAGTCTGACTGTACAGTGTTTTGTTTTTCATGTAAAAGCATTACTTTTGCAAACCCTTCATAAAAAATAACATCTATTTGTGAGGAGGACTTTATACAATCTAAAAGCATGAAAGACCATTCAGAAATCCTCTCAGTCATCTGATCGTACTGAATCAAGCTTTTGTGGCAGGCGATTCCTTTTGAATGGTAGCGTACATGCACATTGGAAGGAAGAGCAGCAGCAGATCTGTAATTAAAAAGAATAATAAAATAAAAAGGAATCCTGATTGCCACAAGGGGGCTCCCTTCACCCTTGTATAAACACAGAGGAATAGAGAAATCATCACTCTTTCTACTGTAATTCACAGTGATGCATCCTCACATGCCTGCTCTGATCAACAGTTCTGAATATTCATCGTGACGCACCAGGAAAATATATCCAGACTGATAAAACCATTCCAGGAAAGACTGAGAAATAAAGGTCATATTGATTTTGAGTCATCTGAGAGCGCTTCACTTCCACAACATTCACCTTCCATATTTTTAAATCTGCCTCAGTTTTGTTCACAGTTGTCTTTGCTGCTATTGGAACTTTATTTTGTGACATTTTACCTGCGGATTGCCACTCTGAGGCACAGCGTCTGGAGCCTATCCCAGCATGCACTAGGCAGGAGGTCTCCTCTGCCATTTCTTTTTGTTGTAAGGCAACAGCCCTTAACAGTGGCCAACCGCGCTGCCCATTACTGCACCAAGGAGATAATAATGATTATGTGCTTCCTTTTTATGTCTCTGGGGAGAGTAATATGCTCTCCCCTGCTGTCGGCGTCAGGAGGACGCTAACCTGCAACGTCGGCCGTCCTCTCCGCCGTGTTGTTTAAACCTTTGGACCCGTACCTCCTGCCTGCTCTGTGTTTTTACTACACACAGCCCTAATTACAGTGGGACTAAGCAGCTTAACGGCACGTGGAGCCATAGTGTGCACCTTCCCCGTGGATTACTAGACCATCCAAATGCTCCGGCGCTCCACACGCCAAGCTGCACATCCCCAACTCATTCAACAAGAGACTGCTCAGGGCTCCAGGAGACAAAGAGTCAAGGCTAACATGTCACCTAATATCATTGCCAAGTTGTTGCTTAAGGCCGTGTGTATGCCTCGGATATGAACACGGACAGGTTGACAGCGTGGACTTGTGATTAGAAGGGCTGTCCTTCAGGTGGAGGTCCGGGATCAACCCCTGCAGCAACAAGCTCCTATCTGCCTGTTAAAGTGTCCTTGAGTACAGAGAAGACACAGAATCCCTGGAGGGAAAGAAGAGGAGTTTTCCTTTCTTGCTGGCAGTATTAAATGTGAAAGCACTGTTAGTGGATTTAGCACATTTAGATGAAGAGACAATAAATCTACTTGGAAAAAACTGCAGACAGTTGCAGAGCATGCATCCTCAAATGCTGTGCACAGAATTAAAACAGATGTGGAGATTTTCAGCATTTTCAGTAATGAAAATTTAGTTTCATTACAGATGTAATAAATTAAGCTCCCTGATGTTGCAGCATCAGCTCCATTTCTTTACTTAAACAACAGGGTAACATTTTACAGAATACAATATGTGAGTTTTAAGAACAGAAGAATGAACACCCAACAGCGTTTTTCCAAAATGGCTTGATAACAGCGAAAAGCTTTTAACTAACAATCTGCTCCATTTTCCTATTATGTCACTTCTGTTACTCTCTATCACAGACTGACTAAACACTATTGATTCAATTTGTTGCCAGTGAATTAAAATTGTTACAATCGCTGGCCTGAAGCCGCTGCAGCAGCTGCTCATCAGTTCAGAATTAGATTAGTTAAAACTTAAGTGTTTACAAAGTGGAAATTTTACACATCTGTAAATTAAAACAGGCTACACCACACAAACTACCTCTTACATACAGAGTTGTTATTACTGGTGATATTTGTAACTGTGCCTGACTGTTGGGTAGCTAACTGGACCAAGTGACAAAACTAATGTGAGCTTGCTAATATATGACGTGATTGAGAGTAATTATACTCCCAAATGGACGTGTACAGTAACAGCTGGAGACACCACCTAGTCTGGCTCGCTGGATGGACTCCGTCGGTATAAGCCTGCCATTGGACGACTTGTTTCGGCATCGTGGCATCCACTATCTGCGTTTTCAGTCTCTCAGACACAACCTCCAAGGTAGCAACCTACACGCTGAAAAAGGCAAATTAGCACCTGGGATGCTAATGGTACGAAGATAAACAAGCTAACAGCTGTTGCGTTTTCTTTTGCTGTGATGTAGTCATATTCATGCCAGGGCTCGCCTCCCGACGCACAAATTATCCACCAAAACAAGTTTCCCCCAGCACCATTTTGCAGAGGCACCACCTCCCTGGGCTTAGTGCCTCCCAAGATGATTGTGATTGGTTTAAAGAAACGTAAACAAGCCAGAATGTTTTTTCCCGTTAAGCAGAATGACAAGGTGTGGAGCCAGATCTTTCTCCAGCTCTGAGCAATGTGGAGAGATGTCTAGCTGTGCAAGACTACTACTTTTTTTTTTTTTTTTGGTCACAACAAATTGGGAGTACACGAATGTCCACACAGAGCCTATGCGTACATCTTCTGAAAGCGAAATATATGTGACATGGACCCTAGCAGATCCTTGCCTACTCGTGAATGTGGAAAGTATAATACCATTTTAAGGGCTCTGCTACAGTCCCAAATGGATGTGTCTGCTTGGAGGACGCATTCCACACTTGCACAGTATATCAGCATCTTGTAGTGGCCACATGGACAAGTCCCCCTCCCCAAATGGAAAGATTTTAAATTACAATGATGGCGTCGGTTATGTTAAAATCATCAGATATTACCTACTCAATTATTACTAGACTATGAATACTACCATTTCGGAAACATACAGTACATCTGCACATATGGACTAAAAAACAAAAACAAAGTCATGGTGGTAGCTAAACTGTTTTGTTTTATTTACTGCATGCAGTACTAAAGTGCTTCCTATTAAAGGTACAGTAAGTGATTCAGGAGATAGATAGTAGATTGTTGAGCAATGAGCAATGTTGTTGGCAATGAGACTCAGCGATCAACTATCTTACCAACTTGTGATTGCCCGAAGTCTCCTGTCACAGGCTAGATTTTCTAAAGCCTGAAAACAGATCCAAGAGGAGGAGCAGGAGCCTAGTTTTCTCTCAGACCACTTGTATTACATTACACTTAAAGGTTATCATGGAACTTTTGCCCAGTGATGGCAAAAAATAAACTGCCTGCCCCAGCTTTAACACTGTTGATAGCTTTTTATTGCATTCCTTAAGTTTTAATGGTGCAACCCAATTTTGTAAATCACCAGTTTAAAACTAGCTACTAGTTACAAAGAACTTAGCAGACAGTGATCTATGACAAGCTGGTGCAAACCAATCCAGAGGGCAAAGTCATCTGGCACAGAAGAAGTGATGTATTTTACATGCCATGCAATAGTAACAGCAGTTTGTTTTGAGTAGACAGAAGAAAAAGAACAGTGAAGCTGTCATTGCTTAACAGACAAAGAAAATCCCTAGAAACCTGTAAAAAGTCAGGGTTGATCAAAGGGAAAAAGGCATCACAGAACTGGACATCTTGCTTGATTGACAATTGGATGCTGCTGTGCAAAAAACACTACAGCAATGAATGCCAAGCACTAAAGAGATTCTAGTTTATCCCTTTTGTAGCAGCAGGGAAGCATCTTAAAACCATCTCATAATTTATGGATGATCTTTTTAATTGCAATTCTAGTTGTATTCCAAAAATACATTAGCTGCAAGTTGAGCAACTTGAGATAGTTAGTAAAGTCTCATCAAGCTTGGGATTTAAAACCTGCCAAAACCTTCCCGTCTTTCTCCAGCATTGTGTCCCTCACTATAACCCTGTTGTATTTTCCCTCTATGGATTAAACAATAGAAGGGCCATTTAAGGTAAGTGCAACAGCCATCCCCCTCCTTTTTAGCAAAAGCTTTGTAGTCTATCTGGTATCTAAGACAAACGTTAGGATTAAACACATTTCTGCTCCCGTGAGTCTGCTGAACAGAGCATGAGCGTGAATCAGATAGGATCATTCTGCAGATCTACTTCATATTCTCAGCCGATGATCAGTGCTCCCTTCCCGCTCTGCACAGACGCTGTGATTTCATTTTCGCCAGGCCTTCCTCCCTGCTACCACAGGCTGTCAGAGGCCTGAAGCGTATCTGACAGCTCTGCACCGGGCGCTGCAGGCCGCCAGGCTCTCTGACTGCTGCAACATGCTCCATATTAGCCAGGGAACACACACTGAATACAATCACCACCGGGTTCCTCATCAATCTCTCGCAATGCCTCATCCCAGGAGCCTGTTGTTAAGATGAAATGAGCGATGTGCAATCTGCCACATCGCCTGGCTACACACGAGGCCTGGGAAATAAGGTGAGGGGCTTTAATTTGCAGTTTAGTTGTCTGCACAGCACAGAAAGTGAGGAACAGACGTTTTCAAGGTACATTTCCCAGTAAGTTGGGTCTATGCTGCATACAAATTTCAGCATCTATTTTCGGTGTGTTTACTGTTGTGGTGCAATATTTGGGAGCAAATGAAGCAAGCAGGCAACTGAAATAAAGGAAAGACCATCCTTAATACACAGTAACATTCAAAGTATGTTGAAAGCAGGCGTTATTTTCTCTGGTATCTAATTAAACAATTATCATGTGATGATGCATCCCTCAAGTCATCTTCCAGACACTTGTAGTACCAATGCCAAGGCTCACTAGCCAGTGACTCAATCTGGTGGCTCACAATGGGCCCATACTCTATTATTACACACAATGCTGGTTATGTTCGTAATTTTTGCATCTGCCTAGAAAGGTCCAGGCCCGCTCCCCTAATTTGTCTCAGCGGCTGGGGGACATTTCTGTCTGATGCAGCGGTCTGCAACCATGTGCCATCAAGATCTGAACATATGCAGGATTTTGCTCCAGCCAAGCACAACAGAAGATCATTTCACTGATGAATTCCTCCTCTCTGGGTAAAGACTGGAACTCTTGGAACGATGCAGATGATGGTGATTAGCTAGTCTTGTGGGTTTCCAAAGGCTGAATTTTGTTTGTTAAATCAGTTTTTAGCTGTGCTAGCCGCATGGCTTTAGGGATGGCAATGTATGTTGGGCTGTCTTTTGGATGGATTGTCTCAACATTTGGTACAGATATTTATGTTCCCTTTAGGATGGGTTGTTCTAACTCTGGTCATCCCAGCCCCATTATCAGCTCAAATTTTTGGTTTGCCCAATAGTTTGGTTTCTAAATATATACTGTATTTGGGTCATTCTTCAACTACGGTAGAATTTGTGTCCTTTGCAGGAATAATAGATACAAAACACATTTCTTGATTTTTTATTTTTGGCACAGTTACTTGACACCAAGAGGAACATACAAAAATTAATTTAAAGGTCAAGTGTTATTTTTACTACATAAACCATGCTTTTATATGTATGGATTGTGCTATACTTCCTTTGTCCCTGGGTCAGATTTTTGATGTTCAGTCCCTCTTACTATTGAATTACATTTTGATTTAAAAACTAACTTTACAGACAAATGGTACATAAATACCTATTTTAATGAAACATACCATGTGTTGTAAGATACAGTAGTATTAAATGTCTTTTTTTATAAAAAGAACACCTGTCCCTTGGGATCACTGTCATTTCCATCACACACCACAAAATGTAACTTTAGGGAGTTTTTTTTTAAGGTTTGTACACTTGTAACCACGGTAACAGTCAGTCACAGGAGAGCACATGGCAGGAGAGCAGAGCTAGCTCCCTGGAAGAATATGAAAGCTGAAAAAAATCAAGGTAAATATTGCCCAAACAAAGAATATGTTTATTGGTTGTCATTTCCAAACAGCTCATATTTTCTTTGAATTTACAAATAATGATTAAAATAACATTTTATATTGTGTATTTTGTGTATATTTAATGCTAGCTTTAAAACAGAGATTAGCATGCTAATACAACATGAGATTTTTGAAAAAAATGTGACACATTGTCATTTCCACAACAGTCATTTCCATCACTTTGTTCATTGTGATGGAAATGACGTGTTGTGATGGAAATGACAATGATGGTGTTATGAATGCTTTTTATTTGGCTTATATCAAGTTAATATAATATTAACTTAAATAATCACACAAAACACTGGATCAACTAATTCATATTGTGTACATAAACTTTAGTGTAGTTAAACATTCATTTAATGTTGGTATTGGAGAGAGCATTAGTTTAAAAAATGCATATGATAAAAAGTGCAAGGCAGCTAGCACACAGGTTTTACAGCAATCACATGACATTTTATGACTATGAATTTTTCTATTGTGTGCTAGAACTGTAACAAGTTTTACAGGGATGATAGGAGCTGGTAAGGCTACCAGCTTGGCATGGCCCAGCATGGACCTGCGACAGCTCAAAATGAGAGGGGAGTAAGGTCCAACAATGTGAGGACATACTGTGTACTGTAAGAATCAGGTTGTGTTAAATGATGTGTTTGGATTAGAAAGCCTTTGTCAGTGTCAAATCGTTACCGTTTCAACATTTTTAGGATGGAAAAACCTATGGTCTGAATTTGATTGCCATGAAATGAAGTATTGTAGTTTTGTGTGTAGGTTTTAGCACATAGAGAGCAGGGAAGGAGCAATTGTCTACCATCTAAATGTGCATTAATAGTTAAATGTTACAATGTTAAGACTGTTACTTTGTTTAAGTGAACTTTGTTCAGCAATGTTGGTTGTCACATGTCATTTCCAACACGTGCTGTCTTTTCCATCACATCACACATTTGTAAATAAAATTTATAAAAATAACACAGTCACACTAATAATATTTTGTAGTTTTGAAAATTATGCAGCTATGGCTGCAATTCATATCTGGGATTGGAAAAACTCATGTTTGTGTCATGAAAGAACTTCATTGAAAGACTTCAGTAAAACAGTTTAAAGGTGTTTGTCATCTTAACAATGGAAAAATATTGTCCTTACAATCCTGAAAATAAATATATTTATATATTTGGGATCAGTTATGTGTGAAATTTCATGAAATGTTTTGAAAACATGAGTTCTGTAAATAATTTTGTTTGTAAAACACATTGTTTGTGGTGTGATGGAAATGATGATTTCCTCTGAATGTTCGACTAAAATGAGAAAAAATATATATTATCTAAATAATTTCATCACAACAGCTACCAGAATGTGTTTCTACACATAATGGATAAGCAAAACATATCAAAATATTACCTAAAATATGTGTTTGATTTTCTAAAATTTTTGAGACCACATTTGACCATAGTTGAAGAATGACCCATTTGCATATCTAGTGGTATTACCAACATCCTTAGGTGTGTTTTGTGCTTGGTTCTAATGAGCAAATATTAGCATGCTAACACACGAAACTACAACAGTTATCTGTAGAGTCCTGCACTGGATTGGGTAAAAAATATATTTATATAAATTCACAGGTGTAGACACAAGTAAAAATTAACTGATTGCAGGTGGACAGCAGGGGAGAACAACAAAATAACATATACAATACAGTAATATACCTTTTTCCTTGAAAAAATCATAAATGAAAAATGATTGTGCAGTATTTTTGACAATTACATCCACTGATACAGTAATAGCAAACCTAATCAGCTGGCAGGATTTTATTGTGAAAGCCTGTGACACAACCTTTGACCCCACATCCTGCCAAATAATGGGACATCACTACTAGCTGCTGGCATAAAGGCTAAAATAACCAGTGAAAGATACCAAATTGTGGACAATACGTCGTCAAAGACCAAGTACAACTTTTAGGAAGATTTTGGTGTGCTCAAAGACTGTGGGAATAACATTGTGAGTCGCTTAACTGATTGTAAAAGTTGTAAAGTTTTAAAAGTATTAGATTTTGATAACCGAAAGCCAGGCTCATTGTCACGATGGAAACATATTGACGCCTGAAGGAGCACAAGTGCTGTGCCAGTTAAGAACACAAATGAATGACTTTGATCGCAGGTGCAGGTCAGGTTGCGGGATTGATATTAACAGTTCCGGGCGGGAGTGGATTTGATGTAGAGATAGTTGTGGGCAACAGGCGGGTCCTGGTACTCAGCTATGCAGGGACGGTTTGCAAAACTGGACCCATGCAGGACTCTGCTACAGCCTTTGGAAGCTGCTTGCATGGCTGTAGACTCTTAAGACTCATATATGCTTTAGACATGCTAGATATGCATAAGGATGGAGCCTTTGGTCTGTACTCCAAATTCATTTCGTATTTAAAATTTCGAAAGTATACAAAATAACATTGTCAATAGTGAAAAGAATTCTCGGTCCACATGTTGCAATGCATTTAATACAACGCGGCCTCCGCTTTTGCCTCTTTCTCAAGAGGAACATCATCACAATCTCTTCCAGTGTTGACATGTTCGTTGTTGTCAGAAACTTTTGACACTTCTTCTTCATCTTTAGGATAACTTTTGACTCTGAGTAGCGCACTCTAGTGGACGTATTGTTTAACATCCATACCACTGTGAAGCACACATGAAAGTATGTGGGCAGTGATGGTTGCATCGTTTGAAAAGTATGAATCAATATTTATCATAAAGAGAGCATAGATGAGCCTTTAGTGTTATTTAACTGTTCCATAAGCAGAAATGAAATTTCTTTAAATTAAATACCTTTCCCTTCTCAATGTTACAAAAAAATTTTTTCCCCTGGGGTGGATCTTTCATTTTAGAAACCACATGTAATTTTTCACCACATACACTCACAAACCTCAGTTTTTCTATCTTCCCTCCCTTCGCTGTCACTCACCCAGCAGTCCTTTGTCGGAGTTGGATATGCACATGTCCTTCTCAGCACTGGGCAGGACGAAGCCCACCACGAAGCCGTCCACGCCGTCAGCCATTAGCGCCAGGCCCAGCACGAAGAACAGCATCCACTGGAAGCGTCCATGGCCGCAGTCCTCCATGATGTTCTCGTACTGCTCTGGCAGGTTTTCCTCCTCCTCTTCCTGCTGCTGGCCGGCTAGACGGGCTTTCCTCCTGGCCTCCAACCGAGCCGCCCGCCGTGCCTCCTTGATCTCGTCGGGGTGGGGGATGCCCTGGTACTCCCCCTCGTACATCTGCTCGTCATCATCTGCACCTTCGGTGGCATCGCTAGCAGCGTCCTCCTCCTGTGGAGGGTAGTCTGTCTGGTAAGGGTAGCCGTCCTGACCTCCTCCATCCTGGGTGTAGGTGTATTCTCCACCTTCTGTCATCTGCTGGTTCACGTTGTTGTGGTAGGGGTCATCCATGGTTCCTGACAGGTGCGAGCGGAGCAGGACTGACTTTGCCTTGTAGCCGTCGTACTCAGAGGAAGCTCAAGTTGTCAGCTATAATGGCATAATCCTCCCGAGGAGCTGTGAGTTGCTCTCAGTGTTGCGGAAATCTCCTGGATTCCAGGTGTCGACAGGAAACTGCAGGTATTCTCTGATCCTCTGAGGAGTCTCGCTCTCAAATTTAAGGCCTCAGCGGCTGTGTTGAAAGACTATTGCCTTTCTTGACTTGCACAGTGCTGCATGCTGAACCTGAAACACAATGCGCACAGCACATCAAAAACAGTCTGTCAGCAAAGAAGACTGCATTTGCAGAATGGAGATATTGCTATGCAACAGTCCCCCTTTGGGACAGCTTGTGACCTGACAAGTCAACTCACAATTACAGTCTCAAAGGGTGTTAGAACATTCATCTTATAAAAACATTTATGGCATATCCTGACCTTTGCCCTCAATCAATGACAAAGTTCTAGAAAACTTGAGAAAATCTAAAAGTATAATTTGCCTAACATACGCCATATATGTAAAAAGGGCAAAGTATCTCTTTTTTTATTTCAGTTATGTCTAGCCTTTTGTTACATTGCTTTAGTTCCCTTTTATGTCAATCTAATCAATTTTATGTAATTTATTACAACTTGTGAAGGACTTCGAGTCATAAATGAATGCAAGTTATTATTCTAGTCAGAAATGAAAAGTGTCATTAGGCAGGAGAGAGCAGTTCAGTACTCCCAGTCTGCCTTGTAGGCTGTGTGTCCTTCCACACAACCAGATAATCTCATCGTCTCCCTGCTCAAATGCTCTGACGCCATTTTGATCCATCACACAGCACTGCTGCAACGATGACACATTTAGATCTGTCTTGATTTTCATAGCGGCCAGAGGCCGGCGGCACCAATAGAAAGACAATAACACAAATTACATTGCATTTTAGGAATTTTGATGGCTGTCACATGCATTGCTGACACGATTAAAGGACTTGCACAGAGAAGTCAGGGACATATTCTCACAAAATCAAGCAATTGTTCGCCTGAGGCTGGATCCTCTGTAATTTGGAGATAACAAATGATGACGTATTGCAGACACGTTTTGTGACAGACAACCCGGCTGCATAGCTGAATGCCAAATACAGCACACGACATGACTAATTTCAGAGTCACACTGTAAAACTGTGAAATGTCACAAATCTTGATTTATCTGTTATGTACCCAATCTGGTCCAACTGTGTGCTCAGAGATGCTTTTTTAGTGTTTATGTCTCTGTGCTGCTACTGCCTGCATTCACACCGGGAGGTTCACAGGACAACCACAGTCCTCAATGCCCTTCTGCTCAAAAGCACCTCACTGTACTACCTTTAGTGACTTTTACAGTGGAAATTATAGAATAATGGTAAAAGCTAAAAAAAATGCAAATAATAGTAAATGCTAAAAAGTAGTAAGTAGCAGTTGTAGCACAGTTAGAGAAGGGTCATAAAGTCAGTCAACTGACTCTGACTAATGCTACCTACACAGCAACATCTTTCTAAAAGTTTGTAGCATTAGCCACCATGAGCTACTGAGTATAGCAGACCAAGTGAGGTTCTAGCAGCTTTTTATAGCTTTAGAATTCAAGTTTTAATAATTATTTCATCTTTCAAAATGGACTTTAAACACACAATAATTCTGGCATCTCTCTCACATTAAAACAACAACAAAAGATGTAGTTTGATGACTTTGTGAAGTAGCACGGGATCATGGGAGTTGCTGTCTTCACTGTAAACAACCAGCATGATTAATTGTATCTGACAAGCAGATAGTTTCAGTCACAGCAACTAGCAACTAGCTAGCAACGGCTAGCAGGAAACACAGCATCTCTGTATTTGAAGGACTACACAACTCAACAAAATATTTAGCATATCTAGCTGTTTTAGACATTTCAATGTGGAAATCTTACATATTATAGCTTTAAGAACAGGACATGTTTCTCTTACTTTTGACATCCCACTGATTATCATTAGCCTATTTCAAACGCTTGCACGCTTGATACATTGTTGGGATTGTGTTGCATTTAACATCTACATACTCAACAAAAACTGCATGAAAAGTGCTTTTTGACACCAAATAGGAAGAGCTTGCTGCTTCTCCAGAACAAGCTAAAGCTTGAAATATTGATGTGAAAAGAAATCCAATATGCATATTCTTTTCAATAAAACAAACATCTTTGCAGTAAAGATTTAGTTTTTCATTCTGAGAGTGCCAGGATGTTTTTATTTTTTATTTTTATTATTATTATTTTTTTTTGGTAATATTTTGAAATATTTATTCTTTGGAGTTTTGCAGTTTAAATTAGAAGTATTTGTTGAAAATGAAAATAACTGATTGAACCCTTATCCAGTGCAGCTTCAATGGTCCAGAAATCTTTAAAATGCTTAAATCTTTGTAAATGTTAACATTTTGCCTGTGAAGTTACATAATGATGTTAAAATGTTTGGTTTGTCCATAGTACAGATGTTCTTTTAATTAATGGTATCATCTGCCACTCGGTTTATTTTCCCAGAATCATATTATTTTTGGAGGTGTCACTTTCTTCTAATAAGTGCTACTTGTTACATCCAGAAACAATTGTAGTCTTATCATCTGACAAGTGGAGGGCTGGTTTGGTCTGGGTCAGTCTGTTCTGGTTTGGAGCCAGGATGACGAACACTGTAATTTAATCCAGATTAAGACTGCAGGTTTTTTTTTTTCATTTTGCCCTTGTTGCCTCACATTATTGTTTCATCACGAAAGTCATAGAGGTGGCTGATAACGGCGGTGGATTATGGAGCCTGGATTGAAGTGCCGAAATGTATTTTTTGCTGTTCTCTGATGTGTAGTTTTGAAACCCCAAAGTCAGTGTTGAAACGTGTTGAAATGTTCACATTAATCAGTTTTGTTTCCAGGGGTAACGAGTTGAATTCCAGTACTATGATGTGATCACGATCAACTGAGCATTTCGTGAGCTTTTTTTTTTTTTTTTTTTTGACTGTTTCCTTGAGTAATGTGAATAATACATGAACAATTCAGGGGAGAGAGTGAGAGGGTGGATGCTTGGTCTGGTTGAGGGAAGCGGTGTTGCTTTCATCATCCTGCTGCAGCGCCTTTACTCACACAGCTGGCGCTTACATAACAGTTAGGCTGCCTGTACTCACGCTTCTCCTCTCTGTCTCCCTCCTCTCCTGACTTATCGATCTGCATTTGTGTTTATCAATGTATCAACTTGACCGCGCCCTTTTTGCCAACACACACACACACACACACACACACTAACTCAGATGTCAAATCAGCAGTTATTCCCGTGCAGAGTTTGAATAGGTCATGATCTGCCTCCCTCTGAGAGCGTCCCCGGTGTTGAAAAGTCAAAGAGCTCCTTTGAATCATGGAAATCAATGCGAGTCTGAGGTTTAACAGGAAGCAGAGAGGTTGCAGCGTAATTTACAAAAAGCTATCTCAATTTCACAAGTGACCTTTTACCGCTCAGATCATTTATTAGTTTGACTGAGCCAAACTCTGTCGTCTTCACTTCATCAGTTTCTGTAGCTTGTTCTACAGAGAGCAACACAACCGTACACACTTGTGGAGGTACATATTAATGTGTGTGGTAACACACTGGGAACTGCAACAGTTGAGCCACTCTGCGGCCAGCAGGTGAAGACTTTTTTTTTCCAGCTGTGGCCTCATTTTGATTCATCCTGTCACCTGGAAATCACTCAATAACCACAATCCTCCACTGCTGGTCACACAGCTGTGCCAAGTGCATTGCTCAAGGGCACCCTATCAATAGTTTCTAAGAGTTGAGGAAGTGTTTATTTATTCATATCCAGACACTTGGATGTAAGCTTAATTATATTTGTTAAGTATAGAAATAGAAAAAAATCATGATTCAGCTCCACAACACACAACTTTTTGTACAATATATTATTAATTAACCACTACAATTAGGTTTAGAATTAATTTTCAAAACTTAGATGCATTTATTGTTATGCATGCAATTTGCATTTTGTCATCTTTTTCTTTCTCTCTTTCTTTATTTTTTGGATGATCTGTTTTGTATCAGCCCCCTAGAGGAGACTCCATCACGCCACATCAGTATTTTCTATTTCGTGGCTGTCACACCACTTTTTTGTAGCTACCTGAATGCTAGTTAGTCAAAGTTAGTAATTCTTTTTAATACTTTTCAACAGTTAAATATTTGTGAGACCCACAGACAAAAAAGGGTGACCAATAGCAGTAACAATTTGTTTCTCTCTCTCTCTATCTGCTTTCATGGCGGTCTTTATGTGCTGGCTAAACCTGGAGCCTGATCGAGAGAGTTGATTGAAAAAAAAAGGTCCCATTACAACAACAGCTGACATCTGATTGGCTGTATCATATTTACAGGAGAATACATGGTGCGTTTACACCTGAACAGCTTTTTGGTTGATTAAAACAGGCTTATCTTTGCTTGAAAATGACCCAAATAGCATATGTTGTCATCAGCAAAAGTGTTTATCCTGATATCCTCGATAACAGCCGACCTTTTCTACCAGTTTGCGCTACCAGGCAACAGGGTGAGAAGTCTGATTGCCACTGAGGACAGAGATATTAAACGCACAGATATTAAACAATAATAAAAGACATAGTTTTTATCTGACGTGGCATGGGATAATTGGAGTTGTTTTCTTCATTGTTAAACAACCACCATTGCTGATGAAAATCTATCTGACATGACGTGACAGGAAGTTTTATTCACGTTACATTTAGTCATGTTTGTCACCTTCTTTCCTCACTCCTGTCTCTTGTTTTCCCATGAAGTATAGCAACTAGCGGCAGTAGGAAATGAACCATTACCATGAATAAATTACCGATTTCTCAGCATTTGAACATTGTTGGGAATATTTGGGATGACCGAGTACACAACTATATAACACAGGTCTACTGTTTTATTGCAGAAATTATATTATAGCTTTAAGTTAAAAAACGTGCTGCTTTTTGATCTAATAGACAGCATCTACGGCATGTGTTGTATCTGTTAGCGGAGTAACTCAACTGTCAAAACAAGTGTAAGTTCATTTTAATCTCAGGTTCTCTGTGACCTCGAGAGGTCAAAGGACAATCCTCCATGTTTTCTGCTAACCTGTCAAATACGTCTATCAGCAACATGTTTCTGTGGAAAATATTGTCATTGGGTCAGTTAGAGAGCAGGAGCTGCCATTCTGGGTCTCATCAGATATGTCTCTTAGGATATTTTTATGCCAATAACTTTGCTATTGAAAAATTGACTGACATTGTTACCTTGAATAGATCCTGATAACAGTGTCAGTAGAGCTCTCATATATGCAATGGAAGACATTCAAACTGGTCGGACAGTTTCCACTTTCTTACATCTCTACACATCAGTTTTAATCAAATAGCAAGGTGACTTAAGGTTGACAAAATGAGAATTCATTATTTAGATACATGGATTTTGTTATATGCATGGTAATGTTGATGGATGATGCTCCATTTTGATGTTGTTAAAATGAATAAAACCAGAAAAATAAATTATGGCACCCCAGGTATTGTTTCAGTCTACATTATTTCTCCTTTCCTCACTAATTTGTCTGGCAAGACAACAAATTCAGTAGCACAACGCAGCAAACATTTCAGGAAAATAAAAGTTGTCTTACCAGAGTTGGCATTCCCTTAGTATAAAAATGACTTCTGAACAAAACAAACACAAATAAAAATAATGCTAAAGTCCAAGTGGCATTTTCATATGTCCAAAGCCTACATGTCAGTTTATCCTGAGGCCGTGCTGCAGCCAAGGCTGAGGGATTAGGATCCAACCTCACGATCCCCCCCTCCACCCCCAACCCCCGCCACCCCTCCCTCGCTGGGGCTCATCCCTTGCAGGAAACTCCCCGGAACTAACCCGCACCCCCCCACCTCTGGGACACAATGGTACAGTCTTTCAAAGTGTAAATAGCAACAGGCTCTTCTGATGGTGGCTGCAAACTCTGGACTCTGCAGGGTTTTTTTTGTGATGCTTTCGATCTCTACAAACGCCACTCCACGGAGAGGTCAGAGGTCAATGTCGGCCGCCAGAACAGCAGATTGTAGAGATGCTGTATTTTGTTGCTCAAGGACATTTCAGCAGGGCAGATGCTTGTTGTCATGGAAACTTTAATCCGGGCCTTCACTTGTCTGCAATCATTGTGAAGAGATCTCCAAGAGTGTGCAGGTTTCAGATTCAAACACGACGCCAGGTGCTTTCAGTAGTGGACTGTGATGGCACATTTGGATAATGGTTACACCCTTCTGTCCCATAAGCAGAAGGGCATGTCGCTGTACAGATACATATATATATAGCTGTGTGTCCCGTCAAAGAGTCCTTGAGTGAGACATCGACTCGCTACTGTAGCTGCTCATCCATCCCGAGTCACTCCAGATAAGCATATGTTGAAAAATGGCGAAAATATTCCTCTTGCCTTGAAGCAGGAAGGAAGCCTTGGCGGTTCATTTTGTTGGGTGTAGTTGAGAGCAGAGGTGATTATGGATGTGTCTGAGTGGCACCTACTGCTGGAGATGGATAATCATAGCTCTCCTGCACCACATATCATTCCTGTGGTTTACATACAGAAAATATATACGGACTGTGAGAGCGGAAAGGACTGACGCCACACAGAGAACAGCAGTTGTAGTTATAATGTGGTGGATTGATGCCAGGCTCTTCCCAGATGATAGTATATTATATAATATAAAAGGCTTTTAATATAGATGTATTACTTAGGGCCCAAGAGGCCTTCACTAGTTTCTGTCTGCAGTCGGCCAAAACATCTCCATGTAGTTTGTTTTTATTGCAGGTGTTTACACTGTCCTCCTCTAATGTGAAAGTGAGAGGCTTGATGCATCCAAATGTGCCTGAGCAATGAATCTCCAGAATGTCTGCTGTTTGAATATACATGGGCTGAATGTAACTTAAGTACATTTACTCAAACGTCTCAGGCGCTTGAATATTAAGTTGTTGTTTTTTTCAGTCAAAAAAAATGTGAAAATAAACGATTAACAGGTCAGAACCCAAAGATATTCAACTAACTACAAGAAGACAAATGAAGTGACAAACTTGCACTAGTGATTGTTTTGTATTTTTTGCCAGAAAAAATATTCTTTTTCTGTAACTTGATTAATCAATTAATTGTTTTAGTGCAAACAGTATATTAAATTTGCTCCACTTTGACCAGCTATAACATTAACATCATGCTTCTATTATTACATCAGCAACAATAATCCAAAAGTATAATATATGATAATATACTGAGGCCATTCTTCTGACTTTACCTTTGCTATTAAAAGTACATTTAGTCTCATTATTCTTTAGTACCTTTGGTGAAGTAATAACCACAAAGAGTTTGTAACTAGTTTTACTAAACTTAATTTATTACTGATGCCTCTTTATGACTTACATAAGCAAATAATATCATCATTAAGACAATTGGCTATTTCAGTATAGTTATTCTTAAAGGTTACCTCTTTAGATGATGTTATATTTTGTGGTCATGGGACTGGAAACACTACTGCTTTTGTCCACAGGAGCCTCCAAAATCCACACAACATAGACTTGTAGCCAAACTAGACAATGAATCGAACACTGGTGGTGGACATCATCATTATCTGATGCACCGGGCACTAAAACAAATGTAGACATCTGTAGGGCTGTTGAAAATTGACATCATGTTACAAATACACATATGATAATAACATGTAAATCATTTAACGAATCCTAAACATACTGAATGCTCTTAAATCATTTGTTTGTTTCTCTTCTTCTTCTTCTTTTTCTCCCGCACAGAGTGCCCGCCCACACACACCTTCTCACTTTTTGTATAGCTATGGTTACACACTGTCTCCCCACCTCCCTACACTTGTATTTTGAGTGCAATTCATAAGAGACAACACACACAGTAACAAAGTTAAAGATGAATTTGACTGATAGAATTTTGTTTTCTACCTTGCTATAGATATCACAATAATATCGTTAGCGTGAATAGTTTTGGCCACGGTAATTGCGTAGTGAAAATCTGATACAGTATCATGACAGCCCTAATCTGTAACATCCTCTGCAGCAGTGGTTCTTTACCTTTTTGGCTTGCAGCCCCCTTACTGAGACCCTTTTGTACTGGTTGCACATGTCTACTGGTCTTCTAACCAGTTTTACCAAATTATGTTTTTTTTCTCCCCATATTATATTATTATACAAATCATTTGCAGAGGCAAATTTATGTAAAAATTCAAGGTAAAAAAGGATTAAATTTAAAAGAATTAAGATTGATTAAGTTTGACAAAATAAACTGACTTGGATATATGTCTGTATTTCTGCTGTCCTATTATATTCATCTAGTCCACTCTACAGGACCTACCCGCTCAGAAAGTGAGACAGTAAAATATAATGTGTATAATATAAAATATAATCAATAGTTATCTGAGTCAGTATGCTTTAGCACATAATCATTAGATTCAACTAATTCAAACTTTCATGTTTCATACATTTTGAACACAGATTATAACCAGATAACACAAATAGTAAACATTTCCAATACAAGTAATTCTACGTAGAAGGACAGTGTGGCAGTTTGCCCATTACATATACAACAAAATATGATCATTGTCACTGTATGGACAACACTATAAAATGGCGTTCACACCAGTACACTATATAGCAAATAATGACCCATTAAAATCAATTCTTCATTCACTACGTGGCCAGTCTGCCAACTCATCCACCCCCCCTCACCAGACGACATGGTACAGTCTGCTATGGGACATCATTATAGAGAGTAGATGTCTTGCATAGAGGCAAAGCTCTCTAATCCGAAGGCCAGATAATTCGAGAGCAAAGAGGATTAGCTCCACCCCAGCAGAGCCATTGGCTAAATATAGCCCCCATACTCTCTGTCTTCACCAGTCTCCATTTAACCCCTCCTCCAAGGCCCGCCCTTGATTCCATTTACCCATCCATCCAGACGTACTGTCCACCAATCACACGCCGTGGTTCATCATTACGCCATCATGACATTTCTGGACCTCTCCAGCTGAATAATCCAGCATCTAGGCCCAACAGTCACATCCTGCATCCTGTTGATATTAATGATAAAGGGTGAAATTGCACACAAGTGATCATGTCGATGTGAGTCATCCTGAGACAAGTTAGTGTTTGGCTGCTAATATACTCTTCTCCCTGACATCTCTGCCCTTCATCTGCAGAGCTTCGTCCTCTGGCGAACACATTGGGATTACGGTTGATGGTGCCTGCGAGGCCTGCCTCAGGAGGACGGGCCCCGCCCTGCACAATCATGTCTCATGCAAACATCCAGGAAATTAATAGCTTCCAGAGGGAGGATTCTGGGAAAAAGTGATAAAAAACCCCCACTGTGTCTCTTGCCTTACTGGTCTAACTTTAAAAACCACTGTGTGCTGCTTAACTTTAATATTTTCCTCCAGCTTCAACTCCATGATGAGTCTGAGGTCGTATCAAAATTTCTTTCCTCTGACCCTTGACATCCTTGCAATTAGCAGCTTGTTAATGTCTGGGATTTAAAGGGATAGTTCGGATTATTTGATGTAGGGTTGTATGAGGTACTTAGTGATAGACAGTGTTTTACCTACAGTAGATGGTAGTAGACATGCCCCCAGTCTGGAGAATACAGGTGAGTACCAGCTCAGAAGCTAAATAATGTACTGCTGTGGACGGATTCATAAAAAAAACAACAAAACAAAACGTATTTTAGGCACTTAAAAATGGCCCACCTTAAAAAAATCAATTACAGTTTAAGTGTATGCTATTTAATATATATAATATATATTTAGATTTTTCTCACAGCTTTACATTGCCGTTTGACAGCCTTTTCCCATCAGAAACTGCCGTTACATGAGCCAAATATTGCGCTCTCCAAACCAACCTAATTCCATAGTCAAAATCAGGAATTTTAACTTGCAGAGCACAGGAGTTTCTGGTTTGCTGCTGCCTCAATCTGTTAGTTTGTTTGTGTTACTGTGTGACTTCAGTGTTTTAAAAGGTTAATTCGGATTCACCAAAATCATACAATAACACAAACAAACTAACAGATCGAGGCAGCACTAGAAAGCAACACCTGTGTTGTGTGAGGTAAAATTTCTGCTTTTTGCCAATGGAGTTTGGTTAGGTTGGAGAGAGGCTTATATAACAATGGTTTCCCATCAGAAAAGGTGGTCTGATGGCAAGGCAAAGCAATAAAAATATTCTTAATATAACCTCACACCCTGATGTTGACTTTTTTTGGCTGGACCTTTTCTTAAGTGGCCAAAAAACCTTTTGTTGCTGACCCTGTCCACAGCAGTTTATTGCTAGGCCTCCATGCTGGTGCTGCTCTCTGCATCTTCAAACTGGGGGCATTCTGACAGGCATCTACTGTAGGTAATACACCAACTAAGTACCTCACACAACCCCACTTCAAACTATCTAAACTATCCATTCAAATCTTATTCTACAGAGTCAGTGAAATGCAAACATAGTGTGGGCTGCACTGGCTTGAGTTAAGGAAATTATTTATTTTCTCTTCATTTCTTGTCAAACATGAACACTTTATAAGTGCCGGAGTTGTTTGCTTTCAGTCAGATTTATCTGAAATATTGTTTTTTTTTTAGCCCCTCAGGGTTTCTGTATCACCTACTCAAGGTTCAGCTCTCTTTTCTTCTTTTCTTTTTTTTAAGTGCCTCATCTTCTGTATGTGGGCACAAAATAACTTAAAGATAACAAGGCAGAGGAGAGACACAGTAAGCAAAACCCTGCTGGTACAATTACTGCTACATAGTTTTGTGCTATTTATCTTCTGCTGACTGGGACTTAATGGATTCCATTTTTTTTTCAGGGTGGATGTTTAAAAAAAAAAAACTGTTTTGGAGCATCATGGTTGAAGTCCTGAAACTATCCTGGACATTTTGCCGTGGCTCATTTCCCCTCTCCTTCATATCTGTTCTGTTTGAAGTAAAAAATGTGAGATACAACCCAAATGACGGCACTTTTAAGGGTAAATGTTTAATTTTATGACATTGTAGAGATGGTAATTATTATGATGATTACGTGCCAGCAACAATAAATCAGGCCCTCTCTGTTTGCTTCCCAGCCCGTGCTTCTTTTGAATTTCCTTTGTGAAGTCGCTCTGCCTTCAATCCCTCTGTTTGCTCCTAATTAAAGAGGAGAGATCTGAGGTAGTTAATCTTCTGGGCTTTAGTGAATGGAGGTAGGATGTGGAGATGGGTGGGAGGCAGCGTGGGCCAGACCTCCGCAAATCCCTCTCATTTGGTTGGACACGCCAGCTCGGCTTAAGTCACCTGACCTGGTCTCTGGCGTGCATTCAGGACTGCATGCGTGGACACACACAGGTGTAAGTACATGTAGACCAAAGACACAAGCTGGTAAACTTTGACCTAAAGTCAACTGTGAGGACAAAATTCAATCCTAGTTTTACTACATTTAAACTCTGCATTGTTAGGTCTTAAAATGTTTTTTTTTACCATGTTATTTTACCATTCAGGATGATTGGTGGAATACACACTCACCCAAACACACACCACACACACACACACACACACACACAGAGAGTTTGTGTGACAGTGATTTGTATTGTGGTGTGGTTGGCCTCCACAAAGACAGTAAATCCCAGCTGATGGGATCAACTGGACTTACTGACCTGCAGCACCACAGACACTGACATCTTGTGGACATGACAGGGACTGAAATTATTCATCAGTGCTGTTAATTACAAAAACAGTATTGATTTTTCTCATAGAGATCTGAATTGCGACCTTTCACTGACAGCGAAAGGTCTCCTGCTTTGTCTCTGTCTCCTCCTGGAAATGTTTTACTTTTTTTAAACTGTCAACATTATAAATGTCCATTTTTTGTCATTTAATATGGTACAGTCTGCAGCAAATACATTGGTGCCAACAACAATATTTTATTATTTATTATCTATGGTGTATAATCATGGTTATGTGCATTTAATAAGGGGTCACATGCCAAGTTACTGTTTTGCAAGTCAAAGGAGATCCCAAGTCTTTGCGCCAAAGTCCCAAGTCAAGACTGACTGGTCTTATAGTTTAAGTTTCGAGTCCTAACAAGTCATGATGTAAAAGTAAGTTTCCAGCCTTACCGATTTGCAAAGTTACTAAGCTGTTAAGCTAATGTTAGCTAAGCATTACCCCGAAAACTGTGTTAATGGTAGCTTCCACTTCCAAAAGGCTTTGAGTGAAGTTGCAAGACACTGGTGTAGTCTAAGTCGAGTTGAACGACTTTTTTGTTTTTGTCAAGTTGAGTCAAAAGTCATCAAATTTGTGACTGGAGACCAATTCATGTGACTCGAATCCACACAGTCTCACAGACAGTAAGCAAATTAGAGATCAGTCTTGAATGCACAGTAACAAAAGACGTAGTTTGATGATGTCATGGTTTAAAAAAAAAAAAGCAAACTAGTTAACCAACTAAATTAAAAACTAATATAAATCCATCTGATGTGACTCAGGCAGAAATCATGTTCATGGACGAGATAATATTATAGTTTTAATCATGTTGTGTTTTGTAATGTCCAATGTATCCTGTGTTTTCTATGAAAATATAGCAACCAGCAAGTAGCTACCAATGGCCGGCAGAAAATGTACCATTACCTTGAATAATAAATTACAGCTTTCTCTGCAACATTGTTGTAAACATTTGGGATAATGTAAGAACACAACTATACAAAATATACAGCATATGTCTAGTGTTTTTAGACATTTTAATGCTGAAATGTCACATATTATACCTTTAACAATAAGGATAATGTTATTTTACATTTTTCATATATGCATAAAATGCCAGAAAAAGACCAAAAGCAACAATGTCTCTACTGTAGATACTTTACAACTTCCCTATATGGCACACAAGCTGAAGATGTAAATACCAAATGCATAGTTTCATTTTTAAAAAAGGCTTGATAACTTACCAAAACAGCAAGGCACTGTAGTTTTCTGCAAATGATACTCAAACAGGAGCAAACCGTGTATTTGCTGGGGACTATTTTCAGCAGCAGATTCAAACATAATTGGTGCTCTATTAAGTATGTATGTGGGCTCATCTTAAAATAAAGTCTTCATGTTTATTGTAATGAAGGAACATGTCACCCAGAACAACCGTGTGGCCCACTGCTGTGCTTTTATTTGTTTTTGGACAGCAACGGAGCTCTATGGCACAGAGGAATAGGCTATATCAGGCTTTGGTTGCACCAGAGCTGCTTGTTAGATGGATCAATGCATTGTTGGTTTTGGTGTTTTCGTGGGATTTGTTCACAATTAAAAATAACATAGAATATCACGAGCTTTATCCTTTAACAAGAGCGCACACATTGGCTGTGGGATGGCAATGTTGGATGTTACTCAACTACCCAATCCAACCAGCTGAATGACAGCAGCATGACCGGTAAGCTGTTAGCTGTACAATTACATCACACAGTATCAAGATAATTCTGAGGTACATTTGATGCTCTGAGACATTTTTACAAGCCGAGATGGGGAAAAAAAATGAGGAAGTGCTGGGAAATAACTCATCCAAAGTCAATTTAAAGCTGACAGTTACTGAGAATTTATACGAAACACCCAGAGAATTGTTGTACCTGTAGGGTTAGCATGTAGAAAGCAGTTGAGTGAACTGTGTTGCCAACAAAACAGACAGCTTCAACCCAAAGAAAGATTTCATAGATCTTTTTGATCTTTATGGTGTCAGAACTTTTTATCTTGAACATGTTACAACTTTACCAAAATAACACAGAACAGAAAGTTTAAAGGAAAGCAGCCAGGGAATCCTGTGTTGTGATCATGTCTTGTCTATACAAGTCAAGCCTTGATACATACTCAAATAGATTATTTCAATGAACTTAAAGCCGCACTGATTAATATTTTCATACTAACAGTGGATCAAATGCCTTTGTTAACATTTGTCGCTCATACTGATATTATCACCTATTTGCAGTTTTTAAGCATCTTTCAGCTGTCTGTTTTTCTTTTATGGCCCGTAGCTTTACTGTTTTGGTTGAGTCTCTGCACTCTTATCAACCTGTTTCCAGCCACGGCAGGCAACTGTGTTCAGCAAGACTGGCAGACTGACAAAGTTAGCATCCAGCTGCTGAACGCTGTTGTGCATTTAGAAGCTAAATGACTAGATATTTTCCTCAGCATTTAGTGAGAAAAAAAGGATAGAAGAGGAATGATTAACGATGACTGCAAATGAATGTATCTCAATGGCTCAAACAGGGCAGCTTGGTCAGTGCAACCTATGCTTTAAAATACAGCGCACTAGGTAGTTTCTGGAGGTGCCCCTCCAGCATGTTTTGACGTTCACGTGATGATGTATAAAGAACAAGAAAGTTCACATGCGGAAGAGGTGGAGGGGATGGATGATTCAAACAAACACAGGACTTACATATCATCCCTGTCCCAAGAAAACATGTATGTCAACTTTTCAGGAGCTAGGAAAAACTATGCTTTCGGCTTTGCGATGATGCATTTTTCAGATGATCCATTGGCTTTGTAAATGGTTTGTTTGGCTTAAGAAACATGAGAATTGTTTCAGCTCGAAAAGGAGCACTCCCCCCTTCAGTTTTATCAAAAAATTCAGAATCACCAAATTTGCTTTTTACAGGACAGTGACATATGTAAGTTACATAATGTACATAAGCTATGTTACATAGCACGCACATGTAAACAAGCATAGGACTTTCCCCCAGGAGACTGTGATTTTGTCCTATTTGAAATCAACAATCAACTTTCACTTGTTTTTAACGCTTGTAACATGCAAGTTACTAACATACATAAGTGTACATAATATTATATAGTAACGTACGTAACGTGTGTAACTTACATTATGTACCCAAACCATTGTCTTTTTCTGAGCCTAAGCAAGAAGTTTTGTTTCCTACACAAGTAGTTTTTGTAACTTTATTTTGAAAATCTACCGGGACATTGCATATTTATTATTGCTAACTCTACTGGCTCCTGCGTAGAAAGGAGCCAGTTGAGATGGTTTGGGCATCTCATAAGGGTGCCACCTGGTCACCTCCCTAAGGAGGTGTTTCCAGGCACGTCCAGCTGGGAGGAAGCCACGGGACAGACCGAGGACTAGGTGGAGGGATTGTATCTCCACCCTGGCCTGGGAACGCCTCGGGACCCCCCAGTAAGAACTGGCTGATGTAGCTAGAGAAAGGGATGTCTGGGGCTCCCTGCTGGAACTGTTACCTCTGTGACCCGAATTCAGATAAGTGGTTGAAGATGGATGGATGGATGAACTTGACCCTGCACATGCAAAACTGCTAGAGGAGAACCTTCAGCATCATAGTCTGAAGTGTAGGGCCACTGACAAAGCTGCTATGTTTGGGAGAGTGAGAATGTGTTGAACAGGCAGCTAATTTCCAGCATGGTTGCCACAAAAACCTTCCAAGGTGCTAAAATTTTGTGGTTTCATCTTGTTATGCTGCCCCCGAGTGTCAAAAATCAAGTATTCCTGATTTAAGCCAAGCTGTTATGAAGAAAGTAAAACAAAAAACAAAACCTCTTTGTTTAGTCTCCATCCATGCCAACTGGAAACAGCAGGGTAGAGGCAGCAGAAGAAATGCTTTATATATCTTCTGTTTGGACTTCAAATTGTGGTAATGCCTGAGGTAGACCAAAATGATAATAATCAGACAGTTTTATTATCTTACATTATATTGCTATATTAATATACAACACTATTCCACAGTAACACCTTAGTTTCACATATGCAAAGAAAGTGATATGTGGTTCTGTTAAAAGATGATTTTTTACTTGAAATAAAAAGTGCACATGAAAGCAAGAGCGTCTCATCATCTCTGATTGTAATTGTCACTGTTTCTCAGTTTATTATTCTGGTGAGAAGTTCATTCTTGACCTTAGACATGGCCATTGACAAAACAATCTTACCTCAAGAGATTTGATGGTGGGTTTAGTGTGTTAGGATCAAAAGCAGCAGAACAGCTGCTAATTGGTCTTTCTGGTGAGATCATTTTAAACCAAGGTCAAATTTTCATTTCAACTTTTTCATGACAGACTGGATCTAAGCTTGAAAAAATCTTAACTGACGTTCAAAGCTAAGCATGAAATCCTGACGTAAACAGCACACGAGGAGCGCAGATTGGCCAGACTGTCGTATATCTGCAACTTAACATTATCATAAATGCAAGTTTTAGTTGTTGAATATATAAGATAGTTTTTAGAAAATACAACTAGACAACAAATAGTGCCAAGAACAATGTTGTGATCGTAGAGATATTCCAATACTCAGCCAGTCGGTAGTTTATAATTGTGCATTTAATAAGAGTTCACATGGGCAGAGGTTGGACCGAGTCATTGTTTTGCAAGTCGCAAGTAAGTCTCAAGTCTTTGCACTCAACTTCCGAGTCAAGTCTCAAGTCAAGACTGACAAGTTCCAAGACCCAGGTCCTAAAATTTGAGTTTCAAGTCCCAAACAAGTCATAAAGACCAGCCTGATTTATTTGGGGAAGTACTTAGCTGGTAAGATAACATTAGCTTAGCATTAGCTCACTAAATATGTTGATATTAGCCTCAACTTAGCGTTCATGGCGCAACTTCAAATGTCAAACGAACTTGAACGTTTTTGTGTCTCCATCTGTAATTGTAGACTTGCATGTTTTGCTGTTCAGTTTTTGATGACCACCTCTTTTTTTTTTTACACAAATGAAATCATCTTTGGTATCAATTTTTTCCCGACTGGAGCTCAGTAACGTAACATTTTTCACAGTTCTCTCCTGCAGCTTGATTGGATGCTGTCAGTTTAGTTGATAACAATGTGGATCTGTGGATTGTCAACTTGCTGAGAAGGAATCTCATTAACATTAAGTTGATTTAATGAAATGAATGGAAATTAATTGATTCATGGAATATTTTTTCAATAACTTTCACTTTTACCTTTTAATCTTTGGGTTTGGGGGAAGGTATCAAGTATTTTTATGTCAAAAGGCTCATGTCCAAGCAAAGTCACAAGTCACTGGCATTAAATTCCATGTTGAGTTGCAAGTCTTTTTGATTTGAGCAAATTTGGCAACTGGGCAAACTCCATCTGCTGATGAAGGTCATGTGATCTGATTGAGAAACTCCAGAACAGCTACTAAATGGACCTCGAGGTGAGATTATTCTGCCTGTTATCACTCGGGTGTTTGGTATGGACGGGGTCTGAAATAATCTGATCTCACATTCAAAACTTAAGTGTGAAACCCAAACTTAAACAAGCACACAAGTGGCTGCAGACTGGCCAGAGTGTTGTTTATCTGCAATTTAGCTCGCAGTTTATTTACAAATGTTACATAATTTAAACAGTTCCGAGCATTTTCTACTGGCTGCCATTTTGGGCTGCGAAACTTTCCCAGTGCAGCTTTAACTGAAGAAAAACAACAAAAATCCTCCCGGCCCAGACTGAGGGAGAAGAAATGTGGACAGTGCTGCCGAGTGTAAGAAGCTTTCCACTGGATTGTGAGACAGTGTATGCAGCACTCTGAAGGCACTTCAGCCAAATGATATGCCTCTCGCTCCTTCTCTCTCTCCCTCCTTCCTCCCTCCCCTTGCAACTAGTGTGTTTTTGTCTCTCTATCCAAGTGTTTACTCTGGCTGGGAGTTTTTCAGCCCTATCTCTTCCATCCTCTTCCATCCAAGTCCTCCAACTTACAAAACCTCCTTTTATCGGCGCACAAAGGCAGCTATGTACTTCTTTGTGTCATGCTTGTTTCCCCGTCTCGCTCATGTACTGGCAGTCTGCAGACCGCCCTGCTTCAACATTCCCCCCACGTCTCTCCAGTCCTCCTCCAGACTGCAATAATGTGTCTAAGTGCAGCTCGGCATGGCGGTGAATGGGGACTCTTTTCAATACCACCTGCCATTTATCTAACCCTCAGCTGGTTACAGGTGGAGAAGAGACACAAAGCTCCCGGCTCAGACGCTGCTTGTGATGGGAGGAAGGCCCGGCTGCCTGCTGGGCCTCCGAAACAACCTTTCTGTGGTTCAATTTCACATACGGTGATGGAAACCGTATATACCTGGTGTGTTTGTAACACTGTGTGCATGTGTTTGATGAGGTGCCACATACCGGCTTGTTTTGTAGGAAGTTGAGCTTCAAAGACAATAATACAGTTTGCTGTATATCAGATCTTTGTAGGTTAAGCTGCTGTAAGATGTGAGTAGAAGTTCCTCTCAAAATCACAATACCACTTTGAAAAAACTCAAATCAACTCAGATTTAGTGTTAATGCGTAACATTTCCACATTAAAATGTCTAAAAACACAAGATATGTGTTATATATTTTGTTGAGTTGTGTACTTAAAAGGTCACCCCAAAATCAAAAATACATATTTTTCTCCTGGCCTATAATGCTTTTTATTCATCTCATTTTTTTGGTGTGACTTGCAGAGTTTTGGAGATATCAGCCATAGAGATGTCTGCCTTCTCTCTAATATAATGGGACTAAATGGCACTTGGCTTGTGGTGCTCAAAGCACCCAAAAAAAAAAAAAAAAAAACATTTGAAAAATTCAAAACCAATGTCTCTTTCCACAACTCATGACCCGGCTACTCTAGATAATAACAGACCTTGCTGTGAGCAGTTTCATGTAGGAAGTACTTTAGAATCGACCAGAAATCCTCTCTTTTCTACTAGAAAGAAAGTAATTCCCACATGAAAAGTGCTCACAACAAGGTCTGTGGATTATCTTGAGGTCATGGTTTTTGGAAAGAGAAACTGGTTTTGAATTTTTCAAGAGTATTTCAATGTGCCATTTGGTCCCACTATACTGGAGAGAAGGCAGGCATGTCTGAAAAAATAGCGCTATGGGCCAAAGGAAAAATATGTATTTTGGGGTGAACTGTCCCTTTAAATTATCCTAAGTTTCCAACAGTGTTCAAATGCAGGGAAATCCATAATTTATTCAATGTAATGGAATGTTTCCTGCTAGCTAGTTGCTATAACTTCAGGTGCAAACACCTCATCTCACCCTCCCCTTCCAAGCATGTAGGAGAAACTCCAGTGGTCATGCACAAAATGCAAATGTTGTGTATCACAGTATCTACAGCCATGGTTTGGTTTGTCCATTCTGGCTACTGTATGATGCAACAAGTTGGCCTCCATTGGTAGAAGACCTGCTCCCTAGATACAAATGGCTCATTTTGAGGTTACAAAAAGACAAAGATGCTTATTTTTCAGGTGCTTATACACACTAATGAAAACACACTGCTTCTGCTATATTCTGCCAATAAATCCCTGTAAATATTACACACTGAACCTTTAATATCACATCATCCAAGAAGATTTCTGCCTGAGTCACTTGAGATAGACTTTCATTGGCAATGGTGGTTGTTTAAAAGTGATGGTAACAACTCCCATGATGCCACACCACTTCACAACGTCATCAAACTACATATTTTGTTATTGTCTTGATGTGAGAGACCCCCAACAGCAGAACTTGTGCTTTTAAATATTTGCACATTTCTAGGTTCCAATATGGATATATGTAATTTAGTCAGCCAATGACATTTTATTTTTGTCCAAATCCTCTACATTTTCATTTTTGTGTTGGCAGAAAAATGAAAAGGCAATAACCACTGTTCCTCAAATGTGCAGAAATTTCATTTTCGTATTAAAAAAATGTAATATTTATTTCATTCTTCTCTATCCATCAGGCTTAATATAAGTCTCCATGTTCTGTCTGCTGCAGCTGAAGACACACCACGGCAGGATTCAGGGTATTTATTGTACTTTTCTCTTTCTGGCAACAGGCATTTATTTGGAAAAGCCAGCAGACAGTAGTGTGATTCATCAGTAATGCTTTTGTCAGAGTTGTGATCCAGAACAACAGATAAGCTATACTGAGAATGGAGCGAGACAGACTCAGACCGAGGTTCTGAGTTGGGAGCAAACACTCAGAAATATGTGTCTGGTTGTGATAGGTCACTCTGCTATTACGTGTGCCCATGCCACTGTGGACTAGTTGGCTCATAAAATTATAATAAATACAGTAGCTGAAATCTTTTAGGATGTGAAGTCATCAAGGCCCCCTCTCTGTTTCATACAAAACTCCCCCTTTCTGCTGCCCAGGGGCCCGTTCTGACATTATTAACAGTGATTTCATCCGGAAGTGTGGGCTCACATGCTCAGCAGGCTCAGCTGAAAACCACCGGATGTTTTTACTTTTCATAGCTGCATAATAAAAGCTCTGTTCAGTTCATGTCACTCAAAAGATGCTGGTCAGATGAATCTGGAAAGTAAAGATTTTAAGCACATCCTTGTCTTGTGTATTATGCATTTCAAATTAGGGCTTGATGATTTTGAAAAAATATCTAATTGCAATTATTTTGACAGATACTGCAATTGCGATATGATTTGCAGTATTAGAAGGAATGACCATTTTTACATAATTATTCTCGTTTTCATTGAAAAACATTAAAATGATTATGGTGTCATCTGTACCAAACAAAGATGTTTTCACAAGTCTGTAGAATATGAGGCGCAGGTCAGGACATCTCTGCAGCGCGAAAATATTTAAAGGAGAAATCTATATTTACTGTACTAAATCATAAAATGACCATGATATATCATCAGAGATCAATGAAACAGGCTGAGTTCAAATACTTGCCTCTCTGACATCAACGCTGTGGCCGTGGTGTCTTTTAAAATTTCTATTCAAGGACACAACTTCACATTAATTAGAGTTCAAATTAATGCCGAATGCTAGCCGGATGAGTAATGGACTGTTTCTGAGTCGTAAAAAATCAATAACAATCTTGTAGAAGGAGTCAATCTTTATAGCGATTAAATTGAGCAATATATTAATAGATACTGGCAGGTGAGACAGGCAGTCACTTAACTCAGAGTCCAGAGTGTGTATTTTCATTTTCAAGTGTGCTTTTGTTTTCAGGATAACAGGCTTAACTTTACATTGACAGACAACTGACAGTTATAAACAGCTGATCAACTTACAGTGGAGGACTTGTCGTCACTTGTTATTGTCAATTTACAATATGGCGGACGTCCTGTGCTCCTGCAGTGTTCCTGCAGCCTGAGCTTCCCAGATCCTGGGAAGGAGGTGGCAGGGGGAAACAACTCACTTCAACTAGAATAGTATAATAAGAAATAAGACTTATTATAATTAAATGAGGCTTCAACATTCTATGGCTTCAACTTGCTATTGCTGCTGTACTAATTTGCAGCGCAGTTGCTACCTATTGCTCCTTTAAATTTAAAATGTTATTTTGACATACATTTCACCTTTAATAAATACTGCGCCTCCTGTGATTTCAAAATTGCAGTTGGCCATATTGTGATTTTGATAAAATTTCTATTAATTGTTCAGCTCTATTTTCAAATATGTGATATTATTTACAAGATCTAATGAATTTATATGATTTCTGAAGGGAAAGTACAAGCAAGGACAGCTAAAGCTAGGGAATAAATTCTTTTTGTTTTGCACTCATGCATACCTTAATGTATAGAAACCTGATGAAAAGCAAGGTTATTGTATATACTGCATCCTTTTGTGTTCAACAAACACACAAGGTCTGGTTTTTGTTCAATTTATTCCTGTCTTCCTCGGGTGGAACACATTTCACACTAATGGGCTGCTGAGGGATGGAGGCATTTGAATGCTAAACGTGCGTATAACAGGTAGGGGATCATTTCTGAATATAAGGAAAACATTTTATTCAAGCACACACGCTGCATGAGTTGTTTCATTGTGAGATAAAACAGCTCTCTATTTGAGTCTGCTTTTCCAATCTTCTAAGGGTCTGTGTGATAAACATAGAGGTTATTCAGTTAGGGATTCTTACAATGCAACATCACAAGTAGGGCATTTTAAAGAAAAAAATGTTTCACTTTTCCAATAGAAGGCTCATCATCACACCTTGCATAAGATCAGTAATACTCAACAAAAATATCTTGTATCACCAGTTAGAATTTATGCTGCAAATGCCTCAAAAGAGTTTGGATGGCTTTACTTCACACCACACCCCCGGATCTTCAGTATATAGTGTGTCCCTGCTTTCAGGGATCACTGCAGATGGCTTTCTGAACCAGCAGAGGGCACTTCAAACCACAAGAGTTTTTATTCCTGTGCCAAAAGGTGATAGGTACTGTATGCAGTCACGATGAGACAGCAATGAAACCTCCCCATAGAGCATTACAAATAATGTTTGCGCCACAGGAAAATCCAAGTGATTCATACTTTAATGACCAGTGGTTATAATTTGGCCCAAAACATGGATTTGATGCTTAATTAACCTGAAAAAGAAAGAAAGAAAAAAAGAGAAAGCAAAGACAGCCTATTCCCACAGAGGTGTCTGCTGTGATCAGTGACCTTATCATGCTGTATGACATGCAATCACTGTGGTATTTCATATGATATTTAGACACAATATCTACGCTGAATAGTGGATTTAGTGACCTTACAAGTTAATGCATTTTGATCCTATACTGTTTCTATAGCCTAACACACCTAGAGGATATGATATGTCGTTGTTCTTTCAGAATAGTAAAGTAGTTAGCAGTTATAGTGGTGGAAAAGTACAGTGCTGGTATTTTGTGGCTTCATCAGAGTGTTGTAAGAATGGATCTGAGCACATCAGTGTGATTATAGTTCAAGAAAACTCCATATTAGTGAACATACTGTGCAACGACACTTTGTTTATAGCCTACTTCTGTCTTCTTTATTTATTTATGGACACATGGTGAGACCTCTGTCAACGTACAGCAGTTGGTAGTTAGAAGTTTTGTAGCTTTGACCTTTGCCTTCAGAATAAAAGCATATAAAGTTTAACCACAACCGTGTACTTTGCTAGCTAAGCTACTCTGCTTGCCTGCATTATATTGATGCATGAAGTTTTCAACACAGACATACACAAAGCAAAAAATAAACTGACGTCGAAGCTGCCTAAAATAATTAAATGCGTCCCATCATGCATCAGTTAGCGTCACGAGACGTAAAACTTGTTGGAAGGAAGTCGCCCCTTTTATTGTGAAAAACACAAACAGGATGCTGATACATTGTGTTAGCTTCCAAGCACTGAAAACGACCGCGACTCTTTCTGCTTATCTAGTCACAGTCACATTTTATCTCACGCTGCCTTTTAAAAAAATGTAAAAGTCTCATAAGTTAGTTTTGTCTACCTCAAAGTCTGAAAATGTACCTTTTCTAGCCTGAAACTGAGCTCCAATGCAAACGGGGCTCATAACAGCCCTCCTGCAGACTCCTCCCACTGAGTTGTCCTGGGAAACACTAACAACTGTAAGAAAGTGCAGTCAAGCCTCCTGTTGTGAACGGGTAGCCCGCCGCTCATCACTCACTCTACTACAGTACCAACTTTTTAAACATTTTAAAGGACGCTTCGGCCCAGCTCCAAACTCTGCCGCTCCATCCCCACAGGAGGGTTATTATGCGTCCGAAAGCTGCTGCTTCTTCACACTGAGCTGCTTGAGGTAAGAGTCATTGAAGTGATACAGTGTGGCCCGTTGTTAGACTGTAGACTGATGTGAACAGACTGCGGCGTGACTTCGTATCTCTCGGTGGTGTTTTTACGTGGAGAGAAGTTGTTTAATGGCTGCTGGACGCCGGGGTTTAACTTGTTGCTTGGTAGCCATGACATCCTCATTCACTTCAGTGCCTGTAGGGCCACTGTGGGAACTTCTCACGTTTCTGTGAACTCAGCGACAGCGAGGAACAACTCAGTCCTCCCACAGAAATGTAAAATGATAGCATACAGACGCAATATTTAAACTGCTGGAGAGTAAAAAGTGTTTTAACATCAGTAAAACATGAAATATCCTACGTTAAAGCTATTATTATTATTAGGCTGTTTAAAAAGCACTCAGTATATTTAATTGCTATATTACAAGTAGAAGACCTCAGTATTAATATAGTGGATGTTAGATGTTTAGATCACGTGATGCTGATCACTGCATGGTGATTAAGTCAAATTGGAAAAGTTTTACATTTAAGCCATCTGGGACAAATTTTACTTGACTTTTTTTTACTCTGCTTTGCATAAGTAAACAGTAAACCATTATACAGTTCCATGTATGATATCTTATAAAAGCCCTTTACATAACTATATTGATTGATAAATGAAAATTACTGCTATATTGGCCAGTAGGGCTGTGCAATATGGAAGAAAAGGGATGAATATCAGTGCTGTCACAAAATATCAACACAATGAGATTTTTGATAAATAATCATGTGGGTGTAATGACCAAGTGGATAGTTATACTAGAACAGCTAGGACAGTCTGATAAGTTCAGAAAATTAAATCACTTTACTGTAATGCAGCCTATAAAACCAGGAAAGGGCAACACTAAGGCCATAACATGCTGTAACAGTATCCAACACCTAAGATGATATGAGGCAGATCACAGTATTGATATTTCAATATATTACCCAGCTCTATTTCCCAGCTTTAACTGATCATGTTGGTGTAATTATATTGCCAATAACTTAGATAAACCTTCCATTAAGCCCAGTAAAATCTTGATAAAGTTTCTGTCAGGCAGCAGAGATACTTCAAAACTGCATGGGCCTATTTTTTTCCGTCAAGGAAGTTCAACTGCACAAGCTTTATTTTTCATGCTAGTGGGCGGATCTGCACACATGTAAAGGGAAACAGTGGCCTACTAATTCATTTACACTCGCTTGACCTCACCCACTCAAACACGTTCAAAGGATCAGGCACATAAACATGGCCGCCCTCTGGTTTCCCATGTTGTAACACACCCATAGGTTCGCTCAGAAGTTACATCTTCTTCACTTCCAGGATTGCTTGGACCGTATCCCACTCAGTCAGAACTGCTCCAGTCAGAAGATGCTCAGTGGCCAGTTTAAACTGGAAAGCTGGTTTCCCTAAAGATCCAGCATGTTGGATCTTTCCAGTGTTTTTCAAAATGATCTTTAGCCTCCAAATTGACGCTAATCTGACACGTGTTCATACGCTTTACACCCGCACTGACACCTACTCTAATGATATTGGACCCTTGGATCCCACACTATTGTTTCATCTTAAATGATCCTCAGTTTTTAACCTGTAATCTGAGAAAACTATCAGAATGTGAAGTAGCAGCTGGATGGATTTGAGGAACTGGAGCCTCTTTTATTACCTCCTACCTCACAGAAATGACTCTTTATGATTTGTCATAGTGTGCATTTCAAAGACTGGACACAGTTGTTAACACTCCTCCACCATGGCGGCAGGACCCTCATAATCACTGGGTTTGACTCATTTCAAGCATCTGTTTCTTTTGCTGCGATTGCAGAGACTTCTTAGAGTCAGTGTTGACTCAGAATATCTGACTCAGGAATCTAGCAGGCAGCCCAGTCACCTACCTTTTCTCCATGCGGATGCTTTTCACTGTGGGATTGGCCTGTAAAACAGGGTCACTGCCTTTGAATGAATGTAGTTATTCACCATTCTTGTATTATATTCTGCAGAGGAGGTGTGAAAGAAGGAAGTGCACCTGTGCCAAAGGTGTGTTTCATTTACAGCCACACTTAAAACACTTTGCTAATTTTTAACTTGTGTCTTTAATGAATTTTGCACACAGATCCAAACTGGGAACTTTCCATTTCAGCTGCAGTGAACTAGTGGTTGCTGCTACGGAACAGTTCCAGTGGAGAGTGTTGGCTTTTCGTGCCTTGATCATTAGGCTGTTGGCTGGTTGAAGAGGGTAGAGTGTCCAGTAAGTCCATGTGTAATTTGACACTATTGGTTAAAAACACCCCAAAATATCTACTTTTCAAGACCCAAGAAACATTTTAGAAACATTTAACCAGTGTAGGTTTCTCAGAATTTAAAAGTGAATAATAATCACCAAATTTTAGGTTATGAGGTTTCAACATTATGATGATTTAAAGCCATAATATGTAACATTTCCACATTGCAATGTCTAAAAATGCCAAACATAAGCTACATATTCTGTAGAGTTGTGTACTTCGAACTCTAGGGAAATCTGTAAATTTATTCAAGGTAACTAGGTAGTTGCTAGTTACTGTAACCTCATCAAATGACATCTTTTGTTATTGTTTGAGACCTCTAGCAGTAGAAATTACATATAGCATGTTTAAATGGGCATGTGAAGAGTTTAGTTTTGAAATGCTAAAAATCCAGTTCAAAATCTGCCTCCCAAAGTAACTCACATAGTCCTAAATACAGTGTTGGGAAGATGTATATTACTCAGTAATAGTATTACTCTCTCTGATAATGGAGGGTGTAAGAGATTCCAATTTCCAAAATAGTAATTATATTACAGTTACTAATCCAAGTAACTCTGAGTTACTTTTCGGTCTAGGTTATAGATCAAATATAGATCTTGGCTACATTATGATGATGTGTAGTCAGCTGCTAGCCAAAAAGCTAAATGAAGGATGAGGATGAGGGAGAGGGAGAGAGGCAGACCTTCCACAGGTGGAAGTACTGTCATTATTTTAAGTGTGTTTGGGTCCTCAAGAGAGAATACGTGGTGATGGAATCTAATTTAAAGGCCACACTCAGAGAGGTCGACTTTGTTTCCACCAGTAGTATAATAAGTAATATAATAAGTAATGTAACAAATTACTTTTATACCAAGTAATAAGTTAAGTAATATAATTACTTTTTAAAGTAGTAATAAATAAAAAAGTAACTTATGACACTTCCTGAGCAACTTGCCCAACACTGCCTAAATAACGGGGCCATCATGTTGTCAGAGTAGGTTTAATTTTTTTAATCACTGGATATATTTAAGTCTGATAATGACAATCTCAATATGCAAAGATGTGTGAAAGTAAGAATCTCACAATTACAATTACGGCTATCAGGAGGGAGGACTTCACAATGTGCCCGTTAAACAAAAGCTTATTTGTCTACACTCTCTGTGTGTCTCTTCCAGCAAACTTTAGTGTTACTTGTGAGGCTGTCCCAGCCAGAAATATGTGTTTAGCCCCAGTACAAGAGACAAATGAAAGAGGAGTTGGCCTCCCATTTAGAGTACTGTAAATTACCATGAGGATTCCGCTGGCTCCAAGCTGAACCCAGCCAATTTCTCATCTTCACAAACCCCCTAATTTAATGATGATGGAGGATACGCACAGTGTCAGCCTTGTAATTACACTGTATTTAGTATTGAATGGAAGCATTAGAGGAAGTCTTACAGGTACTAGTTCATGATGTAGCGCTGTCTCGAGGATGGGTTTTGTATGCCTGGGAGGGCGACTGCTGAATTCCCTGCTGATACTCACAATAAAGCCTTGACTTAGTTTTTGTTAAGACTGGAATCGCTGGAATCCTCTCAGCACGCCAAACAGCAGCCACACTCGCTGTTCCAAAACAGCAGCCATCCCTGCAGCTTGTACAAATGTTGTGCCCTGGAGTAGTGCCTCTCTGCTTCTGGGACTTATTGGGCAAACTTTGTTGTTAATTGTTGCTGTGCCTGTGGCGCCACCACATCTTTCTACAAAGAATGTACAAAACTTTTCAGCAGTTTGAAAGACCATCCTGTTCCCAGTGGTAAATCGTGTTTTGGATAACAGTGCCGTAATCAGGGCCTGAGTTGTGATACCAAAACCACAGCTAAGCTTGGGCGGTATCTATTTTTTCATACCTTCATATGTTACTGATATTATGATGTTCGTGTGAACCTTGTGTAAAATGGCTCAACTGGACTCTGCTCCGCTGCAAATAGTGCTTCCTCAACGTAGGCGGAGCTGATCGTCATGGCGACGCTGTTCCAGCAGTTGGGAAACAGCAAATACTCAGGAGCTTTGCTTTGGTCTTGAGAAGCTGCAGCCTTTAGTCACTGACAAACTCAAACCTATACTGTACAACTTCACTGCTCACCTTTACCTCTCCTCAGGCACATTCACATCATCCTCTGCCGCTCACTCTCTCACACTTAATAAACTCACTGTGGTACACTACTCTGACCATTCATTGGTCTGCAGTGTTGTGCTGCCTCACCTTGATCATCCTGACTTAACCCAAAATATTACTAAACTGGGGCAGAAGCATTTTTCTTTTTTACTAGTTGGTACTAGTTGGTTTTCCAGAGTCCTGCATGGGTCCAGCTTTGCAAACCTGCACCTGCAAAGCTGAGATCCAGAACCAACCCATTGCTTCTAAGCCAACCGTCTGGAACTGTTAATTTAAGCCCCGTGACCTGACTGCACCCATGAATAGTGAACCATAATCCTCCCAAACATCTGACTTTGCCTTCAATGATGTAATGTCCACAATTTGGTATCCTCCGTTGTCTAATTTTGTCGTTATGTCATTAGTTTTAGCTATCAGCTAACCTTCATTGCTGTCACCTCAAACAGTGATGTAACCAGAAACAGGTTTTTCTTTACTGCTCTCGCCAAACTTACCAGACTCCCTTTGAAAAACATGATCGTCATCAGCTTCATTCAGACTTGACAGACACAAGACACGTCTCGGTTGGTCTTTTCACTGTTCCAACAATCACCAGCTCTGGTTAGGTTGAAATAAACCATTATTAAGGTGTGAAGGAGCGCAGAGCGTGCAGGGCAGGTGACGCTGGGCAGCAGCTGCAGCGGTTCTGCAGTCTGGGGAGAGTGCTCTGCAGGTCTGGTGATTTCATAACTGAACTATAGGGCTTTTACTTTGTCTGACTGTGTGGAAATTAGATGGTGAAGTAAAACGTGAGTCTTATTGGCAAAACATACATGAATATTCGCATTGTATGGCTACATCTGATTTGACGGAAAAAAAAATCTTAGTTGGGGTCAGCCCTAGGAGTGTGGCGTTAAAATAACTTCTTACCTAAAACAATCAACATCGATTATTGGTAAATTGACTGAAAGTCCTGTCTTTGGCCCACCCAGCACCCCCACTTCCGACCATCTGACCTTTCTCGCTCTTTATTACTATGTCTGTCCTTATAACTTTTTATGTTTAACATAAATTTATAGATTACATTTTGTGAGTATATAACAAAGTGGAACTGGGCTGGAATTTCATTGCGTGTTACAGTTTCTGCATGTTTATGTGCAGGACTATATTGTACATTCACTATGACACTTATTGTTTACATATGCAAATCTGATTAATCAGATTTCGATATTGTAATACTGGATCAAGTGCAACCATACAGAGATCTGAAATGTCTTCCACAAATGGTCAGACTTGCTGTTCATTGGAACAAAAACATTTAAATGCCAGAATTCTCTGTATAGACAGAAATAAACATTTGTGTGCCGACCCACCAGGAAGCAAATGCAGAACAAACAGAAGACAGGGGGCTCAGATACAACGATGCAAATAGATACTTGCAAAAACTGGATTGTCAGGATGGATGTGGGACAAACCAGCTGGGGTATTTGCTGTTGGGCTCAAAGCGATCTGGAGGAAGTCTTCTGCTGTATATATATACAGAAATCAGATTTGTATACAGGGGATGTTTCTTACCTGTGAATGTAATCTTGTCACGCGCAGTATGGATGCAAGGTACATGTAATACCAGGTATAAAGAAGGCCGCTGAGCCTCTGTCTGCTCACTCAGGGGTTTCTGTGCCAAGCAGTGAGACAGGGCTAAAGTTTGTTTCCTTTTTTGTGGACCATAAAGTAGTGTTGAGAAGGCTCAGGTGTCTGCACTGCCAATGTACTGCTCATACTGTGTGTGTGTCAGTTACCAATACTTCTCTGCCATGTTTTACTTAGTACGCAGAAGACTGCAAGAGGAGTTTTCTAATTTTAAGACTTGAGTATTTTAAGACAAATTTAAAGCAAAATTTGAGAAAACCAACCCAGCCGTTTGACAGCTCTTACTTCCATTTGGACATTTCCAGACTCCCCAAACATCAAGACTCCTCTGTGCTGCTGATAACAAATGTGCACAGTTCATTTTAAAATGTTATGCCTTTATTAGATAGTGATAGTGGAGAGACGGAAATTGGGAAGCGAGAGAGATGCCACGAAGGTCCCCAGCCAAATTCAAATGAGGGACATAGTGGCTCGGTCGACATTTAAACCCTGAAGACACAGAGGTGGCGGTGCTGCTGCAATAAGGTACCTTTTTAAACTGTTTCCAAAGTTTTGACTGATTCCTTCAACTGAAAAAAGGCAGTCAGTTGAAGTGAGTACAAGTACTCTACTTAAGTACAGCCATGAGGCACTTGTAATTGAGTATTTCTTCATATGATTACTCCACTAGACTGTTGAAGGAAATTGTGTATGTTTTGCTCCACTACATTTATATATCAGCTTATAAAACGTGGTGCATTGTGATTGATACCCAGTACAATTCCACCTCGAGTTCCACCTCCACCAACTGCAACATTTTAGTCCTGCTTACATTATGTCATGCACTGACTTCATAATGAGTACTTTCACTTTTGATACTATGAGTACTTTATGCTGCTATTTAAAGCGTTTGTAGGCGATTTGAACATAATGCACATACTGCAAAACCTCCCCTTCCCTCTCTGCAGCCTTGTATCAGTCAGCTAAGCCCCTCCCACCAAATGACGCAGCAAACGTGCACATGTTTTGCTGGACTTGGAGAGAAACGTCAAGGTTGTCAACTGTTGTAATTAACTAGCAAACTAATGTCTGTTCTACTTGGAGTTGCCCTGCTTGGCTTGTTATGTGGTAGCTAACATGGTTAAGTCTAAAAGCCTAAATACAAAGGCGCTCACAGACACTCTTTTTTTTTTTCCCCAAAGGAACTCTTGAAATAAATATTGTTAGACATGCAATGGTCAAAATTAAGTTATATCACCCAAAATTATAATAAAACGTTATTGCCAACTGCAGCTTTAAGGCTGCAACTTACTATTACTTTTGTTCAAGAGTCCTGACTTCATCAGATTTCGTGGTTTGTCTGACCAGCAGTTAAAACCCCAGAAACATTCAATTAACTATTTTGTCGGACCAAGAAAAGCAGCAAATTCTGTGCAACTGTCTGAGAAGCTGGAGCAATCTCATTTTTCACATTTGTGCTTGAAAATGACTTAATTAAGTGATTATGAAAATCCTTGAAGATTTACTGCCAATAATTTAGCATTTTGCACCACTGGCTTGTTGGAATCAGTATATATTCTTTGCTTGTTGCCTGGTACTATTTCAGAAAAACCTATATATGAAAATCATTACCAGTTTGAAATGCACTCCAGAGTTTCCCTCTAATTAAATAGTTGAGGGTGAGCAGTTGTTGACTATGCTGTTTTGCAGCTTATTATTTTGTCAGATTGATTGTTAAGTGTTATGTATCTGCACACGCTCCACACTACAACCCTTTTAATAAGGGTATGTTCAGAAAGCAGAGGCAGGATAGGTGAAGTTGCACCATTGCAGTTGCAGCAGACACCTGACCTGTGGCCTGAAGGCTCCGCCTCTCCCCTCTGACATCAAGGCTTTGATCTGCCTACTGTCTGTGTTAGCACAAAGCCATATTTAGCTCAGTGTAATCAGTGTGGCGAGAGCTGCATGCCCGCTGCTGAGGATACCTGCCTACAATAAACACACCTGCTCTCTCTGATGGACTTAAAATGAATTTAATGTGCAGCTGATCGAGTCTGCTCGCGGCGGCCATTGTCAACAAATAGACTGTGGGTAAGGTTTCCATCGATGCCTTCATTTTCTGCTTAGTTAGCTGAGACAAGCACTGTAAAAGTTGCTGTGTAGTTTGAGGTGACAGTAAAAACAATTCAGCAAGCAGCTTTCAGGTTGTAGACAAATGGAGTATTATGTATGAAGTTGTGCACAGATTCTGAAGGTTTTCTTCCTTCTTGTTGTTTTGATAATATTCTCCAGGGCAAAGTTTGACTGTGGTAGCACCTGCTGTGTATAGCAACGTCTGCCTCAGTGATAAAGCTTAATGGTTTTGATAACAACATGTGTGACCGAAGAGTCCACTGTTAAATTAAGTCATAAATGAGCTCTGCTTATGGGAAATTACGTTTGCATTATGTTTGCATGCTCATTTCCACAAAAGCAAGCTGTTTGTTAAAGCTGTGAATTTATTCCTCTTCCTGTTAATGTACATAAAACTAGTGGTTAGATAGATTATTATGGAAGACATGATGTGTTTCTGAAATGATGGAATATGGAGGCTCATTTAATTTTTTAAAGTTGGACACAAAAGTTCCAAATTCCAAAAATGTATACACTTTCAGACGTGTTCTCTGTAGTATTAAGTCTGTTCAACTGTGATTGGTTGGATGTGACAGGTGTGCTCGGTACAAGATGTAGGGAGCTAAATGTAGGAACTGAAGCTGTATTCCAGTTTTTGCCCTTATATGAAAAAAGACAATATTCCCACTAAGCTGTTTACATGGCTAATGAAAACTAATATTTTACTAATATTCATGTTTACATGCAGCTGTGCTCACATCATCGTAATGATATACCTTCTATGGCTTATGTTATATATCAAATCATACCCAAGCATATCCAAAACCTGTTGGTATCCATGTCTGTCCAAATGTTTTCAAGTAGGTATGTTTCTCTTTCCTCATCTTTTCATGCATCTCTGCCTCAGCCTTGCAAACTGTTGGCTAGCTGGTTTCTACAAGGCACAGAGATGACCATAAACAGGCAAACTGCAGTAAAAAAAAACAGCTGAGATGCCTATTCCGAATGTATGGCATACATGTCCTAACATGCTCTTGAAACCTGAATAATATTGGCATATCCCACAAGTCTTAAACAGAAAATGCTACGTTCGGAATAAAGGCCTAATTAGGAATATCCAGATTATGATGTGTTTATGACCTGTATCAAATTGTTTGTAATAATATTGGAAAATTAGTCTGCATTCACATGCAGTCACTGCAGGTGGACCACATGATTCTTACTTTTATTGGTATACTTCAGCAAAGAAGTATTGCACATTCATAGAGTTTTGGACTTGTGAGAAGCTGATAAAAGGCTGAGATCTCCTGACTTTTAGTGCGTAGTGTTGGTCAAGCTCCAGAAATACTGGATTCTACATTTCCCATGATTCAACTCAATAGCATCTTACTCTCCCTGCTTGATGGCTGGAGTCTTTCAAACTCCACACCTCCGGTTTTCACAGACTGTGTTGCACCCAGTGACAAGTAAACTTGTCATCATGTGTAATACTGGTGTAGTGTCCCTTTAAAATAAAATCTGGAGCACATGTCAATGGTGCTAAAATTATGAGACCGGACCCTCTATTCAATATTTTTGTGGTTTGATCTAATACTTAATTTGATGTTCTTAAAAAAAGCAGCAATGAACTGTAGAGGTGGATTACTTCAGCATATATTTAGACTACAAGTATTAATCTCAGAAGGCTGTCCTTTTATTCATTTCCTGTTTGAGAAATAGAGCATTTTTGTGGGCTGAGATGCCTGTTATGTAGACAGGGAACCAATGGGGGAAGTGAGCAACTCATGCACACCACTGGCAATTCAGTTCCCAAAATCACTCCGGTGGTTTTAGTTTCACACTTCTTCTTCAAAACTGGCAATTTTTGAACAATTTCTGAAGCAGCAGAGAGTGGGTTGATATGAGTCATCTGGTTGTAGGGTAATTCGTTGGAAAGACCCAAGAGAGGTCACCAGTGTATCACTGGGTAATCTCACACAAACACATGCATATTTGTGGGCAATTTAGAGTTTCTGATTGACCAAACTTGCATGTCTTTGCTTCACATACAAGGAACCAAAGCTGAGATTTAAACCCAGGAGTCTTTTTCTACATGTTGCATCATTGCCTCTTGACTTGTTTCAGTAAAAGCTGGTTTGTTAATTGAAACGATACACATCAGCCGTTACTGCAGTGCAGGTAATGTTAATCTGATCAGGCCTGCTGTGGGACTGAGGTTTGCGTTGCTCAGGATTCTCCAGGCTAAACCTCTTACCTCCCAGATGGGACTAACAGCCACTTTCCTTTTCTAAAACTCTGATGTCTCCCCATCTCTCTGTGTGTTTTATTTGCTCCTTGGCCTCTCTTTCGTCTTCTTTTCAATGTCAGTTTGTTATTTATTTCACACACCTTGGGTGAATGGGTAGATGCAGTAAGTTGACAGTGAAATGCCATACTGATCATTTTAAGAGACTTTGCACCAGGGTCTGCTTCTGTAAATAAGTTGAAATCTGCTCACCTAGTTATCATTCATCGGGTTCCTGTGAGGAACCGAATTTGAGTAGCAGAAACTCCCCTTTTGAAAGGTAAATGCCATATATGTCTGTTGTGGGTGTCTGGGCCATATTGATTTTTTTGAGTGCTGCACATTTAATCAGAAGCTATGACACCCTTGAAACGTCCCTCTAAACACTGGCACAAGTCTGTTCTCTCTGAAGGGGTCACCATGCCTAAATCACAACAGCAGCACTCTCATTTGAAAAGTTCCACATTTTGGGAAATCTGCTAATCCGCTTGCTTTCCAAGAATTAGACAAGAAGACTGACGCTACTCATGTGTCTTTGCCATAAATCAGGGCTCAACAATAAGGCTTGCCCTCTTTCCCAGGACAAGTAAAATGCCATGTCAGACAAGTACATCTAGCAACTCACTTGCCCTACTGGGCTGGTGGTAAAAAAAGAAATAAACTATTAAACTATGTTGATAATTGATTAATGTTTAAAGTAATTCTTCATGCAAAAATGACAGCAATGAAGCTGTTTTCAGCTTCTCATATATGGATATTTTCTGCTTTTCTCCATTATTATCACATTGAACTGAATATCTTTGGGTTTTGGACTGACTAAACAAAACATTTAAAGACCTCACCTTGGACTCTGACTCTGACTCTAGATTTCACACCCACTGGTCTGACCAGGCAAGTGAAAAAAAATGTAATACTGAATGCTGTAAACGCATAAGGCAGCCTAGATATGGCTTTGCCTTACTTACAATTTTGCTCGGTGACTACTCACCCACTGTATCAGAGTGAAAATTTTCCCTGCAGCTCAAAAAGCATTTTGCCCTGAAGCCACCTTAAAATAGAGTTCTGTAAAAGTGTTAATAGGGCACAAAACTGCAAACAAGGTCAATAATGACTCGATTTTAAAAATCTGTGATGTCTTCAAAATGTCAAGTCTTTGTGCAGTGTGGGAAGTGCACTATTCTTAATGGATGTAATGGGCGCCATCTTTGCGTCCAGTATCCTGTTCATAATACATCCATGGTATATACGCCAAGTATGAAGCTTCCGTCAAAACCAGCTAGCTTAGCTTAGCATCAAAACTAGAAACAGGGACAAACATTTAGCCTGGCTTTGCCAAAAGGTAATCAGTTCCGCCTACCAGCACCGCTAAAGCTCACTTACTAACATATTATATCTTGTCAGATTAATCTATAGAAATCTTTACAAAAAAGTGGAAAAACATTTCAATGTCAAGGGGGCATTATCAACCAGACTTTTTCTTGGCCAGGACCAGTAATTTTGGGAATGTCTGGTTGCATTCTAACTCACTTTTTGTGTACAAAGTCAATAGGTGATCAAATTAGGATGACCATAATTTACAATCAATCAAAACTACCAACCCTTGTCATTCACTTGTAGTTCCAGCCTCCAAAAATTGTGCTAAAAGTTATGTCTCCTTTTGCAAGAGACCCCCTACAACCCACTCAAAGGCCTCTGTTGGTCCCTGGATCCCAGTTTGAAAACCCCTGTTCTAATCTAACTCATGGATAAGCAGATTTTCCAAAATGCTAACTGTTTCTTTAAAGATGTCTACAGAGTACCTCATGGCTTGATGGTGTGGAAACAGAGGGGGAGGAGGTGGCATCAAACCTGGGGAGGAGCGCTGATCAAGGCCTGGGCCCTGATTACAGGCCGGCCCCCAGTGTGCCTCACAATAAGATAATGCTATCTGGGCCCACAGGTATTTGGTTTCAGTGGAGAGGGTAATAACTGTCACCAAACACTGAGGAGACCTTTCATCCCCCGGCCTTGTGTTGTCAGCCAGCGTTTGTGTGCAGTCTCTGCACAGAGGCAGCTTTTGTGAGGCAGGGTGAGGTCACGTCACCACGATGGCCTCATATCTGTCCATAGACACAATAGCTAGGTTTGATTAAATCAAACAGCCATGACTATCTAAATGGTAGTCAACATGGTGTGTCCAAGTTACTGTGGTGGTGTTGTTGAGGAGGTGACGCAGCCCCGACTAATTTAGCAGAGCCCCAGAAGAGCAGAGCTGATAGTGAACTGTAAAAAGAATCGCACAAGGGTTCAGCACACAGCAGACGCACTTTGGTCTCTGTGGGGATTTGTGCTATGCAGTCAGAGTATAACATGTTGTAGTGGTAGGCCAGTAACTAGTGGTTAACCAGGGGAGAAAGCACAAGAGGTTAAACAAACGTCTGAGTTAAACATCAAACCCAACTGAGTCACACAGAGTCTTCTGACCTTCCTCAGTGTGTTACGTTTGAAGGCTGTGATTGCAAATGTTATGTGTCCGTTTAGGAAAGTAGCTGGTAAATTCTCCATGAATTTGCCAGATATGGTCGTCAAGAGTTTTAGAAGTCTTGCGTTATGAGTCAGACATTGTTCATGTTTGGAATGAAGCTTTTATTTGGAGAGAGAAGGCAAAAATAGCCCTTTGACCTCCAAAAAATGTCTTGTTTCATTCAGTCTTTTTAGATTTCTGTGTCAGATTTAAAATATGAAATTCTACTTAATAGCCATTCAGTGCCCTGGCACTATCAAACCTAATAAAAAAGTGTATGATGTGGGAAAACCTGTGTAGTTTGATAATACGACTGAATTACAATGAACAGTTGGACATGAACTTGTCTCTCACCAGGCTTTAAATCAGCCTGAAAGCTCCCCCTGGCACACTCATCTGCCATTTGGTGGAGGTTTTTATCCAAAGCTCCTTACTGCATCGTGAGGCCTTACATCTAAAGCAGTAGTGGGCAGTGAACCCCTAAACCTGGCAGCGTTTGTCAAAGGATCTTAATGTCATTGCTTGTAATTGGAAAACCAGCATAAGTCCATGTGGATTTTATGTCAAGACAGAGGTATGTAGAACAAGGTATCCAGGCCAGATTGTCCTTGTCTAGTTTATGGAGGTGTGTGCCTGCATAGGTGAGATACAAATTAAGTCCTGCCCCTCTCTGAGACTTAGGTCCTGTCTTTGTTGTCATCATGAAGTCCTGGTGTTGGATGACACCTCAGGTCTATATTGGGCTCTTGTCCCTCTTTACAGGTGTCTCCATGTCCTTGACTGCAGCTCTCTATGCAGAGACAAATTCAACAAGCTTCATGAAGAAGCAGCCCCAGGTAACTGTTGTCCCCATAACAGTCTGCATTGACATTCTTCAAGTTAATTAATGGCCAATGGGAGGTTTTTGACCTAGAAAGACTGCAGCTTGAAGCTTTTAGGCAATGAAAAGCTGCTGTAAAGTTGTATATTGCCATATGTACGTTGAGTTAAAATGATGTGACATTATATCAAGTATCTGCACTGGGTTCTGCTACTAACTTGCACATTTTGCTTTTTGGCTTCGACCAGGAAGAATTTGATGCTCTTTTTTAGCAGATGAAGTTAAGATTTATATCTGGGAGTTGGTTCTCACAATCAAATTATATGGCAGTTGTTGAGGTAAAGTGTTACTGGTTCATTTTTTTTCTCGACCTTATCTAGAATTGGGTTGTTTTCACAGGCACATTGCTCTTCTAAGCTCCAGGCTGCCGCCTCTTATTTGCAGGACAAGCATGATAGCTGGGTTACAATCAATAATTTCATGCCAACATTTGTGCAGTTATGAAGAATAGTGAGCAAAGAAGACACGTCACAAAATGCAAATAAGTGAATTAAAATGGCAGAACATTTAAAGCATGTTAACAAAGTGTCACATAGATTTTCAGACAAGTTCAGCAATGAGATACAGTGTCGAACATGGTCAGTGTGAACTTTATTTCCCGATATTGATGCCATTTTTTGTTGATTAGATTAGTAAGCAGCCATCCTCCAAACTAAGGTGTGATAATGACTCTTTAAATCAATAAAAGGCCGATGCTGTGCTGTAAAGGGGCACATAGATCATGGAGTTAGGTTAGCACGTTTGCATCGTGCATGAAAACGAAACTGCTTTTATATCCTGAAGCATTTTGGTTTTGAAGTACTCGAACAAGCAAGTGAAGGACTCTGACCTCCATCTAACACGTGCGTTTGTTTTAGCAGTTTAAAGTGATGTGGCCTTTGGACTGGAGAAACTCAGATGTTCCTACAGGAAGTGGACGAGGGAGTGGTGTTATTAGAAAAGATTAGGTTGATGCCATCATGAGCTTCCAGTCACCTCTGATCTGCCCACTGTTTATTGTTCGCACCACCCATTCATTGTTCACTTCCATGTTATGATGAGATCAGACATAAAGTGTAGTGAATACGCTGTGATTTGGAGGATTTTTAGAAGTTTAACCTTGATGATTATTTGCCACAAAGTGAATTTTCGACTCGTTTAAGTTTATTCTTGCATTAGAAATGATTATAATTTCATGACTTCAAAGGATGATGCCAAAGAGGGGTAGCACATATAGCGGAAATACAGACATGCATTATATGAAAAAAACGTTTCCATATATTTGGATTGTAGGCTGATTAGTCTGTTAATTTTTAAGCATGAGTGCATCCATGTGTGTGTTTTTAAAAGCCTTGGTGCAGTAGAACAGTGTAAAATTTGATGTATTGTAGGCTTGTCGTAGTTGTCAGTGTTACATAGTGTTTGAGGCATGCACCGATTATATTACTTGCCCGCCACGCCCACCGTCTAGGCATGTTATTAATACTTAGTTGGACGATGGATGCTACAATTATAAAATGAAAGCGTGTGCTCCGTACAGTAGCAGCACAGTAGCAGGAATCAGATTTAAAATGTAATGTTGCTGACTGACAGCTGGATATGGTTGTACAGACTGAAATCCACTGGAAGGGCAACTATGCTTAACCCCAGCTTCACTATACAGTTGTGGGGCGTAGACAGACATAAAAGTGGGTATTCTGTTGTTCAGTGTGTTACCATGAAGTTGTTAGCCGGTGCTAATTTGTCCAAACTGAGGCATGTACTTAACATTAGCATTACAACTCCTCTGTGGATGTCAGTAGTTTGGGACAGTGTGCGTGATGTTTGCCAGACCTTCCAACTCAAAACTTAATAATAAATCATCCTTACAGATTTTGAGCTTCATCACCCATATCTTTTTATATTATTATGTTTTCTTATGCATTCTTGTGAACATGATAACTTTAGAGTATTGAGTATTTCACTTGGCACAAAGCCCACTTGAATTCAAAGATGATCTGATTAGATTTTGGTGGTTAAAGGTCAAAGGCCAAGATTAGTCCCATTATCATGAACTCTGCATCATGTTTCTCATGGACAACAATTCGTTCAACGGAGAGTACAACTGGGAGCTGGCAATTCTAGTCCTTCAAAACATTTGGGTAATCAATAACACTGGTGTTGTCACTGTTTATTAACAGATGGCAAAATTTCCTCACTGTGTTTGTCCCTAATGTATTGGCAATTCTTAAAACTGCCAGAATGCTCAGGGACACAATTCACCATGTTTTGACTTATAGTTGTGCTATAGAGCTGTTTTTTCCACGTTAGTATGCATGTGGGTGAAATAATACATATTTCTGCCAACGTTTTGACATTATTCCACTGATCTAGAGGTGGCAGTCACATGCCAAGATATTCAGCAGTGTGTCAGCAGAGACAGGGAAGAATAAGACTTCAAGCTACAAACATAGATATCACAATACTTGATTTAAAATACTTCCACTGGTGTTGAAGTTCACTGTACAGACAACGTGCTGTGGTGAGAAAATATAACTTCTGTTTGTTTACAAGAAATCTCCGCAGGGCACCTTTAAGTTTTGTCAGAAAACAATCAGTTCTGTCAAAAAGGCACCTCATCCAAATCTCAGTGAAGCTTTTCCTCTTGTTTACTGTATATTGGACCCAAACTGGTGTTTACTTGAGTGTGACCTTTACCTCTATCCAGGGAGGATTATTGAGTCATGTGTGATGGCAGGCTGGTGAGTCCCACCAGGAGCAAGGATTTCTCTCCCCGAGACCTTGTCACAGACAAAAGCAACGCACTTACAGACACGGCTGCAAGAGAAGTGTTTTGAATCAGGTAACACACCGTAGTCATGGTGTGTCCTGTGCATGTGGTCACGTTCGGGAATCCTCAGCCGATGATTGGGAAGGGTGTAAGAGACAGTCTGATTAATGAGTGGTGAAGCTAATCCTATTCATCCTCCCATTCACGCTGCAGTCACATGGCTATTACGGCTTATTCTGATAGCCAGGGGACCTGTGGAATCCATAACAGGTCCATTCACAACCCCGGCTTGGCGTATCACCACTCCTATCCCAGCATTGAGGGGCTTTTTGTCTCTTGATTTATTGGTCCATTTGTGACGACTGTGCACTTGAACGTGGCTGATGCCCTGGTTCTTTGTGGCCTTCCTGCAGCAGGGGAAGAAAATTCTGTTTTCAGCAGCAGTTCAAAAGCAGTTTCTGCCATAATGGAGACTCTAAGGAGCTCGGCTAAAGGCTGGCTGCACCCGGTGTTTTAGGTGGAGTTAATGGGTTGTGTAATCTCTATAAGCAGGTGTCGGGTGGCCGTAGGGTGAGCTTAGGGGATGTCATTTCTCAAGGTTCTTCTGTTACCAGAGAGGAAAACTTAGTTTGGTTTGGATACATGTTTTTACATGGATGGATGCAAGATTTTTATTTACCTGTTGTGTTTGAAGAAAACAGATTGCAGATAAGAATCTTAATGGTAGAAAAGGGATGGTATGATTTGGTGCAGAGTTTCAGTTAATGAGTATCACTAAAAATGTCAGTTTCAGTCAGACCCGTTCCACTCCTAAGTGTATCAAATATAACTTGGTCTCTGTTTAGTCAAATTAAACTTTGGCTTTGAGAAAAATAATCATAGGATTTTGCATTTTTCCATCACTTCTTGAGAAAATACAGGCACAAGATTTAGTTTCTGTGGTCTTCAGTTTCTCCAGTTTTACCATTATAATGGATATTACCTGACATGAACACTGTAACTTGACCTACAAATCTTGGTATTATACACAGCATCAAGATATCTTGTTGCAGTACATTGCCTGGACCTTGTTACCTCTGAGAAAGTACTGCAGCCTTTTGTAATACAGAGATCAGTATATTGAGTCTTGTCAGTTCTGTAGTTAACACAACAGCAATTGTTGTTGGAGATGACCTACAGATGTAGCTATTTTAGAAGTCCCCCGTGTATGCTCTAAATGATTGCTGCTGCCCAAGAGGAACTGTTGACCAGATGAACTGTCCCACCCACATGCTGTATGACCATTGGGTCAACCGGAGAAAATAAATTTAAGGCAGTCTGGGTAAACAAACATCAAACCTGCATTAAGGGGTATTTTTGGTGTTTTTTATAAAATCAAGCGACTCCTTATCTTGTGAAAGAGTCTCTTGTAGAGATGAACACAGATTCTTAACACCCAGCTCTGAGGCTCCACACAGCTTGTAGCCACTTTTAGCTCATTGTTTTAATTTGCTCTTTGGTTGAATCTCACCTCTCATGTGAAGAAAAGCCAAAAATCTAGCATAACGTAAAGATAGACATGTTTTTCTCAGGTGTTTGTGGAGACAACGGCTAAACGGTAACTGAATTCTGAATGACCGTTTGTCAGGTGGCCAGAAACTTGACTCTAAGCTTAATTGCTTAGCAATTGCTAACACATTAGCCTAAACTGCTTTCTGTGAGTTTGTTTTGGAGTCTTTCTGCCTGCTAGGGGTGAAAATCTCCTACATTAACGGTGTAATTAGCCGTAAAATAACAAATGCATCAGTAGTTCCCTCAGTTTTTGAATAGTGTAAATGATTGCAGAAGACTTGAACTAACACATTTTTCTTCCATTCCGTTCCAAAAAGCGGTATGTCAAAAGTGCATTGAGTAAGATTTAGGCGGATTGGCAGAAACGTAATACTTCATAAGTATGTTTTCATTAGTGTAGAATGAGCTGAAAATAAGATTTTTTTTTTTTTTTTAAGAAAAAACATCCAGCCTCTTAAATGTAGCTATTTTCTGGTTTCTTTACTCCTCTCTGACAGTTGAGGACACCATCTTGAGTTTTGGGAAACACTGATCACACATTTCTTTACCATTTTCTACCACTTAATAGACCAAACAACTAATCAATTATTTGAAAAATGATTGACAGATTAATCGACTGTGAAAATATTGCAGGCCCACAGCTTTGTCTTTTCCTCCTCAGGTGGGAGGATGCCTTTGCTACTGTAGACCGGCTAACTGACTTAGCTTGACAGTCACACTAAAGTGTAAGCTTTTGAAGTATGTTGTAATGTTACACAGCCCTCAATACTTTGGATTCAAGAAGTGGAGCAACTGTGATGATGTAGTATTATGAATCAGTTGTGTGTAACTTCCATCCCTGCGTCATACCAGAAAAAAACTCAGCAAGAGGTGAACACAAGAGAAGTAGGAACTGCTGCATGGTGATCCAGTGGTTAGAGCAGGAGGCTTGTTTTGAAATAGGTAGTGGTTTAAGGTCATGTAAGCTCAGGTGTTTAGCTCTGAGAAGTTGCACCTGAACAGTCATTGTAATTCACACTGTCAACTAAATGGCAAAAATATAAATGAAAACATAGACTAAGTATTGTCTCGGTGTTTTAAGATAGCTGACTTACTCATTGACCAGGTGAACTGTCACGCCACTTATTCTGTACAACCATGGATCTGAGTTCTCACCATTATATTAAACATTTACGAAACATTATACAGCAGAGATGTGTTCACTCCACTGCCCACCCCAATTTAAGTGATGTCAAAGTATCTCTAGAAAGGTATTCTGATATCACACTGGCATTAAATGGATACACATTTTATCTGCGGACACACCTGGTATAACCCCCCCCAAATTCAGTCACTCAACAGCTTCTCAAAATTTCAGAGGGCTGAAACAGTATAAGTAATCATTTTAAATAGATAAATGTCACATAAAATGTTATAAAGGTTTTAAGTTAAAGTTTTAATATAGTTTTAGATGCAGGTGTAAAAACCCTGACTGGTTGGGAAAATTAGGGTATTTATCAACTGCCAAGAAGTGACCATGGCAGACTGAGCTGTGGTGTTCAGCTGCCAGGTGTGAATGTGCGGAGAATGTAAAGCAGGGTGGGGCTGATAAAGCCGGGCACAGAAACCTTCCATGCATGAATAAAATGTTATCAACTCCTGTCCTCAACAGTGAAAACTGTGAATGTAGCAATGCACCCACCTCCTGCCAAATATTTTCTTATTGTGCAATGGCTTAGGCCAACTAGTGGTCAATAAAATGTCATGTGAATAAAATGTCACAGATTCAACACCTGCAGCAGTCAGCAGCGATGTCTATCTGTAGAGGCCCGCTTGCGCAAGACCCCAACCCGTGCCTGCATGTACTGAGGAGTAGTCTCCAGTAGATAGCAAATGTCCAAAATACCAAAATATAAAAGAATCAGTGAGGCTGTTGGGGACATTATGTGAAAGTCTTATCAGTCAAAGTCGTGCATGTGGTGAAGAAGCTGGTCCCTGGCCCAGTGCACTTAAGGCAAGAGGATTAGACTCCAGAGTATTATTAGAGCTACTGATTATCCCCTTACCTGATCCGCCTAATTCTAGCACGAGCCTATTTATTTTGCAGAAAAGGGGAAAAATGTTTGGATTGGGCCGTAGAAAGTGAATTGGCCTCGCCGCGCTTCAGCGCTCTGTCGAGTCCAACATTGACTCTTTTGGTGTTTTCTGCTGAACTCATTAGGTCCTGGCCTTTTGTCGCCGCCTACCCCTGCTGTGGGGTTCATGTGATTAATGCACTGCTGACCACTGAGGCCGGCAGCAAGGACTTGTTTTAGTGCCAGGGAACAGCAGACAAAAGAAAATTGTCTCTCCAAATAACTGAGGAGAACACAGGCTCTCAAAGCCGACCAGCCCCTTGACTCATTGATGAATGCAAGCAGGCCAATATCTCTTCAAGAAAGTTCAACGGAAAGGTTTCCAAGCCATTTGTCCTCAAGCCTATGGCTGTAGTACGTTTGTTTGAATGTAATTACACACCCACCGCCTCTGACCTTGTGCCCAGAAAACAGCTTTGAGGCCTGCATCCCAGACTGGGAGTAGGGAATCAAACGTGAACATGAGCCGGTAAATCCTGCTAACTGATCTTCCCAGCATAAACCCATGTAGAAGAGGCAAAGCAGTGTATTTTGATGCTGGACCTACTTTTTTTTTTCTTGTTTGCTCGGTGAAGAACTAATGGGTGATTAGAGGAGGCAGCAGTGAACAAAAAGTTTGTCATCATTGCTGCGGCTGTCTTTGAATAAACAAGCACAAATAGGGACCTGGCAGTTGTGGTTGGATGATGAGTGTGTGTGTTCCTGCGTGTGAACCACTGTGTGTCTGTTCTGTACTCATGCACTATTAACCTCCCACAGAGTGTTGGGACTGCTGCCAGGGTCAAGCTTAACTGTCACCTTGTCAGCAACAATGTTCTAATGCTGCCAGAGCTGGTATACATGCATTTTGTGAAAAAAAAAAAAAACTAAAACAAAACCCTGATGTCTATTGTTGTGTCTACAGCAATTTGTTTGCAAGGTTTCATTCCAGCAAAACACTCTTAATGGTTCATTTCACTGGGAACAGTCCTGATATTGCAGAAGTTGGATCTAATATTTGACCTCAATATCTGATCAAAGGGTCGGTACCTGTCTCCATGTTTAGTGGATCATTGTGAACTAGCAGCAGTGGACTAGCATTATCCAGAGCTTGAGGATATACCTAAAAATAGTAGTATTATCATTATTAGTTATGTACACTGTCCTCTTACAGTGAAATCCAGAGTTTAAGCTAAACACTTGAGAGTAATACAGCTTTGGGAAATGCCTGCTAAATGTGCCACTATGTTCTCCAGCTAGTTGCTAACTTCATTTGTTGTGGTTCTATTACTGCTTTTTCTGATTTGAACAATGGATGAAATGTGAAATGGGTCACTCACAGTGATGAACCCACAGAGGAATTATTATAACTGCACTTCAGTGTTGCTTCCAGCTGTAGCAGCGCCCATTTTCAGTGAAAAAGCTCTGATATAGCCTGCGCACTGTGTACTACCTGCTACCGACAAAGGTAGCGACTAACTGGTGAACATAGTGGAACACTGAGCAACTAAAGAGCCAAATGTTGCCCTCAGGACATGATGACCAGACATCCCAGTTTGTCTGGGATTGTCCCAGTTTCAAGCTAGGTGTCCTTGGTCCTGATATCATTTTGTCAGCATTCACTATCAAAATTGTCACCACAATCAAAATCATAATTACGATATTATACTTATTATTACCTAACCCACTGGTTCTCAAACTGTGGGGCGAGCCACCCTGGTGGGGCATAGAACCATTGCAGGTGGCGTGTGGGTGACCAGAGGAAAAATATAGGGTGAAATTAAGTTGAATTAATATGATTTATATAGGGAAAATAAACAGAAAGAGTTAATCAAGCTTGGATCCTTTTTAATTAGTTGCTTCCCTTATCATTGTTGATGGTTGATTTAAAAAAAAAAGCTAACCCAATATAAAAACATAAACGATGTACTCTGCATCTGATTTCAACACTGATTTGTTTTTATGTGTATCAGTCAGCTGACATGTCGTTGTCAAGGCTTTTGTGAGCATAGATGTTTTCTGATTAACTAAATTCAGCATGTAAAGATAGAGCCCATTCAGTCCAATGAGAGTTTCTCACGTGGTGCATACACCAGAAAGGTTTTCTAGCTTCCGGGTTTACTTCCTGGATATGCGGCCCACTGAATATGCATTTCACCGGTTGGCGCCGCCGGTGAGTCCTGCTCAGCTGGTACACTTGACATCCTGATGATGTCACAGGTTTTTAAATTGCTTTTTGTTTGGCTCTAGGACAGTTTTACAGATATGAAACCTCCATGGATCAAAAATTCATAATAGAGTCCTGATTGACCTTGTTTGCAGTTTGAGGTGTCCTGTCAACTGTTTTGCTGATGTCTTTTTTATGGTGCCCTGTGGGAAAGATGCTTTTTGTTCTGTAGTGTAATTTTTAGCTGCAATACCATGAAAAATTGCAGCAAAGCTGAGTTGAAATGCCCTATAGATTTCTATATTACATTTTCAGTTGCTAGGCTATGAAGCTTGTGGCTCTTTCTGACAGAACCTGTCAGTATGCTAACAGTTAACTGTCACGCCGAAAAGAAAGTCTGTCTTTTCTAAAGAGCTCCAGGAGGCTTACTCCCTACTTCATAAAGTACCTGGCAAAGAAAATGCTGCATTCATGGCATCCATTGTGTTGAAAGGTGTGCTCGGTAGGTGTCCTGCTCTGAAAAATTGTCCCCAATCCTGAGGAAAATGCCCACGGTGCATGCTTAAATACATAAGTGCATACATTTATGCATGCATAAACATACAGATCCTGATTTGGAGGTTTGAAAATATGATCAGCCTTCCTTAGGAGTTGGTGGAGAGCAAAACAGAGCTAAAGAAAGAGTGAATATTGAACTAATATTTGTTTGGAGGCCAGAAACATGACTTCAGATGAATATGATGTTGCTCAGTGTCTGCTGCTAAATGGGCTGTTTGCCATATTGACTTGATTAGGTTCTAATGTGTTAATATTGTATTCACAACTTGTTTTGATATTGATTGAACACATAATCTTGTTCTGTATCACAATAGTATAATATCCTGCAAACCAATAACCTCTAATTTGTTCTTTTCTTTACAGTGTCCAGGGACATGAAACTCAATCCACAGCAAGCTCCATTATATGTAAGTATCGCTATTCATACTAAAACTTAAATGGAAGTTCTTTCTCCAGTGTGCACAGTTTGTCTTGTAACGCTCATACAAACCGTCAGTCCACCCACGCCAGTGTTTTCACTTTGCCTAATTAGACCTCGTCTGAGGTCTGTGTAGGTGTGTGCGGTGCCTGAAGTGCAGTGCCTCGTTTGTTGTACCTGTTGGGGCGGGACAGCTCACGCCTTTATCATTCTTATTAGCACTTTATATGGAGTTAGATGACCTCATGTAGTTCCTGGAAGAGCTTTGCCTCACGTCAACCTGAGAACAGGCCTAATTAACAGAAAACAACTGCGTGGGTCTGCCGGGCCAGATAGTGGAGAACTGCATGCAAATCAAGTAGCTAATGGTTTGCACTCTGCTCACTGTCCTCTATTGTGTTTTTGCTGGTCATGTTTTACTTGTTATCAGTTTAATGAAATAAGAACCACTTGATGAACTGGTGATATTACAAAAATAGATCCAGATGATTTATTAGGAAATGACTAACACGAGAAAGAAACAACATGAAATTGTTCTTTATAGCATATCTTCTGTCTCTTTGAGTGTGGTGGCTCCAGTTGAAACCCGCATGTATCAGTGTCTTGTCTGTCCATTCATGTGTTTTTCTTCCACATCGAACTAAAAAGAACATCTACTTTGTCAAAGCTGTACTTGTTTTGTCACGGCTCCGATTTTGGGTAAAAGAAGCAAATAACAACCCTCACTGGTCGATCAAAGCACAGGTACAGATCCACTTAAGGGTCTTGGAACTTAAATAATTATACAGAAGAGGACAAATTGAGGCCTAGTTTACCTGGACATGTGCCATTTGTCCAAATCAATAGGTGAGCAGGTAATTACAGCAAAGAGCTCAGTGCCTTGTGCAAAGAGGATGTGTGACCGCTTGATTGCTGGATGTTCTTTTTAACTGGAGTGTTTTGATTATCCAGACTGTGTGTATGTGTGTGTAAAAGAACACGTTGTACTCCAAAGTTATCTTTGTCTCCGAACAGGGAACAGGTTGATTGGATTGATATAGAAGTAAAAGGTCCTCAAAAGGTTTTTAGGCAGTTTATTTCCGGAATAACTGAGCAAATGATTGGGCTGAACAATTCATTGAAATTGAATCGAAATTCCAGTATCAGTCAAAATGAACAATAATATTTTTTTTTTCAAAATTGTTCAACCCCAGCAAATTTCCCACCAACCAAAATTTTAAGCCACTTTTTGGTCAAGAACAAAAAGTTTGTGATCAGATCTGATAATAATTATTTCTTCTATTTATTTATCTGCCTATCCATGTTCTGTGATTCCAGTGTGTTATCTCTGACATCCTTTGCAATAGGGCAAGGCGATATAAAGATATTAGATCGATTAGAGCTGCAACAATTAATCAATCATGAGTTGATTACTAAAGTCATCGTCAAATATTTTGATAATTGATTAAACGGTTTGAGTAATTTTTAAAGAATAAAATGTCCAAGTTCTCTGATTCCAGCTTTTTAAATGTGAATATTTTCAAGTTTCTTTACTCCTCTACGACAGCGAACAGAATTCTTCAGGTTATGAGCAAAACAAGACATTTGAGGACGTCATCTTTGGCTTTGGTAAACACTGATCACTGATTTTTGCCATTTTCTGACATTTTATAGGCAAACAGATATTAAGCAACTTAGTGAGAAAATAATTGACTGATTATTCGACCATGAAAATAGTCCTAATATTGATAGCGTGATATGAGACAAGATAGACTAGACTAGGTTTTGAATATTGTTATATCATGATATGGTGTAAGGTTTGTCTTTTCCTGGTTTTAAAGGCAGCATTACAGTGAAATTATGTAATTTTCTGAACTTACCAGACTGTTCTGGCTGTTTTATCATTTACCTTTACCCACTTAGTTATTATATCCACATTACTGATGATTATCTATCAAAAAATCTGTTAATATTTTGTGAAAGCACCAATAGTTGTCCCTACAATATTATAAAATATCATTATCAGGGTATTTGGCCAAAAATAATGTGATATTTGATTTAGTCCAAAAATCATCATATGTTTGCATCATATATCATGGAATAGCCAAAAAATAGCAAGATGTTATTTATAAGCCATATTGCCAACTGGGATTTCTTTCCAGAATGACTTCAGCCTAGCTCAGAGCGTCCTCTCAGTCACAGTGCTGGGAATAGTTTCAGAGGGAGTCACCTGGGTGGTCTGCGCACCAGTGGAGTCAGATGAGGTGGTTCAGGTGGAGGAGGTGCAGCTTGCTGCTGAGGTCTTCTCAGATTACTGAACTACCCACCGTGTCATGCAGAATGTGGCTGCAGAGGTTATCTCAGCAGCTTTAAATCTCCCGTCTTATTTTTTGTCACCACCCAAAGCTTGTTAATATAGGTGAGGGTCGACTTATAAACTGAAAGCTTTGCTTTTGTGGCTCATATTCCTGGTTATCATCATAGGTTATTTTAAAGTGCAGCTTTCTGCGCTCGGTACCCCTAACAAGCGATCAGTCTCATGATCCCTCTTGCCCTCATTTGTGAATAAAGCCCCAAGATGCCTGATTTCCCCCTTTTGTTTGGATAGAGTAAGCCACTTTTTTCATGAATGCATCACATGAATGCCATCAAAATGACCTTTTACAGCTCATTTTAAACTCCAGATTACTGTTAGATTACACAGTCTGGGTTTGTGAACCAATTTTTTTGAGGTTTTGAGTTGGGCTTAAATACAATGGCAGATAGTGTTAAAGGGACAGTTCACCCAAAATCAAAAATACATATGTCGTTACATGTCCTCTGGCCTGTAGTTTGTCTAGAGTTTTGGCTATATCGGCCATAGAAATGTCTGCCTTCCCTCAAATATAATGGAACTAAATGGCACTCGACTTGTGGTGCTCAAAGCGCCCAAAAAACACATTTGAAAAACTCAGCAGCGATGTCTCTTTCCAGAAATCATGACCCAGTTACACAAGATAATCGCCAGACCCTGTTATGAACAGTTTCATGTAGGAACTACTTTCTTTATACCATTAAAATACACCAGAGATATCTGCCATAGAGGTGTCTGCCTTCTCTCAAATGTAATGTAACTAAATGGCACTTGGCTTTTGGTGCTTGAAGTGCTGTCTTTATATCACAGAAGGAAAGTAGTTCCTACATGAAACTGCTCACAACAAGGTCTGTGGATTATCTTGAGTGACTGGGTCATGATGTTTGGAAAAGAGACACTAGTTTTGAGTTTTTCAAATGTAATTTTTGGAGCACCACAAGCTGAGTGCAATCTAGTTCCATTATATTTGCGAGAAGGCAGAAATCTCTACTGTTGATATCTCCAAAATACTAGATAGACAGCAACACAGGCTAGAGGAAAAAATATGTCTATTTTTTATTTGGGGGTGAACTTTGCCTTTAAAATGATCCTAAAATCTTTTCATTTTCCCATCATGGCACCTGCTTTCTTTGATACATATGTAATGAGGAGCGTGTGTATGTGTGAGTGGGAGACATTTCTGAGTGAGTGTCTCAGCGGTGGTACTGGTCCCCTATCACTAGCAGGTGAGGAAGGCACACAGGAAATGAGATAAGTCAGAGACGTGTGTGTTTGTGTGTGTTTGTGTGTGTGTGTGTGTGTGTGTGAAGGCTGGAGTGGCTCACACATTAACCACCCAGACAACCTTATCTGTGATTTACAGTCAGGCTCTTCAGTGGAACCAGGCGGGCAGTCAGGCCTCATTAGACATCAGATTTGAGATACTTAAAAGAGCAATTCTCAGTGAGATAGCTCAAAGGGGTTAAGTAGTCGGCCCATAATTGTACCTTTTAAAAATACACATTTAAGGAACTCTGCTATTCAAAGTGACTTAAAATGACAGCCCAAGTTTGTTAGTCTAAATTTCTAGATCAAACACTGTAGAAGTAACCGGTACTGAGGAGACTGAAGGTCAAGGCCTTGCTGTTCCTGCAATATCAGTTTGGCCAAAGAATGATTTTTAATGAGGAAGTGATGGCTAAAGAAATTGAGTTTGTGTCAGAGAGCAATTAGAGGGAGTGGGACAGGTTATATGATTTGTTGGGCAGAGGATGGCTTGTGGAAGCTCTTGAGAAAAATGGCATCTTCTTTCAATAATAAAGAGCGACTCTGCTGTTCTGACTGTGAGTAAACATGCTATTTACATTCTTGGCATTTAGCAGACAATGTTTCCCAGAGCGGCTTATAATTAAATGAGCAGGTAGGGGTTCAGTGTCTAACGCAGGACACATGACTGTGGGCACAGAAGCTGTTGTGGTGATGGAACCTGTGACCTCTTTGCTATTTTACGGTCTGCAGCTGTGCTGCTACATGGATGAAGGATGCTCTAGAGGCCTTTGTAAATGGTTGTAGTTTATTTAGTAAATTATCTGGCAATTTTAACTCTGTTTCTCCCTCCTGAAAATTGCCAAAGGGCTAATAAGATTTAAAGTGGCAACATTTCTGGGTAATCAGGAGAAAAGTCAGCACACTGATAGGCTCCAAATAAATATTTTAATTCTCTTTTAGGACATTCTCTTACCTTGCCTGAGGAGGATCTTGTAGATCGAAACGTTGCCTCTTAAGAGAATGCCCTAAAAGAGAGTTGAAATATTTATTTGGAGCCTAACAGTGTGCAGACTTGTACCCTCCAATGATATTTTTTGTTTTAAACTGAATATTTTTACCTAGATGTGCGCACACTTGGCCCCTCTGGGTAAACCACATAAAAAAGTGTTAGCTACATGTGGAAGTAAATAAATCACAGTATGCAGGGGATGAATCACACTGGCATGCAAGTGTATCCACAAACCTTTAACTTTTTATCACTCCAGCTCTTTTTCTATAAAGTTTGAGTGTTGTCCACGGTCTGTTTTATTGTTATTAAAGAAGTTTCACTGCAACCACACTGAGCAAAAGGTACGACCCCGATGTGGATACTCCACAAAGCATCTAAGTTAGGTGCTGTGTAAAACTGCAATAAAACAGAAAGCTGTGATTTGCATATCCTTTTGACCTATATTGAACTGAATACATTGTAAAGACATGATATTTAATATTCAAACTGATAAACCCTACTTTTTTTGTAAAGCTACACTTATTCTGAATTTGATGCCATCAACAAGTTCCAAAAAAGTTGGGACAGGGGCACGTTTACCGCTGTGTTATATCACTCTATCTTTTAACAGCACTTAGTAAGTGTTAAAAGGATATTCCACCCTTACATGATAATCCACTCAGTATGTACTCACCCCTATGCCGATGTGAGGATGGGTGAAGATCTTCAGTTCACAAAACAATCCTGGAGTTTCAGCAGAAAACAGGGTTGCAGCCAAATCTGGTATAATGGCAGTGAATGGTGACCACGGATAAAATGTTAAAAAAAAAGAACACAAAACAAACACAAAATGTCCACCCTGCTCGTGTGGTGTAATCCAAGTGTCTGTGAGCAGCGGCATTAAAATTTAACCACAAAAGACACCATTTACACCATGTTTTTAGCTGAAATGTCAACTGTAGCATGTAGCAGGTAGCATGTAAACATGGCGTCGATCTCGCGATATTTTCACACGTGCATCCATTAAGAGATATATGAAGTCTCGTGATACATCGACGCCATGTTTACATGCTACCTGGGAGGCTACAGTTGACATTTCGGCTAAAAACATGGTGTAAATGCGTCTTTTGTGGTTAAATTTTAATGTCATGGTTCGCGGACACTTGGATTACACCACACGAGCAGGGTGGAGACATTTTGTGTTTGTTTTGTGTTCTTTTTTTTTTTCATTTTATCCATGGTCACCATTCACTGCCATTATACAGATTTGGCTGCAACCCTGTTTTCTGCTGAAACTCCAGATTGTTTTGTGAACTGAAGACCTTCACCCATCCTCACATCGGCATAGGGGTGAGTACATACTGAGTGGACTATTATTCTGCGGTGGAATATCACTTTAAGGACCTGAGGACACTAATTGTTAAAGTTTGAAATTTAAATTATTTCTAAGTCTTACTTGACATATGACTTTCAGATTCTCAACAATCTGGGGTCTCCATTGCCACATTTTGCACTGCTACAAAGCCATACTGTTGTAACACATGCAGAATGTGGCTTGGCATTGTCTTGCTGAAATAAACATGGACATCCCAGATGTGCAAATTACCCATGTCAGGGGCACTGTTACAGCCCCATGCCATCACAGATGCTGGTTTTTGAAGTCAGCACTGGTAACAATTGGATGGTCCTTTTCCTCCTTAGCCCGGAGGATGTACAAGATTTCCAAAAACAATCTGAAATGTGGACTCATCAGACCACAGCACACTTTTTCACTTTGCGTCAGTCCATCCCAGATGAGCTCAGGCCCAGAGAAGACGGCGACATTTTCTGGATGTTGTTGTTGCCTTTCGCTTTGCACGGTAGGATCTGAACTTAAATTTGTAGATGCAGCGATGAACCGTACTGTATGTACATTTTTAATGCAGTGCCGCATGAGGGGTCAAAGGTCATGAGCTTACTTGCAGAGATTTCTCAGAATTCTCTGAATCTTTTACTGATATTATGGATTATAGATGGTGAAATCCCGAGAAACATTTTTCTTTCTCTGTTGGACTATTTGCCCTTGTAGTTTTTTAACAAAGTGGCAAGTGTCACGCAGTTCTTTCTTGTGAATGACTGAGTTTTTCCAGGATGCCCCTTTCATATACAGTCGTGGTCCTGTCACCTGTTACCAGTTAACCTGTGTACCTGTGGAATCTTCCAAACTGGTGTTTTTTTGAGCATTCAGCAACTTAATTCCCAGTTCTTTGTTCTCCTTGTCCCAGCTTTTTTTGGAACGAGTTTATATTTACAAAAAAAACCCCAAAACAATAAAATTTATTAGTTTGAAAATTAAATATCTTTCCTTTGTACTGTATTCAGTTCAATGTATGTCCAAAAAAATCTGCGAATTCTGCAATTTGCATTCTGTTTTACTTACAGAGTCCTGACTTTTTTGGAATCTGGGTGTAGAAAGGTAGGCTTATTGTGTGTATAGTAATTGATGCTGAGAAAAAATCTTAGAGGTACCATGGGATGTCTTGACAATTAGTTTGAGTGCTGAAGTGGAGCAAACTTCCACGTTGTGCTGCCTACAGTCAGATATCCAGCCAGGGGCATAAACATTCATTTAAACTGCAAAATAAGTTTGAAATTCATCATTAAAAGCAGCTTTGCTGAGAGTTCATAACAATATGTGTTATGTGTGTGTGTGTGTGGTGTGTGTGTTGTGTGTGTGTGTGAAAGCCTAAAATCTGCCTTACCTGGACCTGGAACCCGGTACAGTTACAGGATGTGAGGAGAAGGCTCCCTCACACATGCATATTTAAAAAGAGGGGGCAGGGCTCATAGCCTCCAGCTGTTCTTTTGATGTTGCCTGTTCCCTGTTGAAGCTCCATGATTAGCAGGTCAATACCCCAGCAGGTCACTTTGTTAAGTACTTATTACCAGCAGAGAGCACAGTCATATGGCGAGGCTGAAAGACTTCCATTAGTGCATGATGCCACACAGATCTGAAACTGCTGGGTTTTCTTCTGAGTTAAGCAGGGCACATGAGAGTCACTTGGATTTTTTTTTTCCTTTTTTTAAATTTTAGTTATTGTTATTATTAGATTCATCGCCAGCGGTGTTAGTTTCAGTTTGTGCGTGTGCTTGTTTGCATGTTTTGCAAAAGTGGCTGTGTGCAGCTGTGTTTTCTGCCGTCTCCAGCAGATGTTTCACATCTCTGTTTCTCCACCTCCACCCCCTGCCATCACATTTGCCTCCAAAAGGACTGACAATGGTCCTATTCAGTTTCTCCTCTGTTCTGCTCTTAAGTCTCACTCAATGGTTGCAAGGGTAAAAAGCAACAGGAGAATATTACGTAGACATGCTTTTATGAATTTAATCTTTACTCATCTCAGTTAAAAAAAGAGTAGCCTATGATGTTGTTTGTGATAGTTGGATTAATTTTGAGAAAACAAAAGACCACTGTGGTTCCGTCAGAAATCATCTGAGCAGCTGATGCACCAAATTCAGCAGGTTGTTATTGCGACTGAGGTGATTTGCCGCCGGCCTTCAGCAGCAGAGAGAGCACTGTTTCTCCCTCTGCTTTTCGTTTTTGTTCCTACTGAGGGTGTGGAACTTATTTCTCACTAATACGTTTTCATTTTCACACCAAGTGCAAACTCACAAAATCCACTGAGGTACCAATCCGTTCAATATCACCAAACCCTAATTTCCAATCTGGGCTGCGGGATAAAAGATGAGTTTTTAATGGAGAGAATGTCATGCCTGCTGGCTTCCACCCATCTACAACTCATTTACGCCGGTGCCTCTGCTCTGCTTGTTAAAGCTGACACTCTCTGTGCATAGCAAAGCCTGCATCCTTCATGCTGCAAGTCAATGTGTTTAGTCCCGGCTCTCAGAAGGTTACTGCAGGCTGTTTCTCTTCCTGTGGCCTCTGGGCTATGTGGTCGCCTTTGAACACATTTTCCCCCCCCTCACATTTCTCAGCAGTAGCAGTGGCTTGCCAAACAGAGACATGCCAGTCCCAAAGCTGCTGGTTAGCCTTGCTGCTGTCAACCTGCTGATCCCCCCCCTGCATGGAACAAGGCCCTGAGGCTAGCGCTTTATAAACGAAGGAGGAAGAGCCTTTAACCCTGACAGTTGAGCTCTGCTCGACACCAGCCTTCTCTTGGCCAGCATGTCAGGCTGTTCACGTTGCACCGGGCTGGTGAAAAGATTGCAACACTGGTCAGATTGAGTGGGATGAAATGTCCCATTATCCCTCCTCGGTGTCAACAAGCTGCAGTCCTCCAGTGGAAAACAGCTAATTTTGAACAATATCCCTATTTTTGTTGCTTCTCCTCCTCCTCAGTCTGTCCTCAGTTGACACCATATCATTCCCCCCAACGCTTCAGCCTCAACATAGCCAATTGTCATTTTAGAAAATAGAAGACCACACAATGAACAGTGTTGGGAAGGTTACTTTTGAAATATAATTACAGTTACAGATTACTATTTACCCTGTTAAAAAGGTAATGTGTATTGTAATTATTTTAATGCCTTTACTAAAGCCATGTAACTCATCACATTTGATTACTTTTTGATTACTTTTCTAACAAATGTTTTGAACTGGTCAATAAAGCTGAAAGGTCTTAAAAATATCAATTTAAACCAGGCAGTGTAAACTCCCAACACAACTTTTTTGAGCGACTAATTGCGGATACATTAACTTTGTCATTGGGAAAATATTGTTAAATTTCCAGCATTGAATGGCGTTCTTGTCCAATGACGTGGGCACCATCCTTGACATGGTCAGCTGGTCGCAGACTCAGGTTCCCAAGAGCATTGTGCATTGACTTGATTGGCTGACAAGAGGTGGGCAGATTCAAACAAGAGAACAAGTCGAAAACAATGCACAAATTTGGGTGCATTCTGCCCAATGAATAGTTCCTCTCTAGATGTAGAACAAGCTCCTTGTAAGCCATCATTACCTTGATGGCATTGCATTCAAGTACTAAATGCCCAACAGCTTAATGTGACCCTCGTTACCCAGAAACAGGCCAAAAGAAGCCCTATTTCTTCCTCAGCAACTGTGACAGATTGCAATTACATTTATTTGTAATTTAATTACATGTAATTAGTTACTCCTCAACACTGATAATGAACAATGCATAACTGTTTGTTCACATTGATAAGACACAAGACACATATTATCTAGTAAATAGAATACAGCTGAGATTGGATCTATACATGAATTGATTTTTTGATTGATATGATTGATTTTTTTTTTTTAATTTGTTCTTAAATTCACAAATAACAGACTGTTTGCTAAATCCCGTCTCCTTAGTTACTCTTGCCTACTTGGTAAAACACCATTCTGATTTCTCATCAACTTAATTTATCACATACACAGTCATACAAGTACAACGTATAGTCAGATTGAGTTCTTTACATTTGAGGCATCTGAAGTATTAGGATGCAGCAGGCAGCCCCTGTGCAGTGCTCGGGGACCAACTCTAGTTCTAAACCAGCGCCTTGGGCAAAGGATCTGACAGGAGAAATTAACCTTCCATATTTTTGATGTTGATGTGGTGGAGGAAACCCACGCAGACATAGGAAGAGAACATGAAGTTGCATGTCCCAGGCAAAAACAGTTAGCATCCACGTCATCAGAGCTGCTAACGTTGCCTACACTCTGACAGCTTTCAGAACCAACTTGCACACAGTGCAGAAATACTCGTGTAGTATTTCTGCACTGTGGGTTAAGCTGCATCAGTTGATACAAAGCACAGAAGCCGATAATTATGTGGCCTCCTCCTTTGTGAAATAGTTTTGTCGTCCTCCTTCTCCTCCTCTGCGGTCTGAACCTGACAGAGCTCGCTCTCTGAGTTGGCAGAAAGTCAAGCTGCTCCTCCATGTTTGAGCGCTGCCTGCTGCCTCCCTGTTTGTTTGTTAATGATGTGATGTGTAGCATTTCAGCGTCAATAAATCATTACCATATTAACTTTGAGGCATTAATGCCATTGTTGTTAACAAGTGTAATGCTGAGAAGACAGAAGTTTGCGCTGCAGTCCTGTTAAGATTTGGTGCCCAGATATCTAATCTGTAACAAGGATCGTAGTTCCCGCCTGGCATCAGCATTTGTCTTAAATGCATCTAAAGTGACCAGCTGTGATTGGATTTTACTCTCCTGATCGCTTTTGATTTTATCTGCGGGAGACTGATAAACATGCACATTTACGCTCAGCTTCACAAGAGGAGTTAGTCTAGAATTACTTTTGGTTAGATCAGAAGTACTTTTTTCCTTAGTTCTCACCTTCAGAACTTTAATTGTTAGAGTTTTGTTTTTTTTTTTAGTAAGTTTAGTTTAGTTGGTGCTGCACTCTGTCTAGACTGAATTAAATTATCTCAGGAATGCTTTTGTGCTCTTAAGCATTGTTGTACACACTCTAATATATAATTGGACACACGCATCCCCGACTAGCTCCAGATGTCAAAATACACTATCAGTACATTTACACGTTTGAACAACTGCTCTATTTTATTCATTGTTTTTACTTCCTTTTTTCTCGTCTGTGTTTGGTATTTTCTGTTTGTTTTTGTGTCTCTTTCCCAGTTGTTTATTTTTAATGTGTGATTTAATTGTCAACCCTGTGCTCTTTTGTCTTAGGTATTTTTAACATTGTTTTTAAATAGTCTATTTCTTATCAATGGAAAGCATCTTGTGATCTTATATCTGTGAAAGATGCGATAGAAAAAAAAAATAAAAATAGAAAACTTACTTACTTAATCACATTTATTTAGAGCTGTCTGCTTGATCTTGGATGAGCTGGAATGCATTTTAGCACCTAGTGTGAGCAGAAAATGTGTCTTAATTAAGACTGGATAGAAAATTAGCTTCTTTTATATAATCAGGTACCATTTTACTTCAGAGACACTGTTATGACTGCAGAGGTTCAACTTTTCACCAGCTTGCCAGGTCAAAATAAAGAGATGTTTTATTAGATATTTTGAGGCACGTGTTGCAACACAACAGCGCAACAATCAGTCATTTCCTTCTCTTTTTTTATATCTCCATGCTGTCAACAGCTGTGGTCAGAGGGACCTTCTTAAACTTAACACAGATATCCACCTCAGGGACACCCTTGTAGCTCAATTTGTAGGATGTGCACTCCATGTACTGAGGCTGAGTCCTCAGCAGCGGCCGTGGGTACTTCATGTTGTCCCCCAACTCTCTCTCCCTCTTTTCCTGGCCTAACTTAAGCTGTCCTATCAAAATAAAGGCATGAAAGGCCCCAAATAATAGTTAAACAAAACAAATGTCTACTTGGAGTCAAGAATGAGCTGATCAGATTTTGGTGATCGAAAGTCAAGGTCACTGTGACAGATTTTTGGTCACAAATCTAACGGGATAAAATGATGAGGTGATGACATTGTATGTCCAAAAGGTCAAAGGTCAGCTTCACTTTGACATCATAATGTTCAGCTCTCTGTCGGTCCTCTGTACTCATCTGTAAAAATAGTCTCTAAGCAGAGACAGTATGTTTGTCATTGAAAATTATTCACTGGAATCATAAATTATACTTAATACATTTTATTAAATCCCACCAAAGTTTTTATTACATATGAGTCTGGACACACATGGATGTAAACTGCAACTTGACTCGTTGGCAGAGGCATAAAACTGTGAGGCAGTAATTCTAGTTATGAATTTTATCCAAACTTTCTCTGAGGATGTTTTTTCTTCCTCTATCTTTCTTATTTCTTTTCTATCTTCCCTCCCTGTCTCTCTCTCTCTCGCTCTCTCTCTCTCCTCACTCTCCTCTCTCTCTCTCTCTCTCCTCTCCTCTCCTCTCGCTCTCGCCTCTCGCACTCTCACTCTCACTCTCACTCTCACTCTCACTCTCCTCTCTCTCCTCTCTCTCTCTCTCTCTCTCTCTCTCTCTCTCTGTGCAGGGGCGGTGTGTTATCACGGTGCAGCTCACTGATGAAGAGCTGGCTGCAGATGAGGAGGGCGTGGACTACTTCCTGCTGTTTGCTGGCAGCACACAGAGGCACCTGACCAGCACCCTAAGGAGCAATCATGACACCTTGCACGCGCTGTGTCCCGGTAAGCCAACCCACCCACAATGCCTTGCAGCTTCCCTTTTACCTTTCAGTGCACCTGTGGGAAGGCAGCTCCACCTACAGTGTTCAGTATGTTAAATCTGTTTTAAATTCTGCTCTCATGTTGGTCTGTGTTAACAGACAGGACATTCCTTGTCGCAGATACCCTTTAGATTACCCAGATTAGTGCTTGTAAATAAAAACAAACTGAAATGAAGGTTTTGTGAAAGTAGCAACATGACAGACTTTTACATTTTAGGTCAAAATACAGTCAGAGTCCTCTAAGAGAATTAAATAAAATACTGAATTAAAATGTTATAATCACTGAAAATGAAAACAGTCTGTTGGTTTATCCTCTCCAGCCACCATGTGCTATTACCCAAATTAACATTAAGAGGCGCTAAAGCCTGACAAATTGTTTAAGACAGGGTTGCTGTTATTCTGCCCTCATATCACACAGAAAGCATGGGGCAGTCAGGAGCTCTTATAGCAGTGGAAGAAAGTAATAAATGATTAATCATCCAATACCACTGTCCTCGTTTTTAAACTAATGTTGTGATTTGGGAGAGAGAAATCACCTCATTTTACTTTTCCTAGAGCCCGGCTCATTCATCACTCCTCTTGGAGAACAGCCCACTCATTCTATTTGCAAAATTGAATGCATTTAGCCGGTGCTGAAGTCAGAGATACTTCTCCCAGTGAGGTGAATGAGTAACAACAGACAGCGTGGAAATCAAGGGTCACTGTATACAGAAACCAGGTGGTAAAACTACACGATACTTGTGACCTTGTTGTTTGCATTGACAGGAGCAAAATGTTTGGGGAAGAACTCTGTGTTTTCCTCGGGGAAATAAAGAAGGCAGAACATGTTAAACTGCGTTATCTTGTTAAGAGCTCGGGTGAATTACAGCGTCTGAGGGGGGTCAGAAGAGGTGTTACTCTCTACTAACAGATTAGCTTTGCTTCACTGCTCCCTCCAATCAGCAAGGACTCCAAGGACTGGTCCTGTGACCAAGCAGAAGGTCGCGGGATAGAATTCCCAGGTGGCCTGGGAAAGTGGCTGCAAATACACTGAATCAGTACTTTGGCTTGGCTCTTTAGCAAGGCATTTGAACCTTAAAGGGACAATTCACCACTTATGATGTGGATGTCCAATCAGTGATGGTAAATTTAGTCAATTGGAGCAATAAATTGTTCAAGAAAGCTGAGTTCTCCTGCTCGCAGAGCTGTGCCAGCAGTACCTGCATGTAACAGAATGCAGTGCCTGTGAGCTTTTGACGCCCACGCCCGTGTTGCTGTCTATCACCACCCCAGCTTATATCTATTACTCTGTGGGCCACAAATAGCATTAGGTGACAAAAATAGTAATTTGGCATGCCCCCTGGCTACCCAGAGGCAGAGAATGAAAAATCCAAGCAGAATTAGAGTGCTGTAGAAGTTAGCATCACCTTGGTTCCACCCACAAAAGTTAAATGGGATTTTTTCATTGTATTTTTAATTGAGTGCAGAAAATAAGCTCAGTGGCAGACAAAAGTTTGTGATGCTTACATGTTTTGTTCAGCAAATAATCAGACAGGCACCATTTTTATGATATTTGAAACGTAAATGCAATCCCCTGAAGTACAAAGCTGTAACTGCACCGCAGTCACATGATTTCACACCACCACCATTTAGTGAAGAGTGTTCGTCATGATGACATTTAATGTCCGTGACAACATTCGTATTTTCATTTAGCCACTTGTTAGCTTTTTGACGTCCTTTTTGACATGTAAAAGCTTCAAATTTCACAAGTGGGGACATATTTTAGAACAAAACATAAAAATGTCTTGAGCTTAATCTACCAAAAAGTCAGTAAAAAACACAAAAACAAAAACAAACAAAAAAAGACACTCTTACGTACAGACGAGAGAACCAGAAGCGCAAAAACGTGAATTAATTTCCATGTTTTAGGACTCATTCCTGCAACTTACTATAGCTTTTAGTTTGGTCTATTCAATTGGCAGCCTGTGGGCCAAACCTGGCCCTTTAAAGTGATATTCCACCGCAGAGTAATAATCCACTCAATATGTACTCACCCCTATGCCGATGTGAGGATGGGTGAAGGTCTTCAGTTCACAAAACAATCCTGGAGTTTCAGCAGAAAACAGGGTTGCAGCTAATGGCAGTGATCAGAGACCAAATGTAAATGTAAAAAAAAAAAAGAACACAAAACAAACACAAAATGTCTCCATCCTGCTCGTGTGGTGTAATCCAAGTGTCCGCAAGCCGCGACATTAAAGTATAACGACAAAAGACACCATTTCTCCTAAAAACATGGTGTAAATGGCGTCCTTTTGTGGTTGAATTTTAATGTTGCAGCTCACGGACACTTGGATTACACCACACGAGCAGGATGGAGACATTTTGTGTTTTTGTGTTCTTTTTTTTTTTTTTTTTTACTTCTAATCTAGAATTACAAATTTGCTTAGTTATTTTCTATACTTTTATACATCTTCCTTTCCAATTGTGAAAACTAATGAAGTAGATATAATGATAAAATGTGTGCATTTGCATTGTTTTGTGTATTGTTTTACACATTTAAGTACCTAACTTTACAGGTTAGACATGGGAAATGTAAGCCTCCAGCTGCTTAGCACTTTACTTTTTTCAAATCGCTGTGACGACGATTGATGCAGGAAGAACAAATTTTGCAGCTGGAGAACTCAGCTTTGTCGGTCAATATAGCACACACTGAGGAATTCATTGCTTTGGTCGACTATGTTTACCATCAGCGCTAATTGGACATATACATAAAAAAGCGGTGCATTTTCCCTTTAATATTCAAGCGAAGCTGGCAAGTGACCAGCTGATTAGATGTAGTGACAAACAGCACTGACATCGAGTAAATGAAAGACTGTGTGTGTGTTGAATAAATGGATCTGATATGGTATTGTGTTCCAGATGCAGAGGGTGCTATCAAGGGTCAGATCCAGCTGATTTCCTTTTAGAGAGCAGAATGACAAGGAGTCGTGCATCCACAGCGTTTGAGTGGCATTTGTGGAGGAAGTAAATTGATGCAGAAGGCTGTGTAACGCCCTGTAAATTAGAAGCAGGGATGTCAGCACTGCATGCATTTACAAGGCAGCCATGTAGAGCCTTTATTCCCTGTTAGCTGTGTTTTAATATCGGTTCGTATTTTACTGAATTTTATACAAACATTGTCAAACTCTGGTCAACAAATCAAATGGCTCCTCCTATAAAATATACTGTAAAATAAATACAAATAAAATAAAAACACACAAATCAAATGCATATTCCTACATTTATATGCAACATAATCTAATTTATAAGCAACGGATTTATTTGCAGATACATAAAGAATGTGTGTGTGTATTATATACCTCAACATCTGCCACATTTACAATGTATTCCCGGTAGGCTCTCCACTTCCCCACATATTTTTCAGTCCTGTCCATAGAGCAGAAAGGAATTTGTTCGTATGATATTACTTTTGCCAGCTCTGTGAACCATCTTGAAACGAGGGCTCACCTGGATTCCTCCAGTTTCTCATTATAATTTGTTTCCCCACCATTACACTGGTCTGAGTAAAGTCCATGGCTCCACAGTGAGATGTCATTTGTGGATCACTGAGAACATATAGCCTCGAGCACAGCTCAAAGTTGGTCTGGATTAAGTTCCCCCCCCCCCCCCGGACCCCCGTAGGTGAAGAAGAATCCCTTCAGAGCTACATCACTTCTAACAGCCAGCCTTGTCCATCAGCCTATATAGACTGGAGGGGGTCCAATAAAAACGAAAATCTTAAATTGGATTAATCTAATTTTGATGTCTCTTGACACCTTTGTAATGTTTTCAAATATATGATCTCACTCTTTCTCTGAGTTCAAATCTGCTGTCCAAGTTAATATCAGAGCAGCTGGGAAATCATAGCATAATAAATAGATGCCTCATATCTCAGAATCATTAGCTTTGTAGTCGAAGATCCGACTGTAGAGGTGGGATTCCTTTCCCAACCATGTAGACTAGCAGGTGTCAGAGTTGCAAATACTCTGACAAACTCCCTCTGGGCTGATTGTATTCATTAACTAACCTCTCAAATTACTTCTCCCTTATGTAGGCCATAGGGTTGAGTGATATGATAAAATTTTCCAACTGGCCACTGTCAGCCCATCAACCGGCGATTGCAACTCACAAAGTATCAGGAAAGGAACTACTCTTAAAGTACAAACACAACTATACATCTGAATTCAAGTTTCTGTCTTTTATGCAGTTAATTTCCTTGTTAGTTCATTGAAAACCTACTTCATTCAAATGCCAGAAAAACAAAATAAAAATCACCAAAACTATCTTGGTTAGTCTTTCCAAGTTTCCAACTATCACCAGCTGTGGTTTGGTCAAGATAAATCCTTAATTCCCAGATTTATATGTGAAAATATTCTGGCTCTGCAGGCTGTTTTCCTCTCACTCATCTTCCAGCCGTGCCACTAGATGGGAGTCTTTCACGGAGAAGTAGCTTGTGCAGACCATTAGACTGACTCAGCCAATCACTGATAGCCAATATATTTGTCCAACTGCTCAACCCTAGTCAGTCTGCTAATGTTATACAGTAATTCCTTTTTCTACCTTTCTTCCACAAAAAGGAGTGTTTACCAATTTATAACTTATTCCAAACACAAGATTCAGTGGAGGTAAACATTCAGATGATAAACTTTAGAAACTTTCCTCAATACTTCACAGAGGTTGGCTATTTGTTCATTCTTTTTATTCTGACAACTGAAAACTCATTTGCTTAGATTTTTAATTAATTTGTCTGCATTTGACTTGTGACTGCACTTAATTAGTATGAGTGAAATGGATTGAAGCAAATGTTTCATTAAGTAAAAAATAATCAGATTTATTGGTATTTACTAGCTATGATTTAAGGCAGCAGTGCACATCTGGACTGTATATGGCTGATTACTAGAAATGATTGGTTCCTATTGTACAATTTTTGATGTCAAATTACAAAAATATGGTTGGTAACCTTGAGTTAATCATCTGCTTTGAGTTGTGGCTGTGTAATAGTTTCATTTCCTCTGCCTGATAAACCTGGCTGAAAATGAATGAAATGAATTTAAGCAAACAAATTTTCTCTTTGAAAGAACATCACAGACTCAGTGTTCATTTATGATTCTTAGCAGCTAAGCGCTCAGAAATAAATTTCTGCAGCCAGTCTAGTTTATCTTCAGGAGGTGGTTGATAGAAAGTGTGAAAGTTTTCCGTTAAGAGATTTTCACATTTTATTGTCACAAGTTAGTCTCCATCATTTGACACTAGTATCACTCACAACATATAGCTACTTAACCATATCAATAAATGAAAATAATGAACCAGATGATCTTTCTTTTAAAATTTCTTTTTAAAAAGAAATATAAGTCCAACCATTTCCCCTTAATTGGGCAAATTTCATTAATGAGCTATGGGCTTTTTTCACAGCAGATGTTTTGACTTGTCTTATTAGGAAAGGCACAGATGTCACTAATAACAAAAACAACGGCTTTGTGTCCCAGTAAGCTCTCGCAGTGTGACGGTGAACCAGCACAATGCCAGCTAGCTGTTAAATTGAATTTCATCATTAATATTATTGTGTACACCTACTTTTCATAGTGTGCCATGTCAAAAGGTGTTCCATGAAAAAGGTTAGTGAATGTGACTCATTTGAGAGTGATGAAAACAGTTTGTTGGATGAATCCTGTTAGATTTTACACTGCTATCAAGTTATGTAACTGGCTAGGATCCGCTCTGTTTAGTGTCTGTTTTGCTTCCTAATGATTATTTTTTCACCTGTCACAACTATTGTACATTTAATACCACAGTGAGTTATTTTATTTAGTAGGGGAGACCGGGGACGATTGTAGCAGGGGACAATTGTAATACATTCAATTCCTCCAATCAGAAACAAGCTAGAGTGATGACACTTAGCCTCCACAGGCTCATTAAGATTCTTTCTTTCTGTCTGTGGAACATGAGCAGGATCATTTCACTTCAGCAGAAGTTTTCAACAAAAAAAAAAAAAAAAAGATTTCGAGGTATAAATGTTATTGGATGCATATTGGATATACAGTATTTTTCTTCTGCTTTCTGAAGTTTAAATGGCTGTGAAATTATACCTACATCAATTTTATCTCTGGGTAGGTGGTTAAACATTAACGTGAACAATCTATGCTAATATAAGTGTTGTTAGCTAACATACAATACCATACCATGAGAATAGATGCCTAGTCTTCTTCAAATAGAAACAGACTTTTGATTTGAATGCTGATGATTCCTGACATCTAAAAGAATTAGAACCATATACAAAAAATATTAAGTAACAATATTAGATACTAAAGCAGAAATGTGTTTTACACTTACCCCCACCAAGTGGGCAGTTGTAACACCATCAATAGATGACTAGTGTATTTCAAGCAGTCTGTGACTTATTAAGGAAAATGTAAAAAAATGTTACAATTGCTCCTGCTCTTCCCTACTGATTTTGCCATTATTGCTGTTCTGCTTTCTATGACTTACGGTGTTGTTGCTATGACTGCAATGTTGCTGAAGTCATAAAGAAAACTAGCTATATAATTGTCAATGTTCAAACAACCAAGGAACAAAGCAAATTATTTATGTCTAAAACACATTCAACTTTATGAAAGGCACTTTTTAAACACATGTGGGATTTAGCCGTGTACACAGACAGACTGATAACATAGAATATGACCTATTTATTTGTCTTTGTGTTGTGAAAAATGTTTTGAACCTACAGCATATTAAACATTTTCTCTGTCCTCTTGTTCCTCCTTTCTTCTCCCTTGTCACCCTCTTTTTCTGTGTCCCCTCCTTGTGTCCTCTTGTAGCTCATGACTGTTGCGAGGTGGTGTTGGTCACCTTGTGTTCAGTCAGCCGAGGTGTCCCCGAGGACCCAGAGGACCCGGAGGACCCCAAGAACGTGAAGCCATGCCTGGGTCGCGTGGCTCCATTGGCCGAGCATCGATTCAGCTTTGTCCAGGATTTGGCTTTTGACATGGCCCAGTTCCTGGTGAGCAACAAAACCAGGCATTTCCATCTCTGAGTCAGCGGTAAAACAGCTTCTAAAACTGAGACTTGTCACAGAAGAGGAGACAAAGTGGTTACCATTGGTTACAAGTGATACAGCAGCAATGTGGGCAAAGTGACAGAAAGACAAAAGATTGCCATGTTATTGTTTCTTCCCTGTCGAGGCTTGATGTCTCACAGTCCTCGGTATTCAATTAATGATTCTTTTAGGCGCAATTTATCATCGCATAGAAATTTAATATAGAATTTGCTCTGCCGAGGAGGAGGACTAGATAATGTAACTGTCTTGAGCAGTCAGACCTAAAGCTTCTAATGGAACATTTTTCCACTTTCTTAATCTGAATATGATTTGTTTTTGTCAACAGCACAGCCCCAAATTGAGCTTAGTACTGAGAGATGCATGCGGATGTGTCTTCCTACATTTACATCTTACATTTTAGGCATTTGGTTAATGCTCTTATGCTGAGCGTCTTAAAGCAAGTGCTTCCAGTAGACTAAGCCGGAGCTCCTCCTCTGTAAAAACTTGACTCATGTTTGTAATCACCCTCCACGCAGGTGAGCACGGCGGGCCGGCCCGACGGCCTCGACGGGGCGCTGCTGCTGGATGAGTGTCAGATTCCCCTGCAGGAGTGTGAACGTCTGGACGAGAGCCTGGCGCTGGCCCTCCATCACCTCACGCTGCCTCCAGGATGGAGCTTACTGGGGAGAAAACTAACCAACAGCACAGGTGAGACTGGAGGGCAGTGGATGGGTAATTTGTAATTTCTTCACACGATGAAATGTCAGAGAGAATGTCTCTGACAGTGTTGTGCACTTAAAAAGAAGAAGCTCAAAGTTCAGTTCACAGTCCCAAAAATGACCTAGTTCACATTAATTTCTTAAGGTTTGTTTGTTTGTTGTTGTTATCGCTGTTGTTTTTTTTTTACATTTACACTGTCTACATAAAGACGTTATACTACATGGTGCGCAATTTTTGCATTTATTTCATTTTTAAAATTACTTTTAACACATTTCAAATAATTAAAATCTTAGAATAGGAGCCTAGTCTTAAGCAAAAATAGAGACAGACTTTTGCATTGAATGCAGACGATATCTGACATCTAGAGAAATTCAAACCACATACATACATACAAGTGTCACATTATAATGATTTACAGGATCTTCTTTTTTCCAGTTTATTAGCAGAAATGGGCCTCCGTAATACACAATGTTTGGAGATGGGAGTATAACTCGGATTTATCTGCCTGTTTCTCACTGTTAACAGCCTGAAGTGTAGTTCATACAACTCACTGATACACCACAGAATTATAGAGAAACTCTGGAGAGGCTTTGCAATCAAAGAAAGTTTTTATATCATGTCAACATTTCTGTCAATATTTGCACACACTCTGTGCTGAGATCACACTTTTTTTAATCAGCTGACAATATGAATGCTGTTATCTCGCTCAGAAATGAACGACACCCACGTTCATTAATTGCAAACTGATTCATTCAGTTCATCGTTCATCAGAAATATGAGCGGTTCAATTAATGACGCTCTTTTAGCGTGTTTGTGCACAACAGTATTCTCTGATGCAGGAACATGTTGACAGCGCAGAATGACACACATTGCGTCTTTGTGTATTTTTGTCTCTGTGTCACATGCAATATCTTTCACAGTGCTGGCCACATATCAGTGGAGCTCGGAAGATTGATCTCCCTCAGCATTATGTTGTATTTATGTGTGTGCTTTGCTAATGTTTAGCTTGTAGACGAATCTGGCGGCTGATTTATGTGACGCGCTCTCAGGCAGCGCTGTCACTACTGTGGTGGAACTGAGCATGTTTCTCACTGACATTTGGGTTAATCACGGTCGGCAGCCACGCCTTCCGACAGATGAAGGTAGTGTGTGTGATTGTGAAAGTTGCTCTAGTCTGAAATTGGTCATGACACAGGCTTTGGGAAAAACATAACATTAAAGACACTGCTCCTGTCCAGCCTCCGCAGTCTGAATGTGAAAGTGCTGTGTCGAGGAAGTTTGCTAACTAAACTCTGCAGGAGTGACTTATGATTTAAAGCATTCAATTCCCTGCATTGTAATCACATGAAGCATATCATTAATAAAAACTGGAAACTCATGCTACTCAGTTTCATCCAGGTAACATAGTGTGATGCTAGCAAGAGATTCATTAGATACTAGCTGGCCATTAGCACAGATTGCTCGGTCTTAACCAGCTCCTGGTCGGTAGTTTGTCAGGAAGGTGCCCAGAATGTGATCGAAACCTGAGGCCTTATTGGAGATTTATGAGAGTAAAATTGATTTCACGGAGTAGTAGAGGCTCATGGCTTCTATTTTAAAAGCCTCAATTTGTTGTTGGAGCAGCTGATAACAGCACAGCCTAGACAAGACAATCAGCTGTCTGTTAGAACTGGTCTACATTTCACTGAAAAGTTTAAGTCATGATGTTTGATGACTGTATTTTCAATATATAACCAATATTCTGGACAGATTTCCTGGCAAAGGTGCTTAAAAATGCACATAATAATAATAACTAAAGCAACTAAAGCAACATTAATAACAGATGTTACAAAGTGCTTTGACAGACATACCAGAAGAGCAGGATACCCAGGAGGCAATGTGACAACACAAGGCCACAACAATGAGGCCAAACACAAGCAATACAAAAACTAAAATAGTAAAACTAAGACACAAGCAAAAGACACTAAAACATAGAAATAAGACAGAACGGTGAAAGAGGGAATAACAGGAAGACAAGAAAAACATGTCAATACAGACGTCGTATAGTCAATATGAATAAATAAAGAATGAAATGGATAAGAAGACACCACATAATGTCAATATAAACACAAATAAAAGAATAAAAAGAGTAAAATGGTTTAAAATTGGCACATTACAGTGTTGTGAGCAGATTTACAAATGAGGTGCCACCACAGCAATAGTGCATTGTCGACTTCCACCCACAACCTGGATTCACTGACTCATAGACTCTAACATTGTAGGGTCGAGCCTGACTCATTCAAAACGCAGGCCACGTAAACTGAAGCGAGATTCGTGCGCCAACACACCTAAAGAATGTGAACAATTCATGGCATAGAGGCTTCGGCTGTGCTTATTTTCTCGAAACATTAAATGACTGATGAAGCGCTGAGTTCTGGCAAGCCACTGGAGGCCAAAGAGATGTCTTCAAATTTCCTTGCTTGAAGAGAATTCATAGTGATTACAGCATAGCTATAGAGCCTATGCATGTAGCTGCTGTAGGCTGCGCCGTAGCTGATGGACGTCTCCTCAGAAATAACTACAGCAACTACTGTACAACACTGATTGTAAAAAAGTTGGGATGCTGTATAAAACGTAAATAAGAACAGAATGGAATGATCTGCAAATCCTTCTCAACATATACTCAATTGAATGCAGTCCAAAGACAAGCTATTTATAATGATCAAACTGGATTGTTTCAATGATAAAACCTCATTTTTTTTGTATTGTTTTGTACTGTTTTCAATTGAATGTAAGTTGAGAAGGACTTGCAAATTGCTGCATTCTGTTTTAATTCATATTTTGCACAGTGTCCCGACTTTTTTGGAATCAGGGTTGCACAAGTTAAGGCTACAGCTGTCATCGAGATACCACACAGAGACCGCGAGAACTGTGAATGATCAACTGCGGCTGGTTTTGGGTTCTCCCCCGTGTTTCTGATGCCAGCACAGATTGTTGATAAGAAAACAAGTTAAAGAAAAGTTATCTGGTGCCTTTCACTAACACAGCAAATGCACATCTACTGCAAAACTTCTGCTCGACGTGATCACTGCTGTCTCCATCACAGCGAATGAAAGAAGGTAAACAAGGTGACTGTACAGCGGTCATCTTCTAATCAGTAATGAGACAATGTGAAACAAAAGTTTCTTGGATGTACCGTAACTCTGGGTATAGAAGTAAATGCAGAGCTCACAGCTCACTGTATTAAACTTTGTGAATAAAGGAATGTAAAAACAGCTCCTGTGGGGAATATTAACACATAATGCATTGGAATACGTATGATACATACGTCTAGACTTGTGTAGGGAAGGGGAAAAATTTTAATTCTTAAGATGCACTGAGATTCTGTCTTGAAAAGTTATTAATCAATGCAGAAAAGTCAGTAATTCGGAAATTTTTGTAAGACCGGGCTGCACGTTCCTTGCGGCTGAACCAACTGGCTGTTGAAATGTAGTGGGCATAAACATGTGCATCATGTTTATGTTTTAAAGCCGGCTGCTCCTGAGTTTAGGTGAGGATTGCAGAATGTGAGCCGCTACAGATGGATACAGTCCCACCAGGCAGCCCTTGGCTGAAAAGCTAACGTATGGAAGCATTTTGGCTTCTGCAAAACTTCTCCAGTTAAATGATAAATGCCTTGAATCCTGATGGTATCCAGATCTAGAAATAAATGACTGTTTATATGGTTCTGCTCGCAGCCAATCACTGTAAGTGCTCTCAAGAAGAACAACTTCCAAAAGAAGGAATCAAATAAAGTACTCCATTGGTATCAGTATCACTTTAAGGGTACTGGTATTGTAAGTTTTTTAAACAATAACCAGAATTGAATCAACTTGCGAGGTGCCAAGAGATCCCCACCCACTAGAGTTGTGGTGGTGACTTTGGGTGAAATCCAATGCAAACTATAAATCCAAACCCAGCTTTTGTGGAAACAGTAGCTCAGAAACAAACTTCTTAGGTGTCAGAGGCACAAACACAAATCATTGCATTTGTGAAGCTGTAATCAGCATCACATTTTTACCTAATAATTGAGATCTCTCTGCAGTTACCAACAGAAGGCTGATGTCAATGTGGACTGTAGTTGGAAGCTTATATTAACACAAAGACATGAACATGAGAACATGACCCTATATGGACTGTAATCTGACCCTGATATTAGTCTGATCAAACAGAGCAGAGAGCGTCTCTGTGCTGCAGACCAGCCAAACAGCAGTTTTGTTGTGAGAAACAGCTATAACAGTGCAAACAAACCTACATTTTTTAAAATTAAAATTAAAGTGCCAATTTTCTCCAGCCATTGACTCTGATGACTTTAATCAGTTAAAGGAAGCCAAACGAGCTGATGTGGATGATAAACTCTGCGAGGTAATTGCTCTCTGTGAAGCAGCATAAACAAGACTTTTGGGAGTAGTTAGAGCGCGGCCTCTGCCTCTGGCTATTGTTGAGATAATAGCTTTATGCTTTAACTTAGACTTGGATATTAGAGCAAACCAGCAGAAGCAGCAGGACCTCTGACAAAAAAAAATGAAGACTCAGTAAATGTATATTGAAAGTCCGCACACCCCGTCAGATGTTTTATTCGTGATTGGTTTGAAGCCTGAAAAGAAAAGTCATCAAATTAGATTTTCAGTAATGATCTCCCCGCCGATTAGATAAGATCTGCTTGTTACTGTTGTGATAAGTGTTGCAGCTTTTTAGAGATGGACACACACGCACACACACACAGCCCTTTTTTTTTTGCATTGCAGTCAGTTGTCATGTTGTTGATGTTGAAGGCGTCTTCCCGCTGAGGTGAGTGATGTGTGCTCTAATAAGCTCTGCTTCTCAATATGTCACCACTTCAATACAAGGCGCTCAGCCGCGCTGAGCTGAGGGGAGGGAGGAGAACTGCAACGCTGCTCCTCATTTATCAGATCTGTCGGATGATGGATGGCGGCGGACTATAGGTGGAGGTGACGGCAGTTTATCTCAGTCATCCCTCGCGCCGTGGACACACAGCAGTCACTGATCTCGCCGTAGCCGGCCATTTGTTGTCCTCGGGGAAATTCGCCTCACCTGGAAGAACTGTGCGCGTCAATGAAAACGGTGAATGACGCCCAACTAATTTACTGGTGTTGAACAGTTAACAGCAGTCAGTGTCACATTATCTGGAGCCTGTGGTTAATCAATCAATACCATTTCAGTAACTGATGTGGTGATCTGCAGCCTGAACAAATACAAATCTGTCCTTTTCATTTGCAATATGTGGTGCACTCAGCAGCAAGTTTGACATATAGGACATATAGTGTTTTAAGACACTTACTTGGTAGTTTTAGGGGGAAAAAGACCCACCTTTCAACCATACATGTTGTGGGTGATGGTTATTTTTACATTTATAATTGTTAACATAATTCATCCATGAGATGAAGAGTCTACAGCCATGCTAGCAGGACTATAAGGCACAAGGGTTGCTTTGTGCTCAATGCTAATACCATCATTAGCGTTTATGTTTAACAGCTAATTACCACTAGATATAATTTGACACAAATTACAGCTCAGGCCGATTTGAATATCTTATATTTTTGCAGGTATTTGGTCAAAAACAGAGGTGTAGTGTTATTTGTGTAAGTACCGGAGTGCACGTATGAAATTGTGGCTCGTTTCATGTCCCGTAACCACCACTTTTGTGGTGTCAAGTTTACATACATCAGTCAGCCATAACTGACCATGCAATCATATGTTAGACGGACCTCATGAATAGTTCCATCATGTTGATGATATTATGCAGCAGTCAGTCCACATGAGCTCCAGCTCTTTCTCTGTCTCACACCCTGCTGCGACTGCGGTTCTGCATTACATTTTTCTCATCAGTTAAATGCCAGTATGACAGATTTGACCAACCCAGGTTGCATTAGCAGCATGCAAAGCACTTACTGCCTATATGAAACAAGAAGACAAGAAAATGTGCTCCGTCTGATCAGGGTTGTATGCTGTAGTGATGATTTGATCTTCGAACACTTAAACAATTGATTATGTGAGCTGCAAATATTCTATTTCCTCAAAAAAAAAAAAAAAAAGTGGCAGATGGAACCTATGGTCATAAACCAAAGACAAATGAAAACTTTGACCTGGATGAAAAGTGAGGTTATCATCAGAATTATGACAACTCACTTTGTAGGGATCATGTATGAATCTGTTTCCTAAATTTCACCGCAGTCACATTTCCCAAAAACCAAAAGCCTTGACCTCATGGTGGTGCTCGAGGAATAGTCAGGGGATCACGAAAGCTGGTACGATTCGTTCCCTGAGTGCCAGATTTCATGGCAGTCCCCTTAATGACCAATTAATCTTGTCATCCCTAAATTTACAGCACTAGTGTGTCTAAAAAATTCCAAACATTTGCTGGTCAGAGCTTCTCAAATTTGAGGACTTTCTACTTTCCTCTTTTTATGTAAATGTCATTTTAAATGGAATAAAAAATTAGAGTATGTATATAATGAAAATAATCATTGTGGTGGTTGTTAGAATTTTGACAAAGAAAAACTGTTTGACCACTGCCAGTGACGCTAATGAGTAGTCAGCTAGTTAGCAGCAGTGAAGCCGTTTTTGTGACCCAGCATATTGTCAAGCCACATTGTGGGGTCATTCTTGCTCTGCAGCAAATAGCTGTAACTACATGTTTGTCCCAGCTGACCCTCCCAGATGCCACAGAACAGAAATGTCATGGATGTTATGGCAGCCAGTTTTGAGGAACCACCATCAAACCCAGCAGTAAAGCATTTCCTGCTGCTGTTTGGCACCTCGCATTCCAGCCCAGGCCCAGCTCGGCCAAGTGGAGCATTAAATATGACCAATTAGCCTGAAATTCATCAGGGCAGGCTGGTTCAGACTGGCGCGCGGTAAATGGAGTGAATCCTCTCAGCGGCAGACACAACCAGCATTGTAAATGTTGGTGTTTTGTGCCCTTTTCTCTGATCTGTTGCAGTTTTCAGCGCTTTGTTTTTCTCTCTTTACCAGCTGACTTTTATCTTCACTATTGCACTCTGCACAAGGCCCAGTAAAAAAAAAGTCCTAGAAGAAATCGCAGATGAGTTGCAATATAGAAGTGCTTGTCTGTGTCTTACTGAAAACCCATGGATTTTCCCTGTCTGGTTTTGTGTATGGACACTGGATGATGAAAATCCTCTATTCAAGGCAGTGACAAATGAAAGCCAAAGAATAAAACACAACCTTTCTAATAACAGTGAAGAAACACTCTGTCCACAGAAATCTGGACTCAGCAGCAGTACTGTGGACATTTTATCTTTCTCGTTCCTTTAGTTTCTGCTGTTATAAATAACCACAGACCAGCTGGTTTGATAAACCTGAGCGTTCTGTGTGCAGCGTCCTGACTCTGCATTACAAGACATCTGGCTGCTGAAGTGGATATTTTTCAAACCCCACACCACTGAACTCCCTCACATCTACAGTTGTGTTTTAATTTAACAGTTTTAAAGAAGCAAGATGTAAAAATTGCGCATCCCAAAATTAGTACTGCTGCCTAAATAGCGATTTGGAGCCACAGATGGTATATTTAATAGTTTGAAATCTTACTTATTACATTATCTGTGGTTGAAGCAAGTTGTTCCTCCTCCTTAGACTTAAACAGGAAGCTCAGGCGGGCTGCAGGAACGCAGCAGGAGCGCAAGACACAAGCAACATTGTGATTTGACGATAACAAGCAATGATAACTCCTACGCTGTAAGTTGATCAGCTGCTTATAGCTCTGTCAATGTAAAGCTAACCCTGTTATCCTGAAAACAGAAGCACACTGCTCTGAAAATACACTCTGATTGGAGTTCACGACTACCTGCTGTACCGCCTGCTCGACTCCATTAAAACATTCCTCAATTTAACCGTTAAAAGCATCTACTCCCTCTAAAAGATTATTCATGATTTCTTACAACTCATAAGTAGACATTTGGGGAACATTCAGCATTGATTTAAACTCTAATTGATGTGAAAAAGGCAAATAGTTACACAAGTTACAGACCAGAATGGAAATTTCAAAGGAGTGCACCGTGGTTATAGCGTTGCTGTCAGAGATGCGAGTATTTCAACTTAGTTTCCTTAATCTCTGATGACATTATGGTCATTTTATGATTTATTACAGTAAATGTATTACTGATTTCTCCTTTAGCCTATTACTGTTTTTATTTCTCTCCAGTGATCTGTGTATTCCACCATTTCGTGTAAAATGGCCATTTATTGAACCCCAGGACTCACTTTCCATCTCTTTTAAACAAGCTTACCCCTTCTGAATTGACAATAAATTTGCCAGTGGCCGAAATGTGAAAGATATGAATAATAACAGAAAAGATTGGGCAAGTGTAGACAGAGAAATATTTTAATAATCTCTCCCAGTGAATGCAGAGAAAGATTTAATTGGAAAGATTGAAATTGAGATGAGAATATCTCTGACAGACACTCATCCTGGCTGTAATACTTAAGGGAGCCTTTCTGGGTACGTGTTGCTCTCGCAGAAAGATGGACGTCTGTGTGAGAGAGAGTGTGTGTGTGTGTGTCCGTCCGTCCATGAATCTCCATTATTGTCTTGGTGGCTGTGTAAAGGGGAGGGTTTCAGTGTTTGATGGTGTTATTAGGAGTTCGATTGATATATGGGGCCAATAATGGACTTAAATTAAAAGTGGGAGTCAGGTGCACTTAGTGCTGCTCACCTCTGCTAAATTAAATAGGGTAGTTTGATTTAGTAACATGCATCATTATTGTTGTTGCTGCTATCATAGTTTTATTATCACATATGAGATGCCGCTTTAGAGGCAGTTCCATGCTGGCTGGAAGACAAACACTCTATTACAGAAACACAAAAGCTGGACATATTCATTGATTTCATGTGCAGAAATGGCCAGTTTAAAAAACGCTGCCAATGGGCATTTTCAGGGAACAAAAGCAGTGGAGCACAGTGATTAATTTACAGCCTTTAATTGACCCTTCGCTAAGCACCGCCCTCCTTAGTTACTGTCGCTGCGTCTGCCAGGCTTTTTATTCTCGCACATGCATTTGTGCAGTTTATGGTGATAACAGAGGCAGATTTAACATCACAGTTGTGAGTAATTGTTGAAACACGAGATTTTTGATTCCTTAGAGGAGTAAGCGAAAGCTGATTCTCATTTCTAGCTGACAACCTCAGATATTGTCGGCTAAAATAATGACTCACAGGCAGATTTTAAGTGTACCTGGCTGATGTAAGCTACTCCTAAATCGAGTCAGCTGAGAAGTCTCCAGCTGATGTTTTAATGTTTACATCCGATCATGTTAAAACAAGACCCCTGTGAAAGTGTATATGTAAAGTTTCCTAACAGCTGCGTACATGATATGACATTTATGCTAAAAAACTGAGGCTAAAGCTAGTTTACATCTCAGCAGCTGAAACATGCATCATGCATGATCGTTTGCCTTCTTTGATTCTGCATCCTCCCCCTCAAATCCCCACATAACAAATGCAGATGCAGTGGTGTCCAACAAGTTTGACTGGAGGTAAAGTTACTGCTGCTAGTAAGCTAGTGTTAGTTAGCCAGACATGCTAACATTTGCAGTTTATGTCAGAGCAGATGAAGAGAGAGTTTAATCCTTCCCCCACATGTCTGCTCTTGTGTTTTACGTTTTTGTGAGGCTACAAAAAATGACTCCACCGTTCAGACTCATGAAATGCTGAGTATCACTCTTCTCCGAGCCTCCTGCACACTGCTTCAACATGTGGACAAATGCCAGCAACACAACATAGACCTCTTAGAGTTACAGAGATACAAGTACAAAAAATACAAAAAAAAAAAGTATATACATGATAAATTCAGCTCTTCATTTAAGCCAAAGGGCTAACACCATGTCAGAAACAAGACAAAAGCAGCTCTCTCTTAAAGTTACAAAGATAAAAGTACAAAAAGTTGACAAATTAGAGGAAAAATGACAGATTGAGTTCTTCATGTCATTTGGCAGGTTGGCTTAAATCCAAAAATTATAGTCAGGCTTACAAATGTGTGTGTTGGAGACCAAAACAGAGACAAGCCGTGGTTTTATCAGTCTGTAAATGTGTAAAGGTCTGTTGTTTACTGGGTCACCGTGGACCCTGTGCTCGTTTAATTAGATGGCACTGGGGTGTTGCCAAGCTGCAGCGAGTGATGGTATGTCGGCCACTGCTTCACAAATTGGTTGCCTGGACTGCTGCGCTCTTCTGTCCTTCTCTGTTTGTTTGTGTGATTCTTCCTGCACTCTTGTATTTATTATTTCCGTATTTCTCTTCCTCTGTCGCTTCCTCAGACCTGGACCCTCAAGAGACTCTGCTGCACTTCTCAGCACGTCGAGGTCTTTCTCGGGTTACGCACTTCTTGCTGCAGCAGCCTGGAGCGAGAGAAGCGCTGCAATTGGCCAACAGGGAAGGCCACACCCCCTCCGTTATTGCAGCCCAGAGAGGACATGAATGCCTCCACGAGCTCCTCGCAAAGTAAGTACTGAGCACATCTTGTAATGACAATCACAGCCTGCTAACTTTTTATAATAACCATTGTTAATAAATGGTAAATTTATGTTGTTAACAGACACTCAAACATGTCTGCTTTATAAACCTTCTATAAAACAATTGTAAAGTTTTATATCAGTTGCAACTTTACATTAACCTTCCAAATAATGTATATAGATGGTATTTATTTATTTATTACATTTATGAAGTATTATAGATATCAGGTTCAACTTTACCATAACCGTCAACAGTCTTGGAGAGTAATGGATTACATGTAATTACATGTAACAGGATTATGTAATCAGGATGCAAAAAAGGGAACTGTATTCCATTACAGTTACAGAAAAAAAAGACCTAATCTGATTACAGTTAGTAAAAATGGGGATTACGTAGCAGTATACAATTAAAATATATTTTAAAATAAAGAACGAGTCTTATGACACCACTCTAGTCTCAGTGAAACCAGCTAATCTTACAGTCAGTTCATTATCATGACCTCTGGTGAAAAAGCTTCACTGGGTAGAAATTTTGTCTTATTTTGTCTTTAATTCAGCACAGTGAAGTTTTGCCTTCAGCTGTGAAAATGCTGTTGTCATCTGAGGATCCAGTTAGCTAGCTAACCTGACAGCACTGTCAATACTACTACTAATACTACTACTGATACTAATACTAAAAATACTTTTTTTTTTTTTTTTTAAAGTTATTTTTTGGGCATTTTTGCCTTTTTTTTATTTGACAGGACAGCTAGAGAGTAGACAGGAAACAGGGCAGAGAGAGAGGGGATGTCACGTAGCAAAGGGCCGCAGGCGGGAGTCAAACCAGCAGCTGCTGCAGAGGACTAACAGCCTCCGTACATGGGTCGGATGCTCTACCAACTGAGCTAAACGTCGCCCAGGGAATACATTTTTTAAGTAACTCTCCCAAGCCTGGCAGTCAAGTTCACAAAATATGCATCATGTGGGCAGACTTTCAAAATAAAGGCACAAAAAATACTGTGGTAAATTTAGAAAACAAAGTTAATTGGGTAGATTCAGGAAAACAAAATCAAAATCATTGACATAAGTACATTACATACATCTGTTACATTAGGTATTATTATCATCATTTGCAACTTTATAGTAGCCACTAGAATAATGTTTATAGATGGTTTTCAAACAAATTTTTAAGTATAAAAAGTCTTTTGGATTTCTTGTCTATGTAATAATTTCTTAAATGTTTACAAAGCATTTGGTAATCATCAACACATACTTTATATAGTATATAAAATGTCATATTGTGTGTAACAATAAACTTTTAGTTTACTCATTTAATCAGAATGTAACTGTAATTGTGTGATCGTCTCTGATCAGCTATGATACAATATATCATTTATAAACTAATTATTTTATATTACTTAAGCTAATGATACAGTAACATAAATGATATCATTACTAATAATTGGTAAACAGAATTAATTACAATTTCATTGTTTGTTAACAGTAACATAACTATTAACATTTAAAATTTAATTAACTATGACCTTTAGATTTTTCCCCTATGAGTCTCGCTTTCATTGGTCTGCCAGCAGGCATGATTTTCTCAGGAAAATCTCCATTATAAACTAAATTAATGAACAAATTCATTCATTCTTTTTTTTCTTATTGGTTTCTTATGTCATTTTTCCCTCCTCCACCCTGACGCCAACCCCAATAGCAATAATGTTACTCACACTGTTATTATTATACATTGCACATCATAGTAGTAGCTTATGCCTGTTCCCAAATTCAATATAAAATCGTGACAATTTCAATTTACCTCTTCAGTGAACACACTTATATCTTCTGTCTTATTTCCAAAGTGGGGTTGACCATTTGTCCACCGAGCTAGGGTCTGACTCAGAGGAAACGGAAAGCGATCCGGTGTTGTGTCGAAGTGTTTTCCCTCATCAGATAGTGTTTCCCTGTGGTTGAGGGGTAGGTTATGGTTAGGTGTAGCAGAGTGAGGTAAGGGGGAACGCATAATGATGGAAAAACAGATTTTGACACAACACCTGTTGTTTCTGCCACAGCGACCAATAATAATACCACTAAGAAATGCTAGGGGGCTGAAAAGTTGTCTGTTTCCACTTTAATTGTGCAGTAATAGCAGAGTTTTTCAGGGCAGTGCTTTTATTGTCAGCATAATTCAAAAACAATGAAACTTAAGAGAAAAAAAAAATCTAAAAACAATATGTCCACTGTGTGTGACAGTGATACTAACTCTGAGTTTCAGTGAACATTGCCCTCTTCTCTGTACAAACAGTCTCATGTCAATATATTAGAGGGCAGATGGCGTGGTTCCTCCAACCTTGTTTGTCTGTTGCCTTCACGGAACAATAGAAGTATCCAAAGAACATCGCCGCAGAGCCCACTGCCGAGCTGAGCAGTTACAGCTGCAGCCGGATAGTTGAGGACAAATTGAAAAGTTGTGGGCTGCCAGGATTGTTCCAAGAGAATCCAGAGAGATGGGAAAGTATTCGCAACACAAAAGCCTTGGTTAAAACTTCTGTGTCTACTGACCTGTAGTAGTACCTCTCCACAGCATCTCACTGTGTGTAACTTTAACCACACACACCGCAGTGTTGTCTCTACAGAGGCTAATGGTGGAGGATGTGTGTGTTTTGTTTGCACTTGTCAGGTATTATCCCTAATAATGCCTGAGTGACTAGTGAGGTCAAATTCTTCTCATCCCTTTATAGTGAAACATTAAACTGCAGGGGAAAAAAACAGCTTTTTGTTAAATGGACTGAGACGCGGCTTAAAGTGGAAATGGACCCTTTTTATGTCTTTTAAGCACTCGACTTATCTGCCGCAGAATAGTTTTCGTTTAACTCAAAATGAAGATGCCACAAGCTGAAAGACAACTACCGCTTTGTGAGCTCGCTCATTACCGAGCGTGCACTGGAGTTGCTTTACAACTTACAGCTCCCTCTTTATGTGTTGGTAATTACATTTCCCCCATGAAAAGTGAAGTCACTTGCAGCCCGGCTGGTGACATCAGCCGTCGGGCCTCACAGCTAAAGCAGTCCACCCAGGATTACGCAAACAGATCTGCCTGACTGACTGGGAGGTGTCTCCCCCCTTACAGCACTATCTGTATGAACAAAAACACTGCACATACTTTTACCTTCAACACTTAGAGCAAATGCAGCAGAGGGGAGTAGTGAGGTTTCTCAGAAAGCTTATCTACTAGGAGTGGTCTTCCTTTTACTGCTGGGAAGGAAAGGAACATTTTTGGTTGACTGGGCACAGCATCTGGAACTTTTTAAAGTTTAATAGCTGCTTTATTACTTGACAGGTTGCTTGATTACCTGCAAAACTGCTAGAATAGACTAAAGACCGCAACATTTTACTGATGGCCTTTTCCACTCTGGAGGGAAAAAAAAACAGCGGTACACGTGGATTATCGCAAAAGAAGGGGGGGAGTGTGGATCGGCTGACATCACCGTTAAAACCTTCTCTTGAAAGCAGTTCTGTGCTGTGTTAGCCAATCACGCTACAGGCCCTTCTATGATGTTCTAAGTGGTTTATTCACGGCAGGCTGAACGGACACAGAGAGGACAAGGGCTGAGGCCGCTCAGCCGGTTTCTACGGACGCCCGGGTCGTCTGCCACTTCCCCAGGCTGAAAACACACACCCTGACGCTGAGCATCCACCCAGGCAACGACCCCCCGACCCTTCAAAGGAACGTGGAGCAGCTGCTGCACTTGATATGTCATCTCCATGCCAAGGTGAGTCACACCACTCTGCCCTTTTAGCACACTATCTCCGCTCACGTTGGCTTCACCCAGGACCTGTGCTGCTGAACATTGTTAGATTGTTTGTCTTTTCACTGCCCTCATTTTTTTAACCTTCAAGCTCAGTTTGTATAACCAGTGGTGGAACACCTTATGCAATCACAGAGTTGGCGATTGATAAGAACTAGAAAGCACCTCTGTTGGCTTCTCTGAGGGTGAAAAGCAAACATTTATTCTCCTCCTTTTCTCTGTTCTGCAGGGAGCTTCTGCACTGGAGCTGCAGTTTGATTCTCTGCACACAGCTGCTGAATGTTGTGATGGTGTAAAAACGGAGATAACCTGTCCGGAGCGACTACAGCAGCCCGCTCTAGCATCGCAGTGCCTGGATACAATAACAACAGGAGGGAGCTGGGTAGAAAACTGCTCTGTGGAAAGCAGCAGTGGTGCTGATTGTGGACATGGTGAGACTGGGAGCACAGAGAAAGACTTGGGTTTGTCTGTGAGCACTCCAACATCAGAGGTGCGTCCTCAGGAGCATGGCCTCGGCCCCCCGGAGGACTGGGTGTGTCTCAGTTCAAACACTGGGAGAGATTACTGCCAAACGGAGGAGGAGAAGGAGGAGGAGGGAAGGGAGCAGCCTGTTGTTTCCACCCAGAGTGTGAGTTTGTGTGACAGGAGTGAGGGAGCACAGAGTGAGAGCCTCACTGTGGGAATCCTACCACCAGCAGGCTGTGGTAAACAGGCAGAGGAAACTGATAGAGGAGTGGCTGTGATCCGGGAAGGACAGGAGGCCACAGAGGGAAAAGAAATATCAGAGCAGGAAGCAGAGGACAGCACGGCTAGAAGGAGGGAGGAGGAGACCAACTCTGAGTCAACAGATCTAATAACAGCCAGTGGAGACACGAAAGCTTCAGGCATGGGCCAGTCCCCGTCATCAGAGGGCTCTGACACCTCTGATTCTGAAATGAAGGAGTGCTGTCAGGAGGAAGAGAATGTTGGGAAAGAAGAGACGGATGGACTTTCTTTAGGCGAGGACAGGGCAGAGAGTGAAGGGTTGAAAGACCCTGTATCAACCCCAGGGGACCTCCCCAACCCATCGCTGATAGAGTGTAGTGATGTAATCGAGGAGCCTGAATCTGCTGTTCCACGTCTCTTGATAGAAGGCCTCCATGAGGGGGAACCTCCGCCAGACATAAACAGCCTGGAACAAAACCAGGAAACAGCTGTTAGGGATTACGCTACAGAGCAGCAGCAGGGCTCGGCTCCAGAAACTGGTTGTCATTCTGGGAATTGCGCTGGAACAGCCAGCGTTAAAGAACTAGATGGTGAAGACGAAGCCGAACCTTCTGGATACAGTGTTGAAAGTAGCGGTTTGCCGGGTTTGGACGATCCTGGTAACTCCATGGAAGACATACGGACAGATCCATCGCTTGAAATGATGCCCAGCTCTAGTAATGCTGATCTTGATTCAGGAGTGACCCATGGCCTCTCC